>CM019065.1:207615463-208825963 GCA_009667805.1 Leptobrachium leishanense | reverse complement strand
CAGAAGCAGTCACCCTAGCGGTCTTACATCCATACCTTCTGGAACTGTTCCAAACTTTGCTGCCTGAGGCTACGCCACAAGACCTTCTTCTGGATCGAGCGCATCGTCTCCCACGAGTGAAAAACCTGCCTATATCGGTGGCCCGTGATGTCATTATCCGGGTGCACTTTTTTCACATCAAGGAGGCTCTGATGTCGGCGTCACGGAAGTCCATGCCTTTATCTGCCCCTTATGCTGATATTTCATTCTTCGCTGACTTGTCGGCTTCAACCATGTCCAAACGCCGTGAGTTTTCCTCTCTCACCAAGATTCTCCGTAATCATAAGTTGGCGTACAGGTGGGGTTCCCTACGAAGCTCCTGATATGGAAGGATGGTACCTTGCATGTTGTTCCCGATGTCGCCACTGGATTACAATTTCTGAAAGATTGGAATATTCTGGCTGATTTCTCACCTCCGCGCGAGCCTTCTTCATCACCGATGAAAGTCTCCCCAGAATGGCACAGAGTCCGGCCTAAATGATGGGTGTCTCCTTCCCTGTGTCACTTTTCAAACTGTTTGGATTCCTGGACAGTTACCTCTGTGGCGGGAGTGGTTCCTCTTCATGTTCGCCTCGGGTCCCTATGCTCCTTGGTTCAGCGCTTGGTTCTTGCGTTGAGCTCTGTGTAGCGAGCGGCCCCTCATCCCCTGTTTGAGTCTCCTTAGCTGATATTTTTATTTGCTTTCTTTATTGCCCCTTGGAATGACTCACTTTTGCTGTATTTTTATGATGCAGCGCTATTTGTTTTGTGTTTTTTTCCTTTTTAGTCTTTTTTTTTATTTTTTTATTTTTGTCTGTTGATATGCTCTCATGGTACTGGCCTTCATACTCCCCATGCCTCCCCTCTGTTATTTCTAATTCTACCATGCATATTATATCGTTGTGGTTAATTAATCATGAGTAAGCCTCAGTTTCGAATTTTTTCAATGAATGTTAGGGGGCTGAATGTTTTGTTTAAACGACATGCTCTGTTTCGTGATTTACATAAACATAAACCGGCGATAGTCTGCGTGCAGGAGATGCATTTTAGTGCTTTGCGCACCCCACACTTACAATCCGCTATGTACTCTGTTTCTTTTCATTCTACTGCTTCGACGAAGTCTAGGGGTGTCTCGGTTCTTTTTCATAAGGACTGGGTCTTTAAATGCTCGAACCGATATGCAGACCCATTGGGTCGCCTTTTGATCTTGGTGGGCACTATGAATGAACTCCCCATAACTGTTGCTAATGTGTATTTGCCTAATGTCAACCCGGTATGTTTTCTTTATAAAGCTTATGGTAAAATTAAGAATATGATGGAGGGATCCCTTTTCCTGTGTGGAGATTTTAACTGTGTGCCTGACTCGGCTGTGGATACACGGCCGGGCCAGACCCGCACACAGCCTTGTAAACAGCCCCCCTCTAGCCGCCAGCTAAATTATTTTTTACGCTCCTCTGACTTATATGATGCATGGAGAATTATCAACCCCTCGACCAGGGATTTCACCTTTTTCTCACCAGGTCACTCATCTTATAGTCGCATTGACTTATGTCTGATACATGGCTCTACAGTCCCTCGCCTCCTAGCCGCCAGTATCGGCTCTATAACATGGTCTGACCATGCTCCTATAACGTTGGATTTTGAGGCTGACTACCCTGCTAGGGGGATGGGGACTTGGCGATTAAATGACTCACTTATAGTAAGAGGTGCTGATGTCTCTGATACATCGGCGGTGTTACGGGAATATTTTGCATTGAATGTGACGGAAGAGGTGGCCATTTCGTCAGTTTGGTTGGCGCATAAAGCAGTGGTGAGAGGACATTTGATTCAGAGAGGGGCTGCACGGAAAAAGGCATTAAATGCCCAGATGATCTCATTAAAGCAGCAAATATCTGACTTGGAATCCCAACATAAAACAAGTCCCACTCCTGACCTCTTGTCTCGATTAACGACCCTTCGACGGGACTTAATTCACCTGACATTGCAGTCCTCTGAACGGGCCATATGACGCTTAAATTACACTCAATATACCCACGGCAACAAAGCTGGCCGGTTATTGGCATCTAAATTGAAATCTAAAAGACTTCAAACCAAAATATCTTACCTATTAGATAAAGGGGGGGGGACAGGATTTATAACCCGCTTAAAATCTCGGAGGAATTCGCTGACTTCTACCCCTCTTTATATAATTTAAAATCGGACCCGACAACCCACGACCCAGACCCAGATGAGATAACTCGATTCCTTCAGGATGCAAATCTCCTTTCCTTATCCCGTTCACAAGCGGCAGATTTGCTGGTTCCGTTCACGGAGAAAGAGGTGCATAAGGCCATTAAGGCTCTCCCAAAGAATAAATCCCCTGGGCCGGATGGTTTCTCTAATTTATATTATCAGACCTTCGCAGATATTCTAATACCGACTCTTACGAGAGTCTTCAATTACATCAAAACCACAGGTGTAATACCCCCAGAAATGCTTCAAGCTACTATCATAACGTTACCTAAACCTGGCAAACTCCCGACGAGCTGTGCGAATTTCCGCCCTATCTCCTTATTAAATGTGGATGCTAAGCTGTACGCCAAGCTGTTGGCGTCTAGAATAGCACCTCTGCTTCCCCTCCTGATTTCAGCAGAACAGCCCGGGTTTGTACCTGGTAGACAAACATGTGACAATACCCGACAATTTTATAATATAATTGACATTGCCTATAGAACCAATACAACTGGGCTCCTCTTGGCACTGGATGCCGAGAAGGCATTCGACCGCCTGCATTGGGGCTATATGCGTAAGGCACTAGAATCCTTTGGCTTCCCTGCCCTATTTATTAATAGTATCATGAGCCTATATTCCCTCCCGACAGCAAAAGTCCTAGCATCTGGGTTTCTTTCCTCCTCATTCTCCATTACCAATGGCACCAGGCAGGGCTGCCCCTCTCCCCACTCATCTTTGTTTTGGCATTGGAGCCGTTGGCTTCGCGGATTAGGCGAGACCCTTCTATCTCTGGCATCTCCACTCCAGATGGAGTCCATAAATTAGCTATGTTTGCTGATGATATTTTGATTTTCCTAACCTCCCCTGAAACCTCTCTGCCATCTCTAATGCGCCAGCTGACCTCCTATGGCCTAGTCTCCTACTATAAAAACAATGTGAGCAAGACGCAGGCACTACCCCTACATGTTGATGATCTCTCGCTTTCCACCTTACGTGGCCTGTACCCATTTGACTGTAGAACGACCTCTTTGAAATATTTAGGTATATCTCTCACCAAATCCAGGGGCTCTATCCTTAAACTCAATTATAACTCCCTAATGACCTCTATCTCCTCCCAATTGACCTCCTGGCATGCCCTGGAGGTCACTTGGATGGGACGCATGGCGGCTTTGAAAATGTGTATTCTACCCCAGATTCTCTATTTTTTTTAGGAATATTCCATTTTTTATCCGGGCCCATATGTTGCTTCGCATGCAAAAAATGCTGCAGGCACACATATGGAAGGGGAGGCCTCCGCGCATTTCAGCCTCCACAATTAACACGACTAGACGCAGGGGGGGCCTGGGCTTTATAAATGTTACAGCGTATTATAGGGCGGCCTTATTGGCTCAGTTGCTGTCCTCTATGTCCCAGCGTGAAACCCCTTTATGGCTACGGATGGAGAATGCTTATACTGCCCCTTTTCGAGTTCATGACCTGATGTGGTTTGCGACGCTCCCACACCACAAGTTGGAAGGTATCTTACCATCCACTTCCCTTTCCCTTATGTCATGGCGTTTATGGGGTAGACAACTTTTACGACCCTTCCCACTGCTCAGCTTAGCTCCATTGCGCTTTTTATCCCGCACTATCCAGGACCTGAATCTAAAAAAGTTATGAAAAAACCTTTGTCTCTGTGTTATGACAGTTTGTTGAATGCGAACCCTAATAAGAAACTGCCTTATATGATCAGATGGGACAAAGACTTGTCGTTCAATTCACCTGAGGAGGACTGGTTCTATGCCACTGAAACGGTATATAAATACACTAGGAGCACTAATTTGCGGGAATCACATCTTAAACTTTTATATAGATGGTATCTGACCCCGAATCGTTTAGCTTATATACCCGGACAGTCCGGTATGTGTTGGCGCTGTGGCACCAGTATTGGATCTATTCTTCATATCTTTTGGCACTGTCCGCTCCTTGCTACCTTCTGGGGAAAAGTTTGCAGACTGATCTCTCACTGTACCGGCTTGTCTATGTCCTTATGCCCTAAACAATACCTATTACATATGCTACCGATTACTATACAACAACGCCATAGAGGCATCATATCGATTTATACTTAGCGTAGCTAAATCAACTATAGCCCGTCACTGGCTTTCTCAAGTCAGTCCCTCTATGAGAGAAGTCATGTTATCCTTCGAGAATGTTTATCACAATGAGGGAATGTACCACAGGGCCGCTAACTCTCTAGTCCTGTTTCAAGGTATATGGGAAGGTTGGGAATTCTTTGTAGCTTCTGGGGACTTGATATAATTGATGGGGATATGACATTAGTGTTGCAGTTATTGGACCTGACTGAGCATCTCTTTCTTTCCTTTTTCCTTTTTCTTCGTTTTCTCTAATTTGTTCTCCTGTTTTTCCTTTTCTTTACTTTTGAGTAATTTTATAATTTGTGTGTTTTTTCTTTTCTTTGTTGTTTCTGTTATGCTTTAAAGTGTTACAAATTTTATTGTGTACTAGTTTAGAATGAAAAGATTGGTTCAACCGACTGATTACGTTACACACCTTATGTTGTTGCTAGACTTGCTATATATAGGATCCTGCGTGATCCCTCCTTCTTTCAATATTTGTGATTTATTTCTGTAATTTGTTATTTACGTATGAACCTCAATAAAAAACTTTATATGGAAAAAAAATCGAAATAAACTCATTGTTTTTAACTTTTTGTCGATCCTCTTCCTTGGAAACACTTGACTTAACTTCATTTTGAGGCTCATATAACTAATGGATCAATTAGTATCTTCAAATCTTATCAAGCTGACACTCATACGCTCCTGGATCTGCCAACAACCTCTCGTGATTACAATTCATGAACAGCCATTCTGAATTTTCCAAACAGAATGCAATGGCATATAATCAATATAATTAATTTCATTACCATGACAAATCATGTTGGAAAGGCTAATTTGTGATGTTTTTATATTTTGAGACGGGTTTCGCTGCAGAAATGAAAGGCTGTTATTGATGATCTAACAAATCACCTGTAGAATTCCAGCTATGGCTAGGTCTGCGGACTGTGCAGAAAGTAATTCCTTACAATATGATTAAGTATAAAACATGAACTATAGTAAACATAGCAATGAACAAATGATTTAGGGACACTTAAACACTGGTATCGATGGCTTTCTGGGAGCGAACATATTTACTTGTGACAATAAATACTGGGATCGGTAAGGTTTACAGAATATAAGAGAAAGTATTGATGGCATTTTAATACCAGAAAGCAGACTGCACCATAATACACTTGCCCAGTTTTAGCTACTTAAAAAGAGATGTCTAACCATGTGGGCATGTCTCATGATGATGATGATGATGATAATGTTATGTTTGGCCCTGACCACACTGAGATTGCCGCTTTCACCATCTGTGTCTGTGTATCTAATGTTGTAAAGGGCATTTGAGAAGAATCAGGGTTTGGATGGGACTTTGGACTGAATATTAGTATTCTCACACCCAGGCTATTTAAAATTAATCAGCCAGACTGACTGAAATTTTCAAATAAATATTTACAAACAGGTGATATAAGTATATATAGTTTAACATACCTTAATTTACTTTTACCATTTCTCACTTGACAATATTTTAGCACAGTGACTCAAGAAGCACACCAGCCCTGTTCTTTACCAGAAATTGTATTATTGCTAATTCTATCACTATAATCAATTCATCGTGCATATAGCAGCAATAATAATTGTTTTCTGAGATTTGCAATAGTGTTACTTTGAGTGTGATCTCCTTTTTCTTTTGGGCATGCACTATGGAGGACTCTTTCTTGAGTGGTATTCTTAAGGCACACTTCCAACGAGGCAATATTATTTACACTTGTTTTCTCCCTCTGCAGTGATTTACACAATGCCTCAAGTAATATGTATATTTAAAAAAAAATAACAGTCTAGACAGGGAAGAAAAGTGTCATTACAACTTTTTCCAGGTGTCTCTCCTGAATTCTTTTTAAAATAGCTATCCATAAACTATTCAATTGTACTCTAAATATTTTCTATAAATATACTGTAAATATATTCTTTACTATTTAATTCCATCCATGTCATGATTCCTTCATGGATTGTTGTGTCAGACTTGTGGGATTGTGCTAGCCACGTGGAAGGACACCAGAGTACTATTTGTTCTCTGTGTGCTTCAAACTGCTGTAAGAGGACTAGACACATCACACACCCTGTTTCGCCATGAATTTTAGTTATGTTGTAGACTTCACTTAACACCAGGTTTTGGGAACTGGCAATTGTTTTGCTCCTCTCAGTTGAATAAAGGACTCTCACAGGACATCTCACAGGACGTTTCTGCAACCTAAACAAAGTACAGTACATGTAGAATTACAGAAAGATGCTAGATGAGTCAAACCCTGACAGGCGTTACGGCTCAGCTTCAGAAGACAAATGAGATATTAGTATTTGTGAATGAAGCTGTAAGGGTTTCCAGCACTCATTCACACACCAATGGCTTAAGTGGAATAGAGGGGTGAATATTACTTTGTCATTCAGTTATGTCTGTGTAATACCTTAGAGCAGTGGATCCCAACCCTGTACTCAAGTACCCTTAGCAGGCCAGATTTTAAGGATTACCTTTGGTAAAAGCAGACTGAATCCTGCAATCACTGAGCAGACAATCATATTGCCTGTGCTGTGCTTAAGAAATCTAGCAGACCTGCCCTGTTAGGGGTAACTGAGGACCAGGTTGTGAACCACTGCTCATAATGTGTATTTACACTCACAAGATTTGCCTAAAATATAGGGGTTATTCACAAAGCACCAAAATCTTGGTGCTCTGTTCTTCGGTGCACTTTGGGAATTCAATTTCACCAACCCTTCTGTGAATTCACTATTCACCGCAGGGTCACTGAAGATGTAAGGCCCGTGTCAGACGAATGCAGTGATCACGTCCGTGTTGCCGCACATTTTAACGTCAGTCGTAGCATAAAATTATGATCACTAGAGACCCACATACGAAGTATGTCCGCACAGAAGTGCGTACGCACAACGCACGTGGCACCGGACGCAATTTAGGTTAGAACGTCAAACCGCTAGGACGGACGCACAGAGTGCGCCACGTCCGCGTAGCTTTGTGTGTAAGTGATGGAACGTAGTCAGACAGACTGCATTTTTGATGTCCAGCATTCTTGACGGACAAAATATTTTTTCATATCATGTATCAATTTTTTTCATTGTACATATTAATTTTATTTTCCATCTACATCAGTCAAAAAAAGTCAGTCAAAAAAAACCAGACCCTGTGGTGTCTACAGTATCATCAGTCAGAAAGTACGTCAGTTGTGCACGGACGCACAGTGTGCTCAGAATGCGTTCGTCTGACATTCGCCTAATCGCCGAAGACTGCTGAAGAGCAAAAAAAAACCTCTGCTATTCTTCTAATAGGTCTTTAAACCAATAATAATGCATTAGCATGTGTCTAAATAATAAAAAAAATCCTTTAAAAAACAATAAAAAGTTCTGTTACAGAATAAAAAATGTCCCACTCCAAACTGTGCCAACATAGATGTAACAGCAGCACTGCCCGGCACAATAACACCACATACAACATCAAGGGCTCGTACCTCTGCAGTCTGCCAATGTGGTCTACATGATCCAGGGCAAGGCCTATAAAAAATGCTGCTAAATTGGTGAAACTGGCCTTAAACTGCATCTCCGGATGAACCTGTACAGACACACTATCAAGAACTATCAGGAAAATAAATACTGTACCCCAGTGGGACATCACTTTAATCTGACAGGCCACTCCATCCAACACCTCAGCATTAAAATCCTCAGTGGAAATATTAAATACCCCCGTGAACGTAAGCCATTCGAAATAAAAATGATCACATATTTTAACACCATAAAGGGACTCAATGTAGATTCAGTCTTTTCAACTCGCTACCATAATGTCACGTAACATTCAGAACTGTGGCTTGTGTTTTGTATTTTCTTTGTTTTTCTTTCTTCCCTGTTTTTTCCGTTTGTCTTATTGACCCCTTCCTCTTTATGCATAATCATCAGATGTACATCATGAGTTTACCACTGTTGTTTTATGGGCCTAAGATCCCTCATACATTTGTTTGTTTGCCCTTTTTGACCATACTATTTCCCTCTCACTTTTTACGACACCTATCCCAACCCCCTACCCGTGCGCCCTTTAGGCAGGTGTCAGAAGAGCGTGCTATGTGCGCCTGTACTGACGTGCTTACTGGCGTCCGTAGCAGCATTGTGATGCTGCAACTGGGGCCGGTCACATGCTTGTGCACGCTTGCACGTGCGGACGAAAAGTGCCCATTATACAAGCCTACAAGCCGCTCGGTCAAAGCGCTAGGAACTGCGTTGATGGAGCTGGAAAGCGCGAATCTCCATAGGATGAGAATGTGCTCAGCGAAGTGGCCAGACCGGCGTTGAGTGGAAGGAACAATCTCACGGACATTCCTTTCGCTCTCCAAAGACGTACGTCTGACACCAGCTTTAATGTTCAATTATATGACTTTGCTCCATATAGCTTTCAGGCCTGAAGAAGAGAGGTATACTCTCGAAAGCTTGTCCTTTAACTGTAATGTTAGTCCAATAAAAAAAAATTATCACTACGTACTGCTATACCCTGTTAATTTTGGCATCTGGACTAACACGGCTTATCTAATCTCTCTCTCTTATATTTATATATATATGTATAGAATTTCTTTTTAAATTATTATATTTTTAAGGATTTTTTAATTTTTCTTGCTCTGGTGTTTAGAACAGCAGGTTTCAATAAAACACTAGAGGGAATTTTGTTTAAAAAAGTTTAAAGTAGGCCACTCTGCAAAGAGTGCAACAGGGAATTTTAAGCAGACTGTACTCTTGGCGCTGCATACAATTGTAGCCTAGATCTTAACAAAAGCTTGCTTATTTGCCAGGGAATCAGGTGGCAGACGAAGAATGAATCACAGACAATGGGTCTCTCTGGATAATGCATCGTTTGCGGTCTTTATCATTCGGTGTTTACAAACACCGAGAGAGGAAAACATTATCTGATCCAGGTTTATGCGGCTTGAGTGGATGACACGGGGTCAGTCCATGGACCATGGGTTGACATCTCGTTTTTCCTGGCAGTGTCCCAAGTCTCCCCCTCCAATGGTTTGATCAGGTCTCCTGCTTGTTCTTTCTAACCACTTAAGTACAAGAGGTATTAGAAACACTTGCTGTCATGAAGACCTTTGGTTTGAACTCCCCAAGGTGTAAAGGAACAGCAAATTATCTTTCCATGATTGTTTCTGTTCCATTTCTACTTTCTATTTCAGTTTTATGCAATTGTTTCCCAAATGACTACATTTTAACTCTTTATATGTTTAAATTGTGCATCCCACAGATTTGTTTTTTTCTTAGAATATCTAGAAAATGTTAAAATTGTATTGGGGAAACATGTAACAACAATACATATTAATGATTTAAACCAGCGCAGCTTACAAATGGTCCTCATACTGATCGTCAGCGAACAGTGAAAGTATAATGTATATTGTATTGAAGGACCTTGAAAAATAGAAACCTATTTGCATTCAATTTCACTAGCAAAGTTAAAATATATGATGAGGACTAAATGCAATGACGTATTCTTTATCAGATATACATTGTACAGTTCCTCTGGATTATTTTTATGATTTTGCGTAACACTTGTTGATATGATATGCAAACACTTATTGGTGACTAATATGCTACAAGCAAAAATAGGGTAGTGCAAAAAAATTTAATGTAATGTCCAGTAACGGGTCTAGGATCCCATTATAATGGCCTCCAATGATGCAGTGGGAATAATCAAATTGGAGGATTCTCGCATATAAATCAGAGTAAAACTGAAGATGAGGGATGTGGGGCATAAATATTCACTAATAGATCCGTTTCTCATTGGATAGTGAGCTGCACAAACGAGAACCTACCCAGTCGGCCATTATCCTCACTTAGTATGTCATATGGAACGGATATATTAATTAAACTGGCCATTCCCCTTTTCTTATTCACAGAGTTTAAGTCTGGAAACCAATCCAGGGGGCACGCAAACAATTAGAAGAGGAGGACCCAAAGCATTTCTTGGAGAAATACAATTTCAGCGCGTAATTTAGTTACATGCGATAACACTTTCTTTCTTTTGATGGGAGAATCCAACCGTTCCATGTTCCAAGACAACAACTTAAAAGACAATTTAGGGCTAGATGCTATGGCAGCCATGTCTGTGGGGGGCTTCATGATTCTGGCGACAAGCGCCAGGGGCCTAATCTACGGGTCCACCAGGTAGGAAACTAGAATAGATATAGGCAAGGCTGTTCCATTAGCAACCTCGCTCCACTCCAAGTGGGGGAGAAACCTAGGTGTATGACCCAAAGCAAATTTTCTAACCCACAGAGGTGATGCAAGTGAGGCAATGACACCAGAGTCTGTTCAGCAGCTGTGCCTGTAGAAAAGATTCAAAATCACAACATATTTCAAGGTGACGTTCTGAGTACCCAACAACCACACACTCTCCTGCAGCGGGTGGGTAGAGATCAACAACCGGAGAATCAAGAAAGTAGTTCCACAAAATACAAAAAAGCAGAAGAGATTCTCCAAACAGCTGGACAAAAGATTTAACAAACAATTCCATAAAACAAAACAACGTCAGGGATGCCCCAAGAAGCTTAGGTTTTCCTTTTGCGTTTCTGATTTGCGTTGAGGCAAGCACTGGCTCAGAGAACCCCAGGAACTATCATCCATGAGAGCCTGACTCGCATCCGACGGGGTATCAAAATAGTGTGTAGCTCCATTGAGTGAGACTTGTAAGCGGGCTGGGTACAAAAGCGAAAAACGGATGCCCTGGGCCACCAAGTGAGAACACAGTGATGAGTAAGCCCTGCACTTGAGGGAAACTGAAGCAAAAAAGTCCTGCCAAAGTAGAAAAGGCATGCCTTGATAATCTAGCGCAAGTAGGCAGTGAAACTATTGCAGTAACTTGTTTTTTTCCACATAATTTAAGTGACGCATGTTAATTCTCGACTTACCTGCAGTCGGAGTCAGCTCCGTGCACTCTGTGCACTCTCTCCACTGCAAGCGGTAGTGCCTCAGTTTGGTAGCCCAGTTGACTAGGAAGCCAGGAAGCGACCCACTCATGGAGAGCCTTGCCTTTCACAGTCTCTGGGAGACCTATTACATGGAGATTATTACAACGACTGTGATTTTCCAAGTCGTCTAGTTTTTCAGACAAATTCCGGATCACCAGTTCCTATCTGTCCAGATGGGCTTAAGTGGGTTAAGGTCATCTTCCAGAGATGAAATGTGCTCCTCCACCTCCTTGATCCTATGAGCCTGTATGGCCAATTGTGCCATGGGCTAATTCAATTGTCGAGGTGAGTTTTCTAAATTTTGTCACCAAAAGAGGGGACAAGGATGCAAATATATCTGCCACACTCAACAGGGTACCAGGGCAAGCAGTAGGCATCGAGGAAGGAGTATCACCCAGGGACTGATGATACTCCTTTTTAGACATGTGCATTCGTTTTAGTACTAAAACGATTTAGTCCGAATTTTGGGATAATTTAGTTTTAGTATGACTCAAGAGAAACGAAACTGCTCAGTACAAAAAACGAAAGAAACTAAAATAAAATGCACTACATTTTAGTTTCAGTCCTTTTTGTGATATTACATTGATGAGTGAAGGAGACCAGCAAAGAAGAGTGCAACATCCGAAGTTCTGCACCCTCCACATGCCAATGCAGTAGGATGTTCTATACAGATAGGGGCATTAATTAATGCAGGAGGATGTTCTATACATTATACAGAGAGGGGTATTAATGCAGGAGGATATTATATACATTATACAGAGAAAGGTATAAATTGAAGAGGATGTTCTATACAGAGAGGGACATTAATTAATTCAGGAGGATGTTCTATATATTATATAGAGAGGGGTATTAATTAATGCAGGTGGATGTTGTATACATTATACAGACAGGGGTATTAATGTAGGAGGATGTTCTAAACATTATACAGAGAGGATCCTTTTTTTCAGCCCTTTAAATCCTGTGGCTGTGAGCGCTGAGATCGGCTGCTTGTTACATTATCTCTCAGTACAATGTATCAGGCTCAGTTGTTACAGTAACTGACTGTAACAGCACTCGAGTTTCAGTAAAACAAGGAAATAATATTGTTCTAACCTCTTATATATAAAAATATTATTTACTAGTTTTACTGAAACTCTGAGCGCTGTGATGAGCAGCGAACAGTCAGTAATTGTAACAGCTTTGCCTGACACGGGGCAGTATTACAATGTTGGTGCTAACTTAACCAGAGCTGTTGTAAACTGAAAACCTCCATAGGCTCTAATGGCTCTGGGAAGTTTACAACAGCTCTGGTTATGTTAGCACCAACTATGTAATATGGCCCACATTGTGCTGAGAGTGAGAGATACTGTAACAAGCAGCGATCTCAGCCCTCTGAGGAGCCACTACAATAGTAATTGTATCCATTGGTTTTCGGATGAATGAAATTAGTTTTCATACTAAAGAACTGAAAACGAATTTCTTTAGTAACTAAATAAATTGCATTTTAGGACTAATCCATTAGTTCAAAACGAAATTTTGTGCTGTGCACATGTCTACTCCTTTTGTCAGGACTGTATCCCTTAGATGGTGGTAAATAACTCAAGGGACGTCGTTGAGGGTGAAGGTACAAAAGGTTTTTTTTTAGAAAGGATTTTACCAGGAAGGATACAGTAAGACTTCTCTCATTTTCAAGTATGACCTGGGTGGCGAGTATGTACCATTAAGTGTCTTGCCCCAAGGACACTTACTGGAGAGGTGCTCATCAGGATCGAACCCATGTCTCTACAGGCTCTCTCCATGCAGAGCAGTGATGTTACCTCTACTCCACCCACCCGGTATGGTATCGATGGTCGAGGTCACTGAATGGGTCATGCACAGGTAAAACCAAGGATGAATAGGCAGAGCTAAGCAAGGGAGAACTGCTTCAATACTGGAGCAATGATGGAATGGCATTCTGGGCTTTTAAACCCTGCGGCTCCCTCTGTGCCAATAGGAGGCCTGTGATGTCATCAGTGCACACCATGCCCATGGCGCCATCTTGCTGGAGACCAGTCGCACGCGCGCACATGACCAGAGGCCTAAGCAAGGCCTGAAGCCTAGCGCTGCGGCGGAGGCCACCAGCCAGCGGTGGAAGAGCCGTCTGCGGGGGATTCGGTGCTCGACCTCCCCGAGGCCCCAGGACCCGTCGAGGAGGTGAGCCGGTGACCCTTGACCGCAAGGCACTGCTGGGCACCAGCGCAGACCGCCTCACCGAGACCCGAGCGGAAACGCCAGGAGCATGGAGAGGTGGCCACGCCAGGCACCGACAGGCCAGCGGCCCTGACACCTATGGAGTCGCTGGAGTCATGGAAGGAAGATGGGGGAACAAGCTTCAGGCTCTGTTTGGAAGGCGAATTCGGGGCATGCTGATCTCCGGCCTTTTTAGCAGACTTTCCGGTTGAAACGAATTTCTCGAAAATAGGGAGGGAAAAAACAGGCAAGAGCAGCAAAATTACAAGGGGCGAAGTGGGATTAGAAGCTTCGCGCCTAAGCAAGCTGATCCAGGCGGGGTTACTGAGGAAGCACCCAATTTGGAGACAGACGTAATAGAAGCGGCAACTACAGGAAGTGATTTGCAAAAATTGAGAAAGGCACCCCAGGTTTCCCTGGTGCCGAATAATTATATAAAATGTCAGCACCCTAGTAATTCTCAAGACAGGGGCAAAAAAAATTGAGACTGGGATCTGTGAGTCTTGTGAGGTAAATTTTTTTTTAGAGGGGGCACCACTGGAGGGTGCTGGGGCTAAAAAACTAATAGAGGGGCTATGAACTGGTAGGCCCAATAAGCACCCAGGGAAGGCTGGGGTTGAAAAATTATGAAAGTAGCCAGACGCAAGACAGTCCACTAGACAGACAAACATGAGGAAATAAAGGCACCCCTGGAGGTCCCAAGAAAGAAACAAATTAAGGACAGTCTTCCTCTGTTCCATGCTCCCCTATCTACACAAAAATGTATTTTTGTCTGAGCTATCGGGAAGGTGCAAACCCCATGTAACATGAGTCAGGAGGCGATGTCCAGGTAGGCCGCACTCAATCTGCACGATCCAACAAGATGGCAGCGGCGGGGAGAGGTTAGTGTGTCACTCACCACCGGCGGACAGTCAATGCCTATCGGCCCCCCAAGGGTCAATCTCCCAATCGGGCAGACCACGAGGTTATGGCTGTGTGACGACTCTGGCTGATGTAGGCTGTGATTCCCTGCGTCGCGGCCTACGTTGGCCTCGAGCCTGTTGGCCGCTCTGCAGCCTTCAGAAATCCAGGGTTGCGCTGCATCATTGAGCAGAGCTGAAGGGCGGCGCAATCTGTGCAGCAAAGATGAGGATGGGTCCCGTTTCAGTTTGATGTAGAGCGATATGTATGAAGTCCTGTGCCAGGGGTAACTCAAGTGCAGCAAAACGGAGCTCTAGATAAAAGCGGTCATTAGCATGGCCCGTCTCCCGTAAGTGCAATATTTATTTTGTAACTACACATATGGTATGATAATCTACAGTCCGGTCCAGAAATAGTTCTGGAACAAAAATGGACAGATGAGACCAAGATCAACTTGTACCAGAGTGATGGGAAGAGAAGAGTATGGAGAAGGAAAGGAACTGCTCATGATCCTAAGCATACCATCTCATCAGTGAA
This sequence comes from Leptobrachium leishanense, assembly GCA_009667805.1. Taxonomy (NCBI): domain Eukaryota; kingdom Metazoa; phylum Chordata; class Amphibia; order Anura; family Megophryidae; genus Leptobrachium; species Leptobrachium leishanense. The sequence goes on along the minus strand of CM019065.1, from coordinate 208,810,977 downwards.
GCATGGTGGTGGTAGTGTCATGGCGTGGGCATGTATGGCTGCCATTGGAACTGGTTCTCTTGTATTTATTGATGATGTGACTGCTGACAAAAGCAGCAGGATGAATTCTGAAGTGTTTTGGGCAATATTATCTGCTCACATTCAGCCAAATGCTGCAGAACTCATTGGACGGCGCCTCACAGTGCAGATGGACAATGACCCAAAGCGTACTGCAAAAGCAACCAAAGAGTTTTTGGAGGGACAGAAGTGGAATGTTATGCAATGGCCAAGTCAATCACCTGATCTGAATCCCATTGAGCATGCATTTCACTTGCTGAAGACAAGACTGAAGGGAAAATGCCCCAAGAGCAAACAGGAACTGAAGACCGTTGCAGTAGAGGCCTGGCAGAGCATCACCAGGGATGAAACCCAGCGTCTGGTGATGTCTATGCGTTCCAGACTTCAGGCTGTGATTGACTGCAAAGGATTTGCAACCACGTATTAAGAAGGGAAAGTTTGATTTATGATTATTATTCTGTCCCATTACCTTTGGTCCCTTAACAAGTGGGAGGCACATCTGCAAACTGCTGTAAGTTCTACACCGTTCACCTGAGTTGGATGTACATAGCTTTAATTTGAGGGTGACAGTCTGCAGTTAAAGCACATTGTGTTTGTTTCATTCCAACTCCATTGTGGTGGTGTATAGAGCCAAAGATGTTAGAATTGTGTCGATGTCCCAATATTTCTGGACCTGACTGTGTGTATATATATATATTTTTCTTTTTCTTTCTTTTCAAAGTTCAGTACATGGTTGTGAAAGACTTAAAAAGAATGAGTAAAAATAAGATAGTTATTTTTACCAAAAGAAGAGAACTAGAGTCTCACCCTATCTGTGCTTGTGTCTATCAGGGTTATTCAAAGAGAATCGAAAAGTCACCGCACGTTCGGTGACTTTTCGTTCTCTTCAATTCGGTGCGATTTGGCTATCCCATTTCGGCTATCCTGTGGTGTATTCAGCAAGCACCACAGGGCCGTCGTAGTGCAGGGAAAAGCCGCCGCAAACCCAATAAACACTCTCTGCAAAACCTGGCGAACGCACACCGAAACCCGCAAAAACATCTGGATTAACCACGCCGAACATGCCGGAGAAACCTGAGCAGCCGCCGATCACAGCGCAGAGCAGCCGCCGGAAAAAGCCGACACCGCAGACGAATGGAGAGGAAAGAAAAAAAAACAGTACGTTTGAATGTTTGAAACTACAGAACGAAAATGTCTGAAAATTACATATAAGATCCAATAAATGATAATAAAAGGGCTGTTACAGAAAAAAGAAAAAACGATTTAAAATAAAGAGGGAAAAAACAATTCGCAAAAAAAATCCAGAAAAATGGCTAAAAAATCCTAAAGAAATCTATAAATAAAAAGACTTTTTACTGCAGAATATCATAATCAACGGTTTATTACATATTGAATTAAAATGGGAGTATTTTAAACATTGATGCCTACGAGATTCACCTGAATAAACCTGCCAAACAGCAGGGCAATTCGGCAATTTTTCACTGCTGGCTTTTGTTCTCTGAATAGACGAAGCATTGCTTCACTATAGGGATTTCACTGCCCTCGAACAGGCACCGTATGTGCAGGCAATTTGCCTACATTTGGTGAACTGTCTGCTCTCTGGATAGCCGAATGGCCAGGAAAGGTAAGCGTACGCTGAATTTCAGCGTTCGGTTACCTTTCGGCCACAATTCGAAGCTCTTTGAATAACCCTGTATGTCTTTGTCTTTCTAGCTCGCTGTCAGTCTGTGTTTGCATATTATATAATGTGTCTAAAGTACTGTATATACAACCATCTGTCTGGATATTGTTTATTTTTTCAACTATCAATTACATCAGTTATAGAATAAACACTATCAGAGTTATTCAAAGAGAGCCGATCTGGCCCTGAAATGTAACCAGACACTGAAATTCAGCGTACGTTACATTTCCTGCCCATTCGGCTATCCAGAAAGCAGGCAGTTCTTCAAATGTAGGCGAATTGCCTGCACATACGGTGCCTGTTCGAGGGCAGTGAAATCCCCCATAGAGAAGCAATGCTTCGTCTATTCAGAGAACACCGAACACCAGTGAAAAGTTGCCGAAGTGCCCTGCTGTTCGGTGGTTTCATTTGGCAGATTTATTCAGGAGAATCCCATAGGCTTCAATGTTAAAAATATTCTAGTTTTAATTCAATACCTAATAAATAGGGATGAGCTGTTCGGTTCGATCTGTTCGGAGTTCGCATCGAACATCGGCCGTTCGGCTGTTCGCCGAACTCCGAACATTTCCACGTGTTCGGTTCGAGTTCGCCCACAATGCACCACAATGCACCACAGTGCACTTTTCCACTGGCCTGAAGCTTGTAATTGGCTACAGCCTTGCACCTGACCACAGGTCAGGTGCAAGACAGGTGCAAAACTATGCCAATCACGGCTCAGAATCCTGATTGGGCAAATTTTGCCCAATCATGGGCTCACAGAGCTAAGTCCCGCAGCACATATATAAGGCGTCCCTCGCAGCCCAGGCACGTGTTTTTTGAGAGGAGATTGTTCTGTTAGTGTGTGCTCTCACTGCCAGCAGCTATTGCGGGGGTCTCACCTCTACAATATATCTGGGAATTGTTGTAATCTGTGTGTTCTCACTGCCAGCAGCTATTGTGGGGGTCTCACTTCTACAAGATATCTGGGAATTGTTGTAATCTGTGTGTTCACACTGCCAGCAGCTATTGTGGGGGTCTCACTTCTACAAGATATCTGGGAATTGTTGTAATCTGTGTGTTCTCACTGCCAGCAGCTATTGTGGGGTTTTCACTTCTAGCAGATATCTGGGAATTGTAATCTGTGTCTTGTCACTGCCACCCATCAGGGGGTCTCACTGATTTATAGGAGGTTCCTGGGAATTGTAATCTGTGTCTTGTCACTGCCACCCATCAGGGGGTCTCACTGATTTATAGGAGGTTCCTGGGAATTGTAACTTGTGTCTTGTCACTGCCACCCATCGGGGGTCTCACTGATTTATAGGAGGTTCCTGGGAATTGTAATTTGTGTCTTGTCACTGCCACCCATCAGGGGGTCTCACAGACTTTTATAGGAGGTTTCTGGGAATTTTAATCTGTGTCTTGTCACTGGCTGCCAGCTATCAGGGTGTCTCCCTGAGTTATACCAGAGTTCTGGAAATCTTTAATCTATATAACACAGTTGAATCAGAGTTCTACCTATCTCCAATTTTTATAACAGAGTTGAATCAGAATTCTGTATATCTTTAATCTATATATCACTCACCCTGTCAGAAAGACCAAAAAGGACAGGCAGACGCTCCCAGACACAGATAAGAGGGCAAGCAGCCTCTGTGTCGGAAGGTTGTGCAATTGGTCGTCATGGACGTGGTGCATCCTCTGCTGGGGCACGCTTGTCCTTGTTTCTGGTGCTGGCCATCTTAAGCAGCAGCAACATACAGAGTATTTGTAGGTATGTGCGTTTCGGGTTTCGGAATGTCGTAATTTTCACGAAATTTCCCAATTCGTGCATTCGGATTCGGACGATTTTTCAAAATTTTTTGGATCCGATCGCTGATTCTGTAATTAAATTTTGTATCATTCCCATCTCAATGTTTCCTTCCTGGAAAACCAGAGAAATCTCAATGTTTCCTTCCTGGAAAACCAGAGAAATCTCAATGTATCCTTCTTGTAAAACCAGAGAAATCTCAATGTATCCTTCTTGTAAAACATGAGAAATCTCATTGTATCCTTCCTGGTAAAATCCTTTATAAATAAATAAATAAATGTATCCTTTTTGTAAAAAATTAGAAATGTCAATGTATCCTTCCTGGAAATCAAGAGAAATCTCAAAGTATCCTTCTTGTAAAACATGAGAAATCTCAATGTATCCTTCCCGGGAAACCAGAGAAATCTCGATGTATCCTTCTTGTAAAACATGAGAAATCTCAATGGCAGAATTATCGTATCGGCAGAATTATCATATCGGCAGAATTATCGTATCGTATAATTATCGTATCCGAAAAACCATTAGTTTACGTCAAAACGAATAGACACTTTGAAACGAGGAGAACAGACGTTCCGAAAAACGCGAAAATTTCCGAAATCACGAAAAAAAAGTCGATACGAAAAACTAAACAAAACGAACCGAGCCAAAACGAAAATCAGCCGGAACGAGTCGAAACAAAAATTTACAGAATCTGAACGAACCGAACCGAATCGAACCGAAAAAAAAATCGGTGCACAAGCCTAAGGATTTGCAGGATTGGCTAACCAGGCCACCCTCATCCTCCAAGTCCTCTGCCAGCCAGGCTTGTAGTGGTTTACAGTCCACCTCAGCTGCCAAAACATCTAATTCAGCCTCCATGTCCACAGCTACTCCTGCCATAGCCTCACTTTCATACATGGAGGAGCTGAATTGTTTGACTACAGTGACAGTATCAGTGACATGCTGCTTGAGGATGCACAGCAACTCCAGTGCTCTGATTCAAACTCTGAGGTTGAGGAAGGGAGTAAAATCAGCCTAGAGGGAGGGGGTGCTAGTGACACACAAAGAACTGGCACTCATGTTCCCCCAGCAACTGCAGCATATTGAGAGGTTGGCTCCAGTGACGAGGAGATAGGGGGTGATGACAATGATGATGAGGTCACTGACTCCACCTGGGTGCCTGATTGAACAGAGGAGTCAAGGGAGGAGGAGGAAGAGGAGGAGGCACAACAAAAACGAGGCAGAACGTCCTCTATGACCAACCGTAGCCAATCCAAGGCATGAGAAGTCACAGCTGCTCAGGTGCAGAGCGCTGTTGTCTCAAAGCACATGTACAGGAAGTCTGCTGTCTGGGAGTTCTTTAAGAAATGTGCAGCAGACCGCACCATTGCTATTTGTAATCTATGTCAGATGAGGATCAAGCGTGGGAAAGACATCCCACGCTTGGGTACCACGTGCTTGAGGCAACATATGACCACCTGCCACGCTTCCCGTTGGCACAACTCTTTGCATAGGTCCTCCTCCTCATCATCTGTCTCTACTCCCACTATATGTCCTGCCATGTCATTGCCTACAACCTCCACTGACAGGGATGATGCTACAGTAATGGGTGTACCAGGTTCTTCCTCAGAATGTGACAGCATCCCATCAGCTGAAGATTTACGCAGTCAGATTACGTTGCCCCAGCTGCTGCAGCGTAAGAAAAAATATAGTCCCAACCATCCCCAAGCACAGCGTCACATTCGCCACCTCACGGGCAGGTTATGGGGACCTCCTAGGCACGATATTTGAAGGAATTTTTCGTTTTTATTCTTAACCTTTATTTCATGGAAAACTCACTGTTCTTTTAAAAACTTTTTTTTTACTTTTTGTCCTTGTTTCTGGTCCCCCAGGGCACCCCCATACACCTTTTATGGCAAATATCTTGCATATATGCCCTCTTGGAGGGCACTCTAAAAATCGAACTTTTGAGTCCCATTGACTTGCAATGAGTTCGGTTCGTGTTCATACTCAAACTTTTGAAATTGTTCGATTTCGAATGCGAACTGAACACGGGGGTGTTCGGCTCATCACTACTAATAAACCATTTATTATTTTATTCTGCAGTAAAAAGTCTCTTCATTTTTAGATTTTTTAGGGAATTTTTAGGCATTTTTGTCTTCTTTTTTTTAAATTGTTTTTTTCTTTTTTCTGTAACAGACCTTTTTATTATCATTCATTGGATCTTGTATGTAAATTCCAGACATTTTCGTTCAGTAGTTTTTTTGCAAACAACGTTTCAAGTTTCAAATTTTCAAGCGAACAGTTTTTTGGTTTTTTTACCACGTTCATCTGCCTGTCGGCTTTTTCCAGCGGCTGCTCTGCGCTGTGATCGCCGGCCAGTCGGATTTTTCCGAAGTGTTCGGCTTGGTTTTTGCGGTGGTTTCTGCGGGTTTTCGGTGAGTGTTCGGCGAGTGTTCTGCGGGTTTTCGGCGAGTATTCCCTGCACTAAGGGGGGCCCTGCGGTGCTTGCTGAATACACTGCAGGGTCGGCGAACTAGGAATCGCCGAATCTCCCTGAAATGCTGGGAACGAAAAGTCACCGAACGTGCGGTGTCTTTTCGAATCTCTTTGATTAACCCTGTATAACTTGCTTAGCCTGCAATCAACAAACTAACAGTAAGGTAATTTGTTTTCTCTCTCTATAAGCTTCATATCCTCTAGACTGTAAGCTCATATGAGCAGGGCCCTCTACACCTCTTGCTTCCATCATGTGTCCATTTATCTGTATCGCGTTCACTTTGGTTATTGTAAAGCGTTGCAGAAATTGTTGCCGCTATATAAATGATGACAGTAATAATAATATGAATGTTTTTTTGTTATGATTATATTACAAACAAAATGCTCTGCTGCTCACAGTGTTAAGAAGGTGGTATGTTAGTCTCAGACATTTGTAAAACTCTTTCTCTCCCTGTAGACATTAGGGTCTCGTGAGGACAACTTTGGCAGTGCAGAAGGAAGCTGTACATCCTCTCCTTACCCTTTGGAGGATACATACCAACGTCAGAAGTCAAGTAACAGTGAGCTAATCTGTTTTATTAAAGATACACAGTTCCCCCCAGACAACACAGTCTTTCCTGAGGTACTGCAGGTTATGTAGGCAAACTTTAAATGACAGATATGTATCTTCTCATCCCTCTGATGTTTTAAGGAGAGCTATCATCAAATTTTAATAATGAAATCAATTTTTTATTGCACCATTAAAAGTGCTGTCCTTTTCTTCAAACGTTGACCATCTTTGAAAGAGTTTGTTGGGCAGGTAGCCAACTCGTGAATTGACATAAAATCCTAATTAGCTTCTATTCTATATACTGGTGACAGTGTATTCTACCGTACATGATAATATTTCTTTGTCACAGTGATATGCTTAATGCCTGAGGCACAGGGAATTAAATGACTTGTGTAAGTAACAAGGAGTACATATTATTAATTTCTGTTTCTCTTCTGTAAAGTTTTAAATGATCTGGCTGTTCATATGATAAGCTGGAAAATTACACTACATTAGACTAATCCAGCCATCTTTTCATGCTGCAAATATGGAAATTCACTGAGTACCTTTATAACAGATTTTGGGGATTATTTTAACAGTGTTTGCTGTAGGTGCCGTAGAAAATCGCCATTGTTGCAAACACAAAAAACTTTGCTGGTAGAAAATGAGAAATTCCGGGGATGTCAGTAGAGGCTTCAGAATTGAAGCGTCTCCTGCTGCTGTTTGAATTTCCCTGTTTGGAAATGCCACAATTTGTCACTGTTGCACCAATGCAATTTATTTTGCTGTTGTTTGCAACTACGTCTAAGGCTAGGGTCAGACTAACTCATTTTTCGCGTTGTCCGTGAAAAGGTGCATTAGAACGAATGGATGTATTTTTTCACGGAATTCGCGATAGCGGTCATACGATGCGCATTTTCGTCCCTGATTTTGTACGGTTATCAATAAAACACTTTTTGCGTCTGGACGTTATGTTGGCCGGACATTAGCAGCGTCTGATGTCTCCTAATCACGCACACACGCCGCTAGCGGACGCAGCACACTCTGTACGTCAGTACTAGCAGTTTCAGGTTCTAGAAAAAATGGGTTTATTTGCCACTTGCGTTGCGCGGCCGCACTTTCATGCGGCCGTTCTTCGTATGCTGCCTGGCATTGGACGTAATTTGCTGCTAGCGCGGCCGTGATTTAGATAATACTGCGTTCGTCTGACCTTAGCCAAATGCTGGAGCTTTCTGAATACTCCCCAATGCGTCTGATCTTGGGAATAGCACTAGGCCATTGCTGCTACATTAGGCACAGACGTTATCGACTTTATACGAATACTGATACCTTCCTATCTTATATATAGCTTTACTGTTTCCTTTTTTTTATTAGAACAAACATAACAGGCCTCACACATTTCCCGTTAGATTCCTGTCATTTTAGCTTCAAACTTGTTTATTAAACTTTTCATCCTCCTTGTCAATCTTTCATTAATATTTCACATCCCTTTCTGAGTTATCTGTGGTGACTGAGGCTCTACTTTTTATATCAGTCTCGGTTTCTCTTTATTGTGTTCTCGGAGTCACCTTGCTGTGACTTTCCACAGTGAAATCATCCCGTATTCATTATGATATGAAGCCATTGCCTTTTGAATGAAGTGTCCCGTTGCATTAAAGGAATGACGTTTTATAGGAACCTTTTCACTTGTACTTCAGAGAAAGATATTTTGAAGTCTCCCAGTCCCTACTCAGTATTTGCCAATGATTTTGGTGTCTTGGAATCTTTCCTTTCCAACATTTTGCAAATTTTAAAATAATATTAAATGGCAACTTTTAGTATAGACTAAACACCCTACAACATACAGGGGGCAAGGGGAAATAGTCCCTCCTAAAATGCAATAGTGCAATTTTCTGTAAGATACCATTAAAGGTCACAGGGCAATGTTGATTTTGTTTTGTATATCTACATTCATTTTATGTATAATATTGTATTGAGCTAAAACCTTTTGAGACTTGAGCGGGCACCCACCATAGAGCAGGGCGTTAGTGACGTTGCTCGTTCTCAGGACCCTCACAAACCTCTCTGTTTCTCACTATATTGTACACATTATTTTAATGCATGTTGTACCTGAACTATTTTAAAGGGAGAACATCATCGTTCTTGCCATCCAAAAGCCATTTTCTTAATGCAAAACAATCCTGCCCTTACCATGTTTGATTGTCCACTGTACCAAAATGTTCCCTGAACCATAACAAACATGCCATCATATTCAATCGTTGCTTGTAGACTCTTTATATCTCCTTACTGGTCAACCTCCAGACCCAGAGTAATAGAGACGGCTTTTTCCAATGAGTTGATAAACAATAAAAAAGGAAAATGCACTAAGAACAAAACAATGCTGGTAATCATATATAGTCATAAACAGCAAATACCACCAAAACAAAACACATAGAATGAAAACAATATATATACATATATGTGTCAGGTCTAATGCAATTTATGTATAGAAAATGAAAATATAAAATAGTTTAAATCTAAAAAAGAATAAACATTATGTCAAGTCCCACAACTCACAGGCCTCCTCCAAGACTCCAAAGAATGGCTGTATATTCGTGCAAGAGAGTGAAAGGGAGTGAAACGTTTGGAAGCTGGTTTGTGGGATTCCTGATATATGGTTTTGTTTTGTTTGAGCAAGATTCTTGACTGTCCCTTTCTTTCAGTGCTTCCAGAAGTAATTTGTCAGGCCAGTAATGCTTATGAGGACCCACTGGCTGGCTGGCTTTAATTTTAGATGACCTGTGCATAATTCTGCATTGTATCATCACCTCCACACTTGCTCCCGAAGTGGGAAATGAGTTATGGGAGCTATTGCAACAGCATTGTTCACTTAATAAGTAAAATCAGATAATGCTGCTACTTTAAAACAGAAGAAAAAGAAAATGTTGTTTTTTCTCTCTCAATTGTTGTTTTGTTGTTTTTTTTTTAAATTTCCGAAATTGCATTGTAAAGTTTGGTTCAGAAAGGTCACACTCTGAAAATGGCATCCATATTAATTCCGCTGAAATGTTTTACCTATGGATAGGTTTAACCGTAATTCTGTTTGATACTCCATTGGCTATTATAAAAGCGCTGCAGAATCATTTGGTGCTATATAAATGATGATAATAATAATCACACACATTCACTGAGCTACTGTTTTTTATTTAAAGAAGCAGGATTAGTTTAGCTATTATTAATTCTAATATACACTAGATTACAGAATAATGCAAATTATTAAGCAAAACATTAGACTTCAACCTAGACTAATTAATTATACATTTTCCATAAAGTCTTCTCAAATAAAATGTTAATGTGTTTTGTGCTCCAGGTAAAGTGATAGTCCACATATATAGACTTAATGTGTGAAATATTCCAAAACCATCGCATTTAACCCAACCCAGTCCGTTTTCAATTAATGAAACATAAATTTTCTTAGTGTTTTTCCTGTCCCTTTATTCAAAGTGGCAGAAATTCACATCACTTTCACCAAGTATTAATTAAACAGGCATAGGGCCATATCCCTGGCACTTCTTTCACCCATTAATCTGCATGTAAATGTGTATGGTGGTTGCAAGTCAACTGGACCTAAGCTGCCAAGTCACATGTATCACGACAATATTTTTGTCAGTTCACCAAGAACAATGAAAGAGTAGAAGAGGAAAACTGATATTTCTTGGTATTGCACCTCCATCCTTTTTTCACTTTTACCTGTTCCAAATACCATGACCTTTAACCACTATTATAGACCTAGAAAACATGGGTTTCTACAGACACTTAATGCAGTACTATCAGTAAGGCTGTATGTTGGATTAATGAATATACTTGATAAATAGGAAAGACATTTCCTTTCATTTTGAAATTTCCTAAATTGCTAGCTATAAGGCTACCCTCTAAATCTCCTTCAAGTCTTTCAGCCACTTGAACCTCTCAAAACACATGGCATGATACGATGAAAGCAGAATAAGTGCCAACTATCACACCGTTCTGTACACAGAGTAAAATATAAAGTGAGAGCATAAGTGTATTGGAAGAGTGCATGCTCATGCTAATACAGAATAGAATGATGGTCCTGATCATTTCCATTAGGTGTCAGGCTTTGGGGATGGAGGTAAGGAACCACTGTGTGCAGATATAGTATATAATCAATTCAGCTTACAGAAGGGTAAACAGAGTAGGGCTAGTCAAGGTCAATTTTGAGGTTGGGGCTGGCAGCAAGAAGGCAAAGGTGATAGGACAATCTGGGGATTGGTATATGGAGGTAGGAACAAGCATTTAAATACAGCACTCAAAGAGAGATGAGTATCAACACTGAACCGAGGAGCAACTGGACTGAACTGCCTTTAAAGGTGGGTGAAGTGGACACACACCTTGATGAGGGACTGCCTTCCATCCTATTGGCTTGTACCTGGGTTGCTGGTCTTCCTCCAGGTGATACCTGCAGCTGTCCATCATGGCTCTCACCATGCTCCCTGATGCAACATAGGGGGAGCAGCATGGTGCTGCACATTGTGGCTAGCTTGGAGGATTTCCAGGCTCAACCGCTGCAATGGACCTCTGCAATCACTCAGACGAGCACAACTCTTCTGGCCCAGAACAGTGAACCCTCCTGTTTGGGTTGGCGCCACGAACACCACCGCAGTAGACACTTGAGACTCAGAATCCATTAAACAGATCTTTAGTGAATGTGTGATTTGCAATTTTGTTTGTATAGATGAGATTTCAGAGCAATGAGATTTTGCTTAAATCTGTGGCTTTGAATATGGGAAATGTCATAAGACAGGAGCTAAACATTAATGAGGCAATGTAAGAAAACATCTCTGGTATATAATGATTATAGTGAAGAATCTGCAAATAGCGACATCGGTGCAAGCAATGATACCTGTTCATTGCCTATTCTGAAGCCTAATTGTAACTAGCCTCTGAACAGGAATCGAGTCCCAATAAAGGAAATATGAGAATTTGCTAGACATATGTAATTTGTTTTATAATTTTTTCCAAATTATTATTATATTTTGGAAGAATGAAAAGGTAATGAAAATGAATGGATCCATAAAGAAATTATTCATACAATATCATATCATATCATGAGTACATGACACACCCGCATGATGCAGAGGATCGCCATGCATTACATTGTACCTGTCACTCCTTTGAGTCAGGAACCGGAACTGTCAGGCAGAGAAAGTGGCCCGTATGGAGCAACCACTTGCCTCAGAAGCTATATAGATGCATCACAGCACTCTCACAAAAGAAACTGTGACGCCAGGCTGAATATGATGATCAGATGGCTTCTAGCGAAAATGCTAATGTACAGGAACAAATATACACTCACTGGCCACTTTATTAGGTTGACCTGTTCAATTGCTTGTTAGCACAAATTGCTAATCAGTCAATCACACGATGGCAGCAACGCAATGCATTGATACATCTAGACGTGGTGAAGACAATTTTCTGAAGTTCAAACTGTGTGCATCAGAATGGGGAAGAAATGGAATTTAAGTGACTATGAATGTGGCATGGTTGTTGGTGCCAGACAGGCTAGTCTGAGTTTTTGAAAAACTGCTGGTGTACTGGGATTTTAACACACAACCATATCTTGGGTTTACAGAGAATGGTTAAAAAAAGAGAAAATATGCAGTGAGCGGCAGTTGTGTGGATGAAAATGTTTTGTTAACAAAGAGGTCAGAGGAGAAGGGTCAGACTGGATGAGATGATAGAAAGGCAACAGTAACTCAAATAACCATTTTTTTACTACCAAGGTATGCAGAATACCATCTCTGAAAGCACATGTCAAAACTTGAAGTAGATGGGCTACAGCAGCAGCAGACCACACCGGGTGCCACTCCTGTCAGCTAAGAACAGGAAACCAAGGCTACAATTCGCATAGGCCAACCAAAATTGGACAATAGATACAATTAAGATGTCTACTCTTCCCAAAATATTCTATCTCTTCCAAATGAACCCGATTTCTTTGCCCAGCCCCTTTTTTAAATCGCTTCAATCTCTTTCAGAGATTTGTCTGGGATGCTTGTTTGTTAATTATTAGATTTAGTTTGCTTACAAGTAGTCGGTAATCCCTTGCTTAATACATGCGGCTAGACTGACGCTTTTGGAAACAAAATGTTACTCCCCTGCTCTCTGGAATTAAAAGTCACAGCTCTCTCTGAAAGGCACTACTGCCTGAACAGAGCCAGCACAGAGACCCGAACCCTGGTTCAAATCCCGCCCTCTTTACACACAGCCCAGCCCAAAACATGTGCTCAATGCAGCACAAGGAGAATCACCAGGATGTGCCAGATAGTCCCCTCCCATAAATATAGAATGACATGGTATTTGAGTATAAACCAGAGTGGGGAAGGGTGGCTAGGCAAGGCCGGATTAACATAGGGGCTGATGGAGCAGCAGGTCCAGGCCCATGCCCCAGAATAGGCCCACAGAAAGGATAACTATGTCTGTATTGATGGGCATTTGGACACTTGTATCTCCAACTCCATAGCAGATACAGGGTCATGTGAGGTATCACTGGAAAGGCCAGATCATGACCTTTCCAATGATGCCAAACATGACAAGGGTTTTTTGTGTAACAATAACAATAAAATAATAAATATTTCTTTATTTTTTCTTTCTAACACAGCAATATTGGTCACTTTTCAATTATAAAGTGAACAATGATGCTGCACTAACTCCCCATCACATTTCTCATGTCACCAAGTGTGGAGGTGATGGCACAATCCGTTGTTATGAATTGTTACATCAAAAACCTAAACCGACACACTGCAACGGAGAGCACTACGAGGGACGTTGGACCCCTGCGTCACTAATCTTTACACTTCACAAGGTCAAGTGAGGTGTCATTCCAAAGCAATGGCATTGTCCATTTATCACATATAAAATGAGCAATACCACTGCCATTATTCACCTTCTCATTTCCCATGCTGAGAGCAAGGTCAATGTTTTATACATAGTCATATTATTCATAAAACACCATCCTCCAAAAGGAAGATATTTCATTATTTTGTTAAAATTGTATATTTTCTGCAGTAACAGGTTCCCATTTCACTTTTTGTTAACAATAATTCCCTATAGAATATATAACCACTAAGGTTTGGATGATAAAGTGGAAAAAAAATATTTTACACTCTTTAAATGATTGAAATCTGAATGAAAAATTAATCACAATGTATCTTCCTGGTTAGATATATCTGTATCTGCACTATTAAATAACCTAAGATATGTTTTCATTTCACAAAATTTCAAAAAAGCCACCAAAATATTCTCCATGCCCATAGAGATCTTAATCTGGTCTGACTAGGTTGACTGTTTGTGGTCAGCTGTATCTATCTGCGGCTGGATGGGCACACTGCACATTACTGTGAGTTTTATTGCTGTGGAGCTCTGTGATAAGGTCATACACAAGCTCACATTACTGTGAGTTTTATTGCTGTGGAACTCTGTGTTACCCTCATACACAACACATTACTGTGAGTTTTTTTGCCGTTGAGCTCTGTGATATGCTCATACACACCGCGCATTACTTTGAGTTTTATTGCTGTGGAGCTCTGTGATATGCTCATACGATTCACATTTTTGGGGGGGGGGTGCAGCATTTCATCCTTGGATCCAGGCAGCACAGGTGACTGAATCAGGCCTCAAACTCCATCGGTTCAAAGGAAGCTAGCAGCAGGGGCGTAACTAGAAATCACAGGGCCCCATAGCAAAATGTTGTATGGGCCCCCCCTGCCTGTAACCTAACCTCCCCCCCAGCCTACCCCCCTACACAAAATAAATGAACTAATGCCATTTAACAACACATTACTACACTCATGTGGCACAGTACCCAGGAACATTAGAGCTCCTCAGCAATAACACTCACAGTAATGTGCAGTGTGTATGAGCGTATCACAGAGCTCCACAGCAATAAAACTCACAGCAATCTGCGGTTTGTATGAGCGTATCACCGAATCCACAGCAAAACCACTCACAGTAATGTACCGATTTATTCAACCCCCGGCATTTAATTTATCATCTTATTATCCCCCAGCATTTCATTTAGCATATTATCATCCCCCAGCATTTAATTTGGCGTATTACTATCCCCCAGCATTTCATTTGTCATATCATTAGTCCCCCATTTAATTTGCCAATTATTTCTCCCATTTAATTTGACAATTATTTCCCGCCCCCGCATTTAATTTAACAATTATTTCTCCCTCATTTAATTTGACAATTATTTCCCTCCCCTGCTTTTAATTTGCCAATTATTTCTCCCCCATTTAATTTGACAATTATTTCCCCCTGCTTTTAATTTGCCGATTATTTCTCTCCCATTTAATTTGACAATTATTTCCCCCCCCCATTTAATTTGACAATTATACACGCAGCATAAAGCAGGGATATCTGCAATCACTGGGTATCTTCCCCTGGGCAGACAGCTAGCTGCCCCTCGGGTTGAATCAGGAGCTCACATTCTACCACATGATCAACGTATAGGAGTCCAACCACCATGAGTTGGTACACACACCCCCTTCCACCTTCCGATCCAGGACACCACCAGCTCACCTCTCTGCACTCCTCTCCCATATTCTTTTCCCACACAGCCGGGTGTCCTAACTTCCTGAACCTGTTGCCACAGAAACCGCCCAAAGGCCACAGCGAGCTCTAAACACAACCTGTGAATACATATCACTGCGCATACCGAAAAAAGTATTCTGCGTCCGGTGGTGCACGGTAACACTTACACCCCCTTGGTCACCACCTTACACCCCCTTGGTCAAGGCTTGGTGTGTTACCATCAGGGAACCCCGTAGGCTGAAACAAGAACTATTTGAAATGCTGGGCCCGCCAGACGAGCTTACTCTAGCGTTTACAACTGAGAGAGTGTGCATTGAGGTCACCGTTTCTCATCCTCACTGGGCCCCACTCGGCTGCGGGCCCCATAGCGCCTGCGTGGATCACTATGGCGGTAGTTCCACCACTGGCTGGCAGCATGTCATGTCTGGAGGAGTACAAAGCTGGATTCCATATGATTCCAGGTGAGTTAAACAGGACGGGCAGAAGTAGGTGAAGAGCTGGTCAGAATGGGTTAAAATAATAGCTCTCCTGTTTTACATTAAGTACTTTGGACTCCTAGATGCCTGATGACATTAACATCCCTATGATTCCTTCACCTAATGTTCATGGGTGGAAGGCTCCTGTAGAGTTTTATTAGAATTAGAGTACCATACACTTTTTCTCTGTACATTGCCAAGCAGTATTACCAAATACAAACATGCAAATCAACAAAAATGGGTTTATTCAGTAAGATGTTTGCTGGTGAGGTTTCTCCTCTTACTCTTTGGATTTTACTATTCTGAAATGCTGGGAATTTTTGATACTTAATAAAAAAACAGGAAAGTCTACATTTAAGAATTCCTCAGAAATTTTCAGAACTGAGCAGATGGAAGACATTTTTTTTAAATTCATTATACTGGCTCATAAGCTGTAGGATGGCCCTGGCACTGTTCACTAAAGAAATGGATAATAAAGTCGAGGTACATATCATTAAATTTATGAAAATAACTTAGCAGGGGAAGTCTCTTGGATCGTCACAATCTTTCTTTTTTCGTGTAAAGATTCCACACAGTGTCCAGATAGACACAAAGTATGAGAAGCAAAAGCAGAATTCCTTTTGGTAAAATTGTATCTCCTTTAAGACCAATAAAGACAGTATATTACTGTTTCGGCTAAAAAAATAAAAAACATATACCTGAGGTTATTCTGTTGAATTGGACCGCTGTTTGTCTGTTGTATTCCATCTACTGTATTGTAGCGGGAGTAAGGTGCAGGGTTCAGCCATCAAAAACAGTATCTTAAGTGCAGACTTGATTAAAGTCTCATCCCTAGGACAAAATTCTCAGCCAGAGACTCTGAGCAGTATTAGCTGCCTCTGCCAATCTAATGGACTCATCAAACGCTATTGATTGTTACTGTTCTCAAAAAGCTCCTTTAGCCATTGAAATCAATTAGAGAGCAAGCTCTGGCCTAAATCCTTTAGTTTTTATGTCATCTGAAAACAAGATCACCTTAGAAAATATTGTATTTAGACCAAAGCTTGCAATTTTGTCATCAGTGAAGCATAAGTGGATACATCATGTGTGGACCCCTGAAACACAAACTAAGGTAACTAGTTCACAAACTAATCAGTATAACAACATATATGCTAACTGGAGAAATTTAAATATATAAATAAAAATATTCACACATAGTATACCACTTTAGTGTATGTAAATACAGTATAAATAAATCCATTAAGGCTTATATACTGTATCTATATATAAATATAACGACCAAGCAAGGAGCACTCACGGACTTAGAAAAAATAATAAAACAAACAATTTAGTGGGAAGTCATTAAAAAAATGACGTTTCGGCTCAAACAAGAGCCTTTATCAAGGATATTTATATTTATAAAATAAATTTTATAATTGTATTATTATTATTAACCCCTTAGTGACCGGGCAGTTTTACAGAAATCCGTCCTTTAGTGACCGCTGCTGTTTTTACATTTCTGCGCTGTTAGTGTTTAGGTCAAATTTTCCTCTTACTCGTTTATTCAACCCACGCATGTTATACACTTTTTCCCGCCATTAAATGGACTTTCTAAAAATACTATTATTTCCATCATATCGAATAATTTACTATAAAAAATATATGAAATATAATGAAAAAATGTTAAAAACACACTTTTTTGTAATTTAATCCCCAAAATCTATAACCACCAAAAAAAGATACATATGGTGAGGATGTCAGTGGGTGGGGGGTGACCTGGAGGCTTGGCTGACATCCAAGATGTCATCGTGGGAACCGGTGAGGAAGGTGAGTATCGGCGGGAGGGAGGTTAGAAGCCCACTGACGTACTCTGTACATCCGCGGGTCTAAGGGAGACCCGTGGGCAGGACGTACATAGTACATCAGCGGTCGGGAAGGGGTTAAGTGCCAACACATTCTGCAGCGCTGCAAAAGGTGCAATTAGTAAAGACAAGACAATTCGACAATACAGAAAAGAGACAGGTCGGTTTTCCTGCCAACAGATACAGGACATGAGATACATGAAGACCCTATTCCCGTGGGAACTGACAATCTAGATGGGTGAGGGGGTGAGAAACAGGAGGTGAGGGCTGCAGTGATGAGTTGTAAATGCAGGGAGAGGTTAGGACCGTTTTTGGGTCAGTCGGATGTCTTGTTACAGAGTTAGGTAGTAAACAGAAAGGCCTTTAGGGAACGTTTAAATGCCAGATTTGGGGACAGACTGATATTGTGAGGAAGCGCATTCCATAGGGTCGGCGTCGACAAATATTGGTGACATTTCGGTGTTCTCTGAATAACCCCTTAAGTCTCTGGGGTGCTGATGTCCAGCCCAAGTTTCTTTCCTGAAAATATATATAGACATTCCCAGTCTGCTCAGCTTTTCCCGCTCGCTGTGTCTGGCTTGGTGGAATCTATTATTTTATAACAAATTTAATTGGATACACTGTGTTGGCTTGTATTATAATGTGCATGAGCCATAAGGATCGTTTTCACACTGCCCGTGTAGATTAGCACAATTTTGGAGTTTTATTGTGTACTGTATATCCTTGGAGACAGCATCATTTTTTATTTTTTTTTCCGATTACCGTTTCAAATTGTGTATATCTGATATCTTGATTGTGAGCAATGACACATTGCATGATATGTATATTTTGTTCTTTTCTAAGATGCTACCAGAATTTGTATAGTTATCTTTTATTTGCGAAGTAAAGGTTAAATGAGGAGACTGCAGATGGATGTTCATGGCAGACAGAAGGCTCCAGAGGCAGGCCGAAATGTGTTGCACGACATTCTGCACTGCATGCCCACTTCCACCATGCAGCACACCAGTGATCCCAAAGTGTGACTGCTTTAGCTTACCTTCTCACTGGTAGTGATGGTACTTTTGGAATTGCTTAGAAGGACTTAGATATGAATGTAGTGTTGCAAAGAATGGCGTACCCACCTAAAGGTACAGTGCATTGTTACTTTTTTTGCACAGTAGTCCCAGAACCTGAACTTTTCATGCATGATGTTGTTACCCACCTTAATATGTAAATTACTTTATGAACTTGTGGCTGTGTGCTTCATGTGGGATGTTTTTTGTGTTTCATGGTTCCTCAATTTTTACGTTTTGCTTTTCAAATTTTTTGTGTGGAAGTGCAAATAAATGTATTTTACCCAAAAAAGTCTTTGATTGCTGTGCAAGAACGAAGCAGTGATATCCCTCTGGATCCAACTACATGTGTGGTCTTGATTTCCACAACATGATTCTGTTGAAGTACTCCAGCTTTTGAGTAGACCCTCCAGCAAAGTATATTTTATGATTTACAGTATACAAGTAACAGCACCTTATATTGTTTCTTTATTTTTTTCATGAATAGTTACCTGTGTTATGCCATTTGGCTATGTGACTGTTTTGCCTTCCTCAAACATGGGCAGTAGACAAGAACCAAGTAACATATTGTTCCAGAATGCAATAGGTACATGTGTTCTATTCACTACGCCATGATAAATAAAACCACTTCGTGAAATAAAGAAGGAGAAAGCACAATGGAGGAAAGCACCCACAAATGCATCGTCTTTACTGGATACAAAGTTAATAACACCAAATAAAACCTGTTGTGTTCTGCAATAAGCCATAGATATGACACATTAGCCAACTATAATCCTTCTCACATGCTGTTAGAAGTGACATATTTTATTGTATTCATTTTAGTGTGACACAGGTACATTCTGCTTAAAATTTTTTGAAAATCTCTCAGAAGCAATATAGAAGAGAGTCATGATCTGTATGTGTCATGAACAGAATAAAGCCACAGATCATGTTTGCACCTTGATAAGGAAGAGTCAAGATGTAATAATGCATGATGGTATGACACAGTGTTATCACCATTCCTTTCTTACACCATATTTCTTTAAGATAGTTGGATTAATTCTGTTTTTTGGTGGACATCCAAGGTATCATTGGAAAGGCCAGATTATGGCCTTTCCATTGATACCAAATATAATCAGGTTAGATTTATGTAAAAATGAAATAACAAATAAAATATTATTTTTCTCTTTTTTTTTCTAGCGCAACACTGTTATTCAGTTTACTTTAAATTATAAAGTGAACAGTGATGCTTCACTAATAGTGATGGCCCGAACACCCCCGTGTTCAGTTCGCATTCGAACACGAACATTTGAAAAAGTTTGAATTCGAACGCGAACACGATTCAAACTCAATGCAAGTCAATGGGACTCGAACGTTCGACTTTAAGGCTAGGGTCAGAGTGGGGCAGTCGGAACGCGCGTGCAGGCGCACTAAATCACGGCGGCAGTAGCAGCACATAACGGCCAATGACGGCCAATATACGCAGTACGTGCGTACAAAAGTGCGCCGACACCACGCAACCGGCAAATGAACGCATTTTTCTCAGAACGTGAAACCGCTGCTACAGACGTACAGAGTGCGCTGCGGCCGCATGGCAGCGTGTGTGCGTGATTAGGAGACGTCAGACGCTGCTAGTGTGCGGCCTACATAACGTTAAAACAGCCGGATTTCCCTAGAATTGCGTTGGTGAGTACCTGCGACTGTGCGACTGTGGTCGTCTGACCACTTAAGCGTATTCCGTGAAAAAATGCGTGCGCACGCATCGACGTACATTTTGACGGTGGCCGCAGAAAATGCGCTCATCTGTCCCTAGCCTTAGAGTGCCCTCCAAGAGGGCATATATGCAAAGATATTTGCCATAAAAGGTGTATGGGGGTCCGGGTAGTGCCCTGGGGGACAGAAAACAAGGAAAAAAGTAAAACAAAAAACGTTTTTAAAGGAACAGTGATTTTTCCATAACATAAAGGTTAAGAATAAAAACGAAAAATTCCTTCAAATATCGTGCCTAGGAGGTCCCCATAACCTTCCCGTGAAGTGTCGGATTTGTAGGATGTATAGAAACATTTAAAAGAAAAAAATGACATTTCAAATGACGGTAAATGGTTTTCCTTTAATCTATTCATAAACAACTGCTTGGGGCAGCAGCCTGTATGAAAAGAGGAGACTTTTTAGGATACGCAGAACAGGTTTAGTGATTTTTTGGCTAAATTATGGTGAAACTTATGCAGGCTTTGGATGAAAGTAACAACAGGTGCATTAAAATTGGACCTTTGGTGCCAGCTAGTGCCTTCACACCATAACCCCTCTGAGGTATTGTGGAAGAGTGCAGGGGTGGACCCTGCCATCAACTATTACAATGATATGAATCTGGTACACGCGTCAGTGGCAGTGCACCCAAATATTGGGCCTTTGGTGCCAGCTAGTGCCTTCACTCCGTAACCCCTCTGAGGTATTGTTTTCCAGAAATCTGCTATAACTCAGTGATACACCCTGATAGCTGGCAGTGCCAAGACACAGATTCAAATTCCCAGAGCTCTGGTATAACTCAGTGATACAACCTGATAGCTGGTAGTGCCAAGACACAGATTCAAATTCCCAGAACTCTGGTATAACTCAGTGATACACCCTGATAGCTGGCCGTGCCAAGACACAGATTCAAATTCCCAGAACTCTGGTATAACTCAGTGATACACCCTGATAGCTGGCCGTGCCAAGACACAGATTCAAATTCCCATAACTCTGGTATAACTCAGTGATACACCCTGATATGCAACAATCTCCTCTCTGATTCACTCTTGCAACACACGCTGGGGCTGCGGGGAAGCCTTATATAGTGTGCTGCGGGACTTAGCTCTGTGAGTCCATGATTGGGCAAAATTTGCCCAATCAGGACTCTGAGCCCTAATTGGCATAGTCTTGCACCTGTCTTGCACCTGACCTGGGGTCAGGTGCAAGGCTGTAGCCAATTACAAGCTTCAGGCCAGTGGAAAAGTGCATTGTGGTCCATTGTGGTGCATTGTGGGCGAACACGAACCGAACACGCGGAAATGTTCGCTGTTCGACGAATGGTCGAACGGCCAATGTTCGATGCAAACTCATGTTCACATCGAACCGCCAGCCCATCCCTATTCACTAACTCACCTTTTCATTTCCCACACTGCCAGCAAGTATGGAGCTGATGATGCAACACACTTTTTAATCGACAACCTAAACCATGGCACTGAAGTGAGGAAAGACCTGGGGACTTTGGAACTTGCATCTCTGAGTTGTACACCGCACAAGGTTAAGTGAGGTGTACTTAGAAAGGACAGAGTCTGGTCTTTACAATGATACCAAACATGACCATGTAATGTGTGCATAAATGCAATTTTTTTTTCTTCTGTTCTACTGCAGAGGCAATATATGCTTTTACATATAAAACCAACAATGCCACTGCACTAACTCAACTAAGGCAACAGATTCTGCCCATTCTTACATGCTCCTGAGATGCAAGTCCGGCCCTGTACCCAATAACTTACCATCAAAATACCAGAGACTGAAAGAAAAGCTATAATGAAGGCAGCAGTAGTCCCGATGTGATTAGAGCACTCAGGGCTTTAATCTGAAGTTGGAAGAGGAACTTTAATAGGCCCTGACTGAAACATCTAAGATCTCCGCCCAGAAGAGTGCAGTGCTAGAGACCACTAAAATACTGGGGAGGATAGTTCGGCCCAGTTCAGCGCACTTCAGCAGCAGCAAAAGTGTCCCAAAGAGAAGCATTGAATGATTCTTCTATCTGCAGAGCGCCGGAGTGCTGCGAAATGTACCGTATTGCGCTGTCATATGCCGGTGGTGCTGAATCCATCCAAAAGGATTCCTAATATGACTTTGCTTAATTTTGGATTATGCGGCTATACGATTCGTAATTTGGAAGTACTTCCGAAATACGAATCGATGAAATTTTGGGCGAAATGCGATTCGAATGCACATGTCTAGCAAAGGACTTGTAAACTATGGTAGGATCCCTTATTGATGAAAACACAAAAATACTACTCGGAGGGTTGAGAAATCAATGTTTAAATATAATCTAGGTAGCAAAATAAATAGACATACACAGAGTTTAAAACAATCAGTAGTCAACTCTGTTTTTATAATGGAACAAAACGAGCATTTATGGAAGCGAAAAGCATCACAGGCCCACATTACTCGAATAAGTCTTTAACCCATCGTAACAGGTTATGTTTTACAATGTCCCTGTACGCATTTTATGAGCCGGGTAAGGGTTACAATGAGGCTGTGGGTTCTGTTCTAATCAAAAATACTCTTAGAAGCCTTTAAGTGCATTCAAATGTCTAAAGCTACTTTTAATTATTATTGCTTCTTAAGTATTTTCTGCCATGACCTACTTCAGTCTCCCTTTAACATATGACAATTATGGATTAACCCCTATTTGTCAAAGTAATTGGCCTCTTGTATTTGTAAATGACGTCTATTTTTGTTTCATTTTATCCACTTAAATTGAATATTTATATTCCATACTGGTAATGAAGTCAGTTGCAGAGGCCCCTCTGGAAGTAAATAATATTATAATGATTGAGAATGTCACTACTGCCAAATTCCTTTCTCAGTGATTGATAGCCGTATGCTAATTATGTGCACTCAGGATTGCTCATTTGATGTAGTGTTTTTCCCGAATCCTGGACTTGACAAAAACTTTTCGATTTTTAATTCCTTCATTCCATATTCCAGGTGTCTAAAAATTATATCTTTTAAAAAAAAGTGTACAGCCGTAAATAATTGTACAGCTTATCCATCAGCCTGAAAGTTAGAGTTATTTCTGTCTGTCCACCTCTCACAAAACATCTTTCTTCTCCACATTCACAACCATCCATGCTGTGTAACATGTTCATTTTCTGACAGGGAACAATGCTAGATGCAGAGACGACATGTTGTGGAATACACAGAACATGGAATGACTGCCCGAGGCAAAAGGCAAATAACGTATTGCAGTAAAATAAAATAAAAATAAAAAAAATGGCAAATCAACAACTTCAGTAAATCTTGTCTCTCTGCCTACCTTAGTCACAATAACGCAATCGCAATCCCAGGACGTCTATGATGACTGCTAGAAATAAAAACTACTTCTAGAAAATGGTAATTAAGTTACATTTTTTAAAAGAAGTCCTGTTTACAGAGAATAGCGGACATTATGTAATGACGATCAAGCATTTCACAAAGTAGATGCAGCAATGTAATAATAATGTTTTCATTGCTATTATCATTTATGGCACCTCGAAGATTTAGGTAAAACTGTATAGCAACAGGTAAGAGAATAATTTAGTTTCTTAGTTTATCTGCTATTCAGTGGTGTAATTTGCACACCCTGAAGCAATCTAGTCCAGGGGTGCTCAACCTTAGCCCTCCAGATGTTTCAGAACTACATCTACCACAATACTGAGCCACTCCTTAGACTGACGAAGCTTTTGTGTAAAACATCTGGAGAGCCATGGTTGAGCACCCCTGCTCTAGCCAAATCATGCTTTTACTTAATAAACCTCTATGTCTTAATTCTTTCCTTATCTTTGGTTAATGAATCTGGTCAAAAAATTTGAAAATTTAATTAATTGGTGTCTTTTGTATAAATTTGCTGTTTGACTCATCGGTCCCAAGCCATACGTTTAAAAGATTTCATATTGAATCTGAGCCAAGGGACAGTAAAGGTTTCATACCTAATCCCAGCCAGTGCAAGAATGTTAGGCAAAACATGCAATGGCATACAATTTTATATTACAATAGACTTTTGGCACACAGAATAAACAGTCTTTACATTTCCCCTCTTGCAAAAATCCAATAATATAATATCCTATAGCATGCTTTCCCTGCTGTCTCTGGTTCCCAATTTTTAAGTGATCTTTATTCCAATCCACAATCAATATTATGGCTCCATTTTCAGCTTTTTTTCAAGATAAATGAGCCAAAAAGAAACACATTATAAATACATACTATTAAAAGATACTCACTATTTGTGTGTGTGTGTGTGTGTGTATATATATATATATATATGTGTATGTGGTTTCCTGATGAAGGTCCACGGGTAGTGGACCGAAACGTCGATATTTTATTCCATTAAATCAAGTGTTTTGGATTAAGACCGTGAGTGCCGTCCTTCAATCATCATTCCCTATCTCCATGCTGGATTGGCACCAGGCGATGCTGACGTCCAGAGTGCAGGTTAAATTTCATTGACTATATATATATATATGTGTGTCCAAAAAGTCTCTTTACAATTTCAAAAATCTATTACAAAGGCAAATGAAAAGACAGATAAGTGATAATTATTACAAAATGAGACGTATACATTTAAGGTTTTTTTTTGCCTCATTTAATACACCCCTATATGGGCACCATTAGTTGCACGAAGCACATCAAGACGGTACTCGATTTCTTGCCATGTTCACTGTAGCCTACCCTCATCAATGGTGGCAATGGCATCAGTGACCCTCTGCTTTAGATTAGTGATGTCCTGTACCTTTGTTTGATACACAAAAATACACATTACTGCAAATGTTTACCTTGACCTTTTGACTGAATAAGTGGCACCACAACTACATGACCTTCAACCAGCCATCATTTTCCAGCAAGATGTTGCACCACCACGTTGGGGACTGTATGTTCGTGGGTTCCTAAATTAAACATTTCCAGATCGGTGGATTGGAAGGGGTGGCCAAATTTCCTGGCCACCTTGTTTACCAGATATCACTGTCCTCTACTTATTTCTATGGGGTTATGTTAAAGATATTGTGTATCGAACAAAGGTATGGGACATCACTAATCTAAAGCAGAGGATCACTGATGCCATTGCCACCATTGATGAGGGTATGCTACAGCGAACATGGCAAGAAATCGAGTACCATCTTGATGTGCTACATGCAAGTACTGGCTGGATGTAGTAGAGGTAACATCACTGCTCTGCGTGGAGAGAGCCTGTGGAGTCATGGGTTCGATCCCGACGAGCACCTCTCCAGTAAGTGTTCTTGGGCAAGACACCTAACGGTACATACTGTACTTGCCACCCAGGACATACCTGAAAACTAGAGAAATATCAATGTATCCTTCCTGGTAAAATCCTTTCTCAAAAAAAAACTAAAGGTGCCCATATTGAGGTGTATTAAATGAGGCAAAAAAAACTTAAATGTATACGTCTCATTTTGTTATAATTTTCACTTATCTGTCTTTTCATTTGCCTTTGTAATAAATTTTTGAAATTGTAAAGAGACTTTATGGACACACTGTATATCTTGGCACCAACTGTAACGCAATGAGCAATCTGAATCATACTTCGTGACAGGGTTCGCCATCTCAGCTCTAGTGTGTCTGAGGTGTGTGGGGAGAGTTTTGTTATCGTATTTCTATTCAGTTGTGTTTTTATTTATTTATTTTATTTACAAAGGACTTTACCAGGAAAGATACATTGAGATTTCTCTCGTTTTAAAGTATGTCCTGGGTTCAAGAACATTGAAATGTTACAGAAATACAAAATAGTAAAATGCAAGATATTAACACAAAAACAAATATACAGATTAACACAAAAATAAATATGTAGGAAATAAAGTCATTATGTCACATGTTTACAGGTGCATTCAGCATTGAGGTATATTAATAGGGAATTCTTAAGGGTCTTTAGACTGGGGGGAAGATTTGATGGCGTCTGGGAGGTTATTCCATATTTGTGGTCATCTATAGGAAAATGAGGATCGAGCCACTTTCTCTTTGTATTGCGATATTGCAAGTAAGGTGCTGGTCCTGGATCGGAGGTTATAGGATGAGGGAACTGCTGAGGGAAGCAGCCTAGTCAGGTAGGGTTGTAGCTTCCCAGAAAAGCTCTTAAACACCAGGTTGGAAAGGTGAAGGGTGCATCTAGAGTCCAGTGATGGCCAGTTTAGTTCTTTTAACATGTCACAATGGTGGGTCATGTAGTTACATTGTAGCACAAAGCGGCAGAATGAGTTATACAATGTAGTAAGGTTCTGGAGGTGTGTTTGAGGGGCAGCTGCATATACTACATCTCCGTATTCAATGGCTGGCATAAGCATTTGTTGTAAAATCTGCTTTCTTACCGCGGGGCTCAGGCAGGATTTGTTTCTGTACAGGGCACCTAGTTTGGGGTAAAGTTTAGATGACAGTTTTTCGATGTGGGGGCCAAAGGATAGATTTGTATTGTTATGGACAAGAATATGTATCTGCTTTAACTATATTAAAGGCCTAGAAAAATGCTCATTTGAGTTTGATATATCTTTAAGAGATGATTAATATAACTGTCTTTTCAGATAAAACCAAAATGTATCTTGCGTAACTCCGCTGTTTCGACAGAATAAGCTAACCGCAAAGTCATGAGGAATTTATTTCGGTATCAAGCCGGGTGTCGGCCATCCTGCATCCTAGAACAGAACATCTACACACACCCATGATGGAGAAAAACGTCTGACACTTGTCAATAACGCATGATACCTTGACCTTTAGAAATAGCTGATATTTGATTCTTATATAGTTAAAAAAATAATCTGTATGCGTACAATTTTATGCTGAAGTTGACTAAAATGTAAAGTTGACTCCCACTCGCTTACGCGGCAAACTACTATAAAACATGTATCGATTCGAAATCTGCATTAAAAAGGAGAACTCACTGGATGTTGTCCAGAGAGGCTGCATAGACCCATTCGTTGTCTGTGTGATTTCTTTAAGTGCGCTCCTTAACTTACCTGATTTCTCCACCGATTAGAACAGAGACTGGCATCCGAAGGAAGAGGATATTTTAATCCATCTCAGTATCTAACCACAAACCTAGATATTTGAGAGAAGTGACTGTAGTCAGCGTGTCATTTGATCTTGTCCTGACACATAGATGGGGTGTTTGCAATTTGTGTAGTTTAGGTGCGGTTCCAAAGAGCATTGTAACAGTTTTGTCAGTATTTAGAAAAAGTTTGTTATCTGCGATCCACTTTTCTACCCCTGTGATTTGTTCTTGCAGCACTACCTCCAGCTGCGGGAGATTTGGTTTGTTGTTATAGATTACAGTGTTGTCTGCGTGCATGTGTACAGTTGAGGCTTTGTAGACATTGGGCAGATCATTTATGAATATTGTGAATAGAAGGGGGCCGAGTATTGAGCCTTGGGGTACACCACATGTGACTGGGAGGGGGAGGGAGGAACTGTCAGAAATGGACACATATTGCGACCGATCAGATACATATGATTGAAACCAGGTTAGCGTGCTATCACCAATACTGGAGTTTTTAAGGTTTTGCAGTAGGATGCCATGGTCTACTGTGTCAAAGGCCTTGGCAAAATCTAGGAAGATGGCTCCAGTTCGGTTTCCTTGTCCCATCCCAGCTTGCATATCTTTACAAGCTTTTAAAAGGGCAGTTGTAGTTGAATGATTTGGACCAAATCCTGATTGATCTGGGGTTAAATATTTCTGATATTGATAATAATCACGTAATTGAGTGTAGACACATTTTTCCAGAATTTTTGACATTACAGGGAGCAGTGATATCGGGCGGTAGTTGGATACCAAAGGATATATGAATGCAGGGTACTGTATCTGAATGATGAGAGTTCTATATATCAGCATCTGTTTTGACAGTTACAACTATTTTGCAAACTCTTACATATCAGACAATGGCTGATATGCACACACACACACACACACACACCCCAAGCGGTACAAGCAGACACCGATGCATCTGCAAGGACAATAGCAAATATGTAAGTTGTCTATACACACATGGAGACACTGACCGACAGAGACACATACCACGACAGACAAATGTAGATTTGTAGCATATATTGTTTTCTTTTTTCTTCTCCGTGACCAGAAAATTCAAAATGACCTCTTATGCTCCATGTGGTACATGAGCCCATGGTCCTGTTAGCCATCAGCTTGATCTACTGAAACTTCCCAAATAGATCAGTCAAGATTTAACCTAATTAGGAAATTGCTGACCACAGGATACATTGTAAGTTGCATACCCCGCAGCAAATTGATTGAGTCAATCAACAATGTCTCTGTTTCATTCTATGTCATGTCCAGCACAGTGTGAGATCTCTACACAGTGCTGGAACAACAGGCAACATTATAATGTGCAAGCCCAGTATGACACTAATGCTCAGGGCAGCAATGACTAAATAAACAAGGCAGGGGATGCAGCAAAACTTTAAATTGTGAAAAATTTGATTTGTAATTCTCTAGCGATAACCATAGAGAAGTAGGGTTGTGATCTCTGCTGTAGATCTTTGCTTCAGTCTTTAAGGCATCCAACCCTTTCCCAATACATTTCATTGTTGTTGTTTTTTCTGTTTTGCCCATTTCCTTGGAAATGTATTAAAAGTTTGTATCATAGCCTCAGACTGAACGCTTGATGTGCAAAGAATGCTGGTCAATACTATGCTTAAGACTTGTTTTCCTTTCTTGCATCAGAACACTCAGCTTCTTCAAATGTTAGAAGAAATAGAAAATATTTTATCTGAAAAATGTGTCATGCCAAAGGAATAAATAATAATTTACCAGTCATTGGTTTTTCAAGTGATGGTGGGTGAGAAAGCAAGCATTTTTGCAATAAAGCACATGTAAAAATGTTTAGAAACAAAGATTTCTATTTCATTTTTTTTATCACGTTCCAGCCTGGATGAACAGTCCATGTCATCTGCAATGTGTGTGTTCATTTCACTTCAAATACTTTCAGGTCTATTCAAAGAAAGGTGAAATTCAGGAGAAGTGAAAATTCAAGGTCAAAATAGCCAAACCAGAAAAAATCTCCCATTTATCTCACTTTCCAAATCATCTATTTGGTCTAGATTGTTCTCTTCTCCTGCCCGTTCTCCTGGTTTTCACCTTGTTTTCACCCTGTTTGTGTAACTGTCATGAGAAACCTTGTTTGTGAGACCTGAGCGGGCACCCACCGTAGCGCAGGCCATTTGTGCTGTTGCTCGTTCTCAGGACCCTCACAAACACCCCCCTTGTTTCTCACTGTCATGAGACATGTTTTTTTTAGAGATGTCTTGTCTCTTGCATGTTTAACCCCTTAATGCCGCAGGACGTACCATTACGTCCTGCATTAGGCGGGCTTTAACGCTGCAGGACGTAATGGTACGTCCTCGGCATTTGCAAAAACTGGGTTCTCCGTTCAAATTCTTTTAACAAGTCTACCCCATAGCATATGACCGCAAAGGCTCGGATAATAAAATTAAAAAAAAAAACTTTACACACTGTGGATGATTGAAATTTTATTTAAAATTCAAATTATTTAAAAAAAATTTACATTTTTTTTGTTACAGTATTTTGGCAAGGCATGACCTATACATACAATAATGATATATTATTAATCTTCCGAGTCTGCCGGAAAGAACGATATATAATTTGTCTGGGTGGTATAATAATACGTAACTTAAAACCGCGTTTAAAAACGGTCAAAATGAACTCAGCAAACTTCTACTTCGATACAGCGCCGAAGTTGTAAAATTACTCCCGTCCTTAAGGGGTTAAAGGTATGAGAACTAGCACTTCCTGGTTTCAAGAACTGTATACACCACAGACAGTAGGCAGTTAGTTGTGCCCACTAGCTTCTTGTTAGAAAGCTGCTGGAGGAGAGCAGTGTGTTGCATAACTCCTGAATAACTTATCTGCATGTGGTCTAGAGGCGCACATGACAATTTACCTCTGAATTTGTTTTATATTATGTGTAATGTTGTTTTTATATCCATTTACATGTTCAATGTGATCTGTTAATGATGTAACTGGATTTATCATATTTCTGTTGGAAAGAGATGTTCATTTGGCATGAGAGACTTGTAATGGCCTTTTGTTTATGCATATTTTGAAAATTATTTGGTTTTATTTCTTGTAGTTTTTACAGTGTCAACTAAAAGAGAGTAAAAAACAAGAGCAAAAAGGCATCTGTATGAAGCATGCCATTTCTTTAGACTTGTGCAGCTACACTTTGGATTGTATATATCATCATCATTAGACATGTATGGTTGTCAGTGACGTATGTAGTAGAGGGCCACCTGAAAAACCATGTGGAGCCCCTGGGCAGTCCGGTCTTTTTCTCTAGTGGTCCAGTGATTTGGCACTTTGAGTGAGCATATTTGCTGATGCAAACAGCTCTAGATGTGACTCTCTCTCATCACCTCCATACTTTCAAGAGGTTTCTAAAAACACAATTTTATTTAGAGAGGCATAGCAACACATTTCATAAACCCCATTGCAACTTTCCTGATCCATTTCTAACACAGCCCCCATGCATCCCATTACTTCTCATACTTGACTATGTACCCTCACCTCTGTATGTCTTCCCTCTCCTCTTCTCTTGGCCAGGATTTATTTTTCCTGTCATTCTCTGTATGTCAGTCTTAAGTTACTCTTAAATCTGCTTTGTCCTACCCATGGTACAGATCTTCGGAATATGTTGGCACTTGTAACTCTTGCAAGAGCTGTGTGTTCTGGTGATATCAGTTCACAATTCTCAGCAAGCTGATCGACTGAAGTATAGGTAAAGAAAGGTGGAAGCTGCATGCTGGTGGATGGATATTATCCAGTGTAGAGCCCATGCTTCACATGCCTCTTCCTTTAAGAAGTTAATCCATAGTATCCTGATTGCATTAATACATGTGATGTATTTTATGCCATGGTCCTCTGAAATGGAGGACCATGCAGTGGTATTTGCAATCAAACTTCAATGGAAGGATCGACTGCTCAACAACTTCAATGTACAGCACTCTCTAAGCTGTTTAATCATGAGTTTGTTGTTCAGCAGTTATAGACTAAAATAGACATAGGCTAAAATAGTAACACTGTATGTATAATTGCCAGATATGCCATGGATTCCTGGGTACATATCGCTTAATGCAAGATTTGCATCAATTCAAGAGTGCTGCCTTTTAGTAAATAGAATTCATATGTTGCAGAAGAGAATCATTGAGCTAATCATGGTAGTTCTATTTTGATTCTACCTTGATAAAGTGATATAATTTGATTCCTGTAGCATGTTGTACTTCTCAATATATACCGATCAGACACAACATTAAAACCACTGACAGGTGAAGTGAATAACTTTGATTATTTCTTAACAAGGGCACCTGTCAATGGGCAGCAAGACAGAAAGTGAACTGGCAGTTATTGAATTTCACACGGTGGAAGAAGGATAAATGGGCAAACAAAAATATCCCTTAGACAAGAGCCAAATTGTGATGGCTAGCTGCCTCGGCCAGAGCATCTACAAAATGGCTAGTCTTATGCGGTGCTCTGATATATAATGGTTAGTACCTACCAAAGTGGTGAAAGGAAGGATAACTGGTGGGCTGGCATTAGGGTCAAGGCTGTCCAAGGTTCCCTTATGCATGTGAGCAGCGACTGCTAGCCCATCCGGTCTGATCAGACAAAAAAGCTTCTGTAGTTCAAATTGTTGAAAAAACTTAATGCTGGCCATGTCAGAAAGGTGCCAGAAAACACTTGACATGTACCATCAACCTAGAGACTGTTGCAGACCACGTACACCTCATCATGTAAATGTTGTTCCTTGAAGGCAGTGGCCTCATCAGTAGGTTGATGAACTCTGCCATACTCCAATAATTGCTCAGGAATTGAGGAACATAACAAAGCTTTTAAGGTGTTGCTGTGACCTGCAAATTCCCCAGATCTCAATCCAGTTGAGCATTTATGGGATATTCTCGAACAACAAATCAGATCCATGACTCCATAAGGCAAAATTATTATTATATTGACCCGAAACAGAAATTAACTCACAACATGTGTAATAATAAGTGCTTATCATGAATCAATGTTACCCCTCCTCGGTATGTGCAGACACCAAACACCCTTTTCCAGTAGCAGCAACAATCAGCAAGCGTGGGCAGCAGCAATGGCAGGATGGCACTCTGGATAGGGTTAATATAGCCAGATCCAATGCAAAGTAATGCAGGTAAAAATAGGGAAATTGATTAAATACAAATAAATATAAAATCCAACGTGTTTCATGAATCTCTGCTAACTTTATTAAAGATGAAACCCAGTCTTTTTCCCTCTTCTCCAAAAAAGCTGCAGTTTGGTACCTACTGAAATAGGAGCTTATTATTACACATCTTGTGGGTGCATTTTTGTTGGGGGGCCAATATATTAATAATTTTGCCCTACGGTGTTTCGCTATGGAGGTTTTATTTTCTGTTTTCTGTCCTGTATAGACTTATTCTTGTTTTTATGCAGTTTATTTGACCGAACCATAACACCCCCACCAGCCTGAACCACACTGACCTAGGACAGGCCAGATCCATGCTTTCCTGTTGTTTACGCCAAATTCTGACCCTACCATCTGAATTTCGCAGCTGAAATCGAGACTTATCAGGCCAGGCAATGTTTTTCCAATCTTCTATTGTCCAATTTTGGTGAGTCTGTGCGAATTGTAGCCTCAGTTACCTGTTCTTAGCTGACAGGAGTGGCACTCAGTGTGATCTGCTGCTAATGTTCAACGTGTTGTGCGTTCAGAAATGGTATTCTGCATACCTTGGTTGTAACGAGGGATTATAGGAGTTACTGTTGCCTTTCTATCAGCTTGAACCAGTCTGTCCATTCTGACATCAACAAGGCATTTTCGTCCACACAACTGCCTCTCACTGGATATTTTCTCTTTTTGGACCATTTTTGTAATCCCTAGAGATGGTTGTGCATGAACATCCCAGTAGATCAGCAGTTTTGAAATACTCAGACCAGCTCATCTGGCACCAACAACCATGCCACATTCAAAGTCACTTAAATCTCTTTTCTTCCCCATTCTGATACTTGGTTTGAACTTCAGCAAGTCACTATGTTTAGATGCCTAATTGCACTGAGTTGCTGCCATGTGATTGGTTGCTTAGCAATTTGTGTTAAAAGCAATTGAGCAGGTGTACCTAATAAACCGGCCAGTGAGAGTATCTACTTATGGAATATTTTGATGTTGGACCATTACTTTGGTTTTCTTGGACTTTAGGCAGTAGGGATGGATGTGTAGCCAGACACTGGGATGCTCCAAGGTTTTTTTTTAAAGCTTCCTTGAACCGTTAATGTGTTTTATATATATAAATTCAAGTGTAAATAAGAAAAGACACTAATATTCAAAGAGCATGAACCAACCTCTAGCATTTATTATTGTTTGGAGTTTCCGTGCTATGAGCTCTATTTCCAATGATACACCAACACACAACAAATACTGTACATGAAGTCTATAGAAAATATATTTTTATAGAATATAGGGACAGAAGGATTTTTAACTTAAATTGGAGCAGGTCTTATCGTAGTATCAATGCATGATAGATATTGCCATTTAAATTATACATATCGCAGGAGCCACTTACCTGCATAAAGAAGTGGTGTGTGTCCAGGAAACCATGACTGAAGTGGAGCTGGCGAGAAGCTATACTAAATATGAAGATGGAAGTGAAATGACACACTGAGTGTAACGGAGAGCAAACTATCGTACAGCAATTACTTCAACAGAAAGAAAAAGGAGAGCACTTCACAAACCTTTAGTTATATTGTAGAGTCACCAATAGCATGTGAATACACTATACAGTACTGATCATGTCCTGGAAAAATATACCAAGTGATCACCAAAAATATGCATTAACAGATACAATGCTGATCTGGAGGGAAAAAAGAGTCTTTCACCCCCACATTCAGACACAGCACATATTACCCAGATGATCTCTCCCTTTGCTGAGGGAACCTCATAGCGAGTACATGTAAAATATATTTTAAAAAGACAATAGCGCAATACAGTAAAATATGTCAAGCGTGCAGCATACTAAAGCAAGTGCTCCACTCACATGGGTTGGAGCCTGAATTGTTAAGGCTCAATAATCCAGCATTGGGTCCCTAGATGAACTCACATGATCTTGAGCCTTTAAGTATACTGGCTCGGTAACGGTAGCAGTGGGTGCCTTCAAATGGGGGCGCCAATCCCCATTTTTAACTGCAACAAACTTCGTTCTAGGTGGTGTATGTTAAAAAGATTTTATTCCATTTCCAGCATGTCCGCAAAACGCGTTCCACCTAATGGCATAGTCAGTCGGTCGATATGAAAACAGATATTCCCTTTCCCACATATATACTCCCTTTGGATGCAATAATATCATGTGTACATCATAATTAATCAGTCCATTAAGACATCCCCACGTACAGCAATTACTTATTCATTTGCTCTCGCTTACACTAACAGGTCTATTCACTAAAGGTGAAACGCAGGAGAAGAGAACAATTTAGATGAAATAGCCAATTTGGAAAGTGAGATAAATGGGAGAATGTTTCTGGTTTGGCTATTTTGACCTAGAATTTTCACTTCTCCAGTTATTCTCCTGAGTTTCACATTTCTTTGAATAGACTTGTAGTTATTTGAAAGGGGCACAGGTGTAAATGTTGATGGAAATACCAATAAGGCAAAATCAATAAGGAGAAGGAATACCAGAGTTGGAAGAAAATTCAAAATCGGCTATTTTGGTATAAATTGTACAATTCCCCTCAATTCATCAATTGCTGTATTCCCCCCCCCCCTTCTTCAACTCTCTAATGATTGAGACAGGCAAAAGTGACATATACTACACTGTGGCTGCTGTAACAAACATTGTATGGGACTCTATCCAGTTGTAAGGTGTTTATTTATTGCAGAACAGGATTTGCTATGGTCTCATAGTTAACTACCTAGATAAAATAGTACCTTCATTGATTAACATTGCTCTTCTAATTTATTCTCACTACATTTTAAACTTTTTTTTTCCACAGCTAGAACCCAATCCCTCTCAAACATTCTTACGGCTGCAGTGTAATGAAGTTTACATACATATAATTGAGCTTTCCTTTGTCTGTTATGCAGAATCCAAATTTGTCTCTTAGAATGATGGAGCCATTTAAAAGTATTAATAAGATAGGTCACTGAGATTACTGCGGACAAGCAACAGTGAGCAAATGCTTCTGCTTTCTGGCTGTAATCAAGATGACATATGTACCCTCGTTTGTTCTGTTTCCATGCAATGAATGGGTCTTTGATACCTTCTAAGATGCCTGAAGGACCCCCATTGTATGCCAGATGCCCAGATCTAGCTCATCGTTTCATTACAAAAGACAGACCCCCACTTTATTTGCGCCTCATGCTGGTTTTAAAAGGAATGATTTCTTCTGCTCTTGGCTTCTTTTCGAAGTGAAAAAGTCAGGAAAATATTACAGCTTTCAGTTCCAGACATACTTTTTCTTCCATAAAAGCAAGAAGAATGCGGCTTCTGTTGGTGATGGACCGTATTCTATTTTAAACATTTTACTCAACATAAGTTAATTTCTTTCTGATGGATTTCATTTTTGTAATCTGTCATTCTGTGGGTCACACAGAAAATGTAGCTCAAAATAAATCACATTTAGAATGGCGTGGGAGAAGTGGTTTCATTATTTAACATAACACAATGAAGTAAGATATATTACAATGGTCGGGCTCTCCAATACATTACATGCAAAAGCTGTATGGTACAGTTGAACCCTTCATATATTTAGTATTACAGGGCTAAATATACCTTAAGAGAAATATATTTTGGTTGCAAAGCAAATGATGATACAGAAGGTCATGGGTTACATTTAGAAACTGGAAAAAAATGATCATATATAATGATTTTAACCAAATCCTATTATTTGGAAACTGTAAAGTAAAATGTATGCACTCTCTTTAAAGCAAATCAGAAAAGCAGGATAGCAAGATAGGCATTTGAATAGGGGCATAGATTGCTTAAGATTTTGCCACTGTAAATTATTTTCTAATACTTGAAGTTCATCTATATGTCTCAAAATAAGTAAAACCAAGAAAAATAATCTGTACCATAGATACATCATGATTTTAAAGTTATGGAACACTAATTAACTCTATTATCTTTACGTAACTTGTATTAAATCTTTTTATATGAATGTATATACTGCCTGTACAAAATAAAAGTCACACACATTTTTGTGAACTGAATTTTAATTTAATTACGGCACGTCGTTTTAATAAGCTTATGCAATGTCAAAACATTTATTTCCACCTAGAGTTGCATTAATTTCTCAAAAATATCTTGTTTCGATGATGGGAAAGGTGGAGCACATCCCAAAGATTCTCAATGGGGTTAAGGTCTGGACTCTATGGTGGCCAAACCATGTGTGAAAATGACATCTCATGCTCCCTGAACCACTCTTGCACAATTTGAGCCTGATGAATCCTAGCATTGTCATCTTGGAATATGATGCAAAACCTGCTCATTCAGTAAATTCAGATAGGCAGCTGACCTCATTTTTAGCCAGCTGAAACATATTAATGGATATCAAACAGGGATATATCTAAAAAATAATACAAAATACATATAGGGTGATATCCCACATATACACAAGTGTGCACAGCTAAAATTGGCCACTCACAGAAGCGTGGAATACACTTCGCCCATCATCCTCCAGCAATGCTATATGTGGCTAGTATCAAGCTGACATCAAGCCGATCCGTTGAAGGATTCTCCAGAGTAGATAAAACAGCATAGCATCGCTGGAGAGAAATAGATAAAACACTTAGCTCAACGCGTTTCTACCTAAATGGGTCTTCCTCAGGAGAAAATAGTGTAGCAGCTTCCCCCAACACAGGTCCTTATACAGTAAATTAGCACTAACCAGCGTTCGATCTTCTCCACCTGCGGCGCCTGCCATGTTGGGTCCATTGCGCATGCGCCAACCTCCTTCGTCCACTTGCGATGACAAGTGTGTCCCAATTCTGACACCTATGAATGACATCCTTTCCCTTTCTTGCTCTTCCCCACAGTGCGTCAATAGCAGAGCCGGATCACACAGCGATCACATTGAGGGAGGATGATGGGCGAACTTTATTCCACGCTTCTGTGAAACCTATTAATCGCTGCAGAAATTATCCAATGGAAGACTCTCTTACCTATCCAAGTGGTGACTTTTTTTTGGCCAGGTAGTGTGTACTCATAATATTCTATTTAGCCATTTTGACAAATCCAAAATATTGATGTCCTGGGTAGTCCTCGAGAACGATGCCAGATATTGTTTATGAATATTGTCTCGTAAAAAAGAGTTGTATAAATAAAAATGATGCACAAATAAAATGGTGGTTCTCTGGCAAACAGATGTACAGATTCCAGTCAATGAGTACTCAGCATTAGGGATGAGCTGTTCGGTTCGATCAGTTCGGAGTTCGATTCGAACTTTGGCCGTTCGCAAGTTCGCGAACTTCAAACTTTTTGGGTGTATTCGGTTCGAATTCGCAAAAAAAAGGAAATTTTGAAAAAAGTATAAAAAATACTAAAAAAATCTAGAAATAAAGAGACTCTTTACTGCAGAATTTTATAAGCAACGGTTTATTAGATATTGAATTAAAAACTAATGTGTACGTGCAAAGATTCTCACCTCTAAATGACCTGTGTTTTTCAAATGGCATAACAACAGGTGTTTTTAGTCTGGTGTAATGAATTTGATACATTGTATGTATGTATGTATGTAGACTATACTGAGGGGGTGGGGTGGTGTCTGCTTCTGAGTGAGAAGTGTTAATTTCCCTCCTAAAACTTTTTCTAATATGCTGCATTTCACCACTGTGTGCTCATGCTCAGCTCATTTTTACCGCTTTCGCTCATCATGTTTAAACGTGATTTTGAAGCCACATCTTATTAAATGACCGACATGTTAGATATGGTTCTTTCCGGCAGACTCCGCAGATTCATAATATATCATTTTTATATCTATACGTCCTGTCCTGGCTGTATATTATGAAAAAAATGCAATAAAAATTGAATTTGTAATCATCTGCAGTGTGTAAAGTGTTTTTTTTTCACATTTTAGCACATGAGCATCTGCGGTTATGTTTTCTATAGGGTGCGCTTGTACAAAAATTAGAAATGGGAACTTGTTACATTTTGTGGGGGGAATTACGTGATTTATAGCAAACGCACCCCATAGAAAAAAATCATTAGTGCATCATCGTTCACATTATAATTGAAATGTGAACAATATTGCTGCATTAATAAAAATAACACACAAAAAAAAATACATGTTTTTATTTTTTTTTACTTTATACCTGGTCATGTTGGGTATCATTCGAAAGGCCGTGCTCAGGCCTTTCGATTGACACCCTCCATGACCCACTAGATGCCTGGAGATATTGGGGTTCAAATGAACCCCCTATCTCCACCAGGGGATTGGCCTGGGCAATATATATATACGCATGATGTGAGCTGGCCTGAGCAATATATATAAGCATGATGGCCATAGGCGTGCGCACGGGCTATAATCCCATCCGCGGCACACTCTGGGTCCCTGCTGGCAGCATCCCACAGATAGCCGCCGGGACCCTTTGCCTCTGCAAGCCTGTACTTCCCTGGTGGTCCGGTGGCTGTGGGCTCTGCAATGCGATCAGAATGCAGATCACGTCCCACACAGGACCCGTGCGCTAGCGATCCTCTGATGACCTGTCACCTGATCGCCGGCGCACACTGACTATGTCAGAGAGCGCTGGCAGTCAGGTGAAAGGTCATCAGAGGATCGCCGGTGCACGGTCCAGTGTGGGACGTGCTCTGCGTTCTGTGCACGAAGCACAGATCGCATTGCAGAGCCCACAGCCAGGGCTGGATTAAGAGTATCATGGGCCTGGTGCTGAAGATTTTAGTGGGCCTTTTTATAGATCATGAGGTAACAATAGGTCCACGATGCTTTCTCGTTTGGAGAGTCAGGTGACGCACTGTCACGCTATGCCAACGTCAGAGCGACTGGGAAACCAGACTGGTGACTCTGATGTGCTATGACGCACAGCATGACTTACAGTTCGCCAGGCCTCCTCCTCCTCCAGACATGGCCCATAGGCACTGGTGGGGCGTGCTATACTGTCCTGCGACATTTAGACACACTGCGGGGATGGCATAGTACACCCCGTGGTGTTAAGAAAACACAGAAAAATAAGCTTAAACGAAACAAATGAAACTCACAGTAATGTGGGGTGTGCATGAGCGAAATGAGTGCTAACAGGTTCCGCGGTATCGTTCTGTAGATTTTTCTGCACTTTGATAAAGACCAATTAGGTCGAAACGCGTTAGTGCTGCAATAAATTTTACTTTATTTTATCCTGCCGACTTTTCGTCTGTGACATATCCCGGGGATCCAATATTTCTTCTATGGACCAGGTTATCACCACGGATGGTTGCTGGTAGGACGGGCTAGTGAGATCATATCCACAGATATATGCCTATATAGTCCAGAGCCGACTTTATGGGGCTCAGAAAAAAGTGAGTTGAATACTTTCTCTCTGGAAACCAGGTGTCATAAGGATGTACTGTGCAATGTATGTCTTCTATTATGTTTTCTAGATTATCTTGAAGTATTACTCACTGGACACTTGGCGTAAGCGCGAGGACTCTACCCATTATTTTATCCATTGACTATTCGCACTTGGGAGTGTGCGTTTGTGCCCTTGCTGCTACCCAAGACCGACCATCTACACATTATCTGCGCCATTTTTTCCACCTTATTGTTTTTTCAATATACTTTTAGGCTAGGGTCAGACGAGCGTGATTTCTACGGACTGTACGTCCGTGCAGTACGGACATCGTCAGTACGGATGACGCAGTAGTGGTCACACAGTCCGTTTTTTCACTGAAGTTATTTTATGACTGATGTAGGAGGGAAAAATAAATTACAATGAAAAAACATTCTGTCCGTCAAAAATGCTGGACGTATAAATGCAGTCCATCTGACCATGCTCCATCACTCACACACAAAGCTATGCGGACGTTGTGGACGTGGCGCACTCCGCACGTCCGTTCCAGCAGTATTACGTTCTTGCCTAACCTGCGTCCGTTTGCAGCGTCCGTCATGCGTCCGCAGTTCAGTGCGGACGTACTTCGTGTGTCAGGCTCCAATGGACTTTCTTTCATGCTATCACGGACGTACTTTTAGGCGCAATCACGGACGTGAACACTACGCTCGTCTGACAGCAGCCTTAAAGTCACAGTGATGCAGCTGAACCCAAACCAGGATGAAATGATTCACCTCCCTCATAAACAGGGAAAAGGACTTTAAACGCCACTGACCTGTTCACCAAAGCAAATAATGCATTAGGATCATTTGTTACTGGTAGATTAATGATTTTATTTTTCAAATTAAAATTATTTCATGCTGTGCACAACAATTTGAAGACAGGTTCCCCCTGAATCTAAATCCTTCTTAACCACTGAGCCCCCACTACAACAAAGTGATTCTCCTTGTTAAAGATGAAACAGAAAACAATCTATAAATCAGTTGTAAAAAAAATCACCATTAACCAATACAAAATATATTTAAACAGAAAGTACATAGAAATAATTATATATCGTATACTATATAAATATATAAAATATAAACCTATTTTAAAAAGAAAATGTGTTGTTAATAAATATATATGGTTTACAATACAATATATATATATATATATATATATATATAACAAAATGTACACTGAAAATTATTTTATAATATAGATACATATATCTATAAAATCTAAATATTTTAAAATAAATTTGTGAGCAGAATATACAGTATATACTCTTAATAAATATATATTCATGTAGATATTTGACAAAACAACATTTATATAAAACAAATACAGGGTTATTCAAAGAGAATCGAAAAGTCACCGCACGTTCGGTGACTTTTTGTTGTCTTCAATTCGGTGTGATTCGGCGATCCCATTTCGGCGACCCTGCGGTGTATTCAGCAAGCACCACAGGGCCGTCGAAGTGCATGGAAAAGCTTCCAAAAACCTGCCGAACACTCGCCGCAAAACCTGGCGAATGCACGCCGAAAACTCACAAAAACCATCTGGATTAACCCCGCCGAACACAACGGAGAAACCCAAGCAGGAGCCGATCAGAGCGCAGAGCAGCCGCCGGAAAAACTCGACACCGAAGACGAATGGAGTGAAAAAACCAAAAATCTTGAATGTTTGAAAAGTGAAATGCTGTTTGCAAAGAAACTACTGAGCGAAAATGTCTGAAATTTACATAGGAGGTCCAAGGAATGATAATAAAAAGGGCTGTTACAGAAAAAAGAAATAAACTTAAAAAAAAAATCCCGAAAGATTCTTAAAAGATCCTAAAAAATCTAACAAAGAATCTTTTTACTGCAGAATATTATAATAAACGGTTTATTAGATATTGAGTTAAAACGGGAATATTTTTAACATTGAAGCCTATGGGATTCGCCTGAATAAATCTGCCGCATGAAACCACCGAACAGCAGGGCAATTCGGCAACTTTTCACTGCTGATTTTGTTGTTCTCTGAATAGACGAAGCTATGGGGCTATTTCACTGCACACGAACAGGCACCGTATGTGCAGGCAATTTGCCAACATTTGGCGAATTGCCTGCTCTCTGGATAGCCGAATGGCCAAGAAAGGTAACCAAATGCTGATTTTCAGCGTTCGGTTACCTTTCGGCAGCCATTCGGATCTCTTTGAATAACCCTGATAGTGACAGTGTGCCTTCAACAGAATGTGCTTTGAAACATTTTATTAATGTTTATATTTTATATAAGTGTTTATTATTGCAGAAGCCACTTGCACATTACAGCAATTCGATGAATTGCATCCCAGAGCTCCTGTGCCACATTCCCCATATGCAGCAAGGAACTCTGGGTAGGATATGCAAATGACCTCTGTCTCACTTTTATGCATCCTGGATCTGTTATTACACAGAACCCTAAAATCAATGCTATACCACCCTACGGTCCAAGCATCCACTGCAACTGGTCATCATGCCTACCTCCTAGCTGATGAGGGTTCAACAAACCCGAAACAGCGCTGTTCTAGGAGTGGTTTTGACCAGTTGCATAAACCTTATCTCTGCTACAAAGTCACAGTGTGGCATAGCATTGATTTTAGGGTTCTGTGTAATAACAGATCCAGGATATTTTATATACTATATACATATTCATTTGCTTTTGGACTGCAGATCAGCAGATCGAGATATCTTGATATCGGTAGTGAAGGGGTTAAATTGATCCTTGCTGCAAAGTTTCCCCACCTGTTCCTTATGAAGTCCTTAAATGTGTTTTTTTTAAAGTTTTTGTTTTAAAGGACCTTTTTATTATCTAGCCATATTTTAATACATTTTTATTGGTTTAAACTCCTATTAGGAGAATAGGAGAGTTCCTTTTCTTTTTTTGGGGGGGGGGTCCAGTTTGGTGGCTTTCGCCAAGTCCACTTCAGCGCTTTTTGGTTGTCTTCGGCGACGTTCAACTTTTTCATGCGACTCAATCTTTGATGCATTATGGTGACCATTCGCTAAAGAGTGAATTCACAAAACTTTCAGCAAAATGGAATTGCTGAAACAGGCCAACGTGAAAAGCACAGAAATTTCACCGAATGTTGTGCTTTGTAAATAGACCCTCTAGTATGGCTTTGCAAAACCTCAACATATTTACGAGACCCCATTTCAGACATGGCCGAGTAATAGGGGCTCTGATTTACAGTACCAGGTGGAGCCAAGCATACCTTTGATTGGAGAGCTGCCTGTGCTCTCTTCCTGCCTGGTGCCTCTGTATCGCATAGGCAGCCAGTGCAGTGAGGAGGGGGCGGAGCCAGTGTGCTGGCATTTGCTTCTCCGTGTGCAGAGTGACAGAGGCTGCAGCACACTGTGATCCGGACACAGGGCTGGCCTGAGGGCGGGGCCAAGTGCACTCTTGAAGAGCAGACCATGTGGCCAAGAGGGAGAGACACGTTCAGAAGCGGCCTGCAGTCTGTCGGCCGGTGATCCTCTTGGCTGTGGGTCTATTTACATGTAGGGGCCTGGAGCGGCCGCTCCATCCGCCCCTACGTTAATCCGGCCCTGCCCACAGCCACCGGACCACCAGGGAAGTACAGGCTGGATTTAAGCTGGATGAAGCGGTCCCCTCCTCTGCCAACGGACATGTTCATACCCCTCCCTGCAAGAAAAAAGGTAAGCAGGAGAGGAGTCAACTTTTATATACAGTATTTATTAAGTAAATATTTATTATGTAAATATTACAATTTTATTTGATGGCAGTGGATTCTGTGATACGCTTATATGCACCGCACATTACTGGGAGTTTCATGGCAGTGGATCCTGTAATGTGCGGTGCATATAAGCATATCACAGAATCCACTGCCATGAAACTCTCTGTAATGTGCGGTGCATATAAGCACATCACAGAATCCACTGCCATGAAACTCTCTGTAATGTGCGGTGCATATAAGCATATCACAGAATCCACTGCCATGAAACTCTCTGTAATGTGCGGTGCATATAAGCATATCACAGAATCCACTGCCATGAAACTCTCTGTAATGTGCGGTGCATATAAGCATATCACAGAATCCACTGCCATGAAACTCCCAGTAATGTGTGGTGCCTTTTCAGCGCCGATTCGTGATCCGGCTCCCCAGGGGTTAATCACAGCCACCGTTTGGAAGGGCAGGCTGTGCCCTTCCAAACGGTGCCTGGATTAACCCTCTGCCCCCGGCGATCGGGAGGGAGAGAGGTCCGAAGGACCTCCCCCCCCCTCCCTTTCAGGCGCTTCCTCCGCACATGTGGGGGGGGGCGCCTGAATTAGATGTCATCGCGCCACCGCGATGACATCTAATTGCTCCGCCGGGGTCCCGGAGTGCTGGGCTGACATCCAAGATGTCAGCCCGCACCGGGGGGCGCAGCAATCCACCGGATTGCTGCCTCCTGTGCATGGACGCGCTCAGCGCGTCCATAGCACAGGAGAACCACTTGGCTGGACGCGCTCAGCGCGTCCATAGCAGCCAAGTGGTTAACTGGTGTTTGAGAAGAATCGAAAGCAATGTTATTTTTCACCTCGGGATTAAACATTCACAGGGTTATTCAGAGAGCAGTGAAAAGCAGGAGAATAACTGGAGAAG
This sequence comes from Leptobrachium leishanense, assembly GCA_009667805.1. NCBI lineage: Eukaryota > Metazoa > Chordata > Amphibia > Anura > Megophryidae > Leptobrachium > Leptobrachium leishanense. Next base: position 208,766,571 of record CM019065.1, on the reverse strand, counting down.
TGAAAATTCTAGGTCAAAATAGCCAAACCAGAAAAATTCTCCCATTTAACTCACTTACCAAATTGGCTAATTGGTCTAGATTGTTCTCTTCTCCTGCCAGTTCTCCTGGCTTTCACCTCTCTCTCGGGGTTGTTCAGAGAAAGGTGAAAACCAGGAGAATGGCAGGAAAAGAGAACAATCTGGACCAAATAGCCGATTTGGAAAGTGAGATAAGGCTAGGGTCAGACTAACGCATTTTTCGCAGCGACCGTCAAAAAGTGCGTCCGAACGCATTGCCGTACTTTTTCACGGATTGCGCAAAAACTGTCATACGAAGCGCATTTTTGTGCGGGATTTTTTACGGATCCAAACCAGGAAACTTTGGGTGTCTGGACGTTATGTTGGCCGGACATGAGCAGGGTCTGACGTCTCCAAATCACACACACACACCGCTAGCGGGTGCAGCGCACTCAGTATGTCCGTACTTGCGGTTCTGCGTTCTCGAAAAAATGCGTTCATTTTCCACTTGCGTTGCGCAGCCGGACTTTCATGCGACCGTACTTCGTATATTGGCCGTCATTGTCCGTCATTTGCTGCTAGTGCGGCCGTGATTAAGTGCGCCTAAACGCATGTTAAAAATTTGCTAGTCTGACCCCAGCCTAAATGGGAGAATTTTTCTGGTTTGGCTATTTTGACCTAGAATTTTCCATTCTCCAGTCATTCTCCTGCTCTTCACCGCTCTCTGAATAACCCTGACAGGGTTATTCAGAGAAAGGTGAAACTCAGGAGAATGACTGGAGAATGGAAAATTCTAGTTCAAAATAGCCAAACCAGAAACATTCTCCCATTTATCTCCCTTTCCTAATTGGTCTTGATTGTTCTCTTCTCCTGCCAGTTCCCTTGGTTTTCACCTTTCTCTGAATAACCCTGTATGTGCCAGATAATCCTGAGGGTCAGCCAGCAGGCCCCTTATGAATCATGTACAGTATATTCAGTAAAACGTGGAGGATGCAGCTGCAGAACAGGTTTTACTGCTTCACCATCACCACCCCAGTGTCCTCTCCAATACCCTCATTGTTACAACTTGAATTACCAGTTCCAGGGGAATTAATGGCCCTTATCTGTATGAGTAAAGGGAGCTGTCATTGTGTACACCCCCTACAAGTCAACAAACCAAGGGAATCAAAAAACCTTGCTAAACACCCCTCATCTGTTGTCATCTGCCCTTATTTGGGCTAATGCAGCACACTCTGTGCTTTCCAGGCTAAGTGTGTCTGCTCTAATACAGCAACCCACACAAATCAAATCAAAACAAATCAAAATCAAAATAAGCTTTATTAGCAGGACCAAATACATTTTAGCATTGCCAAAGCATATGGGGTGGAGGGGGTAGTGGGACATATATGGGGGGAATGGACAAGTCCATGGACATTATCTGGGGTAAGGGATAATGTGAAGTCGGATGGGGGCAAGTCCGTGTTGGGATTTATAAGTCTGGGATCTCTCATGTTCCTCTCAGTCTGTGACATTCTGTGACGTATTGGGCAGATATTTTCACCGCCGGCTCCTCTTCTCCCAGTATGATGTGGAGTTTCCTCGTCTCTTCTATAGAGGTGAGGTCCGGGATGAGAGCGGAGAGTCTCTGGAAGAGAGTTTCCCTCAGTGCTGAGTACTTGGGGCACTGTAGGAGGAAGTGGACCTCATCTTCCAGGGCCCCCTGGTCACAATGCTGGCACAGTCTATTCTCCCTGGGCTTGTAGGTCTGTCTATGCACCCTGATTCGATCTCCAGGCTGTGGGCGCTCAGTCTGTACCGGCTCAGGATCTGTCTGTCCTTGGGGTCTTGTAGTAGCTCAAGGTATGGGGCCAGTTTGTATTCCCTCTGTAAGGATTGGCAAATGGTGAGTTTCTTGGAGTTTGCTATATCATGTCTCCATTCTCTGATATAGTTATCCCTGGAATCATTACTTAGGGCCTTTATTTTATATTTTGTCAGGTTGCATTCATGGGGGCTTTGGATGATCAGGGTGGATATGAGTTGTTGCAGCCCACATGGTTTGGGGTGGTCCTTGTTTGCCAGTAGGGCTTTATGGTGGTATGAGTTGAGGCTGCTGATGTTTAGGTGGTCCCAGTATGATAGCGCCCTCTTCTGTACTGCAAGAAGTAAGGGGTGTCTGCCCAGCTCGGCCCGGCAAGCATTGTTAGAGGTGCTCCGATGGACTTGGAGGAGGTGCTTGCAGAATTCCAGGTGGAATATTTCTGTTGGGCTGGTGTCCCATTTGGGTTGGTCAGGGTAGGTGATGGGGCCCCAAACTTCACTGCCATAAAGGAGGATTGGAGCGATGACGCTATCAAAGATTTTAAGCCAGACTCTTACAGGCGGTTTTAGTTTGTAGAGTTTTCTTCTGATGGCATAGAAGGTTCTACACGCCTTGTCTCTTAGGGCCTCTATGGCTGGTTTGAAATTTCCAGATCGGTTTGTTTCTAGGCCGAGGTATGTGTAGCTGTTGGCTTCCTCGAGAGTGCAGTCATTAAGTGTGAAAGAGGAACTCTTGTATGACGGAATGGGATGTTGTCCGCCTGCGGGTGTGCTCTATCTGCGTGCCCCCGGCGCTTACCGCTGGCCCGACTACCGAGTGACGCGGCACTCGGCGTCTCGTGCGGCCTGGCGTGACCCTGGGGAAGGGTTAGCGGGCGGTGGAGGGGACCCCTGCGTAGAACCAGCCCGACCACTGAGCAACACGGTACTCAGCGTCTCGAGCAGCTGGTTCACTGACCTTGTGGTGTGGGACGTCTGTGGAGCGGCCGGCCGAATACGGAGATCGGATCTGCCGCGGAGGAATATTCGGATCTTAAGTGGAGGAATATTCGTATCTTTAAACGGAGGAATATTCGTATCTTTAAACGGAGGAATATTCGTATCTTTAAACGGAGGACTTTTCGGATCTTACAGGCCGGGGGAATCTTCGGATCTGATCACCGCTCGCTTGGTATACCGAAGCGCGGTACGCGGTCCGCGCCTTCGGTTCGGATCTCACCTCGGTCGATTATTCTTAAGTCCGTCGGCCATACGCTTCACCTCTGTCCTGATGCGGGATGCAGGCACAGGGGCGTTCGGTTCGGATCTTAAGTCTGTTCGGATCTTATGCTAGACACCACATCCTGAGACCGCGGGGGATACTCAGACAATCTAATGCGGCGGAAAATAAAAGTCATCAGGCGAGGCTGGATGCACTGGTAAATCTGAGTTTATTATTCACATCACATACATTTATCAACTTTACACAATTATGAATACAATGGGAATCCCTGCCCGCCCACACAAGTCCATTGGCCCTCGCTGGCAGGAGGCACCGGGCCCCGATTCGTATTGGCCGTTACGAATCGGGGAGTTGCCGATTCGGCCATTTTACGATCCGAGTATTCTGATCAGAACCACAAGGCGATCAGAAAATGGCGGCGGGCGAGGCAGACAAAGGGAATTACATTTCACGATACCAACGGGGGACACTTTATTACACCACACACAAATCCACATCTAAAATAAAAAGTACTTAAAACTCCGTGGGTCCCACAGCACCTAAGTGTCCATGGGTATGAGTGCCACTATGCACCGCCCCTGGCTGAGGTGTTGGCCATTCCGTGACACTCCTCCCCCTTCCCACAGTTCGACGCACCTGGTCTGACCCCCACCGGGTCATACTGGGGAAGTCGGTGCTCCCAGGCCCATAGTCTGTCTGGGGAGGCCGGGCCACCAGGCTTCTCCATTTGGCCTTGCGGCCGTGCCAGCTTGGTTGGGGCCCCACGTCCTTGGGGTTACCCCGGCTGGGAGAAAGGACATGTGACCGGGGGGGAGTACCTCCCGTGTCCCCTCCGGGGCTAACGCTCACCCGGGGAAAACGGGTGCCACATGCACGCGCCCCGGGTGCCCAGGTCAATTGGTGAAAAGCCCAGTGGCTGCGTGAGGCCTCCGGGCCAAAGAGTTGCAAAGATGGGCAGAGGCCAGCGGCACTCTGCCCAGTTGCCAGCTCTTCTGCTGGGGAGGCAGGTACGGCAACGACAACCGAGGGGACAAATGGGGTCACACCCGGCTGCTCTTCCGGGCAGCCGAAGGGTGGGATAAACAGCTGCAAAGGCAGTAGCACGGGGTCATCCTCGCTCTGCCCCTCGGGGCAGATTGTGAAGAATGGGCAGAGGCCAGCGACACTCTGCCCCGTTGTCAGCTCTTCCGCTGAGCGAGGATCTCCTTGCAGGAGGATGGTTTCTTTCCCCCCCGGGGCAATCAATGGCTGCTCACAGCCCAGCCCGGGGGAACCATCCGTCTGCTCCTCCTGGCAGACTGTGGGCAGTGGGCAGAGGCCAGCGGCACTCTGCCCCGTGGCCAGCTCTTCTGCTGGTTGGAGGACAACTCTCTTTGCGACGGGGAGTGGGCAGAGGCCAGCGGCGCTCTGCCCCGTTGCCAGCTCCTCCGCTGGACCCGTGGCCTCGGCCACCCTGTCCGCTTGCGGGGTGAAGGGGTAACCTTTTCTGCTGGGTGAGGATCACCTTGCAGGAAGATGGTTTCTTCACCCCCGGGACAATCAATGGCTGCTCACAGCCCAGCCCGGGGGAACCATCCATCTGCTCCTCCTGGCAGACTGTGGGCAGTGGGCAGAGGCCAGCGGCACTCTGCCCCGTGGCCAGCTCTTCTGCTGGTTGGAGGACAAATCTCTTTGCGACTGGAGTGGGCAGAGGCCAGCGGCGCTCTGCCCCGTTGCCAGCTCCTCCGCTGGACCCGTGGCCGCGGCCACCCTGTCCACTTGCGGGGTGAAGGGGGTAACTTTTCCTGCTGGGTGAGGATCACCTTGCAGGGGGATGGTTTCTTCACCCCCGGACAATCAATGGCTGCACAAACCCAGTCCGGGGGAACCATCGGTCTGTTCCTCCTGGCAGACTGTGAGCAGCGGCAGAGGCCAGCGGCACTCTGCCCCGTGGCCAGCTCTTCTGCTGGTTGGAGGATAGATTTCTTTGCAGCTGAGAGGGGCAGAGGCCAGCGGCGCTCTGCTCCGTTGCCAGCTCCTCCGCTGGACCCGTGGCTGCGGCCACCCTGTCCACTTGCGGGGTGAAGGGGGTAACTTCCTCTGCTGGGACCCCAACGGGTACCCATGGGACCACCTCGGCCTCCCATAATTCCCAGACCTGGGGCTGTCGACTTCTTCCGCCGACCCGTCCCAGCACGGGGAACTCAGACCCGACTGCGGAGCGCCGTCCAACAATCTCCGGTAGGCCATCTCGAGCTCCCACTCTCGCTCCACCAGGAACTCCAACTCCTCTGGACTGACGTCCCGACTCTCATACGGGATTTCCTCTTCCCGCCGCTCCAGGATCTCCTCGAACCGATCCTCCGACTCCCTCCAAATCCAGGGTCGTCGACCATCCCGGCATAGAGCAGCCCCATGCCGCCGTAATGTCGACCTGCGGTGCCGGCGCCATTGAGGGTGCGGGGTGTCAAGGATCCTGTCAACCACCTGAATGCGCGATACGCGGCGTCCAGGGCCACCTCTTGCCGCACCAGGCTTCGGAGCTCGACCTCCCACTCGTCCGGGGGTCGACCCCTCAGGAGTACAGCTCTGGCGTTGAACTGTACCTGGAAGATGACAGCGCTCGAAGGGACATCAGCCCCGTGGCAGTCCCTCTCATGGCGTAGCGCCTCATACCACAGCTCTTGACGGACCTCGTCCCGCCACTCAAATCTAGTGGGCTCTACTGCGGACCCGTAGTACCGTTCCGGGCTCTCCTGCAGCCTTCTCGAAAACTCAATCTCCATGTCAGCGAGGGTGCCGGCACAGGAGCACCGCTCCTCGACGGGGAATGTGGCATCCTCAGATGCAGCTCCAGGCGAGCTGTAAGTCTCCATCCGAGGGTCTCTGGGATGTGCGATGTCCCCAATACAGGCTCCAGGCGAGCTGTAAGTCCCGAAAGGGTAATCACTGGGGGTTGCAGATTCCCAGGGTGAAGCTCCAGTCGAGCTGTAAGCCTCGACCCAGGGTTCCACGGGGTAGGGTTCGGGGAAAAAACACTCAGTCCTTGCTCCACGGAGCGCTGCCAACCGCAGCTCGTGCTGGCGGTTTTTTTCTCGCTCCTCTTCCCGGTAAACCTCCCGAATCACTTCATGTATGTCCGCCTCCGCTGGGGCATCTCCGAGTAGGGCCACCCGAAGCCGCACCTCTCTGAGGCAAGCTTCTTCCTCCACCTCTGCGCGGACAAGGCTGGGGACGGGTGTCGTCACCCTGTTCTGATCCATCCTGGTCAGCTCCTTAATTAAGGTTTTCCTCTTCTTGTTACCCGGCGTTCCTCCCCGGTTCTCCAACATCCCACGCAGGGTGTCCCTGTTGTAGTGGGTGTACACCGCCATGGCGTAGGTCTCCTAGGGGTCTGCAGAGAGCGATCCCACCGCTGCCACCAGTATGACGGAATGGGATGTTGTCCGCCTGCGGGTGTGCTCTATCTGCGTGCCCCCGGCGCTTACCGCTGGCCCGACTACCGAGTGACGCGGCACTCGGCGTCTCGTGCGGCCTGGCGGGACCCTGGGGAAGGGTTAGCGGGTGGTGGAGGGGACCCCTGCGTAGAACCAGCCCGACCACTGAGCAACACGGTACTCAGCGTCTCGAGCAGCTGGTTCACTGACCTTGTGGGTGTGGGACGTCTGTGGAGCGGCCGGCCGAATACGGAGATCGGATCTGCCGCGGAGGAATATTCGGATCTTAAGTGGAGGAATATTCGTATCTTTAAACGGAGGAATATTCGTATCTTTAAACGGAGGAATATTCGTATCTTTAAACGGAGGAATATTCGTATCTTAAACGGAGGACTTTTCGGATCTTACAGGCCGGGGGAATCTTCGGATCTGATCACCGCTCGCTTGGTATACCGAAGCGCGGTACGCGGTCCGCGCCTTCAGTTCGGATCTCACCTCGGTCGATTATTCTTAAGTCCGTCGGCCATACGCTTCACCTCTGTCCTGATGCGGGATGCAGGCACAGGGGTGTTCGGTTCGGATCTTAAGTCTGTTCGGATCTTATGCTAGACACCACATCCTGAGACCGCGGGGGATACTCAGACAATCTAATGCGGCGGAAAATAAAAGTCATCAGGCGAGGCTGGATGCACTGGTAAATCTGAGTTTATTATTCACATCACATACATTTATCAACTTTACACAATTATGAATACAATGGGAATCCCTGCCCGCCCACACAAGTCCCATTGGCCCTCGCTGGCAGGAGGCACCCGGGCCCCGATTCGTATTGGCCGTTACGAATCGGGGAGTTGCCGATTCGGCCATTTTACGATCCGAGTATTCTGCTCAGAACCACGAGGCGATCAGAAAATGGCGGCGGGCGAGGCAGACAAAGGGAATTACATTTCACAATACCAACGGGGGACACTTTATTACACCACACACAAATCCACATCTAAAAAAAAAGTACTTAAAACTCCGTGGGTCCCACAGCACCTAAGTGTCCATGGGTATGAGTGCCACTATGCACCGCCCCTGGCTGAGGGTGTTGGCCATTCCGTGACATCTTGGTTTTTGCGTTCTTCCTTTGGAAAACCATGACCTTTGTTTTCTTTGGTTGATGGGTAGTGCCATGCCGCACTGTATTTCCCAGCACTTCCAGGTGTCTTGTAGACCTCTTTCTGTTGGTGACAGTAATAGGAGGTCATCTGCATACAACAGGAACTTCACCTCGTGTCATGTAGAGTTAGTCCTGGGCTGAGGAGGATTCTAGAGCTTCAGCCAGTCCATTGATGTAGATGTTAAAGAGGTTGGACTTAAGCTGCAGCCTTGTCTGACTCCACGAGCCTGCCGGAAGTACTCTGTTCTCTTCCCATTCACCTTTATGCTGCAGAAGTTCTCATTATATGAGCTCTTGATGACGTCATATGTTTTCCCTCCTATTCCACTCTCCAGTAGTTTAAGGAACAGGCCTGGGTGCCATACTGAGTCAAAGGCCTTCTTAAAGTCCACAAAGCAGGCAAATATTTTCCCATGTTTTGTATTGTGGACATGGTCCTTGATAAGACAGGGTGTAGATGTGCAGGGTGTAGATGTGATCTGTAGTGCGATGGTTTGGCATGAACCCCGCTTGGCTTCTGTTGAGAATGTTATGCTGTGTCAGGAAGCTGAGGATTATTTTGTTCTGGATGCTATTGAACAGTTTTCCCAGTGTGCTGCTGACACATATCCCTCTGTAGTTGGCTGGATCATATTGGTCTCCACTCTTATGGATGGGTGTTATGAGGCCTTGGTTCCATACTTGAGGGTAGAATCCAACGCTCAGAACCAGGTTGAAAACTTTACATATTGCGGTGTGTACTTCTGGAGAGCCGTGTTTAATCATCTCTGGAAGAATTCCATCCATCCCGCTGGCTTTTTTACTTCGCAGATCTTGAATTTTTTCTGCTACTTCTTGGGCTGTAATGGGTGTATCTAAAGGGTTTTGGAAATCCTTGATTTTTTTCCTCCAGTTCATGTAGTCTTCTGATGATGTGTTCCTGTTCCCCAGTTAGCTCCTCTTTGGGAATGTCTTTGTACAGGCTCTTGAAGTAGTTGAGCCAGATGTTGCCATTTTGGATGTGGAAGTGTTTTTTCTTGGATCCTGAGCCGATTTGACTCCAGGTTTCCCAGAAAGAGTTTTCCTGAAGAGCCTCTTCCAGTTGTTGAAGGTTTTGGGAGATTAAGTTTTGTTTTTTCTTTTTGAGGATTTGTTTATAGTTTTTCTGCAGGACACCATGAGTGATCCTCAGGTCGATGTTGTCGGGTTCTCTGTGTTTTTTATTTGAGACTGTTCGTAGGTTGTTTCTTAGTGTTCTGCATTCCTTGTCAAACCATTTATTGGGTTGTTTATTGGATGATTTCTTGAATTTGATTTTTTTAATGTTGGAGGTCTCTGCGATGGTGTGTAGTATGCTGTGGAGGTCCTTTGCTGCTCGGTTCACCCCCTGGGGACTTAGTACATAGGTATGGTTTTGAAAGTCTGTTAGCTGATCTTTGATGTCGGGTCTGTTGATGACCTCTCTGTAGGCTATGGTAGAGTGCCTGGTCCATTTGAATGATGGTGGTAGGTTGTACAGTCCACTCTGATGGGGTTTTGAGGATGGTTTGTTTGAGGATTTAATATAAAGCAGTAGTTGGCTGTGGTCTGACAGGTGTGTTTGTGGGGTGACGGTGAAGGCGTTGATGTGAGTGGAGTTCATATCTGTGATTGCATAGTCGACCACACTGTTTCCTACATGGGAGCTTAATGTATACCTTCCCAGAGAGTCTCCCTTGGTGCGGCCATTAAGGATGTAAAGCCCGAGACTCCGACACAAATTCAGCAATTTTCTTCCACTCTTGTTGGTTGTATTGTCATAGCTGTTTCTTTGCGTCTGTATTGATTCCTGACAGTAGTTTGCGGCTCCCAAAATGTATGTGTTCCCATCTGAGGTCACATACTCCTTTTCTCTTCCTGTCCTGGCGTTGAGGTCTCCATAGAGAAGCACGTGTCCTAGGGACTGGAAGTGGGAGGCCTCACTCTGTACCACCTCATAGGTGTCTGTTTTGGAGTATGGAGACTCTGGTGGTGCAATGTAAGCTGCACATAGGAAGATGTCTGACTGAGAAGTGAGGATGGAGCTACTTATTTTTATCCAGATGGGGCTCTCTCCTTTCTTGATTGCTTTGATGTTCTCGTGTAGCTCCTCCTTATACCAGATTAATATTCCTCCTGAATGGCGACCCTGTTTGATGCTTTTATCCTTCTGGGCGGGCACAGAAAATTCTCTGTAGCCAACAGGTGTTTGTGGGTCATCCTGTGCCCGGCTCCGTGTTTCCAGCAGGATTTGTATGTCCACGTTGTGGAGTCTATGTTTGAAGTCTGGATCGTTTACTTTGGATCCAAAGGCTGAAGCATTCAGACCCTGAATGTACAGCTTGGAAAAAAGACGAGACAGAGGAGATATGATAGAAACATTTAAATACGTAAAGGGAATCCACAAGGTAGAGGAAGGGAGTATATTTAAAAGGAAACAAAATAGCAAAACAAGAGGACATAGTCTTAGATTAGAGGGGCAAAGGTTTAAAAGTAACATCAGGAAGCATTATTTTACTGAGCGGGTGGTGGATACATGGAACAGTCTTCCAGTAGAAGTGGTAGAGGCCAAAACAGTAATTGAATTTAAGCAAGCATGGGATAGGCATAAGGCTATCCTAAACAAAAGATAAATCCAGGTAAAGTATCCATGTAATTGGGCAGACTAGATGGGCCGAAAGGTTCTTATCTGCCGACATTTTTTCTATGTTTCTATGTTTCCAACTACTGATTGTTAGTGATGTCATTTTATGTTGTTATACCTTGTAATGAGCAAAATTACATGGGACAACCAGGTTGTGGATGGTTGTCATTATAGTTCATTATGAGATCAATTCACATTAATTTGTTGTATAGTGTGTCGAGAAGGTCCGTATCTCCTCCAAGTCTCTGTTCTGTGGATGTCTTGATGTCCATCTTGGGGCGGGTGGTTTCTGCCATTCCTGCCATCTGTTTTGCCCTGTTCTTGGTTTAAATGTGGTGTTCTTGTCTTGGTGCGGTGCGGTTTGAGGTCGTCTTGTGGTGGTTGTTGTGTTAGTTTGGTTTGTGCCAGGTTCGGGGATATTGGTTCTATTCAGTACAATGTCTTTAAATTCTCTTGCCAGGTGACTCACCCCTTGTTTGTTGAGGTGTTTGTTATCGTAGAGGTGTTCAGGGGTTATGGAAGGGTGTTGGGCCAGATGAATGTTGGGCTTTGAGCTAGTTTTAGGCTAGGGTCAGACTAACGCATTTTTCACGTTGTCCGTGAAAATGTGCGTTCGAAGAATGGACGTATTTTTTCACGGAATACGCGATAGCGGTCATACGATGCGCAGTTTCATCCGTGATTTTGTACGGATCATCAATAAAACACTTTTTGCGTCTGGACGTTATGTTGGCCGGACATTAGCAGCGTCTGACATCTCCTAATCACGCACACACGCCTCTAGCCGACGCAGCGCACTCTGTACGTCAGTACTAGTGGTTTAACGTTCTCGAAAAAATGCGTTCGTTTTCCACTTGCATTGCGCAGCCGGACTTTTGTGCGACCGTACATCGTATATTGGCCGTCATTGCCTGTCATTTGCTGCTAGTGCGGCCGTGATTAAGTGCGCCTGCACGCGCGTTCGCACTGCCTCAGTCTGACCCTAGCCTTAGCCGCCAGTTCTGTGTTGATGTTCTGGATGATGTGATTCGATATGTCCTTCCTTGGAAGTAGGCAGGATAGGATTATTTTGGAGTGGGGGAACTTTTGTTGTGCAGTGTCTGTTAGTTGTGACAGTTTGTCTGCAATGCCTTTCTATTCTGTCTGAATGTTGTTAGTACCTGTGTGTATGATGATTTGTTTGGGGTTCGTGAAGTATGGATTTGTGAGGACTTCCATTGTCTGTTCAATGGTAGCACAATGGTTTTTGGTGACTTTCTTTCCTGGGAAGAGCCTTCTTGTGTTTAAGTACTTCCCATTTGAATCCATTATTATAACAGTTTCAGGAGTTTGTTGTCTGGGATTTGTTGGCCGGCTGGTTGTGGGTTCAGGATTTTGTGAGTGGTTTTGGCTGTCACTGATCTCTGTGTTGTATGGAGTTTTATTTGTCTCATGTTCATTTTCAGGCACTTTGTCTATATTAATCATTGTTGATTCTCTCTCCTGGTTCATGGGCTGTGTTTGTGTTTTAAGTTTCCTCATCTCTTCCCTCAGCTGGATATTTTCCTCTTGAAGTTCTTGGATCTTCAGTTGCATGTCCTGTATGGCAGACCTGTGTTCAGATTTCAGGCTGTTGATTTCTTCTGAGTTGGTAATCTGCATTTCTGTCACCTGGTTCCCTTTGAAGCTGTTCCTTGAATTGAATGAAGTCTCTTTCTAATTGGGATATGCAGTATCTGAGGATTTCGGGTGAGGGGAGATCTTGACTGGGGCATAATGCAGACATGACTCTGGGGGATTTCTTTGCTGTAATGTGTTCCTCACAGGTCTTACTAGCTGGGCGTTCAAGGTCCTTGAAGTCCTTGGCTTGTTCTTTAATTTGAGGGAAGAGTTGCTCGAATTCCTCTAAATGGGTCTCAGTGCCTTGTACCATGATGGTGCCATTGTGATAAATATTTACGGCGAGTACATTACACTCTTTATTTTCCTCATCCCTGACCGTGATCTGGCAGCGCCTGTAGATGCTTCCTTTTGTAATATTATTGTAGAATTTGCAGAAAGCTCTATGCCAGGCCTCAGTGTTCTCTGTATGAAATAATACATTTGTTTTCATCCTACCCTGATCATTATTTGAGAAGTCAGCAAACAGAGTCTCTGGATTTTGTTCAATTTGTACTTTTTTATGGCTTTTCTTGCCTGGTTGCTCTTTACTGTCTTTGTGTAAACAAACTCCAAGGTGTCGGACCCCCTGCTGCCTGTGGCTTGTGTGTTGGAGTCTTTGTTTTGTCTTTTTAAAGTGCAGTTTTCCATGTTGAATGTATTTGTATCTTTCAAAAGTGATGTTTCTATATAAATTTGATAATCTTGTGTGTTATTGGTGTTGGGGGAGGATGGTCCTACCTCGTGCTGCTGTCTCCTGGAATCTGGTGCTTTCTGATGCTGGTCTTCTGGATGGACTTGTTGTTTTCCCTTGTTTAATTTTAATTTTCTTTTATCTCTTCATTGAATATTCTTTGCTTGTTTGTCATCTTGCATGAAGTCTTTATTTTCCTAGTTTGCTTTCCTGGTTAAATCCTTCAATTCTGCTCATTATAAGGTATAAAATGGGGAAGTTTTCAGGAGCTCATTCTCAGTGCTGCTGCTCCTCAATCATCCCTGCATCTCACACACCTTCAGGGTTATTCAGAGAGAGGTGAAAAGCAGGAGAATGACTGGAGAATGGAAAATTCTAGACCAAATAGCCAAACCAGAAAAATTCACCCATTTATCTCACTTTCCAAATCGGCTATTTGGTCTAGAATTTTCCATTCTCCAGTCATTCTCCTGCTTTTCACCGCCAAAAAATCAGTAAACTTTTTCTGCGTGTATGAAAATGTCTCCTCTTTTCATACATACTGCCGCCCCAAGCAGTTATTTATGGATAGATTAAAGGAAAAGCATTTACCGTCATTTGAAATGTCATTTTTTGGTTTTTACATATTTCTATACATCCTAGAAATCCGCCACTTCACGGGCAGGTTATGGGGACCTCCTAGGCACGATATTTGAAGGAATTTTTTGTTTTTATTTTTAACCCTTATTTCATGGAAAACTCACTGTCCCTTTAAAAACTTTTTTTTTTTTTACTTTTTGTCCTTATTTCCTGTCCCCCAGGGCACTACCCGGACCCCCATACACCTTTTATGGCAAATATGTAACATATATGCCCTCTTGGAGGGCACTCTAAAAAAACAAATTTTCAGCTCCATTGACTTGCATGGGGGTTCGGGTTCGGGTTCGGACCCGAACAAATGGGAAGTTCGGGTTCGGGCCCGAACCGAACTCGGGGGGTGTTCGGCTCATCCCTACTCCTGTACTGTTTGTCAAATGTTGTTCAATGTATTGTATTGTAACCCTGTCTATACTGTGCCTATTGTACAGCGCTGCGGAATATGCTGGCGCTTTATAAATAAAGAATAATAATAATAACAGCCCTTTTTATTATCATTCCCTGGACCTCATATGTAAATTTCAGACATTTTCGCTCAGTAGTTTCTTTGCAAACAGCGTTTCACTTTTAAAACATTCAAGCAAACTGTTTTGCTAATTTATTCACTCCATTCGTCTATGATGTCGGCTTTTTCCGGCGGCTTCGCTGCGTGTGATCGTCTCCTGCTCGGCTTTTTCCAGCGGGTTGGGTTAATCTAGATGCTTTTGCGGGTTTTCGGCGTGCATTCGCCGGGTTTTGTGGTTAGTTTTCGGCGGGTTTGCGGCGACCTTTGCCTGCAATTCGGGGACCCTGTGGTGCTTGCTGAATACACCACAGGGTCGCCGAATTGGGAATCGTCAAAACAAACTGTATTGAAGAGAACGAAAAGTCACCGAACGTGAAATTACTTTTTGATTCTCTTTGAATTACCCTGATTGTAATGATATATTTAGGCTGAATGTGTGAGAGTGTGTGCGTGTGTATGTATACATAAGGGTGCGTGTGTGTGTATGTGTATATATATATATATATATCTATATATATATATCATAATTTTTTTTTCATGTGTTTGAGCTTTTGGGTGCACACCCTAATGCAATAGGCTGCGCACGCTTATGATGATGGTTGGCCTGGGCAATATATACACGCATGATGGCGCATCTGTGACTGTCTGTGAGCATGATGTGAGCTGGCCTGGGCAATATATATATACGCATGATGTGAGCTGGCCTGGGCCTGGGCTATATATATACGCATGATGTGAGCTGGCCTGGGCAATATATATCCGCATGATATGAGCTGGCCTGGGCAATATATATACGCATTATGTGAGCTGGCCTGGGCAATATATATATATATGCATGATGTGAGCTGGCCTGGGCAATATATATATATGCATGATGAAAATTTGCAAAGGATAAGGCACGCAAAGTGAAATTTTGTTGTGTCTGAAATTGAAACTTACGTGACAACTCTTATTTTTTTTCCGTTAATTTATATTTGTTCAATACAGTTAATTTTAATTTGTTTAATAGAATTAATTTAAAATGGTTTAATACAGATTATTTATATTTATTTTACCTTTACTATTGGTGCTTTTCAAACTTTATTCTTAAATAAAAAGAAATTTAGCAGTTTCATGTTGTGTGTTTTTTTTTTTTTCTTTTTGGGGGGGTGCAAGTAGCTGGTCTTGCCTAGGGCGCAAACAAAATAGTCTAGCACCGGCCCTGACCGCATGGTCCACCCCTGCACTCTTCCACAATACCACAGAGGGGTTACTGTTTGATGGCACTTGCTGGCCTGGCACCAAAGGCACAATATTTGGGTGCACTGCCACTGACGCCTGTATCGATTCATATCCTCAGAGGGGTTACTGTGTGACGGCACTATTGCTGACGCTAAGGCTAGGGTCAGACTAACGCATTTTTCGCGTTGTCTGTGAAAAAGTGCGTTCGAACGAATGGACGCATTTTTTCACGGAATACGCGATAGCGGTCATACGATGCGCCTTTTCGTCCGTGATTTTGTACGGATCATCAATAAAACACTTTTTGTGTCTGGACGGTATGTTGGCCGGACATTAGCAGCGTCTGACGTCTCCCAATCACGCACACACGCCTCTAGCGGACGCAGCGCACTCTGTACGTCCGTACTAGAGGTTTGACGTTCTAGAAAAAATGCGTTCATTTGCCACTTGCGTTGCGCGGCCGCACTTTCGTGCGGCCGTACTTCGTGTGTTCCCCGGCATTGGACGTCATTTGCTGCTAGCACGGCCGTGATTTCGTGCGTCTAAACGCACGTTAAAACTGCTTTCATCTGACCCTAGCCTAAAGGACCAATTTTAAAGCACCTATTGTTACTTTCATCCAAAGCCTGCATAAATTTCACAATAATGTAGCCAAAAAATCACTAGCTTTTTCTACGTGTCTGAAAATGTCTCCTCTTTTCATACAGACTGCCGCCCCAAGCAGTTGTTTATGGATAGATTAAAGGAAAACCATTTACCGTCATTTGAAACATAAATTTTTTTGTTTTTAAATGTTTCTATACATCCTAGAAATCCGTCACTTTACGGGCAGGTTATGGGGACCTCCTTTGGCATGATATTTGAAGGAATTTTTTTTCGTTTTTATTTTTAACCCTTATTTCATGGAAAACTCACTGTCCCTTTAAAAAAGTTTTTTTTAACTTTTTGTCCTTGTTTCCTGCCCCCCAGGGCACTACCTGGACCCCCATACACCTTTTATGGCAAATATCTAGCATATATGCCCTCTTGGAGGGCACTCTAAAAATCGAATTTTCAGCCCCATTGACTTGTATTGAGTTCGAATTCGAACATTTGGAAAGTTCGAGTTCAAATGCGAACCAAACTCGGGGGTGTTCGGCTCATCCCTACTCAGCATTCTATCCTATAAGTTTTTCTAGAAACTCCTGATAGGCTCCTGGGTGCTTGCTACACTGTATATTTTTCAAAAAGTGTTTCTCCTTCCATTCATGCTTTCAAGAATTTGTATCCAGTTTAACCCCCTAATATTGTTATACTCTTCTATGTAGCAATTAGTGAACCACTTCCCATAGTACTACTCCCATATCTTTTTGAACTTGACGACCCAAAATGCTTTTATCACTTCCTTCTATTCTTCACTTTACCATAGCAAATCATTATCCTTTGTAAAATCTTTTTCCTTGCCCGATTATGCCACCACATTTTTGTTTAATGCTCATATTCTTTACAGCGTTTATATAATCAGATTCCATATGATTTTATGCACTGTATTATGCAACCACTTCATTTATAATAAATATTTTTAATAAACTGCATTGCAAAGGACTTGATGTTAACTGTATAAATACATTTGTATTTTAATTTAAAATTTAACAGCAAAGAACATTTTGCGCTGCTATGTTCCCACAAATCATTGAAATATCTACAGGGTTATTCAGAGAGCGGTGAAAAGCAGGAGAATGACTGGAAAATGGAAAATTCTAGGTCAAAATAGCCAAAGCAGAAAAATTCTCCCATTTTTCTCACTTTCCAAATCAGCTATTTTGACCTAGAATTTTCCGTTCTCCAGTCATTCTCCTGCTTTTCACCGCTCTCTGAATAACCCTGCTAGTGTTATTT
Organism: Leptobrachium leishanense; assembly: GCA_009667805.1. Classification (NCBI taxonomy): domain Eukaryota; kingdom Metazoa; phylum Chordata; class Amphibia; order Anura; family Megophryidae; genus Leptobrachium; species Leptobrachium leishanense. The sequence continues at coordinate 208,749,761 of CM019065.1, read as the reverse complement.
ATCATTATAACACTGTTCAAAGAAATATAAGAACGCAGAGTAAAAAATGGTATTCTTACCAGAAAGTATACTAAAAAAACTTCATTGGACTAAGACAGTCAGATTCCTTGCAGCTAGACATCAATTATAAATAACCTTGGCTGGATACATTAGTTTTTTTGCCTAGACAACTTTTGTGCTGTGTTTTTTTTTTTTTTTTTTTCTGTTATCAGTTTGTATGTATTGTATTGCATATACACAAAGTTCTTTATTTTTGTTATCGAAGAGTTTGCAGAATGCTGAATTTTTAAAACTGGAATTATTCGAAATTTATCAGAAAAAATACTAGTGATACTCTTAAGCATGATGTATTGTTATACAATGATGTATTGTTAGCAACACAGCACAATCGTCTTTCATAAAGTCCCTCTGATACACTGTAGTGTCCAAACATCCTCATCACAAGCAGTTGTTATTTCTTTGTTCTGGAAAAAGCTAGTTATAAGGCTTATAAATGTGCTTCTTAACTCCTTCACTACCAAGATCGACTATACTCAATTTGCATGGCATTTGCTGTTGCCCTGAGTATAGCCAATATGGTGTAATACTGGAGCAATGCAAAGGAATCTTGTTTATTGGAAACAAAATGTATTTTCGGAGATAGTGTGGTGAGAACTTCACCTCCTTCGAATGGAGGTTATGGAATACAATTTCTTTATTCTCTTTACGCTTGTGTTCATGCCTCAAAGGAAACATAAAAATAAATACATAGTGTAACCCGTCTAGACAATGCGTAAAAGGAATGAAAGGGTTTAAACTCATGTTTGGTGATGTCACAAATTGGACACCAGATGTGACTGCAGCTGGCAAAATTAGGAGGGGTACCGGATCCCCTTTCAGCCGTCAAACGCCTGTTTCATTCCTCTGTACAGATGATCACTGGGACAAGAGTTAAAATAATTAAAATTTATTGAATAGATTAAAATACAAAATAAATACAGCCGAGACGCGTTTCGTGATGAATCGCTTCCTCTATGCTCTAGAATGTCGGCCAATGTTTTAGCGTGAAGGACCTGATACCCAAGGCCCTAACAGCCTTTGAACAGCTGGGAATATGTGTCAAAAACATATATCCCGAGCTGGTCCAGCAAAGAGCCCAATACTGCAGCAGCTCCTTTTGGCTAGCAGATGGTGACATCTGCCTGTCAAATAGGCTACTACGGTAAGAAAAACAGCAGTTTTCTGGAAAATCCATTAGTAGGGAAGGTGTTAAATTATGTTTATACATTGTGATACATTATATTACATTCAAAGGCTAAGATCATGGTATATATGTGAGTAGTTCCATTCATTTTAAACTTAAACACCTGATTTAATAGTGATGGCATCTTCTAATAGTATGTCTTCAAGTACTCCAGTTACACTAATGCTTTGAAGATGGGTATTAGTTGACATAACCTTTGCAATAATGTCAAAAGAGCGTTATTAATCTTCAAAGTGTTGATCTGGCTGCCCAAGGATCTGATGAGCTTTAATGACAGAGACAACAAACAGCTGAAAACGCTGAATGCGCCACAGAAATCCAAAATGTTTAATTCTAGCTCAAGGTTTATGGAATTGGTTATACACAATGCCATCAAAGTCTCTATAGCTGCGGCTATGTTGTTTGGCAACACTAAGAAAGATCCCTTTAAACCATCATCATGAAGAGGAAGAAGGGGATTCAGGAGGGAGCACAGCTACAATGTTCCTAGCTATAAACATTAGGTACTTAGACCAAACCAAACATTAGCAAGCTGAATTCATAGAAATTGACCAATTTTCAATAGTTTATAGAGGATACTAAGGCTCTCCTAAAATATTATTCCATGCTTTTCGGTTATACTAGGTATTCCTTTTATACGTGTCACATTTTTTCATTCAAGAGCAATAACATTATATTTCTTAACACCTTCAGAAATGCTGCTCTATAGCTCTTTCATGGGAAATAGCTGATTGTGTCAACGCTTGCATTTATCTAGTCGTTAGAAGGTTAAGGCCATGTTTTTACCTTCATCTTTTTTTTCTACTTCACAGAGCCAAACTTTAAATCCGCTCACGTTGCTACTAGGACTTATTTTTCATAGATGGCAGTTTTCAGAGACTCATTGACTGAAAACATCCAACAGTCTACATTTCATTTGAACAGCATTTATGGAGATTGAACTAAGACATCCTAAAACTATATATTTCCCAAGGAAATCGATAGCACTAAGTTGTATAATATATAAAGCCAGGCAATGCTCATCACTATGTCTACTTAGGAGGATATGCTGGTGCTGATCACCTTTTACTGCCATCGCTTGTATATATATATATATATATATATTTTATCTCTATATAAACATCTGTTTTATCTCCATGTAGTTTTGTATGAAATATATCAGTAAATCAAAACTCCTCAGATCATGTAGCATTTCAATTCCAGCAAATAACAGTAAAAGAGGGTTTTTTGAGTCCTCGGTGCTTTTTTGGTATGTTTAACCCTTTCGCTGCTGAGCCTTTTCCCGCCTCTGTGCTGAGCTAATTTTTACTGATTTTGCTCATCATGTTTAAATGCGTTTTGAAGGATTATTTTAGTATATGACCCAGACATATTATAAATCGTTCTTTCCGTCAGACTCGGCAGATTCATAATATGTCATTATTATATGTATACGTCATGACCTGTCTGTTTATTACTACAAAAAATGCAATAAAATATGAATTTTCAATAATTTACAACGTGTAAAGTGGTTTTTTTTCACATTTTAAGATGCGAGCAATTGCGGTTATATTTTGTATGGGGTGCGCTTGTTAAAAAAATTAGAGATGGGGTCTCCTTACATTTTATTTTGGGGAAAATTACGCGATTTGTAACAAACGCACCGCATACAAAAATCGTTAGTGCAGCATCATTGTTCACATTATAATTGAAATGGGAACAATATTGCTGCATTAACAAACCAAAAAAAAGAAAAAAAAATATATATTTTTTTTTTATAATTTTGTTTTTAAATATTTTTTTATTTTTATTTATTTTTTAAAACTTTTTTATACTCATGTTTGGTATTGTTGGAACGGCCATGCTCTGGCCAATCCAACAATACCAAACATTAACCCCTAACTGCCACGGATCGGGAGATAGGGGGTTCCAATGAACCCCCTATCTCCACCATTGGTGGCAGTTAGGGGTTAACTCCAGGACTGGCATCATCGTGCTATGCACGATGACGCCAGTCCTCAGGGGGCATTCCCGGAAGCTTGGCCGACATCCAAGATGTCGGCCAGCTCCGGGAAAGGATCACGAACCAGTGCTTTTCGGCACCGATTCGTGATCCGGCCCCCATGGGGTTAATGCCAGGTACCATTTGGAAGGGCAGGCTGTGCCCTTCCAAACGGTGCCTGGGATAACCCCCTGCACACCGCCAATCGGGAGGGAGAGATGTCCGAAGGACCTCCCCCCCCTCCCTTTCAGGCGCCTCCTCCGCACATGAGGGGGGGGGCGCCTGAATTAGGTGTCATCGCGCCCCCGCGTTGACACCTAATTACTCCGGCGGTGGTTCCGGGTGCTGGGCTGATATCGAAGATGTCAGCCCGCACCAGGGGGGGCCAGCGATCGGCCTGAACCCGGCCGAACGCTGGCCCCAAAGAGAGGACGCGCTGAGCGCGTCCACCGCATGGAACGCTACCTGCGGTTGGACGCGCTCAGCGCGTCCACCGCAGCGAAGTGGTTAAACTAATGGAAAATTTTCTCTGACATGTCTGCGTTAAAAAAATGCAGACAGTCTAATGTTCGCTTAAACCTTTATTGATATTTATTGGTGTTTATTTATTTAATTCAGAAAGACAACTTTGAGTAACACTTGCAAGGAAAGAGTGTGTCATCTCTGGATTATAATTTTATTATCCTCATAGCCATTTATTCATGAAAAATGGTTACATCAAATGACTGTTAAACCCCTTCACACCATGAAACTACTACCAGGCTTTATGCAAAACAACTTTGCAGTAGCCTTATAATAACAATGTGTTTATAAAATGTCTAAAGCACATTTTCATGCTGTGTGCACTATTTGACAGGCTGTTGGTACCATCTGCTGGCCAAAATGCATTACTACACCTCTATAATAAAGCTTGGGCTCTGTTTTATGTGGAATACAAGTAAGAGTTCTACAAGCTTTTTTGTTTTAGCATCTCGGTTGTCTTGTCCACATGTCACTGCATGTCTACAATCATCGCTAAAATCATGGCATCTTTGAATTTTGTGATTATCGGGGCTATTCAAAAAATTGCTCCGAATTTGCACCGAACAATGAATTTCCCTGAACAGTGCAATTTCAGGGCCATTCGGCTATTCAAAAAGCAGGCAGTTTGCCAAATATTAGCGATTTGCCAGCGAAATATGGTGATCTTCGATGGCAGTGAACTCCCCATAGAGAAGCAATGGTTAATCTATTCAGAGAACACCGAAATATCAGTGAAATGTCCGGATTTTCAGTGGTTTCATTCAACAGATTTAATCAGACGAATCTCATAGGTTTCAATATAAAAAAATTCCCCATTTCTATAAAATATTTATTCAACCATTTATTCTTTCACTTGCAACAAAACGTATATTTTTTTTTAGGATTTTAAGGCATTTTTCTGGATTTTTTATTCTTATATTTTTTTTTCTGATTTTAAAAATTGTGTTTTCTTTTCTGTTACAGGCCTTTTTATTATTATTCATAGGGCCTTATATGTCATTTACAGGAATTTTCATGCGGTAGTTTTTTTGCAAACACCTTTTAAAAGTTGCTATTTTTTTATTTTTTTTATCTTATAGTTTGGCGACTTTCAGCTTTTTCCGACGACTGGTTGGCACTCTGTTCAGTGGGTTGTTGGCTCTTTTCAGATCAATTTGGTGGTTTTGCGTCAGATCGTTGGATGCATTCAGTGGGTTTTTGGTGGATTTTCAGATTGATCCGGTGGTTTTTTGGACCGAGTCGGTGGTTTTGCGGATGCTTTCAGTTGCTCGATCCCTGCAATTTGGGGACCCTGTAGTAAATGCTGAATTCACTGCAGGGTCTGTGAATCAGACTTCAGAAGTGCGGGGAACAGGAAAGCACTGAAATGTCGCACAGAATGCCAAACTGCACCGAATTGTACCCAAAATGACCTGATTTTCAGTGTTTCAGTTCAACCGGTTTAGCAACGTAAAAACATAATATCTTTTTTAAAATAACTTTAAAAGTCCATTTATTTTTTTAATTTTCAGCAAAAAGCCTTTTTTTAAAGATTTTTATTTCCCAATTTTTTAAAAATTCTGTAACAGACCTTTTCATTCTTTTTTTTTAAAGGACCTTTTTATTATTTACTCATTTTAATATATTTTTATTGGTTTAAACACCTATTAGGAGAATAGGATAGTTCCTTTTTATATTCTTCTTGCAGTTCAGTGGAATTCGCTGATGCCAATTCGGCACATTTCGGTTATCGGCTTATTTTGGTGGTTTTCTCCGATGATCGATAACTGCTTCGCCGACTCCAACTTCATCAAAATACAGTGAGCATACACTAACTAGTGAATTTACCATAGTTTTCAGCAAAATGGAATTGCCGAAATGCGGCAAATCTCTCAGCACCGAAGTAACACGCAATTTCAGTCTTTTGTGAATAGACCCTTTTGTCTAATTACTTTGTTCCATGATGATCTGTGGACAGAGGAGGATATTGCTATTATGTAACCACAGCAAGGTGCATCCACCGATAGAGGGTGCAGTGCCACCCAATTAAGGCACTATATGTCAGAATAATAAGACAATTTTTTTAGACTCTGTTCTATGTAAGTATATTTGTTTAGTATATATTTATTCTATATTTGCCATAAAATTGCTGGAATTGAACAAATAATGGCCTATACACACATACACCAAGACGTTAAAAACCTTAACACAACTACCAATATAGCTTTGATTTTTCCAACTTTTTTGAAAAGCTTTAAAAATATTTGGGATTATCAATTTATTATAGTCAAACATGGCAAAATAAACACTAATATGTAATGGGAAAAAAAATCTATTTATTATAGCGTCAAACTAGATTGTGTATTTTTTATTGCACGTTGTTTGAAACATTGTTTAAAGGAGGTTTGTATCTGTTTTGGTTCAAATTATCTGGTCTTGAAAACTTTGCAGAACCAGTACGTGGCACTGTAGATTATGACTATGTCTTTGGTTCATTCAAAAAGTAATCAGGAAACCCAGAGTTATTAATGTGATCTGTGCCAATAAAGTAAGTACCTTTTGAGCTGGCACATAGACCCTTTTGGATTTTGTTTACAGGTTTAGCATATGCTTTGACTTCTGCTCCGGCATATGAGCCTGCTGGCACCCCCCCTGCTGAACTGCTATTCTAATTGTACACACAGTGCATGAGTGCAGAGTCAAATAGAGAATTTGCTCTCGAACAACAAAACCCAATTTAATCTGGATTTACACCCTCTATGTGCTTAGTATAAAGTCAAATATATATTTGTCAATATTAAAGGGGCAAGGGCATTCCCATCTTAATGATATGTTCTCATTTAGGTATAATGCATAAAAAATGTATTTATTTATTTATTTGCAAAGTATTTTACCAGGAAGGATACATTGAGATTTCTCTCGTTTTCAAGTAATAAGTCAAATAAATCATATTAAATAACCACACAATACATAAAATCGAACACACATATTTTTCAATCTTGTGTATTTTCATTGGTTAAATGTTTTGCATAGAGGTTTGCATGTTGTGTCGTAATCTATACAATTACTATGAAGTGATGCCTTTCATCGTGGAAGACTGACTGTATGCATTGTTGTAATTTCATGAAGAAAATATGGGAAACACCATGACAGATTGGTACAGTCCTAAGAAAAGTTAAACAAATTCATCTTTTAACAGAACAGTGGTCATTATCTCAGGATCATACACCCTGAAAGTATCCTCTTTGACTGTTTTTGCTACTCTGATTGCAGACACTTAGTTTGAAAATCTTTTTCCTGCAAGGATAAAATAATGTTTTTTACCACTTACCACGATAACCAGAAATTAGATTAAGTGCTTATGGTGGCTAGAGAGCAAATGGAGTGAGACTACATTAAATGGACAGTGGTATAGAATGTTTAACAGTTACACTTTTCTACGTTCTCCATTTAGTCCGGTTCGCACATTCCATTGCCATTTTAGCCACCCACCACTTTTATTATTTATTTATATAGCGCCAGTATATTCTACAGCGCTGAACAATGGGCACAATGTAGTCCCGGGTTTACAAGACATTGAACAACATTTGATAAACCAGTACTGGAGGAAACGAGGGCCCTATTCCCATGGGAATTTACAATCTAGAAGTGTTGGGGGTGGAGACAGGAGGAGAGTACTGCAAGGTGAGAGTGATGGACTGTAAGGTGAGAGTGATGGACTGGTTAGGGCAGTGAGGTGTATTAGTGAGTCGGGTGGTGGGCTTCCCTAAATGTCTTTAGGGGAAAGTCTGACAGTGCGAGGGAGAGCTTTCCCCTTAGCGCCCTGTTTTAGCGGGATAATACGGTGCAGGAACTAATCCAGCAGCCTGCCCCGTAACCCGGCGCGAAGCCTCAGGATACTCAAGGCAGCGCTAAGAGCCGTCGCGAGCATTCCCTCCATGGATTGAGGCTAACACTGTAAGTCACATGACCTGCAGGATTTCGCCATAGTGATTCGCAGAGGGAGACTGGGGGACTTTTTTCCCCAGTCTCTTACTGCTCCAGGAAGCAAGAAGGAGCGGATGGAGTCGCCGTTCTCACCGCGGGATGGGAGGTTAGTATCCGATTTTTGGGGGGATTTTCTGCTGATGTTGATGGATTCCACAGAAGCGGAATCCGTTAGCACGAGGTCCTGGCTGTGGTTAACTTTTCAGTTAACTGCAGCAGGGCAGTAATTAACGTTAGGACTTTGTAATTATAACACTAATTATCTCTTTGCACTCCCCATATTAAGCATAGGGAGCGCAAAGTACAGTAAGCTCCCGCTGAAAAGCGCAAGATCAGAATCACTAATGGTTTCTTTAAAGCATTAGCGTTCGGATTGTAAAATTGTGCGCCCTCACTAAGGCCACCAAAGCTAACGTTAACGCTCACACAGGTGAGCACTAACGTTAGCGTTAGGATTGTAATATGGCTTATTGGATCTGGTTTATCGATATTGGAATTGTAACTAGGGATGAGCTGTTCGGTTCGATCTATTTGGAGTTCGCATCGAACATCGGCCGTTCGGCTGTTCTCAAACTCCGAACATTTCCGCGTGTTCGGTTCGAGTTCGCCCACAATGCACCACAATGGACCACAATGCACTTTTCCACTGGCCTGAAGCTTGTAATTGGCTACAGCCTTGCACCTGACCACAGGTCAGGTGCAAGACTATGCCAATCACGGCTCAGAGTCCTGATTGGGCAAATTTTGCCCAATCATGGGCTCACAGGGCTAAGTCCCGCAGCACACTATATAAGGCGTCCCTCGCAGCCCCAGCACATGTTTTTTGAGAGGATATTGTTCTGTTAGTGTGTGTGTTCTCACTGCCAGCAGCTATTGGGGGGTCTCACTTCTACAAGATATCTGGGAATTGTTGTAATCTGTGTGTTCTCACTGCCAGCAGCTATTGGGGGGGGTCTCACTTCTACAAGATATCTGGGAATTGTTGTAATCTGTATGTTCTCACTGTCAGCAGCTATTGTGGGGGTCTCACTTCTACAAGATATCTGGAAATTGTTGTAATCTGTGTGTTCTCACTGCCAGCAGCTATTGGGGGGGGTCTCACTTCTACAAAATATCTGGGAATTGTTGTAATCTGTGTGTTCTCACTGCCAGCAGCTATTGGGGGGGTCTCACTTCTACAAGATATCTGGGAATTGTTGTAATCTGTGTGTTCTCACTGCCACCCATCAGGGGGTCTCACTGATTTATAGGAGGTTTCTTGGAATTGTAATCTGTGTCTTGTCACTGTTGCCAGCTATCAGGGGGTCCTATCAGGGGGTCTCACAGACTTGTAGCAGATTTCTGCAAATTTTAATCTCTGTCTTGTCACTGGCTGGCAGCTATCAGGGTGTCTCACTGAGTTATACCAGAGTTCTGGTAATCTTTAATCTAGATAACACAGTTGAATCAGAGTTCTGCATATCTCCAATTTTTATAACAGAATTCTGTATATCTTTAATCTATATATCACTCACCATGTCAGAAAGACCAAAAAGGACAGGCAGACTCTCCCAGACACAGATAAGAGGGCAAACAGCCTCTGTGTCGGGAGACTGTGCCTCTGGTCATCGTGGACGTGGTGCATCCTCTGCAGGGGCACGCTTGTCCTGTCTAACTGGTGCTGGCCGTCTTAAGCAGCAGCAACATACAGAGGATTGGTGGATTGGCTAACCAGGCCATCCTCATCCTCCGAGTCCTCTGCCAGCCAGGCTTGTAGTGGTTTACAGTCCACCTCAACTGCCAAAACATCTAATGCAGCCTCCATGTCCACAGCTACTCCTGCCGTAGCCTCACCAACATACACGGAGGAGTCAGCTGAATTGTTTGACTACAATGACAGTGACATGCTGCTTGAGGATGCGCAGCAACTACAGTGCTCTGATTCAAACTCTGAGGTTGAGGAAGGGAGTATAATCAACCTGGAGGAAGGGGGTGCCAGTGACACACAAATAACTGGCACTCATGTTGCCCCAGCAGCTGCAGCATACTGCCAAGTTGGCTCCAGTGATGAGGAGATAGGAGGTGATGACGATGGTGAGGTCACGGACTCCACCTGGGTTCCTGATCGAACAGAGGAGTCAAGGGAGGAGGAGGAGGCACAACAAAAACGAGGCAGAATGTCCTCTATGACCAACTGTAGCCAGTCCAAGGCATCAGAGGTCACAGCTGCTCAGGTGCAGAGCGCTGTTGTCTCAAAGCACATGTACAGGAAGTCTGCTGTCTGGGAGTTCTTTAAGAAATGTGCAGCAGACTGCACCATTACTATTTGCAATCTATGTCAGATGAGGATCAAGCGTGGGAAAGACATCCCACGCTTGGGTACCACGTGCTTGAGGCGACATATGACCACCTGCCACACATCCCATTGGCACAACACTTTGCATAGGTCCTCCTCATCTGTCTCTACCCCCACTATATGTCCTGCCATGTCATTGCCTACAACCTCCAGTGACAGGGATGATGCTACAGTAATGGGTGTACTAGGTCCTTCTTCAGAATGTGGCAGCATCCCATCAGCTGAAGATTTACGCAGTCAGATTACATTGCCCCAGCTGCTGCACGGTAAGAAAAAATATAGTTCCAACCATCCCCAAACACAGCGTCTAAATGCCAGCTTAGCAAAATTACTCGCATTACAGCTGCTGCCTTTCCATTTGGTGGACTCTGCTTCCTTCCGTGAATTTGCAGAATGTGCTGTACCACAGTGGCAGGTTCCAAAACGCCATTTCTTTTCACGGAAGGCCATTCCAGCACTATACTAGCACGTGGACCACAATGTTATGGAGTCATTGGGAAAGGTAGTCAGCAGCAAGGTGCACATGACTTTAGACACGTGGTCCAGTAATCATGGACATGGCTGGTACATTTCCTTCACGGCACACTGGGTAACTCTGGTTGCAGCTGGGAGGGATCCAGGACGGGGCTCTGTGCTGGAGCTTGCTCATCCACCACGCCTCCAGAAATCTGCTTATATGAGGTCTGTCTGCTCCACCACCTCTTGCTCTTCCTCCTCTTCCTTCAATGTCTCTGGCGAAGTGGCAGTTAAACCGACGCCTGGCAGGGGCTACACAATGGCTCAAGCAAAAAGATGCCATGCTGTGCTTGAGCTGGTTTGTTTAGGGGACAGGAGCCACATGGGGCCAGAAATTCTGTCAGCTCTGCAGGGGCAGGCGCAGAGATGGTTAACACCATGCCAGCTTCAGCTGGGAATGGTCATCTGTGATAATGGCAGCAACCTTCTCTCCGCCCTACGCAAGGGTAAATTGACGCATGTACCATGCCTAGCACACGTCCGAAATCTAGCGGTACAGCATTTCCTAACCATGTACCCAGGGCTGGCAGAGCTTCTCAGCCAGGCCAGAAAAGTCTGCAGCCACTTCAGATGGTCATTCCCAGCAAGTGTTCACCTGGCAGAAATTCAAAGAGAATTCCACCTTCCCACAAACCGCCTGATCTGTGACATGCCCACTAGGTGGAACTCGACATTGGCAATGCTGCAGCATCTGCACAAGCAACAGAGGGCCATCAATGAGTACCTGTGTGAGTATGGCACAAGGACAGGTTCAGGTCAACTTGGTTCCCCCCTCCCTCAGTGGCTGATGATCAAAGATGCATGCACTGTACTGTCACCATTTGAGGAGGCAACGAGGATGGTGAGCAGGTACAGTGCATGCATCAGTCACACAATTCCTTTAGTATTCCTGCGGGAGCACACTCTGAGGGGAATTATAGATGTGGCACTAGAGGCAGAGCAGTGGGAGGAAGGGAGGCCTTCCCTAGCTCTCAAGGCTCCAGTCTTTAGGCACACAGCATTCCTGCGGGTCCTCAGATCAGACAGGAGGAGGATGAGGAGGAATATTTAAGTAGTGGGGGCAGTCAAGGTAAGGATTCCTCAAGGGAGAGTTATGTGTGCCCAGAAACTCAAGGAAAGTACGTGGCTGGGAGGAGGAAGTGCACGATGGGGTCATCCTCATTGACCAGGAAGACTCGGAAGCTAATGCCACCTCCAACCTATGCTGCATGGGCTACTTTATCCTGCAAAGTCTGCTAAAGGACCCCAGGATTCGTTCTATCAAGGAGAGGGATCATTATTGGTTGGCAAGCCTTCTTGATCCACGATACAAGGGTAAAGTTGCAGAGCTCATCCTGCTCGCAGAGAGGGAGGACAGGATAAAACAACTTGAGGACGCTCTAATGCGACACTTGTGTAACACCTTTCCAGGCACTGGTAGGTTACCAAGTGATGACACACGTGCTTCTGAGGCTGCGGATGATCAGAGGAAGAGCGGTAAAGGCCGAGGCCACTTGACTGATGCCTTTTTAATTTTTTTTAGCCAACAACGGCCAGGGAAGTCAAATGTGCAGGACTACCTAGGGGCAAGGGCAGACCTGGATACCTTTACAGCAGATGATCCACTGACTTACTGGGTGTTGAGATTGGATCACTGGCCAGAACTTAGCCAATATGCTATGCAGCTACTAGGTTGCCCTTCATCCAGCGTGCTTTCTGAAAGGACGCTCAGTGCCGCTGGAGGCTTTGTCACAGACAAAAGAGTGCATCTGTCCACCGACTCTGTAGACCGGCTAACATTTATGAAAATGAATCAGTCCTGGATCAGCAGCTATCAATCCCCTGATGCTGACGTAACTTAATAGATTGGGGATCTCTTCTGCATTCCCAAAACCTCCACCACTGCACTCTTCCACAATACCACAAAGGGGTTACGGTGTGAAGGCACTTCCTGCCACCAAAGGCACAATATTTGGGTGCACTGACGCCTGTAACACATTCATATCATTTTAATATTGGACCACAGAGTCCAACCCTGAACTCTTCCACAATACCACAGAGGGGTTACTTACGGTGTGAAGGCACTTGCTGCCACCAAAGGCACAATATTTGGGTGCACTGCCACTGATGCCTATACCAGATTCATATCATTTTAATATTGGACCGCAGGGTCCAACCCTGCACTCTTCCACAATACCACAGAGGGGTTACGGTGTGATGGCACTGTTGCCGACACTAAAGGCCCAATTTTAAAGCACCTATTGTTACTTTCATCCAAAGTCTGCATAAGTTTCATCATAATTTAGCCAAAAAATCACTAAACTTGTTCTGTGTGTCCTAAAATGTCTCCTCTTTTCATACAGGCTGCCGCCCCAAGCAGTTGTTTTTGAATAGATTAAAGAAAAACCATTTACCGTCATTTGAAATGTCATTTTTTTGTTTTTAAATGTTTCTATGCATCCTACAAATCCGCCACTTCACGGGCAGGTTTTGGGGACCTCCTAGGCACGATATTTGAAGGAATTTTTCATTTTTATTCTTAACCTTTATTTCATGGAAAACTCACTGTTCCTTTAACCCTTTCGCTGCTGAGGCTTTTCCCGCCCCTATGCTGAGGTCATTTTTACCTGTTTTGCGCATCATGTTTAAACGTGTTTTGAAGGCTTATTTTAGTATATGACCCAGACATATTATATATCGTTCTTCCCGTCAGACTCAGTAGATTCATAATATGTCATTATTATATGTATACGTTATGTCATGTCTGTATATTATAACAAAAAATGCAATAAAATATGTATTTTCAATAATTTACAATGTGTAAAGTGTTTTTTTCCACATTTTAACATGCGAGCAATTGCGGTTATATTTTGTATGGGGTGCGCTTGTTAAAAAAATTAGAGATGGGGTCTCGTTACATTTTTTTTTGGGGAAAATGACACTATTTTTAACAAACGCACCGCATACAAAAATCGTTAGTGCAGCATCATTGTTCACATTATAATTGAAATGGGAACAATATTGCTGCATTAACAAACCAAAAAAAATAAAAAAAAGTGTTTATTTTTTTTTTTTTAATTTTATTTTTTAATTTTTTTTAATTTTTATTTTTCATTTTTTTTTTTTTTTTACAAAATTTTTCACTTTCATGTTTGCTATCGTTGGAACGGCCATGCTCTGGCCGATCCAACGATACCAAAATTTAACCCCTAGCTGCCACGGATCGGGAGATAGGGAGTTCATTGGAACTCCCTATCTCCACAGTTGGTGGCAGTTAGGGGTTAAGTCTAGGACTGGCGTCATCGTGCTACGCACGATGACGCCAGTCCTCTGGGGGAGTTCCCGGAGGCTTGGCCGACATCCAAGATGTCGGCCAGCTCCGGGAAAGGATCGCGAACCGGCGCTTTTCAGCGCCGATTCGCGATCCAGCTCCCCAGGGGTTAATGCCAGGCATCATTTGGAAGGGCAGGCTGTGCCCTTCCAAATGATGCCTGGGTTAACCCCCTGCGCGCCGCCGATCGGGAGGGAGAGAGGTCCGAAGGACCTCCCCCCCTCCCTTTCAGGCGCCTCCTCCGCACATGTGGGGGGGGCGCCTGAATTAGGTGTCATCGCGCCCCCGCGATGACACCTAATTCTGGCGGCTGCTGGTCCGGATGCCGGACTGACATCCAGGATGTCAGCCCGCACCGGAGGGGCCAGCGATCGGCCGGAACCCGGCGAACGCTGACCCCGATGGGAGGACGCGCTCAGCGCGTCCTCCGCATACCAGCGGGACTGCTGAGGACGCGCTGAGCGCGTCCTCAGCATTGAAGTGGTTAAAAACGTTTTTTTTTTTTTACTTTTTGTCCTTGTTTCCTGTCCCCCAGGGCACTACCCGGACCCCCATATACCATTTATGGCAAATATCTTGCATATATGCCCTCTTGGAGGGCACTCTAAAATTCGAACTTTCGAGTCCCATTGACTTGCATTGAGTTCGAATTGTGTTCGAACTCGAACTTTTGAAATTGTTCGAGTTCGAATGCGAACCGAACATGGGGGTGTGCGGCTCATCCCTAATTGTAACCCTGATTTCAGCTAGTTCTGACTATTCTGGCTTTTCACATTTTAGGCACTGCATAGAGACCAGACATCCTAAAGCTTGCTTGTACTGTCCTATCCTCTATTCTATTTCTGGATAGCAAATATACAAGCTCTGTGTGCTGGGTTGTCGCCTAATTCTGTCACCAATGGGAAAAAAATTAACATAAATGTGTCCAGTGGCCGCTTACTAACAAACTGCAAGAGAGGAGATAATATCTCTCATATGAAGATCTGTCTCAACCCAATGGGCAGGGACAGCTGGAGACGGAGAAAGACTTCTGCCACTATAACTAGACAGCAGCTTAAGTGGTTATGTTGGCTAGAGTGTCACTTTGTAGAATCTATCCTCTCATTCAGATTATGTAGATACACTGTAACATACATTCTAAAAACATGCACGTTGCATGCCGTACAAAAGTATTACACCATGACTAATATTGTACTCCCAATTAAATTTTATATATTATGCTTTATTTAATGGTCGGTCACGCACCCCCCTCAATCAACTCACAGTAGGAAGGATGCAAATAAAAATGTAAGGAGTAATCCAGGAAATGGAAAAGATGCTTGGAAAAGGAATGCATGACACATATCAGTAGGAGAGGTTTGATACTAATTAAATGAAATAGACAAAGGGAGACACAGGAGGAAATGGAGTGTGAGAGATGCATAAGGTCTAATGCAGTTTGAGATAATATAATTGAAGGGAAACGTACAAGAGATTCATATGGGGTAAGTGAATACACACATACCAGTTGGGAGATGGAAAGAAGTATGTGAAATGGGATTGAAATTGATGCAGAGAGACACAGATATGGCATTGAGTTATATAATGAATGTTGTCATAATCGCACATTTGCTACGCACAAATTAAACTTGTTTCCTGTTGTCCATTCAGGACATACAAAATTAGTCTGTATAAACACACACTCGCTCAAACTTGTAATGCACAAAATAGCTCAACATACATTCACATACTGCACTAGCACTTGATTACAAGTCGTGAGTAAACATAACCAATAATGTTGTGAGTGCAATGCTCAAGAGACACTTCATACAAATTTATGGAGTTAGTTTGCAAGAATGTGACAACCAAGGTCACAAATGTTACACAAATGAATCCCTATATTTGTCCGCATTATCACTGAAGACAAATACATTAACTCAGATAGAATTTAACCCCTTATCTGTGGAAGATGTGTGGGGAACATCATGGGAATCCCCTGCTATTTGTGAAGAACGTTCCACACATGTAATCCGCTTAGAAGAGTATTCTGGTGGAATACTTAGCTCCCCCTCTGGGGTCCCGCGGTGACCTGACTTCTTTAAAGTCAGACCTCGCTTCAGACCACCTCCCGGGACACTGACGTCATAGCGATGGACGCGATGGCATAAGTTTCAGGCATCTCCCCAAGCAAAGCCGGAAGAGCACCTGAAAGGAGGATGAGTCCTTTGGACCCCTTTCCCTCCCGATCTGTAGTAGCTATTAGTAAAAGAGAATGTGGATAGTATGGATGCCAGTGCAAGTACAGGCGGTGTTGGGTCTTCAGAGGTAAGTTATCCTTTACTGCAGTGCTTGAAATTTCTTTGAAGAGACCATTTTTGGGGGGCCTATTTAATCCAAAATGCACCAAACATAAGTCAGCCGATGAAATAAAGGGGCACTGGATCCCCTCCCCTAGTTGGGGGTCCACAGGGGTGATGTGGTGGTGGTAGATGGTTCCTCCAAATTAAAGCAGGTAGCCCGTGAATAAAGTAAAATCATTTATTCAGGATATGATAAAAGAAATAAAACTGGCATGTAGTACACCTCAAATGTGTTTCACGTTTCTTTCTCTACATTAGAAAAAGAGAGGCAGCGCTGGAAAGGTTACAGTAGGATCTTTCCAGCGCTGCTTCTCTTTAATCCCTGAGGTGCCAGGGATCCTCTCCCAAAAGCTGGGGCCTTTTAAGTTTGTTTCATCTTGTATGCATTCATTTTAGAATGGTTTAGTATTGTTTTGTTTCCTGTTTTGTTTGTCAATTCACATAACACCAGTTTTGTGAGGTTTTCTTCCACATGTTTGACCATAATACCCAAAAAAAAAAAAAAAAATATGTTGCAACTTATTATCATTAATGCATAAAAGAACCCCCAAAATTATGCCTGTGGAACCTTGTGTGTACATACAGTTTTATGGTCCCTGTTGTCGTCTCTTGTTATTATTTGAGTTATAGACCATTTCCAGGAGATTTATCAAATGATAGTGAGCTATGTATCAATGTATTCTTTTGATTCTCTAGCATTTGATGTAGTATTTATGCATCTTAATAGAGAGGAGGGCATCATGGCGACATTACGGCTGAGTGATCCAACAACAATCCCTGACAAGTCCCTCAACCTTACAATGGCCACCTGCATGCCATAAGCATTGAAAGATTGTGACTTTCTACAAATATCTGGGCATGCTGGATATACCGTATGTGCTAGGGCTCCAGTCAGGGGGAAATTTACATCTCAAGAGTCTGTAGGCACAGAAATCTGGAGCGCCCCTACCCTCCCTCCTTCAAAAAAAAAAAATACCATGCCGAAACTATATTTTGAATTTTTGTTTTGGGGAAACTAAATAATTTTTTAAAAAAACCTGAAAAACAACTTCTCGCTGCACTCACACCAAAAGAAAGAGCAGAATATATGGTCTTAAAATGAAGGAAAAATGGAGCAGAATGTTCAGGTTAAACAAAGACAAATAGTAAGCTAACCCGGCTGAGGGTCTTTTCCAAGACGTAACTTTATTTACCACTTCATTTTTTGATGCTACTTTAACTTTGGCAATTTTTCAATAGGTAATTAAAACTTGCTTTGCTTTGGAACAAAAAAGGGATGGGGTTTGCGTTTTCTTTTTTTGTTTGTAGGTTTTTTTTTAAAATATATTTTACCTGGTCATGTTTGGAATCATTAGGAAAGCCAGGCTGAGACCTGTCCAATGACACCAAACATGACTTTGTGGGGTGTAAAGAATGGAGATACAGAGGTCCAAAGAACTCCAGCTCTCCTCACTTGTGTTTTAGATGAACCAATGTGCAATAACAAATTGCACCAATCACCTCCACATTTGTTCCTGGCATGGAAAATGAGAAGGTGAGTTAGCACAGTAAGTTGTATATGTATATGTAAATATGCATGTATATGCTTTTTACGTAAAAGCGTATAATAATAATGCCACTGCCTTAGAACGGAGAAAAAAGTAAATTTAGCATTTTTTTTTTACAAATTATATGGCCATGTTTGGTATCATTGGAAAGGCCAAACTATGCCTTTTCCAATGTTATCTCATTTGACCTTGTGTGGTGTATAAATCAGAGATGCAGGATTCCAAAGTCCTCTTGTCTCTCCCAGTGCCTGATCTTGGTTGTCATCGAAACAATGTGTTGTGGCATCAATTCAACACTTGCAGGCAGTGTAGGAAATGAGAAGGTGTGTTAGTGCAACATCATTGTTCCCTTAGAATTGTAAAAAAAAGAAAATATAAATATTTTTCTGTCTATCTGTTATATGCTTTTTAAATAAACCTGATAATGTTTTGTGTCATTGGAACGGCCATAACAGGGTCTTTCCAATGATGCTATTTATGTCCCTTTAACCTGTAGGACTCCAGGGACACTGTACAGGGGTCTAAATGATTGTAAATTGCAATTTTCTTTTTACGGATCAAGGCGCCCCCTTGTGGCAGGCACCTGTAGGCACATGCCTACTCTCTGCCACGTCTTGGCAACCTCTTTCAAGGTGGGTCCTAATCTGATGAAACCAAAAATTGCTTAGCAGCAACAGAATATCCTCCTGCTGCTTCTCGGCTAAGAGAGAAAATGGTGGGTTTACATGTATACGCTCACAGAACATTTCCACTTTGGGATTGAAAAAGAAAACACGGAAAGGGACAGCAGCAAAAAATAACCTGGCTGGGACATGACATGGGCTGGATACTTACGGTTTATGCAGCCGCCCAAGTAAGCAATAGTGTGCGAGACAGCGTTTTGTGCATATTTGAACATTTTGTTGAATTCCCAGCCAGGTCATTTTTTGCTGTTGACTCAGCAGGAGGATATGTGGTTGCTGGTAAGCAATGATTTCATTTGTTTAGGACCCACCTTGAAAGAAGTTTCCTTTACATGGCAGGTGGGCTTAACACTTTAATGGCCATTCAAGTAAACTAAAAACCTCTCTGTTTCGTTTATCATGGAGCCAGAGGGATAAGTGCAAATGGTAACCTTTTTTCTTGTTATATTTTGTACTTGGCAAGTTTTAGGTGGTTTCTATCGGCGCAATATATTATGTTTTCTTAAATTTCAAGAGTAGATCATACAAAAACAGTATAGGTGTGACTCTTCACAGTATAAAGTGCTCTCGTGCTAAAGTGTCTCGATAACACAATTGTGCAAATTAGTTTATGCACTATATGCACTTTATTTAAGATTCATTAAGTGCAGTACAATGCTGATCGTGCTAAAAATCTAAAGTTCAATGAGGTTGACAGGCTTATTTCGAGTCCTTTTTAAGTTGGTTGTGCCACAAATAAGGCAAATTAAAGTACTATGATCTGATGTTTTTTTTTTTTTTGAAAACATATTTTATTGTGATTTATTGTGATGTACAAGCCATAAACGACTCCAGGGGGTGCTAGGATACAACCATAGCTAGAACAAATCAGCAAGATATAATACACCCCACCCTGTCACAACATCTTCTCAAAGGACAAACTGGGGAGGACAAACAGGAGAAAGAAGGAAAAGGATGTAGAGAGTAGAGAGGAAAAGAAGGAGAGAAAAGGCCTAAAGGGCAGAGGGAAGAGAAGAAGAAAAAAGAATGAGAAAAAGAAAAAAGGAGAGGGGGGGAAGAGGAGGGAAAGGGGAGGAGAAAGGTTCTCTCCAAGACCCGCCGGCACAACACGATAACCCCAATCCTCCATTCCCTGCAATCATTAGGTAGATCATTATCTAAACATCATGGTTCAACCAAGGCTCCCACAATCTAGAAAACGCATCCATAGTGTGGTGTACTCTGGCCGACAGTTCATCCATAAGGGCCACGTCTCTGATATTAGCCAGCACCCTGCCAAAGCGGGGGGGCTCCATTGCCCTCCACTCTGCCGCTATGGCACGACGCCCTGCCAACGACATTTTAGCAAGTAGTTTGTTCTGGCGCAAGGAAAGGTCCTCCAAGGGGGACGCAAGGAGAAAAACTTTCGGCCAAAAGGTATGTCTCTCTCCAGCACGGTTTGGGCAAGAGAATGTAGTTTCGACCATAGTGGTTTAAGGCGGGGGCATGACCACCACATGTGCAGGAAGGTTCCCTTATCGCCACACAGTCTCCAACACACATCAGTGGTAGTCACTTTCATTTTGACAAGTTTCTCGGGGTGGTGTGTACCAGCGGAATATCATTTTCAGAGATTGCTCCTGGTGCGTAGTGCATATAGAGGACCTCCTAGCTGCCTCCCAGATGTCCAACCACTCATCGCCTTCCAATTCCTCTCCCAGGTCTTTATGCCATGCGTTAATGTATGTCAATTCCTTCCATTCAAGGGTCGAGGTAATAGAGGAGTATATTGTGGAGATAAGACCTTTGGGGTAGTGTTCTTGAAGGCACAAACGCTCAAACCACGAAGGCTTGGTGAGTGCTGCGGCTCGAAGGTGGGGTTTGGTGATAAAGTCCCTCATCTGTAAAAATCGGAAAAAAGTAGATGGAGGCAGCGAGTGTGTGCTCTGTAGATCCGGATAGTGCAGGAGGGCTCCTTTAGGGTAGAAATCCACCAGTCGCTGAAGACCCGCATCTTCCAGCAGGCCAAAAGGCTGCGGGCACAAGCCCGGGGGGAATTCCTCGTTGCGCAAGATCGGAGTCAGAGGCGACGGATAACTTGTAAGGTCACATTTAACTGCGACAGAGTCCCATAATTTCACCGCAGCTACTATGGCCGGGCATTCCGTGCGTAATGTTGGACGATAAGGTGGTGAAGTCCAGAGCCAGAATTGTGGAAGATCCGGTGACATCATGGAAGACTCCAGATCCACCCATCTCCTTGCGCCCATTGGGGAGTGCCAAGCTACTATTTGGGCTAACCGTGCTGCTCTATAGTACGAAAGGAGAGAGGGTAACCCCATCCCTCCCGCTGCCCGAGGTCTAAACAACGTCTGCCTCGCCACCCTATGTCTCTTATTATCCCACACAAAAGCATCTATAGCCGTCTGCAGTGACGTTAGATCTGATTGCGTCACACTTATCGGAAGGGCTTGGAAAAGATACAGGAGACGAGGCAGAACGTTCATTTTTATGCAGTGCACCCTCCCCAACCATGAAATATGCAGTTTAGCCCATCGGTCAAGATCACTTTTTATACATTGTATCAATGGAGCATAGTTAAGAGTAAATATTTCCGAGTGGGACCCCGGGATCCGAACACCAAGGTACGATATGGACTCTGTAGTTGTGCAAAAACCATGCCGATGTTCCATAATCCCGGCGTCCCCATCCGAGGCCCCCACAAGGAGAGCCGTAGACTTAGTCATGTTAACCTTGTACCCCGCCACCCCCGAGAACCGGTCCAACACCTCCAACAGCCGCGCCACCGAGGGAACAGGGCAGGTAAGGGACAAGAGGACGTCATCGGCATACGCAGAGACTTTATATTCTTCCCCCCTGTATGCAACCCCCGCAATCAGCGGGTCCGCGCGAACCGCCGAGAGCAGAGGCTCCAGGGAGAGCGCGAACAGCAGCGGCGACAGGGGACAGCCCTGTCGAGTGCCGTTCGTGAGGCGAAAAGGACGAGGGGGCGTACCCGGTACCACCACCTGCGCCACCGGCATGTCATACATTACTCCTATCGAGGACGTGAACTCCTGTGGGAACCCCAGGTGCGTCAGCACCTGGAAGAGATAAGCCCAGCCCACCCTGTCGAAGGCCTTTTCGGCGTCTAGGGACAGGAACACTGCTGGTACCCTCAGACGCTGCGCAAGCCAGACCAGGTCACAAGCCCTCCGGGTGTTATCGTATGCTTGGCGGCCTGGGATAAACCCCACTTGGTCAGCATGAATCAAAGTTGGTATGATCTCGTTCAATCTGAGAGCCAATACTTTGGCTAAAACTTTAATATCAAAATTAAGGAGGGAAATCGGTCTGTAGTTCTCCGGGCCCAAAGGGTCCTTCCCAGGTTTAAGGATAGTAACAATAGAGGCCGTCAAGGAGTCCCTTGCAAAGGGAGTCCCCGACCTCGCCGAGTTACACATTGTGGTAAGGTGAGGGAGTAAGATGGGCAG
Organism: Leptobrachium leishanense; assembly: GCA_009667805.1. Taxonomy (NCBI): domain Eukaryota; kingdom Metazoa; phylum Chordata; class Amphibia; order Anura; family Megophryidae; genus Leptobrachium; species Leptobrachium leishanense. The sequence continues at coordinate 208,727,846 of CM019065.1, read as the reverse complement.
AAACGATTTATAGTAAAGTCCTGGGAGTCCGTCCGGACCCGGGCCTTGTTTGGTTGCATGAGTCCTATGGCTGTCCGCACCTCCTCGCTATCTATCGGCGCACCCAGGGTTGCAGCCTGTGCCTCCGTCAGGGTCGGCAAGGCCAACTCGGACAGAAACCGCTGTACATTAGCTACATGTGTCGGGTTATCTGAGGTCGCATGCGGGGAGTGGTTATAGATCTTCTCATAAAATGTTGTGAAAATATCCCTAATTTTAGAAGCGGATCTGTGAACAGTTCCTGCCCCGTCCCTCAGGGCTCCTACGCCCCCGTGACGCTGGAGGCCCGCTATCCTCCTTGCCATAGGGGTGTCCATTTTGTTTGAGCGTTCATAGTAAAATCTTTTGGACCAGAGCATGGATCTGCTGACTTCATCTAGAGATAGCTGGGTCAATGCCCTTCTCGCCTCTTGCAAAGCATCAAAGGTCACCGGTCCAGGCTCCGCCTTATGTCTAAATTCTAGTTTACGCAAGCTAGCTTGAAGCTGCGCGAACATTTCACCTTTGCGCCGTTTCCGATAGGAAGCCTGGCTAATGAGCACCCCTCTTATAACCGCCTTATGCGCTGCCCATACCACTGAAGAGGGTACTTCGTCTGTGCCGTTAACCTGAAAGTAGCCTTCCAGCTCCTGCCTAACCTTCTGAGACACCCCCTCCGCATCCAGGAGGGTCGGGTCCAAGCGCCACTGTCCAGGGGTCCGGCGTCCCGGCAGCCTAAGATGCATGCTTACGTCAGCGTGGTCAGACCACGTGATCGAGCCAATGGCGGGTGACCCGAGCTCCGGAAGGGAGGAGGGCGCCGCCAGCAGATAATCAATCCTTGAGTACGACGCATGCGGGGGCGAGTAAAATGTATAATCTCTAGTGGTGGGATGGTGCGATCTCCAGACATCAACTAGATCTAGGGCCCTAACAAAGCGGTGAAATTGTTTATCCTGTGTCCTGAGCTCTCGGGGCACAGCCTGCTGGGAAGCATCAGACCGGTCCAAGGTGGGGAAAAGCACAGCATTAAAGTCCCCAGCAACTATCAGAGCTCCGGATGCATGGGAGGAAATAAACATTTGTAAATCAGACCAAAAGGACACATCCGGTACGTTCGGTGCATACACCGAGACCACCGAGTACTTCTTATGTGCAAGCCACCCATTCACCACCAAATACCTGCCCTCCCCACCCGCCACTACCGTGTCCAGCGTGAAAGGGCAGGAGTTACGCACGAGAATATTCACCCCCCGGGTTTTAGTAGAGGCACACGAGGAATACACCTGGGAGTAGCGCCTGTCAGAGAGCCGGAAGGAGGCGGACCGTGGAATTCTGGTTTCCTGCAGGCAGGCTATGTCTACCTGTTGGCGACGCATCTCTCGAAAGAGCAGACGCCGTTTTCCAGGGGAATTAAGTCCCTTAACATTCAGGGACCATATCTTAAGGGTCTTAGCCATCATAATGCATTAACGTGGGGAAAAGGCTCCGTGACAGGCCCCACCCCGAGTAGAAGGAGGGAGAGAAGGAAGCCAGCATAGAGGTGGGAGGAGAAGAGAGAAATAAAGACCGAAGGGGTAGAAGAGAAGATATAAGAACAAAAAAAGCGAAAGGAGGACACAAAAGACAAACGGGAACATCGGGGGACCAACAAACATTTAACATCAAATTCCATGTCCTGGTTTGGGAGAGAAACCCGAAAACCAGGCATTGGGGGGGAATCAAAGGGCAATCAGGAGACCCCCTGCTAATCCCACAAATAGAACCAGTCACCCGGCAGGTGACGATGCAGAACCGTAAATCTATCAAACATAACTTCCAGCAACCCAAACAAAACACGTATAAACTGTTGCAACAAATACATGCTTAGTAGTGAGCTAAGTTATCCCCTCGACCTTCGGGCAGCCATCCCCTGTATTTAAAACAGCCGAATACAGCACAAGTGGCGATAAAGATGAAGCAGTGGGGTTTCCCAAAAAAAGTCCATTGCTCTGCGGCCAGGGGGGCCTGAACACACTCTGTCAGTCACATGTAATAAAAAAGGGTTTAAACGAGATAAAGTAAGGAAAGGTCGCTGGAACTGTAAAAGGCGACCCGACCAAGTCGCAATTACTCACGCTCTCCGCTCTTGGAGCGTGCCATGGAAAGGAAGAAGGAGAGTAAAAATCTTGCCCTGCGGGCGGATCAATCGGCAACTTCTTGCCACTCCGCCGGGAGGCGTTGTAGTTGTGGCGGGAGAGTGGAGCGAACTCCATCCGGCATCTGTAGACCCAAGCGATCCATGAACGCAGGCAGGGCACTCACATTCGTGCAAGAGAACGTGCGAGAGTCTTTGGTGACAATTAAGCGAAACGGGAAGCCCCAAGTGTATTTCAGGCCTTGAGCCCGGAGCAACGCCGTCACTGGCTTCCAGTCCCGGCGTCTGGCCAAGGTGATCGGCGCCAGATCCTGAAAGAGTTGAAGCTCCACATCTTCATAGTGCAGGCACCGCTCGCGATTAGCTCGCAAAATTTTTTCTTTTTTTTATAATAGTGCAATCTCAAGATAATATCACGAGGTTGGGAGTTGGGGGGCCCCTGGCCCGTAGCGCCCGATGAACTCGGTCCATTAGAAAGCTCTCAGCAGGCAGGTCAGGCAACAACCGCTGAAACAGGCCCACCACCGTGGCTTCCAGCGCAGCCTGTGACACCTCCTCTGATAGGCCTCTTAATCGGAGGTTATTGCGTCTGGATCGGTTGGACGCATCTTCCATGGCCTTCTCTAATCCCTCCACCCGGTCCTGGAGCTGATTTACTACATCCGCGGACGTGTTAGCCTGCTGAACCACCTCCTCCACCCGGGCCTCCAAATCCGACGTGCGGGAACCCAGGGCCTGGATTTCTGCCTTAACCACCTGGGAGCCTCTCACAATCTCCCCAGCCAAGATCTCCTGTACCTCCGTTATTTTTTGGAAGAGCGCCGCTATGTCCTGTTTAGATGCCGGAATCAAGGTGGCGATGCCCGCCGAGTCTTCCCCTCCATCTTCCGGCGGGGTCCGGCCGCCATCTTGTCTTATCTCCTGAGTGCGGCGGGCCGCGAAAATCGGCGCAACCGGGCCATCTGCCGATTTTTTTTGTTTTTGCGGCGGCATGGCAGGGTGCAGGGGAGCTTCTCCCTTCACTCAATGTAACCTGGTCGGGTCAGTGGTAAACGGTTCCGCTTAAAAGGTCACCCGCGGCCCAGGAGCTCAGCTCTCACACAGCCAGCCGCATGCTCGTCCAGGCTCCGCCCCAATGGATCTGATGTTTTAAGTGATGGTTTCTTATTGTTCCTCTCTTTGTCAATTCTTTTATGGTCACTGGTGTGCTCCAATATACAAAACAAAGGAGAGAAAAGAGAAGATAGTGCAATACTGTTTCAATTCGTGCAAAGTGCAAGAAAAATTGTGGTATTGCATTTACGAATTCCAGAGCCTCGTATATCCAGGCTCTGGATTGAAGTGCCTTGAGCCAAGTAGAGAGTGGCTTCTACCCTTCTTTGCGACAGCCTTATCGTCTCGTCCGGAAAGATAAAAGGGACAGCGCTCTCATGGCACAATATCAATCAGATAGGGTATTAAAGGTGGGATTTGTATATACTCACCGATTGAGGAGCCTTCGATGTCCAGGCTCAACTCTTATGCGTGTGGCACTCCTTGTTGGTGGGCGCCTTAACCCCTTTGTCTGCTCACTTGGTGTCTGGACAGTAGTTGGTCTCTGGGATTTCCCGTCTGTCACCTATTCAGTGGGCGTAAATTAATGGCCCCTTTACTTTGTACATTTTCTATATGATGAGGTGTTAATTTGTGGCTACCAGGCGACGAAGGAGCTGTTCCCTCGAGAGTCTGTGCCTTCTATCTATCTGGCAGCACCAATTGAAGCAAAACCACAGAGATCAGAGCGCCCCCACTGAACCCACTCCCTCTTACTATATTTTATACTTGCCTACTCTACCTAATTATAAATCCAGCCCTGGCTCCAGGAGATAAGAAGGAAAGCAAGACTGAGAAAAAAAATGGAGGGACTGCAACCACCAAATGTATCCAGTCCAGCAGCATGTATAAAACATAAGAAGAAAAAAAGGTGTCATCTGCTCTTATTCCTATTACAACGTGTGAAACAAAACACAATTAGAGGCTTTGGTTTCTTTTAATGGCCGTTAAGAGTGTAAGCTCACTTGCCAACGTCAAGGCACCTCTAGTGAAGGTGAGTCCTATCCAAAAATGAAACCACAGGCTGCTTTGTAGGAAACCATAACTGCTCACGCTGCTTTTCAGTCATGAGGTAGACTGGTGGGCCTTTATTTATGCCCTCCCAGAAACAAATCCACCTTGGGATCAAAAAACAAAGACACGGATCAGAACATGCTGCAATGATGACCTGGCTGGAGGTACAATCAAACATATATAGTACAGGAGGAGCGAAGTAGCGCCTCTTCCCTGATGGGGCCAAAGCCTCTAATTGTGTTTTTGTTTCACACGGTGTAATAGGAATAGGCGCAGATAACACCTTTTTTTCAGATTGCTATGCTGTCACAACACTGGAGAGGTTATTCAGAAAGCACCAAAACATCTCTGAGATTTCGGTGGTCTCTCGTTCCCTCAGTTACCCACCCTGCTGTGAATTCAGCATTCACCGCAGGATTCCCGGAGTGAAAGGAAAACCTGCCGCAATCCCACCTCAATCCTGCCGAAAACCCGCCAGAACAAACCCACCGAGCTGCCGATCAAAGCGCAGACCAGCTGCCGGAAAGAGCCTGCAAGCTGACGAACGGGGTAAAAAAACAAACCGTATGCTTGAAAATTCCAACATTGAATGCTTTTTGCAAAAAAAACTACTGAACAAAAAATGTCTGGAATTAACATATAAGGTCCTATGAATGATAATTAAAAGGTCTGTTACAGAAAAAAGAAAAAATGATTTTAAGAAAAAAAAAGGAATTTTTTTTTGCCAACAAATTCCTAAAGGATCCTAAAAAAATCTATAAATAAAGAGACCTTTTACTGCAGAATAAGATAATAAATGGTTTATCTGATATTGGATTAAAACCGGTATCTTTTTAACATTCAAGCCTATAGGATTCGTCCTGAATAAACCTGCCGAATGAAACCACCGAACAATAGGGCACTTTGGCAATTTTTCACTGCTGTTTGGTGTTCTCTGAATAGATGAACCATTGCTTCTCTATGGGGATTTCACTGCCTTCGAACAGGCACCATACGTGCAGGCAATTCGCCAGAATTTGGCGAACTGCCCGCTCTCTGAATGGCCACGAAATGGCAACGTATGCTCAATTTCAGTGTCCAATTACATTTTTGGTGAGATTTCAGACCTCTCTGAATAACCCCTTAAGTTTAGTGCTGAGCCCTAAGGGGCTGCTCAGACTGAGTAAGTGCTCTGATTTCTGACAGTGACATTGTTTATTTTAAGTACAACTGTCACCTTGTCTTCCAGTTGTTGTCTCGATTTTCTGGGCTTATACTACTGCATTTTTGATGTCACCTGACAGCTAAATATCAGCATCTCTGAATGGACCTTACTGTATATTCCTATGCCAGTGCTGTCACCAAGACTTAATTAAGTGTGACATGTAGGCTTTAAACCATACCAGTGTATGAACTTTTTTTTGTTTATTATATGTTGCTGAAATCTTACATGTGCTTTGTTTTGTTTTTCTCTTGTAGGTTTAGTTAAGAAAATATTATATTCTATATGTGTCACTGGGTGCATCCATTTTTTCACCGTTTGAATCTTCAACTGCCCCTCTTCCAGTATCTTTACATCACTTGTTCCTCACTCTGTGGCTTTGGCGACAGGATGCAATTAATGGGTCAGTCACATACTCACTACCCTTCACTACCGAGATCAAGATAGCTGCAAACTAATTTCATTTACTTTTGGGCCATAATGCCCAAAGAGCTAAAACTGTTTAAAATTGACTGTTGAATGCTCTAACATTGGGAATTCAGCAGCTGAGGCAGGGAAAAGGAATGGACCTACAGTTTAAACGACTGTAACTCAAATTGTCAGTAGATGGCGACGTCTACTGGCCAAAATAGGTTATTTCCAGGAAGAAATACAATGGGTATATGCTCATCTCTTATCTCAGGTAGCAGAGGCAGGACAATAGACATCTTGCAACCTTATCTAAACAGTCACTTCTTCACCTCATTGACTCTTAAATACTGTAGAAAATAAACCACAGTAGTAAAGTAAACCTTTTGCACAGATTTTGGTTAATGTTGCATCATGGGAAACATTGACAAACTGAAAACAGGAGATTAAAAAAGAACTAACTTTATTTTTCAATTTTACATGCAATTACAAACCGCAGCATGTGTTTTTTAAAGTATTAATCTAGTTCTTTTTTTTGAAATTCAAAGTTTTTTATTATCTAAAAGAAAATATGACAGTGGGATACAGAAAGGAAAAAAAACAGGGTAATCAAATCCTTTCTAGATACATATAAGGGGAGCAATACAGACATACAAATACAAACAAACATAAGCCACCTACTCGTAGTTGAAGAGTAGCGCATTGGAAGAGAAATAGTAAAATTAAACTAAGCTCCCAATATTACAGGGTGGTACGGTAACCAGAGCAGTTCAGGATCCCCTCTGGTCAAGAAGACCTGGGGCTGCGGTACACTCCGCAGCTAGCATAGAGTCCCAGAGGGTCCAGTGGTCTTTTTCCGGCTGTGGTAAATCATATATGTGTCTAGCCATCAGCTCGTAATCTCTTATGTTATTCAACATATCCCGCACATCTCGGACTGTGGGAACTCGCGTTTGCTTCCATCTGCGTGCTATCAACAACATGGTGCTAGATGCTAGTACGCAAAAAAGTTTCCTTTGCAATTTGCCCATCCGAATCAGCGAGATACCTAATAAGAAATCCGCCGGAGCAAATGGCAGTACTAGTCCCGTTGCCTTTTCCACTAGACCTGAAACTCCCCGCCATAGTGGCTCTAATGCAACGCAATCCCACCAAACATGAGTCATGGTACCCTTTAGTATCGAGCAATGCCAGCATAGCGATGAGACATTTTTATTCATATGACATTCTCTCGCCGGTACCAAGTACCAGCGGTACAATACTTTACGTCTCACCTCCATCAAAGAAGCACACCGATACGCTCCCCTGTCCAATTCGAACGCCCTCACCCAAGCCTGAGAGGGTATCCGAATTCCCAGCTCCCCCTCCCAAGCCGTTTGGAAGGACCATACATGATCCGGAGATGGAACATTCAGTGCTTCATAGCATATAGACAGGAGTTTTACCTTTGTGCACAGTTTCACCACGAAGCTCGCAAATGGTGAAAAGGGGGCCTGAGGCAGGGTAGGCGGTAGACACATGCCCGGTCGACGTATTACAGATGCTATTTTGTAATAAGAAAGCCTCCAGGTCTCCGTTAATTTATAACGCTGCTTTAACATTTCGAAGGTCATCATGTTACCTCCCATATCAGTTGGTGGAGATGTGCAATCCCCCTGGAGGTCCACCTAGCGCAGTCAAAATCTGCGATCCAATGTGTCAATACCTCCATGGGGGTTGCTAGTGAGAGGGAATTAGTATTTAAAAGGAGGGCGCGACTCAAATCCCAAACATGCATATACCATCTAGTAAGCGGCAATAACTCTGGCAGAGGAGGTCTCTGGCGGCGCGTGAGCCAAATTACAGTTGTTATTAGGTGTTGTTTTGCAAAAAACTGTTCTATGACTGTCCATTGTGGAGGTGCGGGGAGTGGAAGTACTCTGCCAAGGATGCTAGTACCGCAGCTCTATGGTACAGGTGGATATTAGGCATAGCTAGCATAGCATAGCTCCGTACGGGGAGGTTGAGCAGCTTGGTGGGGACCCTAGGTCTTTTACCGTTCCATACATAGTGATTCAAAGAGACTGAACCTCTTCAACATAAGGTTTAGTCAAGCGGATCGGAATGGTTCGAAAATAATATAGTAATTTGGGCAAAAGTGACATTTTAATAGCAGCCATTCTGCCCATCCACGATAAGGATGTCCTTTTCCACTTAAACAAAAGCTGCCTTACATGAGATAAAAAGGGTTTGTAGTTGAGGTCGAATAATTGGTCAGGAGATTTAGAGATTTTTACCCCTAGATGTTGCAGATAGTCCTCCCGCCATTCAAACTGAAAATGCTGTGTTAATGATTCCCGACTGCTGCTAGGGACGTTAATAGACAATGCCTGAGACTTAGGTAAATTGATTTTATGGTATGAGACCTCACTATATTCCGTCAGGATATCTCTAAGTCGTGGTAAAGATTCTGTAGGTTCCGTAAGAGTCAACAAAATGTCGTCTGCAAAAAGTCCTATTTTATATGTAGTTGGGCCCACCATAATCCCCGCCACCCCATCGTCCTGTCGAATTCGCTGTGCCAATGGTTCGATCACCAAAGCGTACAATAAAGGGGACAGGGGACACCCCTGTCTGGTCCCATTGTTGATTCTAATCTGGTCCGATAAAAAACCCGCCGTCATAACCGACGCCGTCGGGGAATCATAAAGCGCAAAAATACTTCACAGCACCGAGACTGGAAAACCAAACTTCAGCAACACTTTACGCAAAAACATCCAGTCTACTCTGTCAAACGCTTTTTCAGCGTCTAGCGCCAACAGCACACTCGGGAGGCGGTGAGTCTGAATCACTTGAATTAAATCAATCAGTTTTTTAGTATTATGAGGCCCCTGCCTCCCCCTTATAAACCCCACCTGGTCTGAACATATCAGCTTAGGTAATAAATCCGCCACCCTATTCGCTAAAATTTTGGCATAGATTTTTACATCGACATTTAGTAAAGAGATTGGCCTGAAGTTTGGACACAAAGTAGGGGATTTACCGGGCTTAGGGAGAGGGACGATAGTAGTGCGTAGCATTTCCTCAGGAAATCTACCCTCCCCAGCAGCAGAGGTGAAAAGCGATAGGAGGTGGGGAGTCAACAGAGCAGAAAAGTTCTTATAGTATATGTCCGTGAACCCATCCGGGCCTGGGGATTTATGGGATGGAAGAGATTTAATATTCGTTGCTATCTCTAGTTTCGTAATGGGAGACGACAAGCCGTCCCTCTGAGTAGGGGTTAGGGAAGGAAGATGAAGATCAGATAGATACCGATCCACACGGTCCTCACTAGGGGAGGGAAGGAGTGGGTCGGATTGTAAATTATACAGGTCCCCATAGTAGGCGGCTAGGGTATTCCCTATCTCTAATGGTTTATATACCGTCCTCCTGCCAGAGTCAATCACTAGGTGGGAAATTCTAGGAGTTGCGACCATGGGCCTAAGATAGCGGGCCAAAAGCCGTCCTGGACGATCCCTAAACGCGTAGTAGCGTGTCTTTAGTCTTTGCTGAGAGTATAGAAGGGCCTTGTAATTCCAGTCTGACAGGTGTGCCTGCGCTTCCAAGAGTGTTTTCAGGTGGGCCGGAGTAGGGTCTGAACTATTCTCTTGCGCAGCTAAATGAATTTGAGACAATATTGAGAGTCTATCAGCTTGGCGGGATTTGTTTAAACGAGAAGCCCATTTAAGACACACGCCTCGCAGGACAGCCTTATGCGCTTGCCAGAGTGTTTCAGGCGCGATCCCTGGAGTGTTATTTAGCGCAAAGTATTCCTTCAGAGTCTGTTCTATTTCGGCCAGAGCCCCCGGGTCAGACAAAATGGAGTCATTAAAGCGCCACAAAGACTTCCCAACTCCCCTCCCCACCCTCCTTAACTGTCAAAAGGATCGGCGCGTGATCCGACCACGTGATGTCCAAAATCTCACATTGCAGGACCTGTGATAGGGAGGAGCCTCTTAGCAAAAAATAATCCAACCTGCTATACATATTGTGAACCTTAGAATGGAACGTGAACTCTGAGTCGCCCGGGTGCCATAAGCGCCATACATCATATAAACTATGAGAGGAGAATAGGTCGCTCAACTTCTGTCCCTGTCTAATACTACGCTTGGTCGGGATAGGGATCTTGGGGGATTGGATATCTCTCAGAGGATCAATACTGTAATTAAGATCTCCGCATATCAGCAATAGACCAGTCGCTACAAGGGACACCCTGTTTAAAACTCCAGAGATAAAAGAAAGTTGTTCAGTATTAGGCGAGTATACATTAACCAGCGTATAAGTTTTGTGATTCAGCGAACAGATCAGAATGAGATAACGGCCCTGCGGATCCGAAATCTTTCTATGCAATTGGAATACTACATTAGATCTAATTAAAATCGACACCCCTCTTGCTCTGGTAGGGCCCGTAGCGTGGTATTGCGTGGTAAAGTTGCGTATTCTCAGCAGAGGGTGAGCAAGGCGTTTAAAATGGGTTTCCTGGAGGCAAACCACATCCGCCTTCAGCCTCAATACTTCCGCCGCCAGAGAATGACGCTTGACAGGAGCATTCAGCCCCTTAACATTGTATGAGAGTATCTTCAACATTGCGCTTAATAACAATTTGTGGAAAGTATACTTTTTTACCTAATCTCAGGTAACAAGCAGGTGGCAACACAAAAAAACACACAAACCAGGTATACACCTGGGAACTATGTACATCCGTAAACAGAAACATCTCCTGCGAGAAACCCCAAAGTATGGGGGACCTTCTCTAGCACCTCTCGGGAGGAGGAGAGGGGGGAACCTCTGGGTCTGCGGAGGTAAAAAACCCGCAGAAAAAAAAAAAGGAAAATGGGAGAGCCAAGTGAACCCAGTTTCGGGGAACACCTGTCCAAAGAACTTAACCCTCAGAACGGCGAGACCAGTTACCCGCTCTTCAGGCGGGCAGGCTATTATACCCCAGGCGAGCCTTCAGCGGTATGTTCGAACCTGAAAGCCCTCAGAAAAGGCCAGGAAGGAATCACAGGCCCTCCAGGCCGTCAAGTAGGATCTCCTCTTGCTTCCTCGCATGGGGGGGTCGCCTTCTCCTGTCTCTTTGTGCCCAACTGTCGTATAGGCAGAGTGCTGACCTCATTTTTTACGCCACTCCGGATCCAAACGCTGAGTTGAGCCGCGGGGTTGGGAAGATGGAGGAGAAGAAGAACCAAGTTGTTCCATGCCCCACACTTTAAGGAGCCGTTTCCCGGCCTCCACCGAGGTGATTACGTGGAAAGCTCCATTTCTGGCCACCAACAGCTTGACTGGAAAGCCCCATCTGTAAGACACGCCATTTGCACGCAGAGCCTCTGTAACCTGGCGAAAGTTCCTCCGGTGTTGTAATGTAGCCTTGGATAAGTCGGGAAAGATAGAAATATGGTCGTACTCTGGTTTAAGAGCATCAGGAGACCGCAAGGCCCGAAGCACATCCTCTCGTGGTTTAAAGTAATGGAGCCGAAGTAAAACATCTCTTGGTGATTTCTCAGGCGCCGAGGGGGGTCTCGGTAACCGGTGGATCCTGTCAAAAAGGAGGGAGTCCGGGGTAGCATCAGGGAGAAGGTGTTGTAGAATATCAGTCACATATTGCGACAGGGCTTGTGTAGTCACCAAGTCTGGCACACCTCGTATCTTTAAATTGTGGCGCCTCGATCTGTCCTCCATGTCTGCCAATTTCAATAAAGCCCCCTTCAGTTGCTCCTCTAAGTCTTCTACTCTACCCGCCATCTCATTATGTGCTCCAGCTTGCTCCGCCATTTTCTCCTCCAGTTTATCGGTACGATCGCCAATCTCCCGGATCTCTCTCTTAATATCCGCCGCTACAGAGTCTAATCGGGAGGTCAATCTGTCCGAAAGAGAGGTGATTAAGCCCTCAATGCGTGTGGTAAAGGCCTCCATACCTTGCTGGGCCAGCCCTGGGTCTGTCTCCGCTCCCGGCGAGGTCTGGGTGGAGCCGCCGCCATCTTGAGTGCCCAGGCCTTCCTTCTGTTTTGGTCCCCGCGGCGTGAAAAACTCTGCCTTTGCCGTTTTTTTCGCGGCTTTTTGTGCTGCCATCACGTTCACCTGGCCTTCCCCGCCTGATAATTGTTTTTTGGGTTAAATCGCTGGATATATTCGTTTTTCGGTGTCCCCTTTAACGGAGCTCAGCGCTCACGCAGCCAGCTCTCTCCGCGGTCAGACCACGCCCCTTACTTAGTTTCTTGACTTCCTCAATGTGTTGATTCAGCTGTTGAACAATGAAAACTAGAAAGCTATCCATCAATATGTCTTGATAAGTCAACTTTTTGTTTTCTGTAACAAAACCTTGCAACAAAGACCTTCTGAATAATTATCACTCTTATGAGCTACGTGGGTGCCCTTAAACTGTTGTTCAAAATGGTACAGAGTGTAATGATTATTAAGACAGCAGGATAGTGTCTCAGACTGCAAATTACTACTGAGCTTTCCTTCTCTGGCCTTGGTGCTGACTCAGTAGGAGATAATGAGATATGAGACAGAATCCTATCTTAAACAAGCTGGCAGTGTATTAATTTCCAATGTAATTTTGGTAAATATTGTCTTAATCAGATAAAACCCCATTAATAAGGGCTTGCAATGTTGTAATTTATGAACAGTGGGAATCTAAAGAAACAACTGGCTTTAATAGATTAAAAATAAAGAAAGCATGCAGTAGGAGAAGCAACAGGGGGAGAAAAATTTTTTAAATCCATTTTCTTTCTTTTTTTTCAAATGATATGTTATTTTGCCAAGTTGATAATTGTTTATAATTGATGATATTTTATGTATAAAATTTTTACTTTATGTATTAAAAGTTTCACATACTGAACTATTATATTCTGAAAGACAAAATTTTAAATTTGAATTACATTGTCAATATTTTGCATTTAATTTGTTTAATGATCAACCACTAAATATTTTTTCATGTGCTAAAGATAATTGGCAAACCAATGTTCTTTTGGGAGTGATAGTGTTCTAAATAATCTCTAATAACAATTTTCGTCTTTACTTTGAATAAGTAAAGAAATTCATTGCAGTAAAGCCGCAGCTTAAACTATTGTTTTAATTTCTGTTTATTTTTAAGCAGAATCCATATTCCGTTATCTCACTTGCGCGTTTTATGAAATCCTTTCACTCCTCATCTCTGCTGACAAACTATCTTTGAAGAAAAATGATTACTTTATTAAAAGTTATGTTAATTAAATACAGCACGGAGAGGAGATTAACATTTCTTTTCCCTCGATGGAAGTGATTACTGCTTTGGATGCAATGTGAACTCCGCTCTTTAAAAAGTTACCATGTGCTAAGAGACATGAGCACTTAAGATGATGATAGACTTTTGACACTTACAGAGCTTGTATATATATATTTTTTCCTGTGGTTCCTAATCATATCAGGAAAAAAAACTGTCCTAATAATCCAAGAATAATGTTTACTCCAGATCCTATTGAGTGGCCAAATAAGGGCAAGCCTGACTTTATGACTATTGGTCAGTTTGTGATGACTATGTTGCAGAAACCTCTACACCTTAGCTACGCATAAAAGGTTCGAGTTTAGTGGTATGCACTATTTCTGCTAAAAACATGATGGACTATTATGGTATTTTTTTGGAATGACGGTGTCAGGAGTACTGGATACCCCCCCCCCCCATGTCCCTCACTCCCCTTTCTGGACAGACTAAAAAAGCTAAACACCTGTGGGAATCTGGGAATCTGGAAATCCTAATTAGAAGACGAAACCTTGTGCCAGATTTTTGGTTCACAGCTACAGGCTCTATTCCAAGGTTGGTGTTAATGTAACCAGACCTCTTGTAAACTTGGCAGAGCCATTATAGTCTATGGAGTTGTTAAAGGGATTTGCATATCAAGAAAAAATAAATAAATTGACATTTAAACATTTTTATACCTATAGACAAACTAGAATAAATCAAAAACAGTTTTAAAAATGTGTAAAAATTATTATTTTCTTGCTTTAAACTCTGTCATTTCATCTTCTCCAGCTACGCCCCTCAGCTAGGGGTATCGTTTCAGCTCCCACTTCCTGAATATTCCCCTCCTCCCCACCACTCCACCTACTAAAGCTTCACATGAACTAGCACAAGCTGTGCATTTTACAGCTGGCTCTTCCCTTTCCTGCCCTGAACAAGCATCAAGGATACTCACAGACTCAACTCCATCTCTTCCCTCTGCTGCCCTGAACAAGCATCAAGCATACTCACAGACTCAACTCCATCTCTTCCCTCTGCTGCCCTGAACAAGCATCAAGCATACTCACAGACTCAACTCCATCTCTTCCCTCTGCTGCCCTGAACAAGCATCAAGGTATCGACCATTCAACATGGCATCCAACATTATACCCCAGGATGCAATAATCTTGCAATTGTATTTTTATGTCTGCTTTTATTATTCTCTGACTAGTCATATTTTAAAATCTGCCTCCAAATCTCTTTGTTTTTCCCTCCTCCTCCCCGTCCAGGTTGTAAATAGTGCCTATCTGTGCATTGTCACTAACCTCATTCTGTTTCAACAGTATACTCACAGACTCAACTCCATCTCTTCCCTCTGCTGCCCCAACCCACCCTCCCCATCCACCCGCCACCCAGGGCCAGTCCCTAATTTCAGCTCTCCTTTCCAGCTGTCTCCACTTCTCTTGCTAATTACTGATACTAAGCCCAAACTTCTGGTCCTTCCCATGCAATCCCCACGATATTCTTCTGGCCACCAGTTTCACCTTCCCTCTTCCATTTGTTTCCGTTAACCCAGTATTTCGTCTTGTATCATGTAAGTCTGCTGTTTGTGCTTCCACATTGTAAAGCACTAAGGAATCTGTTGGCGCTGTATAAGTACTTGTAACTGTAACTTTGTATTTCTGTAACAACTGTAACAATTCAATGTTTCTTGCACCCAGGACATACATGAAAACGAGAGAAATCTCAATGTATCCTTCCTGGTAAAATTCTTTATAAATAGAACAATAAAATAAAACATGCTGCCTCACCTTAAAAGCAGGGCACATTGCTGTCTAGATGGGACAGCTGAAAACCCACAGAACATCTTGATGGTGCTGCCTAGAGTAGGACAAATGGTGGGTATGCAGAAGCGAATCATTCTTATCCTTTTAAAATAAGAGGAAGGGCTCAGCTTGCTACTGGACTTTTATCAGTAAGCATTTGCTCTCCAGTTGCTGTTGAGTGTGGTTCTGTGGATATTAATCTATCTTTTCTTTTATGTAGAAACATCATTGATGTAACCATCCAATAGCAGCTAGATGGCTGTTGACCTGCAAGGGATACTAAATGCTAGATGAGAAGACAATCTAATTAAAGAAGGGAGATGTGGGAAATATAGAGGGACCAAAAGAAGAACAAAAATGGGAGCGGGCTTCAGAAATCTTCTACCATGCACACTTATCCTATGTAAGAAAAAGATTGATACTCTTTTCTGATCTCCATGAAGCCAGACTAGGCAACAGATCTGTACATCTTCATGGATTTTCTCATGGACATTTTAACTTCTGAAGGAGTAAGATGACACAGGCTGCACCATAACCTTAATGCATTAATTTTTGCCACAAAGGTTTCTTATAGCAAAAAAATTGAGTTCGAGTATAACGCTAGATTTTGGGGACACAAATTTACCTTAAAATTGGAGGAGTCACGTTATATTCAAGAGATCTGCATCTCGTGTAAAATAAAAAAAAAACTTGCTTAGGGATCGCAAGGCTTCCGGAAGTTCCGGTAGTCTCCCTGAAGTGAATGTGGACTCCCTGACGCCCGCAAACACTTCAAGAACTCCCGGATTTGGGAGAGATGGGATCTGTCGTCCTCCAATAGCCAGCCCCACTCTGTTGTTGCCCCGTCCTGATGTCACTGCAGACGAGCTGCGCGATTCTCCTCACATTCCGCATGTCAGGAGCTTGTTCGTGGGGGCTGGCTATCAGCAGACCACGCAGTGGATGAGCCTGCCTGCTGGAGCCGGAGGTCACAAAATTACACCTCCCGGCGTGCTGGCTATTGCGTTGGTCACTTTGCTCCACCAACCATCTTATCTCAAGTAAAGAAGACTGGTGGCCTGCGGCTTCAGACTTAGTAACAACTACAATCACTCTAGAGCAGAGCACCCTGGCCTGATGGATATCCTGACTGTGTTAAGAGAACCTGAAAAACCAACACACGAATCAGGGAAATAGAACCCCAAAAGGGCCTGACCCAACAAGAACAAATAGAACAACAATTGCACAAAGTGCAGGGAAGGTGTCTATGAATGCAAGTAAATTTACAATTTATTTAACAAAAACACTAAAAACATGAAAGGTGGGATAATACATGAAGAGTAGCGTGAGGTGCCGCTACTCTTCATGTATTATCCCACCTTTCATGTTTTTAGTGTTTTTGTTAAATAAATTGTAAATTTACTTGCATTCATAGACACCTTCCCTGCACTTTGTGCAATTGTTGTTAAGAGACCCTGGAAGGATTTTAATTGTTTACCGGTACAGTATACTTTTATAATTTTGCTCATCGCGTTATATTCGAGTCTTGAGTATTCTCTCCTTTCCATAATAAATCTCATCGCTTTATATTCGGGTCGCGCTGTACTCTAGTATCTATGGTAATTTTGTTCTTTTTTATGCCCTCTATGTGAAAAAAGGCAATGAAAAGACTTTCTTGCCTTAATGTTAAAACTCGCTTTTAGTTCATTGTTGCGGGCTCCTCTCCTCTTCCAGCTGTTAGTGTCTAGTGTGCCACGGTCTGTTGTAACACATGTGAGCCACATATTGGTGAAGAGTGACAAGTCTGGAGCATCCCTATTCCAGAATTCCTAAAATCTATAAGACTTTGAAAATTCCGGTTTCCAGAGTTGTCCAGATTTTAGAATTCTGGTTTATTGGTTCCAAACCTGTATTTTGTTTCTAGGAGTTATGTATTAGATTTCTTGCCAACATGTCTCAATTCACAATTTAGAGTCATGTATCAGATTATATGAGTTTATGACTGTCAAGAATGATATTTGGGTGGTTAGTCATATTAAATCTTTGTTCAAGGAACAATATGCTTTTTTAAACAAAAGAAAAATCCCACTATTGTTTTACCAAGAAATCCAACCCAACGAATTTGTGAATCAGCTTAAATGACTGCGTACTGTAAATTAACAGCTCCTATAATTTATATAGGAAACATTGAATATCAGACAGCTAGAGAAAAAGTTCCATGATCGTTTGCCATACTCGGCTCTAGACAGTATAAATAAAACTTATATATTGGCTCGGAGATCCTGTTAGGTGGTTTTGCAGAAGCAAAAATCACTTAACACTTAAAGCTAAGCATGTGAAAAAACAATTGCTTACCTCTGGTTCCATGATGCAGAAAGCACTGCGATGCACCATCTCCTCTGGCTGTACACAGTGGAACACTGGGAATAAATAGTCAATACAGCTAGCATGACCCAACCTATGCAAACTCGCAAAGGAGCGTGCTTGTCTGTACAGCGTCTTATGGATTCCATGAGCTGATAATAGCTGACGTTAACTGCTCCCTCTGTTATAACTAATACAACAGCTCCATTGTAATAGAGCTGGTAATAACGAAGCATTAAGATGTGTATTCTTGTCTTTAATACATAAATAAGAATATAAGGAATCTCACTGTAAGACAAATGCAAAAAACATAGGGCAGGACTGCATATATAAATGATACAGAAACCCCTGCTCATATAACATGCTCACAGGATATTAATGCAATAAGGGCACATCAATCAGTATACTCAGCCGCTGTAATCCACCTGTAGACCTGTGGCGTAGCTGGAAACCGCTGGTGAATCAGCTTTCAGAATCACTGAACACCATATAGGATGCAGGATGCAACAAAAGGCTGGACTAAATTAAAGTATTAAAATCAAATTTAATAGGACATAAACGCCGACGCGTTTCGTTACATGCAAGTAACTTTCTCAGGGCAAAAAGTCAATTTTTTTCCATTAACCCTCACTGCTGTTTTTAAACGTGTATTCTTGTCTCCATGTTACTGGTTACGTCGCAATAGGACTTAAGGTGTGTTTTAATGAATATATGTTCCTGCTTACTTTCTTAATCATCTCATTTTTTCCCAAAACATAGAGATATATAATGAAAACATATTGTTGAAGGCACAAGCGCTATTTGTTAAAACAAAAATTGCAAAGCAATGCTGATGGTCTCTGGTGCTCCTTACATAAGCTTTGGAGATCTCTTGGTCACAATTCTCATTGAATGGTATGTTATTCTTCGAATAACCCACATTATTAACCATTGTAAATGAATTAAGAACATGCAAATCAATATGCAAAATGGTTTTAATAGATTGTATGATTAAAAAGAAGCACTTAATGAACTGGCTGCCAAATGAAAAGTGTGTTTTATTCATATTTTATTTTAATAATACAGATAGAACTGTTAGACGGAGCGATGCAAAATGAAATCAAACATTGTTTGTACAAGGATGTCTGATGTCAATACGGAAAGGTGCTCCAGAAAAGGTAGGAGTAAAATAGAACACTTAATAAAAATGGATTGGTCGCTTTTGAATAGGTTTCTATTTGAGTATTGTGTAGTGAAGTCAGACGGAAGAGAAAGCATAAGACTTATCAGTGTAAATAGCAGTCAAGATAGGGCAGGGCGATAAGGCTCCCTCTAAGAGCCCTGCTAATGTAGGAGGAATGTAAATGCTGACCTCAGGGCAGACAAGATTAAAAGTGGTTGATAGCTAGACTCCAAAAATACTTTAATGAAGAATCAACCTGAAGAATGTAATATAGAGAACATAGCCCTGTACGTTATAAATACTAGTAATATTACTTTTTCTTAAATATTAAAGTGTGTGTGCGTGTGCGTGTATTTATAAAGTATTTTACCAGGAAGGATACATTGAGATTTCTCTTGTTTTCAAGCATATCCTGGGTGTTATATATATACAGTCATGGCCAAAATTGTTGGCACCCCAGACATTTTTCCATAAAATCAAGTATTTCACACAGAAAAGTATTGCAGTAACACATGTTTTGCTATACACATGTTTATTCCCTTTGTGTGTATTGGAACAAAACAAAAAAGGGAGGAAAAAAAGCAAATTGGACATAATGTCACACAAAACTCCAAAAATGGTCTGGACAAAATTATTGGCACCCTTTCAAAATTGTGGATAAATAAGATTGTTTCAAGCATGTGTTGCTCCTGTAAACTCACCTGGGGCAAGTAACAGGTGTGGGCAATATAAAAATCACACCTGAAAGCAGATAAAAAGGAGAGAAGTTCACTTAGTCTTTGCATTGTGTGTCTGTGTGTGCCACACTAAGCATGGACAACAAAAAGAGGTGAAGAGAACTGTCTGAGGACTTGAGAACCAAAATTGTGGAAAAATATCAACAATCTCAAGGTTACAAGTCCATCTCCAGAGATCTAGATTTTCCTTTGTCCACAGTGCGCAACATTATCAAGAAGTTTGCAACCCATGGCACTGTAGCTAATCTCTCTGTGGGTGGACGGAAGAGAAAAATTGATGAAAGGTTGCAACGCAGGATAGTCCGGATGGTGGATAAGCGCCCCCAAACAAGTTCCAAAGAGATTCAAGCTGTCCTGCAGGCTCAGGGAGCATCAGTGTCAGCGCGAACTATCCGTCGACATGTAAATGAAATGAAACGCTATGGCAGGAGACCCAGGAGGACCCCACTGCTGACACAGAGACCTAAAAAAGCAAGACGACAGTTTGCCAAAATGTACTTGAGTAAGCCAAAATCCTTCTGGGAAAACGTCTTGTGGACATATGAGAGCGAGATAGAGCTTTTTGGCAAAGCACATCATTCTACTGTTTACTGAAAATGGAATGAGGCCTACAAAGAAAAGAACACAGTACCTACAGTGAAATATGGTGGAGGTTCAATGATGTTATGGGGTTGTTTTGCTGCCTCTGGCACTGGGTGACTTGAATGTGTGCAAGGCATCATGAAATCTGAGGATTACCAAAGGATTTTGGGTCGCACTGTAGAGCCCAGTGTCAGAAAGCTGGGTTTGCATCCGAGATCTTGGGTCTTCCAGCAGGACAATGACCTCAAACATACGTCAAAAAGCACCCAGAAATGGATGACAACAAAGCACTGGAGAGTTCTGAAGTGGCCAGCAATGAGTCCAGATCTAAATCCCATTGAACACTTGTGGAGAGATCTTAAAATTGCTGTTGGGAAAAGGCACCCTTCCAATAAGAGAGACCTGGAGCAGTTTGCAAAGAAAGAGTGGTCCAAAATTCCAGGTGAGAGGTGTAAGAAGCTTATTGATGGTTATAGGAAGCGACTGATTTCAGTTATTTTTTCCAAAGGGTGTGCAACCAAATATTAAATTAAGGGTGCCAATAATTTTGACCAGCCCATTTTTGGAGTTTTGTGTGACATTATGTCCAATTTGCTTTTTTTCCTCCCTTTTTTGTTTTGTTCCAATACACACAAAGGGAATAAACATGTGTATAGCAAAACATGTGTTACTGCATTACTTTTCTGTGAGAAATACTTGATTTTCTGGAAAAATGTCTGGGGTGCCAACAATTTCGGCCATGACTGTATATATACTGTAAAACACAACACCAATGTCATTGATATGGAGTGCTGTTCCTGGTGTTTTGTATTAATTGTCTTAGATACACCCGTTGTTGTTGCAAGTTTAGGTTCAGTGCAACCCCCTGTGGTTTTGTTATATATATATATATATATATATATGTGTGGAGGCTTTTTATCTCACTTTTTGTCCTCCACCACAACCCTTGTATATGTGTATATATACAGTATATATATATATATATATACTGTATATATGAGCTGGGACCCAATTAACACATGCAGGGTTATTCAAAGAGAATCGAGAAGTCACCGCACGTTCGGTGACTTTTTATTCTCTTCAATTCGGTACGATTTGGCGATCCCATTTTGGCGATCCTGCAGTGTATTCAGCAAGCACCACTGTTCTGTTTCTCCACCAAAGCACTAAGAATGTGATCTCTTAACTTACTGTTGTGATGAGATGGCGATAACTCCCAGTTAGGAACCTGCGAATCATAAATTTTCGCTCGAATCGAATCTCGAATCGAATTGGCTGTTAGGCTCGAACTCAAATCGAATATCGAATTGAATCGAAAAATTAAGAAAAATTTCGCTTTCGAGCATTTCGTGTACGATAAAGCCTGGATAGGTATGCTTTGTTTGTGCATGCAGGTTCAGCTGGCGTTACAGCTGCAATCTAACAGATGGACTTAAAATAATAGCCTATAGCAAAGTACATTCATCATAAAAATCTAACTTAAAATAAAAACTTCAATAATTCAATTACAAGCTTAAATTATTGCAACTTTGCAAGCTTTATTGAAATGATTTTAATAACCATAGTAAATTACAAAGTTACATTAGGGCTAGGTAGGGCTGTATAGCCTTTATTTAGCCTTCCTCTATAAGTTTTATAATTTTTTTAACTTTAGTCTAGTTTACTTGAGGGACGTGCGATGAGGTCAATCAATGGCTGGTGAGGCTGGTCAGAGCCAGATATACACAGACAGATATTAACTAACTTTCTGCGGTTTGTGTTTAGTTGTAAAACTAAATTATATTTTACTCATTCACTGTACCAACATATATTATTTTTCTCACCATTAATTAAATGGCCTTTCTAAAGATACCATTATTTTCGAACAGACGCGTGGCTGCAGACCTCCTGAGCAGCAGGCAGCAGCAGCCTACGTGATTTACATAGCGGGGAAGCATACAACCGCTATGCAAATTGCATAGGCTGTAAAAGAATGCGCATAGAGGAAAGGGCAGACTGGCAGAGGACAAAGCCAACAGTGGGGGAGTGCGGAGCAGAAGGTGAGTATCTTTTATTATTTTAATGCATGCTTAATGTCAGGTGACCCGTGAGGCTGACCTTTCTAGCAGTGCTCAGGAAGTAGGCAGTGCGCGTGTGTTCCTATTCAAACAGACGCGTGGCTGCAGACCTCTTGAGCAGCAGCCTACGCGATTTGCATAGCGGGGAAGCATACAACCGCTATGCAAATTGCATAGGCTGTAAAAGAATGCGCATAGAGGAAAAGGCAGACTGGCAGAGGACAAAGCCAACAGTGGGGGAGTGCGGAGCAGGAGGTGAGTATCTTTTATTATTTTAACGCATGCTTAATGTCAGGTGACCGTGAGGCTGACCTTTCTAGCAGTGCTCAGGAAGTAGGCAGTGCGCGTGTGTTCCTATTCGAACAGACGCGTGGCTGCAGACCTCCTGAGCAGCAGCCTACGCGATTTGCATAGCGGGGAAGCATACAACCGCTATGCAAATTGCATAGGCTGTAAAAGAATGCGCATAGAGGAAAAGGCAGACTGGCAGAGGACAAAGCCAACAGTGGGGGAGTGCGGAGCAGGAGGAGGTGAGTTTCTTTTATTATTTTAACGCTGGCTTAATGTCAGGTGACCGTGAGGCTCTATCTCACCTGCCTAAGCTGACGGCACGGCATGTCCCTGCTTTACTAACATGTGTATATATATTTGTCAAAATAGTAGTAAATCTTTGTTATTCCGAGCCCAAATCAGAGTTTCTGCATTAGTTCTCGAGAGGTTGTAGCGAAGATCTGTTATTATTTGTCCGCCAACTGAATTAACCCTTTCTGATGAACAGTTCGTTGCTTGTATAGCCAGTAAGTTGCGCGCCACACTAGACAACAGTGGTAGGATACTTTTATTTTCCTTCCAATACTGCAACGGATCACTATCACGGTCACGTATGGGCTGCTTCAAATATGCACTGACTTCACTTTCAAGTTGTTGAGCCTTTGACCAGGTGCTGCTGGCTTCTTCTTTCTTTGCATCGTCTACTTTTTTTAAAAAGGAATCGAGCAGGCTTCCTTTATGACTGGACTTGTCGACAACAGTTGACTCAGACTGTACGGCGCTATCGGTGGCACTCGTCTGGGCATTGGATTCAGGTGCACCAGAGCTATTGCTGGTAGTAGGCCAAGGAGAAGATGACAACAGTGCAAGATTCTCTATGTAAACTTTTGCTTGTGTCACTTGATGTTCAGGGAATAATGCAGTTTTGAATCTGGGATCAATGAAAGTGGCTGCTAATAGGTAGTCTTTGGACAAATCAAATCGCGTATTCAGTTGACGTAAAAGCTCATTTCGAAAGCATTGAATGCCAGGCGTAGCAAGAGTGGCACTGGCAAGCTCTTCTTTTAGAACCGAAATACATGGTATAAGCAAACTAACGCTTACATACGTGTCAGCACTCAAAATTGTTGTAGCCTCTGCTGTTGGTTTGAGTAATGGGAGAGCATTCTTCAGCGTATCTTGCAACTGCGTTGAAAGTGGTTGTGGAGGGCTTCGTGCGCACTTTTTGTTCATTGCACAATCGACGAGGGCCAAGGAAATTGACTCGGAATTTCTAGAAACCCAATCCATCAGCAGATATGTACTATTGAAACGCGTTGTAACATCAAGTGGTGGTTTGGATTCGGGTAAGCCCTTATCAACTTGATATTTTGTCAATACAGCTTGTCCCACAGTTGATGAGTGAAAAAACCCAGCAATGTAATGCAAACAGCCTATAAGATTTTTTACTGTTCTTTGAACGTCCAATGCTGCATTTATAGTGAGCTGCAAAATGTGAGCAGCACAGCCATGCCACTGTATGTCCAGGATTTTAGCAGTACAAGGCATTGTGTTTGTTGTGTCTGTTGTGGCAAATAGGATTTTCTCTTCACCAAATCCATGCTTAGCAAACTCGTTGGAAATTATTTCAGCAGTTTTCCTCGCTGTATGGTCAGCTTCCAAATTCTCTAGGTTGACCACAGATAAGCAACGGGATTGCATTACCCACGATGACTCGGATATGTAATGTATTGTAAGCACCAAATAATTTGACTTATTGTCAGCCTTCCAGTGATCAAACGTGATGGATGGTCGGCAGTCATTAATTTCAGACCTGAGGAACTGCACTAACTTCTGGTGCAAGTTATTTGCCATGTCATCAAGTTTACCCGACAGTGTGGTTGGGTGGGGCGGTTGATAGCGGCCACTAGTTAACACTGAACACAAATTCTTAAATCCACTTCCTGCTGCACTCTCAAATGGCCGGCCATCTGCTACAATAAACTTCAAAACTGCGCATCATACTTTTTTTTAGTAGACAGGTCAAGTGTCAAACTGTACGCTGAAATGCAAGTCTGCTTTTTCATAGCACGGCCTTCTGTCGTTGGCAGTGAATGACGTCGTGCCACTGCCGACACCAATGTTTTCTTCTTTGTATCATCGGTCTTGGCCTGTTGATACACGGACGGATGCTTTCTTTCTAGGTGAGTCCAAAGATGGGACGTTGTGCCAGTAGCTTGCAATGAGAATGCTTTTTTGCATACTTTGCAAGTTAAGGAATCTTCCTTCACTTCAAAATGATTTTTCACAGATGACATTTTGAATTTGATCATTGATTGGTCTACAAAAAAAATTGATTAAAAAAAAAAAAAGGTGGCTTAATTAATGGGAAAATAAAGTGGTATTATATAAGTTGGAGGAGGCGCTTGTATATCTGTGCAAAGTGTTCCTTTCACAATATTTCACATTCACATATATTATCTGGAGTCCCACACAGAGCAGCAAGGCCCCCATATAATATTATCTCCCCAGTCTCACAGAGCAGCCAGGCCCCCATATAATTTATTATTTGCCACACAGAGCAGGCCCTAATTTATTTCTCTTGTTGCAGATATATAAATTAATCATACTGGCAAGTTCATCATAGTCATAGTACAGATTTGACTTTTAAGCCCCTGGCCCACCCCCACCCCACGCAGCCATTCTCCTCTTCTGGTGACGATGAATCAATGATTAGATCCATTCCATCACCTGGCTTCCTGCAAAAGAAGCACAATATAAACGTGGCGGTGACAGGGATACTGATAATTAAATATTATATACTCACGAATCAACATCCCAACTTGGCTCAGGCGGCAGCCTGACGATCGCTCCTCTGTCCTCCGAACACTTCACGTCACCGTGTTTCTGTCCTCTTCGCACGGACTGACTGTGCCCGTCGTCGAGTCGACTCCCGAGTCCCGACCTCACCTCAGCCTCCTCTGTGAACCGTGAGTGACAGAGTGAGAGTGAGCGTCACTCTCACAGGTCAGTCTTGAATGACTTTTTTTGTTCAGATTGGTCTACAAAAAATTAATTAAATTGATTAAAAATGTTTTTGATTAATTAAAATAATTATCTCCCACAGAGCAGTAGACAGCAGTGACCCCAATCCATAATTATCTCCCACAGAGCAGCAGACAGCAGTGACAGCTGTGACCCCCAGCCATCCATAATTATCTCCCACAGAGCAGTCAGCTATGAGTGACCCCCATATTAATTATCTCCCACAGAGCAGCCAGCAATGAGTGACCCCCATATTAATTATCTCCACAGAGCAGCCAGCAATGAGTGACCCCCATATTAATTATCTCCCACAGAGCAGTCAGCTATGAGTGACCCCCATATTAATTATCTCCCACAGAGCAGCCAGCAATGAGTGACCCCCATATTAATTATCTCCCACAGAGCAGCCAGCAATGAGTGACCCCCATATTAATTATCTCCCACAGAGCAGCCAGCAATGAGTGACCCCCATATTAATTATCTCCCACAGAGCAGCCAGCAATGAGTGACCCCCAAATTAATTATCTCCCACAGAGCAGCCAGCAATGAGTGACCCCCATATTAATTATCTCCCACAGAGCAGCCAGCAATGCGTGACCCCCATATTATCTCCCACAGAGCAGCCAGCAATGAGTGACCCCCCTAATTATCTCCCACACAAGCAGCAGACAGCATTGAGTGACCCCATAGAATTATCTCCAACAGAGCTAGGGATATCATAAAAATGAATATATTCAGCAGCAGTGCCCCACTAGATACCCCC
This sequence comes from Leptobrachium leishanense, assembly GCA_009667805.1. NCBI lineage: Eukaryota > Metazoa > Chordata > Amphibia > Anura > Megophryidae > Leptobrachium > Leptobrachium leishanense. The sequence goes on along the minus strand of CM019065.1, from coordinate 208,701,996 downwards.
CCCCCGGCAGCCATCTTCTCATCGTCTGGCAAAACAAAGCATTCTCAGGCCAGGAATATGAGTCCTACTCCTAATTTAATTATACTGATACTCACCACCAGAAATTGGGTCAGACTCAAGCCGGCTTGCACTGCAGCTCTCTCCTCCGAACACCCTCTGAACACGTCCAGACTCCAGACAGAGCGAGCTCCCCCTGCTGCGTGCCTTCCTTCGGATCCTTCCACAGGCTCTACTGTGAACGGACCTTGATGTGGGCGGTGCCTAGCAGCGTGTTGTTCCTTCCCAGCCACATGCAGCCATGTGCTGCGTGTCTGGGAGGCGCGCTTTGTGTGAATCAGCTGCGATCTTACAGATTCGAAAAAATTTCGAATCACACCGCAAAATCGAATTTGAATCGAATTCGCCCAGCGATTCGATTTCGAATCGAATCTCGAAGCTTCGCAGGTCCCTACTCCCAGTCTTAGATGAGTTACAGACAGTGACTCAATCCAGATGACACCTTGAAGATCTGTTGAAGTTTTATTCCAAAACTGTAGAAAATCCACAACAATCTACATCGGATAGGTCAAAAAATCATAGTGAATCTGAGTCCATAAGGCTTGCAAAGTATTACTGGGAAGAGAACAAGGGTGGAGCTATCTGGACAGGAAATCCCTGCACCATGAGGAGGGGAGGAGAGAAACCCAGGGGTAGATAAGACATGTGCAATTATTAAAGGCCTATCACAAATCATGTGAAACATGACACTCCCTGTCGAACTCTATGATTTCTATAATTCAATAACTTTAGTCAAAGTTCAAAAACAAATAAATGAAGATGCTTTTCCAGGAACATCTGAAAAACAAGATGGAAGGGAAGAACAAGAGAAAATAATGCAACATTAACAATTCTTGCAGATCTTGATCTTGATGGTCCAGGCTGTGAGAAGAACCGTCAGTGAGTCCATCTTCAGAGGGGAAGGCAGCAACATGCACCAATCCTTCTTACCTCCCTTTTGAGTCAAATTGATGACTTGTGAGGCTTGTCTTCCTCTTTGGGCAGAAGACGTATTAGCTCCTTTATAGGCCTGAAGTAAAGGTGTGGAGAATCTTCTTTCATGAATAAGTTGTAAAGTTTTCTGGTCCAGTACCAGTCTAGGAATGTTCTTGCAACTCCAATCATGCGTTCCCAAGAGCCTCCCATGTGAAAGGAGTGAGGTGGGTTGAATTCCCATTTACACTTGTTGTCATTCAAGAAGTTCAGTATCTTTTCTGGTCGAGAGGCCTCCTGAATGGTGGGGGGGCCTTTACAGATGTGCCGCTTGTGACATTGTTTGTTCGTGTCAGAGCTGTTTGTAAACTGAAGAGCAATGTGAATAAGGCGTGCAATGGCTCTTACAACAGAAGACCACATAGAAAGGCGTTCAAAACGGTGAGGACTCAGCCTTATCCTTTCTTTCACAGAGGTGTTGAGTGTAACGGTAACAGCTCTAATTTCTTTATCAGATTCCAGTTCAACCAGTTCAAGGATAGAATTTGTAGAATTTGAGATGAGGTCTTCATTCAAGAGTATTGGTGGGGATAGCCATAATGTGTCCAGAAATGCAGTGGTAGGTACTGCATGAGTGCCTTGATCAGCAGGGTTGAAGTTAGTGGACACATAGTGCCATTGTTCAGGTATAGAGAACTTTCTTATACGTTCCACTCTGTTGCCAACAGACACGTGGAACTGTCTTGTCTGATTGTGTATGTATTGCTTTGTGAAGGGCTTGTCACAGGCTGATACTTGTAACGTGAACGTGTCTTGCTTAACGTTCCAAAGCAATCCAAGACTGCGCTGTGTAATGGAAAGGTCTGTACCTAGTTGGAATTTCTTCACACTGACAGCGTAGTCATCAGAGGGAAAGGCTCTCATGGTCTTGTCACTGTTCGAAATGATTTTGTGAAGTCTGAGGTTTGCAGTGGCAAGCATGTTCTGGGTTCTAGTGAGAAGATCAATAGCTTCTTCTTCTGTAGGCAGAGATATGAGTCCGTCGTCTACATAGAAGTTCTTTTCGACGAACTGTCGTGCATCAAACCCAAATTCTTTCTCTCCTTCTTGAGCCGTTTTCCTCAGTCCATAAATTGCTACTGAGGGAGAAGGACTATTACCGAAAACATGTACCTTCATCCAGTAGTCTATGACTGCATCATTGACATCATTATTGCGATACCATCGAAACCTGAGGAAGTTTCTGTTGTCTTCACGGACGATGAAACAGTGGAACATTTGCTGAATGTCAGCCATAATAGCAATTGGTTCTTGTCTGAAACTCCTATGAGGTTGTTGTTCAGATTAGGCCCAGTGAGAAGACTGTCATTGAGGGAGACACCTTCATGTCGAGCACTTGAGTCGAAGACCACCCTAATCTGATCAGGCTTGCGAGGATGATAGACACCAAAGCATGGAAGATACCAGCATTCTTCTCCTTCCTTAAGCGGAGGTGCAGGCTCAGCATTATCTCTCTCAAACACTTTCTGCATAAAGTCCACAAAGTGTCTTTTCATCTCAGGTTTCCGATTCAAACTGCGTTGTAAAGAAGTAAACCGTGCTTCTACATGTTCTCTATTGTTTGGTAGTCTCTTTCTTGGAGTACGGAATGATAGAGGTGCTACCCAGCTGTTGGAATCATTTTGTTGGAACTCTTTACTCATGGTTTTCAGGAATTCTTTGTCTTCCATGGTAGCTGACAACTCGTTGTCTTTAGATGTTACCTCAAACACTGTGTTGCCGATGTTGTCATCCCAGAAATTAAGAGCTTTCTCTTCGTCCTGTATGATGTGTCGTTGTGCGCCCTTATGAAGCAGTCTTTCCTTCACATGATATTGGTGTGGTCGTCGTGCAGAACAAGAAGTCCGTCCATTCGGCAAGACGTGTGTTTTAAAGGAAGAAACTGAGTAAGATTCTCTGCCTTTGTTTTGACAAACATTGCCTATGATGACCCAGCCTAGATCCAGACACTGAGCATATGGAGCATCATGTGGACCGTTGATTTGTTGACGAACTTTGTGCACCCTTAAGATGTCTCAGCCGAGCAACAGAAGGATATCAGCACTTCCGTCAAGGGTTGGTATTTGGCAGGCTATGTCCTTCAAGTGAAAATGGTGTAAGGCAGCTTCAGGAGTAGGGATCTCCTCTTTGTTGCTTGGAATCTGGTTGCACTCAGTGATAGTGGGCAAAGGTATTTCCACATTGTCGTTCAGAGGAGCAACCACAAGACCGCTGGCTCTCCTATCTAAGACTTCTGTAGTGCCGATGCAAGTAGTTAGGGTATACGGTAGAGCATTTTCTTTTATGTTCAAAAGTTCAAAAAATTGTGTTGTTGCAAGAGATCTGTTACTCTGATCATCCAGAATGGTATACAGTCTTATGGCCTTTTCAGGTTGACCTCTTGGGTATACACGAACCAAACATATTTTTGCGCAGGATTTGTCACAGAGTCCTTCTCCACAGACTTCCGTACATGAAGAGAACACTGAGGTAGAAGGTGCTGCTTGATCTGTGCGCTCCCCGCCTTGCTTTGCCTCAGGAGGATTGTTTGCGGGCTTAGTAAAGTTGTGCGGATATGGATGAAGAGCTTGTACATGGTCATTGCTGTCACACTCTATGCATTTAATGATAGCTTTACAGTCCTTTGCAAAGTGTTCTGTGGAGGCGCAGCATTTGTAGCAGACCCCAAATTTCTTTAAAAGTTCTTTACGTTCTTGTAGGGTTTTCTTTCTGAAGCCAATACATTTCTTAAGTGGATGCGGTTTGTTATGTATGGGACATTGGCGATTTGGGTTCTCGATGTTCTTGTTTTGTTCAGTCCTTTCAAGAACTGTAGCAGGTGCAAGTAGAACAGTGGTCCTTTTCACTGACACTGGTCCTCGATGGTCTCTGTGTGTCATACGTGTGTTTGTAGGTCTTGGAGGGGGTAAACTGAGAGGGTTACGTCACCATAGGAGAAACTTGGGTCATTCTTTGTGTCTGCAATTCTTTTGATGAACTCACAGAAGTAGGAAAAAGGAGGAAAGGCAACTTGATGTTTTTCCTTCTATTTCGATCCAAGCGCTGCCCAATTTTCTTGAAGGCCATACGGTAGCTTGAGAACAATAGGGTTGATGCCACGAGGGGTGTCAAAGTAACTGAGACCAGGTAAGCGGATGACAGCCTTAGCGAGTTGAAGCTCTAATAAAACATCGCTGAGTTCTTGAAACTTTAAATTCTCTCTAGCGGAAATCCTTGGGAAGCTGTGCAATCTTTTGAAAAAGGCATCTTCAATGGCTTCTGGACTGCCAAAGGTACGTTCAAGTCTGTCCCAAGCAGCTGTTAGGTAGGCCTGCAGCAGGGTTGTCAATATGAACCGCCTTGAGCCTCTTGATGCGTTCAGTAGACTGGGGACCTAGCCATCTGATGAGCAGATCTAATTCTTCTGTAGCAGTGATGTCTAGGTCACTCATTGTGGCTTTAAAGGTGGATTTCCATCCTCTGTAATTTTCAGGCTTGTCATCAAACTTGGTGAGGCCTGTCTTTGTGAGCTCTCTGCGAAGCATGTATTTAGCAAACTGCAACATGTCCGTGTTTTCAGACTTTGGGTGCATGACTGCAGGTGACTTGGGAACAAATGTTGGTGCTGAGGCATTCAACACTGGAACTGGTTTAAAGTTCATTATCATGTTGGTTTATAGCTGTGAAGCAGTGTGCTTGCTAGTAGGTACTTGGCTGATGTCAAGGTAAGGTGGATAGTTTATTATGTGCATGCTATTGTCCACTGCTTGCTGAGATGCTGCAGTCTGGTGTACTGGAAGATATGAAGGCAAATTGTCTTGGAGTAAAGTAGGTGCAGAGAAGAGACCTTGGTTGAGTGCTTTGGTTGCTGTGACAGGGAGCTGACGTTCTGGAGGGGAATGTGAAGAATCTGAGGCATAAAACACAGCTGAGTGTCTGCTGCTACTATTGTCTCTTTCACTTTCACTTTCACTAGCTGCCAGTTCTAAAACCTTTAATCTTGCCATGGCCGTGGCATGTTCACATCTTTTTTCCAAAAGTTCTATTTCCACTTCCTTGCGTGCGGCTTCAGCTTCCATTTCTGCCTTCTGGCATGCGGCTTCAGCTCCCATTTCTGCTTTCTTTTTGGCGAAGACTGCCTGAATTTTAGAAGCTTCAGCATCAGCACGGGCCTTTATAAGTTGTTGACTGAGTGTGGAAGACCTTGATTGTAGGGATTTGGAAGACCTTGAGGAGTGACTGGTGGAGGCAGAGCGGTGGGATCTGGATTCATGGAGCTGTGCGATTCTTACTTCTGCCTTTGTCTTTGTTTGCAGCACTAAATTGTCTCTTTCTAGATTGAGCTCATTGAATCTCTTTAGTTCTTCCAGTAACACTTTAGAGTTGTACCGTTTCAAGAGATGAATATATTTAACACACAGTCTTTGATAATTCTGATAAGCGACATCTAATTGCTTAATAGTGCTCTCTAGTTGTAATGCATCATGACATGGTTGAGAGAGACCTGACATGCATTTGACAGCAGTACATCAGAGATCATTCGTGTGAGACACCAACTTTTTTATGTCAGCTTCAAGATTTTCTTGTACTTTCCAGTTTGGTTTTGTTAATCTTTTTTCTCTTTTGTTTGCTTCAGGGTTTAATTCCTGATCTGAAAGGATTTCTGAGTCTGGTAGTGTGTCAGATTGCATGTTGATTTGCTGGAAAAGTTTGCTGACAAGGAGAGGGTTAATGATATAGTTATATAGCAGCAGAGAAATGTATCAATTTTGCTCAGCTCAGCTAGGATTTCTAGGCAATGGTTGAAGAAAGATTTGTTTTCACTTTCTGACAGGATTTCACAGTCAAATCACGTGCAATGCATACAGTGTAATAAACTGGTTGTAGTGTACAGATGCACTGGATAAACTGTAAGGCACAGATGTATTGAAGATTCACAGCACTAATATCCTGACACTGTTGAAAGCTATGCTGGGACTTGCTTGCAGGCACATACAGGCTTGTGGTAATGGCTGCACTGTGTGAAGCTGCTATTTCCAGTGTCCCTACAACCTCTCCCTGTGTATCCAGAGCTAGCAAGGATCCTATGGAGGATGTCTGACTGATCTTTCTTGATCTTTTGGCTGATCTTTCTAAGATCTTCTGACTGATTTTATGATTTTTTGACTGTTCTGTTTCTCCACCAAAGCACTGAGAATGTGATCTCTTAACTTACTGTTGTGATGAGATGGCAATAACTCCCAGTCTTAGATGAATTACAGACAGTGACTCAATCCAGATGACACCTTGAAGATCTGTTGAAGTTTTATTCCAAAACTGTAGAAAATCCACAACAATATACATCGGATAGGTCAAAAAATCATAGTGAATCTGAGTCCATAAGGCTTGCAAAGTATTACTGGGAAGAGAACAAGGGTGGAGCTATCTGAACAGGAAATCCCTGCACCATGAGGAGGGGAGGAGAGAAACCCAGGGGTAGATAAGACAGGTGCAATTATTAAAGGCATATCACAAGTCATGTGAAACATGACAACCACAGGGCCATCATAGTGTAGGGAAAAGCCTAAACACTCACACAAAACCCGGCGAACGCACACTGAAACCTGAAAAAACATCTGGATTAACCACGTCGAACACGCCGGAGAAACCTGAGCAGCCGCCGATCACAGTGCAGGGCAGCTGCTGGAAAAACCCGACACTGCAGATGAATGGAGTGAAAAAAAAAACCGTACGCTTGAATGTTTGAAAAGTGAAAAGCTGTTTGCAAAGAAACTACAGAACGAAAATGTGTGAAATTTACATATAAGGTCCAATGAATGTTAATAAAAAGGGCTGTTACAGAAAAAAGAAAAAACGATTTAAAAAAAGAAAAAAAAAAGAAAAGATTTGCACAAAAATCCTGAAAATGCCTAAAATGTCCTAAAAAATCTATAAATAGACTATTATCTGCAGAATATTATAATCAACGGTTTATTAGATATTGAATTAAGACGGGAATATTTTTAACATTGAAGCCTATGGGATTCTCCTGAATAAACCTGTCAAATGAAACCACCGAACAGCAGGGAAATTCGGCAACTTTTCACTGCTGGTTTTTGTTCTCGGAATAGACAAAGCATTGCTTCTCTATGGGGATTTCACTGCCCTCGAACAGGCACTGAACAGGCACCGTATGTGCAGGCAATTCGCCAACATTTGGCGAACTGCCAGCTCTTTGGATAGCCGAATGGCCAGGAAAGGTAACCGTACACTGAATTTCACTATTTGGTTACCTTTTGGCCACAATTCAGGTCTGTTTGAATAACCCTGATGGTCTTCTCTTTAAAATACAGTCTTTTATTTTTTTAGGGTCTGGCACAAACAGAAAAAAGAAATGCAAACAAAAGGACCTAGCTCCCTTGAGCTCCAACTGAACATAAGTTTCTCTCTAACATGGATGCTTACTTGCAACCCTGTAATAAAAAAAATTGCACAGACCTCTTTCAACGCGCTGGTCAGAACACCAAAGTTTCCTTTTCCTCAAATCTGCAGAGAGAGAACTTGCACACACACTCTCTCCATCAATTCCCCACTGCAAATTATCTTATGCAGCAGGTGGGGAACTCCCTAGTTGATCCAGAACTCCAGGACTGGCCCCCTCACCTGCATGTAATGTATGGTGTGTGGAGCACTGGCTCACCCTAGGGTAATCAGTAAAAAGCCCAAACTGCAACACTGTTGAGGGAACATATACTGTATACCCCCCAGGACCATGCCCTGTTTTCTGTCACAATATATGGTATGTATAACAAACCAGGAAGAGAGCACTCCACACTCAAAAGACATAAACAATAGTGTAGTGATGGGCCGAACACCCCCGTGTTCGATTCACATTCGAACTCGAACACCCGAAAAAGTTCAACCTCAAAATCGAACACAATTCGAACGCCATGCAAGTCAATGGGGCTCGAACATTTGAAAATTAAGGTCCCCTCCAAGAGGACATATGTGCAAGATATTGGCCATAAAAGGTGTATGGGGGTCCAGGTAGTGCCCTGGGGGACAGGAAACAATGAAAAAAATTTAAAGTTTTTAACCCTTTCACTGCTGAGTGCTGAGCCATTTCACGCTCTCCACTGAGCTCATTTTTACCAATTCTGCTCATGTTTAAATGTGATTTGAAGCCATGGGAAATTTTTGACCAACAATGAGTGGGAAATGTTTGACCAGCAAGGAGTGGGAAATGTTTGACCAACAAGGAGTGGGAAATGTTTGACCAACAAAGAGTGGGAAATGTTTGACCAACAAGGAGTGGGAAATGTTTGAGCAACGATGAGTGGGAAATGTTTGAGCAACGATGAGTGGGAAATGTTTGACCAACAAGGAGTGGGAAATGTTTGACCAACAAGGAGTGGGAAATGTTTGACCAACAATGAGTGGGAAATGTTTGACCAACAATGAGTGGGAAATGTTTGACCAACAATGAGTGGGAAATGTCTGATCAAAAAGGAGTGGGAAATGTCTGACCAAAAAGGAGTGGGAAATGTTTATGCATCCCATAGGCTTCAATGTTAAAAATACTCCAGTTTTAATTCAATATCTAATAAACTGGTTATTATTATTATATTCTGCAGTAAAGAGTCTCTTTATTTAAAAAAAATGTAGGATCTTTTAAGCATTTTTTTGAATTTTTTTATTTATTTTTTCTCGAACTTTTCCTGAACATCCCAAGTTTGAAGTTCGCAAATTTTCGAACAGCCGATGTTCGAATCGAACTTCGAACCGATTCTAACCGGCAGCCCTAATCAACAGCAGCCCACACATTTAAAAATTTAAAGATTTTACCAGATTTTAACCCTTCAAAGCTTCCAACAATTCTAACCCCCTTCAGGATTCCAATAGTTGTTAACCCATGCAAGACTTTTTACAAGGTTTTTATCCCTAAACTCTGTTGAAAATTGTGGAAATTTGGTTCACAATAAATGGGCATGAATTGATTAAGCCTGCCAACAAATGCCAATGTATTCCACCTTTTGGCAGGTCTTATCATTCCTACCTAATGACTGCTATTATGCGATCAACTCACTTACCAAGGACTGAGTAGTTTCTGGAGCTCCCTGCAATTCAAGGTTAAATAGATCCTATGGGTGGAACACCTGTCACATGGAGGGGTGCTTACTAGAGGGGTGTCAGCCCTTTACATACAGAATAGACAGGGAGGGTAGCACTCAACCTTTACTAAGCACACCGTGTGGGTGCATCCTAAGACAACAAAATACAACAAACCAGGAAGAGAGCACTCCAGTCCCCCATCTTTTTTGAATCAAAGCGAATTGTTTTTAAACACTTCATATGTATGGCTGGGTTGATTCAGCTTAAATCACAATAGTATGGATGTTTTAGGCCGCTTAGCCTGTAAACCTGTCTAACACTTATCTGTCAAGCATTTAAAGAAAATCAGTGTGCTTTGGACTGGGTGAATCATGTCTCTCAAATGCTCTAGCTGCTTTTTTATTTATTTTTTTTCAATTCCCAGCAATTTCAACTCAACTTTTCATCTGTCGGAGGTCAGCTGGCTAATTTGCACAAGCCATTCTAGCAGAAAGTCATTGGACGCACTTAACAAATAGCAAAAACTACATGCAAGCCTGGCACACAAATAATTTGATATTGATGCTATTATTACAAGTAGATGACAGATATGAAAAATGTCACTTGGTATGCTTCTGATTTTATCTGAAAAGAATTATTTTCTCCAAAAAAAGAAGCCGATTGTGGCATTTTGTTCAATTGCTACTAGAATGGCAGACGTTTCTTGAATATAATCTTTATATAGAACATATACTTGATTTAATTTTCCTGTGAGCTATATATAGATGTATATATACACATTGTTTAAATTTTCTGTGTTTTACATACATATATATAATGATACTATACTTTATATTGTGCTATATGTGTAAATACTGATGTATTGATCAGTGTATGGGCATACAAGAGTTGGTTATAATCTGCTAAATTCACCTTTATTTTCAAACAGCATTTAATTGCTATAAGGAACTGTGCAGGCCAATTGAGATGGATGTGCATAACAGAGATCCGATGCGGTGCTTAAAAATACTCCTGGTGGCTCATCATATGTCAAACAGTATGAGCTTGCTCAGGTAACGCACATGACATTGAACAGTAATGTAAACTAAGTAGGAAGGATCATTGAATTAAATGAAGAAACATGACACAGTGAGTTTTTACATGAGCAGGGTACCACATGGGGTAAAACAAATGCAGAAAAATTAAATCATGTGTATGAACTTTACATTGTGTTAAATGGTTATATGAGTACACCGGAGAGGTAATATTTATTTGTTTATTTTTTTTTAATATGATAAAAATCTGCTTACTGATCTGTTTGCTCAGGATCGCAGCCTGTACCCATCTGCCAAATAGATGCAGTTACAAGCTGGCAGCCATCCATCAGCTTACTGGTTGGCACAGGTGCCCTTACATGCTGGGTTCCAGGTAACCTAACAAGGGAGCATTTTTACGACAGATGTAAAGCAGCAGCTGGAACAGTGGCTCTGCCTAATTACAGCATTGCTGCTATTTACTTGAGGAGAAAAGCCAAGGTTCTTGAACTTTTCATTTCTCTTTGGTAATGCACCATTAGCATACAACCTGCCTTGTTATTAACACAACATACAAATGGTGATTTTGCCGTGTATATTATAATTATATTTAGGTTTGCATTTATGGCCAATCTCATTTCATATAAGGGATTATTCAGAGAGCACCGACATGGTGCTCTCTCGTTTGGCACACTTCAGTGAGTTAAATTTGGCCACCCTGCTGTAAATTCAGTAATTGACCCGCCGAATCGAACCTATAACCTGCCGAAAAACTGCTGAACGCATCCGGCGATCTGCTGTAGAGGCTGCCGAATGCCTCTGAAAAAAGCCGACCAGGCGCTGACCAGAGGTAAAACATTTTTTTCAAAAACTGCAAATTCTGAAATTTTAACTTGTTTTTTTTTAAAAAGTTTTAAAAAAAAATAGTGCTTGAAAATGTCTGGAAATAATATATAATGTTGTATGAATAACAAAAAATTGGTCTGTTACAAAATAAAAAAAAACACCATGTAAAGAAAATTGGAATCAAAAATTTTGCTGAAAAAATCTTGAAAAATACCTAAAGAATTAAGAGACCTTTTGCTGCAAATGAAAAGAATAAACAGTTCAATAAATATTAGATAAAAATAGGGATTTTTTTTTTTACATTGAAACCTATGGGATTTACCTTCTTAACCCTGTCGAATGAGAGCATTGAAAATCAGGGCATTTCTACAACTTAACACTGCTGTTCAGCGTTCTCTGAATAGATTAACCATTACTTCTCTGTGGGGAATTTCACGGCCACATAAAGTCACTGTATTTCGTTGGCAATTTGCTAATATTTGGTAAATTGACAGCTTTTTGAATGACTATGAAGTTGCACTGTAAAGGGAAATTTCAATTGACCAATTCGGTGCTCTCTGAATAACCCCTAAAGTGTATCTTTTGTTTATTTTTCCACACCCATCAGAGTGGACCCTGTAATACTGGGTAATCAATGGCATTGATCATTGTAAGTTGAAGACCTCTTTGGTGAGATGAAAAAGAGATTTCAGTGACAGAAAAAAATTAGGCATTTCTCATGTATCCTTGTGTTATTAAACTCCCTCCGGTGGATAAGAACGGAGTTCTTTTCACAATGTTATGTGGTCATTGTAGTGTGTTATTATTATTCAGTGCTTGTATTGCGCCAATATCCCGCAACATTTTACAATTGGGAATCCACACAAGATACTACAGTACATATGGAAGAGTGGACCCTGCCCATGGGATAACCGTCCACCAAATACAACCTTTTACACAATATGCTCTGACAATAACCCCATGAGCTTACAATAAAGGAATTAAAGGGAAGTGCCATGATGGGAAGCAGGGTAGTGTGGAGATGGTGGTCTGATAACATGTAGCTGGAAATTGCAGGAGGAAACTGTGATGGAACCGTTCCCTTCCATCTGTCCTGACTCTCCAGACACCCCTTCGTTGCGGTCAGCCCAGCTACTGGGAGCACTGTCCTCAGCGCCTCGAGCAGCTTGACCCGCCTGCTTCTGTTCCTCTGCCCTGGAGCCATTAGGAATCTCCAGAAGGCCGCTCAGTACCTTCTGAGGGTGATAGTGTATAGTGTAGTGTCGCTGAAATAAAGACACCAGGCGAGGCTGTATGCTTTAAAACAGGATTCTCTCTCTCTGAGCTCTGAGAGTTCTCTCACTTTTTAATGAACAAAACGCCACCATTTATGCTGAAGTCCAACAGTCATAATTTGCATAAAATTACGCACCTCGTCCTACCCATACTAATTACATTATGTCAGTTATTTAAAACATTCTTTACATTCTTTAGCCTTCAGCTCACACAACATTTGTATATCCATTGTTCTAACACATCAGATTAAACACACACTATCAGAGATCCCTTGAATCAAACATACAGCTAGACAATGGGAAAAGCCCTAGTGCATAAATTACACAGCAGTAAAGCTTGTTTACTGTATACACAAAAACACATTTACCTACAGGAATATAAGTATTTTTAAAACCAAAGCTACGCCATTTTACACTAAACTAAATTAAACTAAAACCAAACGATGTAAAATATATTTAAAACCACTCGATATAAATGAACATAAAGTCTCTTGGGGTTGGAAGCATGGAGCGTTACATCAGCTCCATGACAGAAATTATAAAAAAAACATAAAAGCTTGGGTTTTAAACTGTTAATCAGGGAGAAAGTGAAGAAAGCAGAGTTATGAAAATAGGATGAGGACAAGGTGGGTGGGACAGAGGCAGGTGCAGATGAAAGGAAAGATGGCAGTGATGGCTGGAGATATTAAGCCGTATAGACAAAGGGTTCAAACAACCCATTCTCTATAAAATATGAGGGGAAAAACCTTTCAGCCTAAGTATTAATTCATGCATTAACAATATATGATCAATAATATTAAAGCATACACAATGTGTAGTAAGGTAGGAGGAAATATAAAGTTGCAGAATCTTTATTGTAGATATGCCATACCGTACTTATTTGTTACAGAGGAAAGATGGTAATGACGGCCGGAGGTACTGACTGAGCTAACATGTTTGTTGCAAGCTTAATATATTCTGTGTAAATCTTATCATACTACTCCACCACATTTTGTGTGAGCAGAGAAGGAACATTTACAATATTTGACTTGTGGAAATCCTGAGGATTCTCTATTCATTTCTATACATGTATCTATTGCTAAACTAACATTGACATTGTACCTGGAGCTTTATGCATACTGAATGGGAAATGTGCTTAATGTGCTTAAATTTCCATGCATCATATTGTTTTGCATATGCAATGTTCACTTCACCACAACTTTCAATAGTTAACTATGTGTGCTTTGTGTAACAGATTCAAGACAGACAAGGTGAAGGGTAAGAGCCTGATTTATATATATGCAGAAGGGAGTACACCCCTGACATTTTTGTAAATATTTTATTATATCTTTTCATGTGACAACACTGAAGAAATTACACTTTGCTACCATGTAAAGTAGTGAGTGTACAGCTTGTATAACAGTGTAAATTTACTGTCCCCTCAAAATAACACAACACACAGCCATTAATATCTAAACCGCTGGCAACAAAAGTGAGTACACCTGTAATTGAAAACGTCCAAATTGGGCCAAATTAGCCTTTTTCCCTTCCCAGTATCATGTGACTCATTAGTCTTACAAAGTCTCAGGTGTGAATGGGGGAGCGTTGTGTTAAATTTGGTGTTATCACTCTCACTCTTTCATACTGCTCACTGGAAGTTCAACATGGCACCTCAAGGCAAAGAACTCTCTGAGGATCTGAAAAAAAAGAATTGTTAATATCCCGTTAAGGACCAAGGACGTACCCTGTACATCATGATCCTCTAACCCTCCTCCATCCCAATACTTACCTCCCTGGCCAGGGTCCCGGGGTGCCGTAACGGTCTGACTTCCTTGAAGTCAGACCTCCATTTTTAAAGACTATGGCCATCACACTGATGCCATCGCCGGATGCGATGTCACTTTCTGGTGCCCCCCTGGCACTGCCAAGGAAGAGCCTGAATGGGAGTGGGGATCCTGTGAACCCCTCTCCCTCCCAAACGGCTAAGAGTTTTAAAAAAAGAGACACCGCTGGAAGGCACAGTCTGCTCCTTCCAGTAGTGTTTCTCTTTAACCCCTTAGGTGCATGGTCACGATTCAGCACTAATCTGCTCCGTATCACGGTCCTCTCCTGGAGGTGGCTGACATTGTGTCAGCCAAGCCTCTGGGCTCTCCCACCCACTGACACCATCACCATATGCGCGATGCTGTCAGTTGGGCAGTTAACCCCCTAGCTGCCAAGTGGAGATAGAAGTGTCCTCCCATATCTCCCGGTTGGTGGCAGCTAGAGTGACATGTTTGGTATCATTAGAATGGCTGGAGCATGACCAAGTTTGGTGTAAAAATAAAACCCCCAAAAATAATAATAATGAAGAATATTAAAATAAAAATGTGTTTTTTTAAAAACAAAATTTTGTCTGGGTCATATAATAAAATAGGACTTCAAATCGCATTTAAACATGATGAACAAAAACATAATTTCTAATATCAGGACAAAATTTTAAAACTATTTAGCTGGGGTCTTTTTGGCGGTTTTAGATTTTGGGTGTCAAAGTTCGAAAAAAGTGTTTTTTTTCCATTTTTTTCATCATATTTCATGGGTTTTTTACAGTAAATTATATGATATGATGAAAATAATTGTATATTTAGAAAGTCCATTTAATGGCGAGAAAAACGGCATATAATATGTGTGAGTTCCTTAAACGAGTAAGAGGAAAATTAGACCTAAACACATACAGTGCAGAAATATAAAAGCAACAGTGGGTACTTTTGGACAGACAATGGTAAAATCACCTGGTCAATATGAGGTTAACCCCTTCACACCAAAAATCAAGTTATCTCAATTTTGCTTTGTAATGCATTGAAAAGAACTCATTAGCATATCAAAAGTCTATTTTCAGACCTTTTTAAATCCGGATTTGAATGTATCCTGTGGAGAAATTAAATCTTTTTGTTTCATGTCTCTCCAAGCACCCTGGAGAGGCATACAGCCAGCAGCAAAAAGCAGCCCTAAACCTCACTAACAAAAAGTTCAAATAGATTACTGCTGCATTACAGCAGTCAGGGATTTGTCACTCGCTGCTATACAGGGATAAGATTCAGCGGGTTATATTGAGTGTAAATCCCTGTACAGTACAGATACCAGGTGTTACTGTAATTTCCATATACAGGCATTATGCCACATACAGATATAATTTTTGTATTCTATTGGTATTTTTTTGGAAGCAGCATTGCTAATAATCTCATTATGATCGCTACAAATCCCCATAAGCAGGAGATCTGAACATTTTTATTATTTATCTTTATGACAGTTACTGTATCTAGCACAAAAGTATTTTCTGTCTGTTTGATAATAATGCAGACCCCGTTTGAAATTGTATAAGATAAAGGACACAACCTAGAGATCAGAATTTTACATTTCAACAACATATCTGTACAGGTTAAACAATTGCATGAAAAAAATTCGCAAATTAACATTATTTAACTTTTTTAAATTGAATTTTTTATAAAATCACAGATTAATATTTTCTGTACAAAATATCTATTTTACCCTATATTTAAATGTTAACTTCACATCCCATGTTTCAAATAAATGTTATGACAACATTTTTTTAAACAAAAATTGCTTGGTAGTGAAGGGGTTAAGGTTTAGCATTACTTTTAGGGTTTACCCTAAGCTACAGTTTCAGCTTCGTTTTCAGTTTAATTTTAGGATAAAAAAATGGAATAGAATTTGTAGCCTAAAAAATGTATTAAAATGGAGCAAAATCGGTTGATCGGGTTACCCTAACCCTAAACGTAACCCTAACCCGAAAACAAGCATAAATACTAAACCTAACCTTAACCTTAATAGTAACTTAAAACCTAAAATTTAAGGGAGTGTTTTTTTTGCTCCGTACTCACATCAGAAAACTGTAGCAAATATGTAGCATGGAGAAACTATGCAAGTGCACTTTTTTAATCAAATATACATTTTTTTTAGTGCATAAAAGTAGCTTCATAATCATTGTGGCATTTCTCTCTGCGGCCAGAAGGAGGCGAATTTTGGATAACCTACTAAATTTACTAAAATTGAGTAAGCATCACGACTCTTGAAAGAAACAGGAGCCACGGGTAATTTGCGAATGGAAAAGGAGACAAGCAACTTGCAGCTGATACAGAACATATTTCTTAACGAAAAAAAGAATGCAACTTTTAAATAAATGTTATAAATAAATAAATATGCAAACATTAAAAGAAAATGTAAGGAAATGTACAAATACTACTTCTTCTCCAATTCTGAGCTGCCTAGGCTCCCTGGTTAGATAAATAGACACAAAAATTACAAAGGGGAGTGGAACAAAGCCAAGGAGGAAACATAACTTGGTATTAGAGGAATGCAATGATATGCTGGAATAGTGATGCACAATGCACACCAACATAACATTGCATCCCTCTTATACTGACTTAGATTATGTATGTGTTTATGCTTTGTTCTAGTATCCTGTTTTTATTGTCTGCGTATTTGCTTGGATGTACTAGGCAGAGGAATCATAAATGCAACTGCAGACATTTATTCATTATCTATAAGCAGTGTATTCAATAATGGCTAGCTTTTTAATTTTTCACTATTAAGATAAGGCACCTTGGAAGTACACTGACAGGGTTATTCAAAGAGATCCGAATGGCTGGAGAAAGGTAACCGAACGCTGATTTTCAGCGTTCGGTTACCTTTCTTGGCCATTCGGCTATCCAGAGAGCAGGCAATTCGCCAAATCCTGGCGAATTGCCTGCACATACGGTGCCTGTTCGAGGGCAGTGAAACCCCATAAAAAAGCACTGCTTCGGCTATTCAGAGAACACAAACCAGCAGTGAAAGGTTCCCCTAATGCCTTGCCATTCGGTGGTTTAATTCGGCAGGTTTATTCAGGAGAATCCCATGGGCTTCAATGTTAAAAATATTCTCGTTTTAATTCAATATCTAATAAACCGTTCATTATAAAATTCTGCAGTAAAGAGTCTCTTTATTTATAGATTTTTTAGGATATTTTAAGCATTTTTCTGTTTTTGTTTTTCTTTTTTAAAAAAAAGTCAGATTTTTTTTAACAGCCCTTTTTATTATCATTTCCTGGACCTCATATGTAATTTCAGACATTTTCGCTCAGTAGTTTCTTTGCAAACAACGTTTCACTTTTCAATCATTCATGCAAACTGTTTTCCTAATTTATTCACAGCCTTCTTCTGCAGTGTCGGCTGTTTCTGGAGGCTTCGCTGTGTGTGATCGGCTCCTGCTCGGGTTTTTCTGGCATCTTCGACGGGTTAATCAGATGTTTTTACGGGTTTTCGGCGTGCATTCGCCAGGTTTTCGCCAGGTTTTCGGCGGGTGTTCGGCAGCTTTTCCCTGCACTTCGACAGCCCTGTGGTGCTTGCTGAATACACCACAGGGTCGCCGAAATGGGAAAGCCGATTTGCACCGAATTGAAGAGAACGAAAAGTCACCAAACGTGCGGTGACTTTTCGATTCTCTTTGAATAACACTGTATGTGTGGAGTCTTTCAGGGTTATTCAGAGAAAGGTGAAAACCAGGAGAACTGGCAGGAGAAGAGAACAATCCAGACCAAATAGCCGATTTGGAAAGTGAGATAAATGGGAGAATTTTTCTGGTTTTGCTATTTTGACCTAGAATTTTCAGTTCTCCAGTCATTCTCCTGAGGTTCATCTTTCTTTGAATAGACCTGATTGTGATTTTCGCTAAACCTCACTTTATTGTCTGCTACAAGCAGTTACGTGCCGTTGGTGGATGCAGAGCCTTATTAACTACATTAGTTGTGCATTACAAACAAAACTACCTTATAACACGTTATTATAACACATATTACATAGTATTATATACTTATTACACTCTGCTCCAATAATTAAATTTCTAGAATTTGCTCTGCTACCCGTCTATGTCTGGCATGCACATGGAAAGGTCCCCCGCCTGACAGGGCTCAAATCAATGTGAAAATTTGGTACATATTGCTATGGAGCGGCTGACGGTGGTCCTTAATGACCGTATGGCCCATTTTGAGAGAGTTTGGTCCCCATGGCTGTCTATCTTCGCTCCCCCCACCGTGGCTCCCATGGAGTTTTCAGGTTGAGTCCTTCCATTTGCTTGTGGGGTTGCCCCTTCGCCCCCTCCCTCCTGGACTGTTCGCTGTGACCATACACGCCCGATTTTTTTTTTCTCCTCTCTTCCTTTCCTTTCCTCCTTCTTTTCTTTTTCTTCCTCCATCATTTTGTTTGGTTCCTGTTGTTTCTGTCCACAGGGTCTCCTTTAAATTTACCGTTTCCTATAGAGCTGCTTCGATCTCATTCAGTCACCTGCATTTCTAACTGCTGCACTTATTGTTGTTGTCCTCACGCTCTTTTATTTTGTATTTGTGACTTCTGCCTCTGTGTTTTTGTGTGACTTTTTGAAAACTAATTAAAAGCTTTATTTAAAACAACAAAAACATAAATTTTAAGTAAAATCAGTTTCAAAGGGGTAAATTAGAAACATTGAATATTCTGTATCATGTTGTAGACTGCAGCAAAATATTTTTCGAAAGATATAGAGGAGATGAATTAACTCAAGATTTTTTTCTTTTTATAAGTCCCCAGTGATGTAGAATAAACTGAGAGACAGGAGAGAGAGCAGAGCTTTAGCGGTTTAACAGAGGTCAATGGGACAAGTGACTTTTAAATTATTAATTTGATGATCATATACCACATTTCATTTATGGTAAGAGATTTATTGCTGCTGTATCTTTTCCCTTATATTTCATTTATGTTTCATATCAGAGACAGATGGACGGTTCAGTTTCTTTTGTGATCACAAACATCTTTTAACTACTTACATGCACACTGTAGAATCATATACTCACCATTCCATTGGCTGTAAGCTCAGATGAAAAAAGATCTAAAGCTTCCTATTACTGTAACACAAACTTTATATGCACGGCATCCAGATTTATATTCATACATGCATAGAATAGATGATGCCTTTTAATTCATCATTCACATATATTAAAACATTAGCATCCTAAGATGAGCATTAATTACCACTAGCAACTAGGACAGAGTCCCTCTTTGTTTGTGGGCCTTTTGGTTTGAACGTGAATGGACTTCCAATAAACTTCTCACCCTTTGTCGGATTTCTGGGTAATGAATCCCAGTATGCAATACCTTTCATAAAGGTATGGGGAAGAGCGATATCCAAATTCTCAGGCAAAGGCAAGGTCAGGGTACAAGTGAAGCGTCAGTCCAGGTGTCAAAGTTTCATACACGAGAGTTCAAGCAGAAGGATCGTATCTTAAGAGATCAAGATGAAGTGCTGAGTTTTGACTTCAGGGGAAACAAACAACTGAACACCTGGCCATGGTTATATAGGGTGCCAAGTGGATAGCTCACCCAGAATCCACCCAGTCCCTCCCCTAGGGGGAGGAGTGATACTCATGTTACCAAGTCACCTAGGGTTACCTGACCCTGGACCACATCTCTCAACCCAGCCCCTTGACTGCTGTCACCACTCCCCTTCCAACCTCTGTGGTGGCAAGCTCCAAACAGAGGCAGTCTGTAGTGTGGACGCTGTGTCTCCCGCACCATGTTGAGAACGTGTCCTAGGACCAGAGCCAAGGGCCGAGGCTGGTCATCGCAACCCTGGGGAGGATGATAATATCATCTCCCTGGTTAACACCAGGAACGCACAATACCTCCATCTTGTTCAGTATATGTATCAGTTGGCGAAGCTATGTATGCTCACAGAAATATATACATATGTTACGTTGAAACTAAAAGTACAGTTGAAATTGAGAGGATTTTTTTTGCTGAGTTTATCAAATATAAATACAGTATAATTTTGTTGGCTGTGTAAAAACAAAACAAAAATTATGTACTGCAACTCTTCCACCCAATCCGGCTGTTAGAAATATCTCCAGATTTTAGCATTGGATCAACATTTCTCTCCAAAACCATTTTTCTTGCGTTTGGTTCTTAAAAGCACCGTTTCCCTTGGCCTTGAACATCCACTGTAGCAGATAGTAGAGACTGTGCTTTCTTTGGAGGGTTCTTTTCCAACCTTTTACTATTAACGAAGCACTTGTCTCCATTGTCCTCACTGTTGTTTATTGGCTATAACTGCAATGACTGATGATGCTGCATTTCCTTTCTCTATCTCTTACATTTGTTATTGCTGCCTTTCATGTAAGATATTTCCAGTAACACTTAAGGGGTTATTCACTAAGTACACAGTTTCAGTTCAACAAATGTGAATTTTCTTTGATGTCAAATGGTGAATACTCTTTGCAGAAAAGGTCCCCAAGGTGCGCTGTAGTTGAAGGTGTTAAATCAAGGGAACCACTGTGAGTGTGTAAAATTACACAGTCTTATTTAGTGAACTGATTTTCTCTTGAGCATATAACTTCTGCATATTTCAGAGAGGCAAGTCCCTACAGGATATAAAAATCTATTAACTGATATACAAGGTTATTCAGAGAGCGGTGAAAAGCAGGAGAATGACTGGAGAATGGAAAATTCTAGGTCAAAATAGCCAAACCAGAAAAATTCTCACTTTCATTTCACTTTCAAATCGGCTATTTTGACCTAGAATTTTCCATTCTCCAGTCATTCTCCTGCTTTTCACCGCTCTCTGACTAACCCTGATACTCTATCAAGTCTAGGTAAAACTCAGGAGAATGACTGGAGAAGTGAAAATTCTAACAGATATTTAGAGATAGGTGAAAACCAGGAGAATGGCAGGAGAAGAGAACAATCTAGACCAAATAGTCGATTTGGAAAGTGAGAGAAATGGGAGAATTTTTCTGGTTTGGCTATTTTGACCTAGAATTTTCACTTCTCCTGCCAATTCTCCCGAGTTTCACTTTTAGTGAATAGACCTGTAAGAATGTCAGTATTTCAAGATCTGCCATCCAAGCTAAAGTAAACTCAGGCTCATTTTAATGTAATTCTCTGACCTCATTCAGCTTTCCCACAACCTCTGATATTCTCACACACATTCCCCCTGTATTTTCATGGTGGTTCACCAGTTTCACTTTTGAGAAATATATCTACTGAAGGATTTTGGACAGTGGACCGAGAATAGATGAAGTTACCTGTATTGCAGAATAATGGTGGTGCTGTTGTTTGCTGTTTTGAGGCAATTTTGCCTGCTGCTGTTGTACTTTGCTTCTCTTCTAAGATTTTAAGTAGACAAGCACAGCAAGCAACATTAACCCCTTAGTGACCGGGTGGTTTTACACAAATCCGTCCTTTAGTGACCGCTGCTGTTTTTACGTTTCTGTGCTGTTTGTATTTACGTCAAATTTTCCTCTTTCTCGTTTTTGCAACCCACACATGTTTTACACTGTTTTTCTCGTCATTAAATGGACTTTATAAAGATACCATTTTTTTCATCATTTCATATAATTTACTATAAAAAACATTGTGAAATATGACAAAAAAATTGAAAAAACACCACTTTTTCGAACTTTGACCCCCAAAATTTCTTATGTATCAACAACCGTCAAAAAAATTTAATTCCTTAGTAGTTTCTAAATTTAGTTCTTAGTTTAGCAATACCCAATGTTTACATATTCCTCGCTTTTCTCCTTATCTTATGCAACAATAAGTGAAAGTAGCACTTTGCCATTTACAAAGAGTTTACTTTGAAAAGTAGTCATAGTGACATTGTAACACTGATATCTGTCACTAATTCCTGAATAACCCTCCACATATACATACTTTTTTAAAGTACACAAATCAAGGTATTAAACTTGGGGTATTTTGACTCTTTCCATGCAAACCATTTTACCACAAATCTATGCCAAAGTTTGAGAAAACAAAAAGTTTTGGTGATTTTTTTTTTTTGAATGCAATTTAAGAGTACATGTACTGTGAACTTTAAGGTTTACTGCCAAAAAGTACCCCAAAATATGTTCAGAAACATCTTCTGAGTAAATTGATACCACCCATGTATAGGTATGTAGGGTCATTTGGGGGCTAATAGGCCTTATTTGAGGGGTGCACATTTCAGTTTTCCAACTTGGAATTTTCACATTTCGTCATCATGCATCCATGTCCTATTTGGGACATTTTTGAAGCCGGCCAAAGTAATTTACCCCCATCAAACCATATATTTTTAGAAAAGGCACACCCTAGGGTACTTCAAAGAGTTGTATTTTAACACTTTCCATGCACTAGCTCTTTGTCAAACTTTCAGGTAGTCACTTTTTGTGTAATTTTTTCACACACATTGTACTTTAGGCATGAATTGTCAAATCCAGTTATGGGTTACTGCCAAAAAACACCCCAAAATATGTTCAGCAACATCTTCTGAGTAAAGTGATACCACCTATATATAGATTTGTTCTGTTGTTTTTGGGGTGCTACGCCAATCTTTTGACATGTGCTTGTCATTTTTCTAATTTGACATATCTTCTTTGCTTATCTTCTTTTTAGGGGCCTTTTTACATACCTGTGGTACCCTTTGTTCATCAGGGGAAAAAGTAGGTCCCACACAATCTTGCCACTGGTTCCCATGTGTTCTGGGCAACCTGGAGGGTCAAGGCTACTATCCTTTCCCTCGTACACCCGGAAGGCCTGAGTATACCCACTCTCGCTGTCACAGAGCTTATACACCTTCACTCCATACCTGGAGCGTTTGGAAGGAATATATACTGCTTGAATCCCAGCCTTCCCTTGTATTTCATTAGGGATTCATCCACACAGATATTCCTTCCAGGTGTATAAGCCTCTGCAAACCTGGCGGCGAAGTGGGTAATCAGGGGGCGGATTTTATACAGCCTGTCAAACTGGGGATGCTCTCTAGGAGGGCACAGGCTGTTGTCACTGAAGTGCATGAAACGCAAAATGTTTTCATACCTTCTACGTGACATTGATTGGGGGTAAATGGGGGTAGAGCAGATGGGGCTACTGAGATGCCTCAGATTCTGACGCCAGGATGGCATATGCCTCCTCGGTGCTGTACACCCTCTCAGACATTATATATAATAGATTATAAAATTTTATAATTATTATATATATATATATAAGCGGATTATTGGTTCTCAAAAGAACCGTTGGGTTTCACAAGAAAATAAAAATAAACACCTAAATCTCTCTAAATCCCTCTAAACCTGCCTCAATTGTTCTAAATCTCCCTAAAATCTCTCTAAATCTTCCTCAATTTTTCTAATCTCACTAAATCTACCTAAAATCTCTAACCTGTCAAATCTGATCTCTCTCTCTCGCTCACCAAAACACAAGTGAGGAGAGGGAGGGAGAATTACAGAGGTCACGGCCAATATTTACAAAATATTGACCTGACCTGACAAATTAGAAATTTTATTTTGATTTTTTCTAACTTCTGATTGGATGTTGCTAGCCTGCCTCTCTGATGAGGCAGGCTAGGAACATCCCACACAGCCCCAAGATGACCCTGCCCTTAGAAGGGCAGCGCCATCTTGGCTGTTACTTTTATTTTATTTTATGCATTTTTTTTTATTTTTTTTTTACTTTTTACACTTTTTTTTAGTCTGCTGGGTGCCTTGATCCCCCGAGGCACCCAGCAGAGCACCTGATCACTTATGTGATCTTTTTTGTACTGAGTGCCACGATACCTCGTGGCACTCAGTACTTCCTGCCACTACCGGAAGTGATTGCTCGGGGGGAGCGATCACGGACGGACAGGCGGCAGGTAACCATATTGCAAGGATGCCTCGATGTCGAGGCATCCCTGCAATATACTCAGAGCAGCTGGAAGCGATACCGATCGCTTCCAGCGCTCTGTAGAAGTGCGGGGCACCTTTCCGGTGAAACCGGATGTTGATCGCTCCCGGGGATCTAACCACCATTGCACGGATGCCTGGACTCCCAGGCAGCCTGCAATGGCGTTTGAGCTGCTGGAAGCGATCCGATCGCTTCCAGCGCTCAAAAGACCGCAGGACGTACCATGTACGTCAGCGGGTCTAAAAGAGACCCGCGGCCGTGACGTACATGGTACGTCCGAGGTCCTTTAGGGGTTAAAGAGGGGCTTTTGTTGCATTTTTCCTTGTTAGCAGAACATGCAAAGTGACCCTCACAAACTCTATCAGGCTTATCCAAAGAGATCCGAATTGCTTGAGAAAGGTAACCGAACGCTGAAAATCAGCGTTCGGTTACCTTTCCTGGCCATTCGGCTATCCAGAGAGCAGGCAATTCGCCAAATCCTGGCGAATTGCCTGCACATACGGTGCCTGTTCGGTCACTGTTCGAGGGCAGTGAAATCCCCATAAAAAAGCA
Source organism: Leptobrachium leishanense (assembly GCA_009667805.1). NCBI lineage: Eukaryota > Metazoa > Chordata > Amphibia > Anura > Megophryidae > Leptobrachium > Leptobrachium leishanense. Next base: position 208,677,531 of record CM019065.1, on the reverse strand, counting down.
CTGCTTCGGCTATTCGGAGAACACAAAACAGCAGTGAAAGGTTCCCCTAATGCTCTGCCATTCGGTGGTTTAATTCGGCAAATTTATTCAGGAGAATCCCATAGACTTCAATGTTAAAAATATTCCCGTTTTAATTCAATATCTAATAAACCATTCATTATAAAATTCTGCAGCAAAAAGTCTCTTTACTTATAGATTTTTTAGGATACTTTAAGCATTTTTCTGATTTTTTTTTTTTTAAGTTTACTTATTTTTTCTGTAACAGCCCTTTTTATTATCATTTCCTGGACCTCCTGTGTAAATTTCAGACATTTTCGCTCAGTAGTTTCTTTGCAAACAGAGTTTCATTTTCACAGATTCATGCAAACGGTTTTGCTAATTTATTCACTGCCTCCTCTGCGTCTCAGCTGCTTCGGCTCTGTGTGATTCGGCTCCTGTTCGGCTGCTTCGCTGCATGTGATAGGCTCCTGCTCGGGTTTTTCGAAGGTTAATCCAGATGTTTTTGCTTGTTTTCGGCGTACATTCAGTGGGTTTTGCGGTTATTTTTCGTCAGGTTTGCGGTGACTTTTCCCTGCAATTCGGGGACCCTGTGGTGCTTGCTGAATACACCGCAGGGTCACCGAAATGGGATCGGCAAAAGGAACCGAATTGAAGAGAACGAAAAGTCACCGAACGTGCGGTGACTTTTCGAATCTCTTTGAATAACCCTGTGGGTCATCTGTAAAGACCTGGGTACAACTAATGACAGTAAGGCTAGGGTCAGACGAGCGCACTGACTGCGCACAGTAACAGATTCACTTTGTGACAGATGAGATTGTGGTTACATTGTATCAGTTAGTTTTGACAGATGTTGAGAAAGAGAAAAATGCAGGGGCTTCTCTACTTCTGTGTAGCTTTTTCACGTCAATGCCATTTTGGCATCCGTTGCAACATGCATTGCCCACGCGTGAAATAGTGCGCACGTGCTTTGTATGTTATTCTGTATTGACTCCTTTGAAAAGTTACGATGGACAGCATACCGTGCACCCCATCCTTAAGCGAGAGAATAAAAAATGTATACAACTTTGTATGACTGTGATATTTAGATTTTGTACAGATGGATGAATATGTAAATATTTCTGTGGAGCTACAGTCAGGTCCAGAAATATTGGGACATCGACACAATTCTAACATCTTTGGCTCTGTACACCACCACTATGGAGTTGGAATGAAGTCTGGCCAACTGTTGTGAAGGGTGTTTTCTTCACCAGGGAAAGAATTCTTTGCTCATCCACCACAGTTGTTTTCCGTGGTCTCCCGGGTCTTTTGGTGTTGCTGAGCTCACCAGTGCGTTCCTTCTTTTTGAGAATGTTCCAAACAGTTGTTTTGGCCACACCTAAGGTTCTTGCTATCTCTCTGATGGGTTTGTTTTGTTTCTTCAGCCTAATGATGGCTTGCTTCACTGATAGTGACAGCTCTTTGGATCTCATCTTGAGAGTTGACAGCAACAGATTCCAAATGCAAATAGCACACTTGAAATGAACTCTGGGCCTTTTATCTGCACATTGTAATTGGGGTAATGAGGGAATATCACACACCTGGCCATGGAACAGCTGAGAAGCCAAATGTCCCATTACCTTTGGTCCCTTAACAAGTGAGAGGCACATCTGCAAACTGCTGTAAGTCCTACACCGTTCACCTGAGTTGGATGTACATACCCTCAAATTAAAGCTGACAGTCTGCAGTTAATGAAGGCCTGAAGCACCTAAGGCGTAGGGCCCTTAAGTTGCCTCTGATGCCAGGACGCAGGGAGGATTTTTCTAGAAGGTTTTGCAGCGCGTGAGGAGATTGAGCGGGAGTGGTGTGGGAGGAGTCATCAGGAGGGTACTTAAGGCACGTGTGGAGAGGCTCTGCGCGCCTTTTTCTCCTGAGGTAGAGCGGTTGAAATCCCCACCCTCCCACCCTGTTTTATTTAATTCCAGGTTGGGTTGGTTTTTTCGTTAGTACAATATTTTTGTTGGGCTCTTTTGTCACAGTGGGGGCTTGTAGGCAGTGCTGGCTAGGGGTTCCTTTTTAGTTAGGATAACTTTGGTTAGATGGTTAGGAGATGGGAAGTTTTTTGGTGGTTGGTTGGTTTGGAGGTGTGTGGTGGTTGTGGGGAGTCCTCTTTCAGCACTGGGTTATTGTTTTAATTTTGTTATAGGAATGGTTATGTCATGGTGGTGGGTTGTTGTGTGGAGTTTTTAGCTGTGGCCTACAGTATATGTAATAAATATATATATTATTCCACAGTTATGTGTTTGTGTATTTTTTGAGTATTTATTGTCTCCCTGCGTCCGAACCGGTCATCAGTAGGCGACTTAAGCACATTGTGTTTGTTTCATTCTATCTCCATTGTGGTGGTGTATAGAGCCAAAGATTTTAGAATTGTGTCGATCTCCCAATATTTCTGGACCTGACTGTATTTGTTCAGACCGCTTTTTCATCTAGATATAAGCCCTTTTTTCTCTGTACAGATTTTTAACATTCAATCTGCTCTGCCTACCTCTTGCATTATGATACTTCGGAAGCCCTGATGGTTTATGTTAGTGGTCTTTTAAAAAACACTTCACAGTCGGTTGGGCACTCAGGCTTAAATCTCATGGCTCTCACCCACCCAAGGTGTTGGATCGACTACACATACAGATAACTGTGCCAAAGACTACATTGAAATGAGTAGCTGACTACAGAACTGGAACGGCAAGGAGGAATAACATTTGGTAAGCTTAGAGACTAACCTCTATTGCATTATTACAGCACTTAAATGCACAATCTTATACAGCGAATATTGCAGAAGCATATGAAATGAAAGCATTTGGCCATACCTCTGCTTTCAGTATTTGCTGTTGTTTCATAATTGGTATATCTAATTGCTTGGCACATGATCCGTACTCCTGGATATTTTATCCTAACTTACTAAAGATAATATGCAGCAGTTTGTAAGCCTTTGATTAGCAACTCATGCCCTATCCAAATGCTAGCGAACATTTTCTTTGCGAACAGCAATCTATCCCCTCAAAAAATTCCAAAAAGCTTGAGCATCCTGATTTTAGAAGTTATAAAGTTTGAAATATTTGAGGCTGACCATCTACATAATAAATCACTAACATTAATGTATAAATATGTTACATCGGAATGGGTGTTATGGTAGATCTTTCATCAGAAATTCATTTTGCAGCTGCATATAGCACTGTACAATAGCCTGTACTTTTTGTTGTAAATTTTTACATTTTCTCAGTGGATATAATTAGCTATAATAGATTTATCCTAACCTGAACTTCCTATAACCACCCAGGGTATTCAGCATCATCAGGCTGTTCAAACAAGCACTAGTTCCTCTTATTCAATACTGTGGAATGCTTGGGGCTAATCATCTAACTGTGGTTCTGACTAACTTTCGATATCGCCTGCTGTCAGCATTTTCAATTCTTTTATGTAATTTGTTTATGTAAGACTATTTATTTAATGTGCCGAGCGTTTTCTCTAAATCTAAACTGAAAGTCTGTCAGTCTTTTTGCAGTATCTGCCAGGTGGTAGGGGGCATGCTGATACCAACAAGGGACAGCGAGAGGCAATGAGCTCGCCCGGCATTTAGAAAAATCTCTGAAGATTTCTAGGTTAAACTTGTCGTGTTTTGTAGATTGAATATTTTGTACAGGAATTGACCTATCCCATCCAACTGAAGCCACAGCGGAGAAACGACTTCTAGTGTCTCAATCACTAAACGTTGACATCAAAATAACCTCAGAGTAAAAGTTAACTCACATGCTTTTAGGACATTAAAGGTGCAGCAATCTTGGGTAAAATTAAAGCCTGATAAATAAAGTGCATTAGGTCACCAGCATAATAATTCATATAATAAGCTTTTCATGAACACTGTGTGGCTGGTTCATCACAACTGAAGGTTCAAGGTTCTATGAATTTATAACCAAAGAAAACGTTATTTTGGAATATTCAAAACATGCTCTTGTTTTGAATGAAGTTAATTGCAAAATTAAGGAACAGCGCAAATAAGGGTCAACATCAGTGAAATTCTCAAGGCTCTCCGTGAAAGTGTTCTGAGATATTTGCATTAATGCCTGAGAGCTTTTAAAGCTTATATTTAATATTATAGAAGAAGTTAGTCCAAGAATTTTAGGAAAGTTTTTAGTAGGATTCCACTTACAAGAGACAAAACAGAAGGATCTTGTTCCTTGGCACAACAACTGGAACGGTGACAGTGACGTTTTAAGTGCATAGTGAGAAAATGAAAACTGCTGGTTGATAACCTTAAAGTCAGAAGCAGCTCCAAATGCTAAACAGTATATGGTATTAAGAATAGAGTTACCTCTTTTTTTGGGTGCCCTTAACCCCTTCACTGTTGAACCATTTCACCGCTGTGTGCTGATGTCATTTTTACCGCTATTGCTCATCATGTTTAAACACGTTTAGAAGCCACGTTTTATTATATGACCCAGACATATTATATATTGTTCTTTCCAGCAGACTCGGCAGATTCATAATATGTCATTATTATATGTATACGTCATGTCCTGCCTATATATTATAACAAAAAAATGCAATAAAATCAGAATTTTCAATCATTTACAGCATGTAAAGTGTTTTTTTTCAAATTTTTTCACATGAGTGTATGCGGTTATATTTTATATGGGGTACACTTGTATAAAAATTAGAAATGGGGACTCGTTACATTTTTTTGGGGGGGAATTACGTGATTTTTTGCAAATGCACCCCATAGAAAAAAATCATTGACTTTATAATTGAAATGTGAACAATATTGCTGCATTAATAAAAACAACACACAAAAAAAAATGTTTTTATTATTATTTTTTATTTTCTTTAAATTTTTTTATTTTTTTTTACTTTGAACATGGTCATGTTTGGTATCATTCGAAAGGCCATGCTCAGACCATGCATGACCCTCTTGCTGCCACGATTCTGGAGATATCTGGGTTCAAAGGAACCCCATATCTCCACCAGGGGATTTCCTTGGGCAGCTAGGGGTTCCCCGGCTATCTGACTTCATCATGCTTTGCATGACACATCAGGAGCCGAGGGGGAACCTGGAGGTGGAACCGCCATCCAAGATGGCGGCCCCCACCGGACCTAGATCACGATCTGCTGCCGAGCGGCGCCGATCGCGATCTGGCAATTAAAGGGCAGACACTGCTCTTCAAAGCGGTGCCTGTTTTTTTTCTGAGAACCCTCCCGATCGAGAGGGAGAGGGATCCAAAAGGATCCCCTCCCCTTTCAGGCGATCTCCCGGCATTGTCAGGGAGTCACCTGGAAATTACGTCATTTCGCAGGCGTGATGACATCATTTACGTCAGGGGCCGGCCTATATTCAGCATCTGGCTTTCCTGAAGCCAGAACGCTGCAGGACCCTGGACAGAGAGGTGAGTATCATAACATTAAAGTGTTAATAATGTAGAAGGGAGCTAGTAGGGAATAATATAGAATTACGATTGAGTTTACAAAATAGATATGTTGTAAATAAGGATCAGGTTTTATGTTTTAGGGACGATTGAAACAGCCACTCCAGTCAAATGAGAAGACCACTTGATTGGGTGCTTAGCAGCAAAGTTTCAGCTGTATTGAGAAAAACAGGTCTATAAAGCTGAAACCTTGATGCTGAGCACCCAATAAAGTGTTCTACTCACGGGACTGGAGTGCTGGGTCCCTTTTTTTTTTTACCTAGAATAAGTATACTGTGTTTTTTGTTTTTTTTACCTCTCCTGCTTCTCTGAGTACCTGTCTTGAACAATACCTGAAGTATTTTCCTTTAACCCTTTCGCTGCAGAGGCTTTTCCCGCCCCTGTGCTGAGGTCATTTTTACCGGTTTTGCTCATCATGTTTAAACGTGTTTTGAAGGCTTATTTTAGTATATTACCCAGACATATTATATATCGTTCTTTCCGTCAGACTCGGTAGATTCATAATATGTCATTATTATATGTATACGTTATGTCATGTCTGCATATTATAACAAAAAATGCAATAAAATATGTATTTTCAATAATTTACAACGTGTAAAGTGTTTTTTTTCACATTTTAACATGCGAGCAATTGCGGTTATATTTTGTATGGGGTGCGCTTGTTAAAAAAATTAGAGATGGGGTCTCGTTACATTTTTTTTGGGGGAAAATTACGCGATTTTTAACAAACGCACCGCATATAAAAATCGTTAGTGCAGCATCATTGTTCACATTATAATTGAAATGGGAACAATATTGCTACACTAACAAACCAAAAAAAAGAAAAAAAAATGTTTATTTTTTTTCATAATTTTTTTTAAAATATATTTTTAATTTAAATTTTTTTAAAAAAACTTTTTTCACATTCGTGTTTGGTATCGTTGGAACGGCCATGCTCTGGCCGATCCAACCATACCAAACATTAACCCCTAGCTGCCACGGATCGGGAGATAGGGAGTTCATTGGAACTCCCTATCTCCACCGTTGGTGGCAGTTAGGGGTTAACTCTAGGACTGGCGTCATCGTGCTACGCACGATGACGCCAGTCCTCAGGGGGAGTTCCCGGAGGCTTGGCCGACATCTTGGATGTCGGCCAGCTCCGGGAAAGGATCGCGAACCGGCGCTTTTCAGCGCCGATTCGCGATCCAGCTCCCCAGGGGTTAATGCCAGGCACCATTTGGAAGGGCAGGCTGTGCCCTTCCAAATGATGCCTGGGTTAACCCCCGCAACACCGCCGATCGGGAGGGAGAGAGGTCCGAAGGACCTCCCCCCCTCCCTTTCAGGCGCCTCCTCCGCACAGCCGCGCAGCCGCGAAGACACCTAATTCCAGCGGCTGCGGTTCCGGATGCCGGGCTGACATCGAGGATGTCAGCCCGCACCGGAGGGGCCAGCGATCGGCCGGAACTCGGCCGAACGCTGACCCCAATGGGAGGACGCGCTCAGCGCGTCCTCCGCATACCAGCTGAGCGCGTCCTCCGCATTCAAGTGGTTAAAGTAAATACATTCCCTCTATTATATACTGCCTTGTTTTAGACTTAACATTTATGTATTTGTTAGTAGTGTGGGGCAATTATTTTGATACAGAATGGTCCCCTTTTAATGAAGTAAACATCTCCTATCTTGTGAAACTTCTTTTTGATCAATTTTAGAGTACCTTGAATTTGATCTAGGGTATCTATAGTTCTTCTCAATTAGAGTTGGAGTTGCCACTGACTCTCTCTAACAGGGTTATTTAAAGAGAATCGAAAAGTCACCGCACTTTCGGTGACTTTTTGTTCCCTTCAATCCGGTGCAATTTGGCGATCCCATTTCGACGACCCTGCGGTGTATTGAGCAAGCACCACAGGGCTGTCGTAGGGAAAAGCTGCCGCAAACCCAGTGAACGCATACCAAAACCAGCAAAAACATTTGGACTAACCCCGCCGAACACGCTGGAGAAACCTGAGCAGCCACCGATCACACCGTAGAGCAGCCGCTGGAAAAAGCCGACACCGCAGACGAATGGAGTGGGAAAAAAAAAGGAAAAACAGTACGCTTGAATGTTTGAAAAGTGAAAAGCTGTTTGCAAAGAAACTACAGAACAAAAATGTCTGGAATTTACATGTAAGATCCAATGAATAATAATAAAAAGGGCTGTTACAGAAAAAAGAGAAAACTATTAAAAAAAGAACCGAAATTTTTTTTCGCAAAAACATCCCGAAAAATGCCTAAAAGATCCTAAAAAATATATAATTAAAGAGACTTTTTACTGCAGAATATTCTAATCAACGGTTTATTAGATACTGGATTTAAAACGGGAATATTTTTAACATTGAAGGCTATGGAATTCGCCTGATTAAACCTGCTGAATGAAACCACTGAACAGCAGGGTAATTCGGCAACTTTTCCCTGCTGGTTTTTGTTCTCTGAATAGACTAAGCATTGCTTCTCTATGGGGATTTCACTGCCCTCCAACAGGCACCGAACAGGCACTGTAAGTGCAGGCAGTTCACCAAGATTTGGCGAACTGCCTGCTCTCTGGATAGCCGAATGGCCAGGAAAGGTAACTGTACGCTGAATTTCAGTGTTCGGTTACCTTTCGGCCAAAATTCCGATCTCTTTGAATAACCCTGTATGTCTTAGGTATGAATAAAAAAGAATGCCAAGCTAGACAAGAAGCCAACTTTCTAATGGTAGGTTTTGTCCAATTACAGTGGCAAGAAAAAGAATGTGAACCCTTTGGGATTACGTGGTGTTTTGCATGAATTGGTCATAAAATGTGCTCTGATCTTCATCTAAGTCACAACAATTTGAAAAACACAGTCTGCTTAAAATAATACAACACAAACATTATATGTTTTCATGTTTTTATTGAACATAACATGTAAACATTCACAGTGCAGGGTGGAAAAAGTATGTGAACGCCTAGCCTAATGACTTCTCCAAAAGCTAATTGGAGCCAGTAGTGAGCCAACCTTGAGTCCAATCAGTGTGATATTATTGGATGTGTTGCTGAAAGCTGTCCTGCCCTTTAAAAACACACACCAGTTTTGGGTTTACTGGTTTCAAGAAGCACTGCCTGATGTGAACCATGCCTCGCAGAAAAGAGCTCTCAGGAGACCTACGATCAAGAATTGTTGACTTGCATGAAGCTGTAAAGGGTTACAAAAGCATCTCCAAAAGCCTTGATGTTCATGTGTCCACGTTAAGACAGACTGTCTACAAATGGAGAAAGTTCAGCGCTGTTGCTACTCTCCCTAGGCGTGGTCGTCCTGTAAAGATGACTGCAAGAGCACAGCGCAGAATGCTTGATGAGGTAAAGAAGAATCCTAGAGTGTCAGCTAAAGACTTACAGAAATCTCTGGCACATGCTAACATTTTTGTTGACACATCTACAATAAGAAAAACATTAAACATGAATGAAGTACATGGGAGGACACCACAGAGGAAGCCATTGCTGTCAAAAAAGAATATTGCAGCACGTTTGAAGTTTGCAAAAGAGCACCTGAATGTTCCACAGCACTACTGGCAAAATATTCTGTGGACAGATTAAACCAAAATTAAGTTGTTCTGAAAAAACACACAACACTATGTGTGGAGAAAAAAGGTACAGCACACCAACATCAAAACCTCATCCCCACTGTAAAACATGGCGGAGGGAGCATTATGGTTTGGGGCTGCTTTGCTGCCTCAGGGCCTGGACGGATTGTTGTCATTGATGGAAAAATGAATTCCAGAGTTTATCAAGACATTTTGCACGAAAAATTTAAGACCATCTGTCCGCCAACTGAAGCTCCACAGAGGATGGGTGATGCAACAGGACAATGACCCAAAGCATACAAGTAATTCAACAAAAGAATGGCTTCAACAAAACAAAATACGCCTTCTGGAGTGGCCCAGTCAGAGTCCTGACCTCAACCCGATTGAAATGCTGTGGTATGACCTTAAGAGAGTGATTCACACCAGACATCCCAAGAATATTGCTACACTGAAACAGTTTTGTGAAGAGGAGTGGTCCAAAATTACTCCAGATCGTTGTGCAGGTCTGATCTGCAACTACAGGAAATGCTTGGTTGAGGTTATTGCTGCCAAAGGAGGGTCAACCAGTTATTAAGTCCAAAGGTTCACATACTTTTTCCACCCTGCACTGTGAATGTTTACATGTTATGTTCAATATACACATGAAAACATATAATGTTTGTGTTGTATTATTTTAAGCAGACTGTGTTTTTCAAATTGTTGTGACTTCGATGAAGATCAGAGCACATTTTATGACCAATTCATGCAAAACTCCACGTAATCCCAAAGGGTTCACATACTTTTTCTTGCAACTGTAACTATTTTTGCTATAATATAAATTCCTTTTGTCATTTACCCCATGGTTTCTATATTTACGGCAATTGACTTCAACTGATGTCTTCTGGTTTGCTCATGCATAGCTTTTAAAATAAACTTTTGTCTTGACAGTCAATTGTGTTTGTAACAATCGTCTTTAAAGAAATCTATGAATGATATCAAAATAGGCCTTTGTAACGTCTAGAGGGCCCTATCACCTCCCTACAGCTAAAACGGGGGTGCTAAAGGGGAAAAATTAACGTTTGCTAATCTCCCCTTATCCCATTTTACCTGTAGATTGCGGGGCTGCCCCGTAGCGGCCACTAGGCTCCAGGATGCTCGGGGCAGCACTAAGATGCTGTCGCGAACATCCCTTCCATGGAGTCTATAGGACTCCATGGAGGCTTATCCTGCTGGGGCACATGACAGGCAGGATCTCACCTCTCGCGAGATCCTGCAGGTCGGTGGACTGATCGCGGAGGGAGACTGGGGACTTTTTCCCCCATCTCACTTTGCTCCCGGTGGCCAGAAGTGGCGATCAGGATGCCGTTCCTGCCACGGGATGAGAGGAGAGTATGTGATTTTTGGGGAGGTTCCAGCTGCTGCTAGATGATACAGCAGGAGTGTAATCAGTTAGCTACAGCTCTAATCTGTCACAAACATTTTTAGTTAACAACAGCTATGAGTAATTAGCTTTAGGACTTTGTGATCCTAACGCTAATTACTATTTGCTTAGACTTTGTACCCCCCATCTTAAGTATAGGGAGAGCAAAGTAACGTAAGCTCATGCTAAAAGGCGCTAATACCGATTTGCTAATGCTTTTTTTAACCTGTTAGCGTGCTGCATAAATCACCTCCCGATTGCTATCACCTCAATTAACCAAGGGCTAACACTCATTTATGTGAGTGCTAGCGGTAGCGCTAAAGAGGTGATACAGTGTTTCCCCGAAAATAAGACACTGTCTTATATTTTTTTGGCCCCCAAAAAACACACTAGGTCTTATTTTCGGGGTAGGTCTTATTTTTATGTTGGTGTTTTTTTGATGGTGTACATCTGGTATCACTCCACCTGTGACAGGAGCTGATGTTAGAGGATGCATCGGCTAAGGCTGCGGCCACACTAGCTTTCTTTTAGCAGAAGGAACGCACTGAGTGTCCATGTGACCACACTTCCCTGCGCCTGTTGCAGCTGTGTGAAGGCTGGAGGGAGTGGGTCACATGGTGCAGCGTGTGCACGATTTGCGTGCACTACCACTGGACGTGATTTCAGCCTCCCCGTCAAACAGCTACGACGGACGCAGACGGGGCTTCAAACCATGATCCTTCATAGGAGGATCGCACTGTGTGTAGCACTGAGCGCACTAACTGCGCTCAGCGAGGTGGCCACACTGGCATCAGAGTGGAAGGTACGTCCAGTCTCATGGATGTTCCTTCTGCTCAAAGAACACTCGTGTGATCGCAGTCTTATGTGGCTCTGCTCTCTCCACTGCTGCCACGCTTCCTCTGGCGCCGGTATCACTGATTCTCTCCCGCGACTCTTCAAGTTGCCCTACAACTAGGTCTTATTTTCGGGGTAGGTCTTATATTTGCCCAGTTATCAAATAAATACACTAGGTCTTATTTTTGGGGTAGGTCTTATTTTCGGGGAAACAGGGTAGTGCCTGTAGGTTCTTTGTTTTTTTGTTTTATGGACTATTTAAATGTTATTCTTGCTGCAAGTTCTTCAGCTTTAAACAGAGAGATGTAGACGGGGCTATAAAGATGCCATAGAAGATCATAGAATTCAAAAGGATACGTATGTTCCTGAGTAGTGATGGGTCGAACACCCCCATGTTCGGTTCGCATTCGAACACGAGCATTTCAAAAAGTTCGGATTCGAACTCGAACACGATTCATACTCAATGCAAGTGAATGGGACTCGAACGATAGATTTTTAGAGTGCCCTCCAAGAGGGCATATATGCAAGATATTTGCCATAAGAGGTGTATGGGGGTCTGGGTAGTGCCCTGGGGGACAGGAAACTAGGAAAAAAAGTAAATTTTTTTTTTTTTTAAAGGAACAGTGAGTTTTCCATGAAATAAAGGTTAAGAATAAAAACGAAAAATTCGTTCAAATATCATGCCTAGGAGGTCCCCATAACCTGCCTGTGAAGTGGCGGATTTGTAGGATGTATAGAAGCATTTAAAAAGGAAAAAATGACATTTCAAATGACGGTAAATGTTTTTCCTTTTAATCTATTCATAAACAACTGCTTGGGGCGACAGCCTGTATGAAAAGAGGAGATGTTTTAGGACATGCAGAACAAGTTTAGTGATTTTTTGGCTAAATTATGGTGAAACTTATGCAGGCTTTGGATGAAAGTAACAACAGGTGCATTAAAATTGGACCTTTGGTGCCAGCTAGTGCCTTCACACCGTAACCCCTCTGTGGTATTGTGGAAGAGTGCAGGGGTGGACTCTGCATTCAAATATTAAAATGATTGAAATCTGATACACGTGTCAGTGCACCCAAATATTGAGCCTTTGGTGCCAGCTAGTGCCTTCACACCGTAACCCCTCTGAGATATTGTGGAAGAGTGCAGGGGTGGACTCTGCATTCAAATATTAAAATGATTGGAATCTGGTACACGCATCAGTGCACCCAAATATTGGGCCTTTGGTGCCAGCTAGTGCCTTCACAACGTAACCCCTCTGAGGTATTGTGGAAGAGTGCAGGGGTGGACGCTGCATTCAAATATTAAAATGATTGGAATCTGGTACACGCGTCAGTGGCAGTGCACCCAAATATTACTGTGCTATAGTGTATGGCAGGATGGAAGCGCACCAGCAGTAACAACCAGCAGAATATACCAGACAGGGGCGCAGAGCGAGAGTAGTTGTTATAAAAAAACCGGGTCAACAAAATTTAGGCACTAGTACTGCGCTACTGTATATGGTGAGAATTGGCGCACACCAGTAGCAACAGGAGGCAAACAGAACAGGCAGGGAGTACACAGAGAGAATAGTCAAATGGCAGGCAAAGCCGGCAACAGATCGGGTCCTCAGAACAAGCAGGGTCAGTAACAAGTATACAAACTGATTTAGTGAGCTAGCGATGCGGGAATGAAACTCCACGGCAAGGCAAGGTGTACAGCGCGCGCTCCTGATTTAAAGGTCCCGGCGGCTCTGCGTCATCATCACGCTGCGCCCTGCCCCCTGATCACTCACAGCTGCGCCGGGTGCCGCCGAAGCTCTTGGCATTCGGCCAGCTGGTGGCACCATGCGTCCGGGCCCCCCGATCGCCACCCGGGGCCCTGGATGTCACAATATTACAAACCAAAAGCAAACGAGTTAAGTAACCAAATTTGTAAGGAGAATAATTAATGCAGCATATGATTCCGCACACTGCCGGGCAGCACCTCTACAGTATAATAATGCAGCATATGAATCCTCACACTGCCGGGCAGCTCCTTTACAGTATAATAATGCAGCATATGAATCCTCACACTGCCGGGCAGCACCTTTACAGTATAATAACGCAGAATATGAATCCTCACACTGCCGGGCAGCACCTCTACAGTCTGATGCTAGCTTTAACAAGAAGATATACTATTAGTGTAGCGGGGAAGCCGGCTGCGCATTTTGCATCGCTAACTAAAGAGACTGGAGTATTGCTTGTTGTGTTAAGCTTGAGTAGCTAAGTAATTGTGAGTTGCGGTCGCTGAGGACGGTTGGGTAAGCGAGCGAGTGGCGGATTGTTGTCTGCGTAGTCATTATTTGGGTCTAGGATAGACGGATAGTGGGTTGCTTAGCCCTGCGTCTTTCGCTGCTATGCGCATTGTGTTCAGGGGAACTGGTGGCAGCGTAACTAATAGAATAAGAAAGTGGGCACAGGGATTGTGGGAAACGTAGTCACTACCCAATTCAAGAGAAGATTGGTACTGCGTTGCAATCCTGGGACCACTTTATTGCACTCTACGTGCCTGCTGCGAGAGAAAGTGTGCGGGGACGGATAGGTAAGCGAGCGAGCAGGGATTGTTGTCCACGCAGTCATTATCTGGGTCTAGGATAGACAGATAGTGAGCGGCTTAACCTGGCATCTTTCGCAGCAGTGAGCATAGTTGCCTTGACAGGAGGCTGTGCTTGTTTGTGGATCCAGGAATCAGGTGAGTATTAGAAAGAAAAAAAAAGTTAAAGATGTTCTTGGATTTTTTTTAAAAAATGTGTTGCCTTACCTTAGCCTGGTGGCCAGTGGGGGCTCGCTGGATCCTGGTTGTGGGGGGGTCTGCCGTGGCTCCCTCCCTGCACCACCTCTCTGCCACATGCACCCGGCTGGCCAGCCCGCACAGTCGCAGCTCTGTCATCCTGCGGCCACATGCTCCTCAAGGGGTCCTTGGGAGGCCCCGGCGGGCTGCCCCTCTACAGTGCCTGATTAGAGGGCCTCGTCTGCCTGATGTTTTAGCAACAAGAATGTTTTATCCCATAGGCTTCAATGTTAAAAATATTCCCGTTTTAATTCAATATTTAATAAACCGTTGCTTATAATATTTTGCAGTAAAGAGTTTCTTTATTTTTAATTTTTTTTAGGATTTTTTAAGCATTTTTTTTTTAAAAAAATCAAAATTATTATTTTTTTTTTCAAACTTTTTGCGAACGGCCTGAAAAGTTCGAAGTTCGAATTGAACCGAATGCCCATCCCTATTCCTGAGATGATATTTATGCAATATGTAACCCAACCCAGTCAAATTCTATTCTATTCTATAAGAAAGCAAAAGGTTAAAAAATTGAATTCTTGTAATTTATGTAGGAAACTGTCAACATGACAATTCAACCCAGACAAGTGTTTAATAAAATGTATTGGTGCTTTAATTTTAACTGCAGAGAATAAACCATATACAATAACATCTGAAAAAAATAACAATTTAACATGTAGTGCAATAAATAACTGGGTGAAATTATGATTATACAGAACCACTCACATATTTCTGAGCCACGTATAGACCCATAAGACCTATAGCCAGTACAATGTGCTTAAGGGTGCCCAAGGGTGAATATGGCCACTGTTTCACATTTCAATCACAAATGTTAACATATAATGTTTGTTGTTGCAGTAATATTTTCTTGATCACCTTGCAGTATTGTCTTCCACTGATGGGTTCATAATACGAATGTAGTATTGTCAAAGTCTCACTCCTTATTCATACTAAGAGGTTGGTGTTTTATCTGAAATTTCACATTTACAAACTCTTAGTATCAATACACTCTTCGTACGCCTAATATTTCAATCAATGAAATGCTGAAAGCGCTGCTGGAAGGGATCCTGACATAAAGTGACATATTTTTATTTATAATTTTTATTGTAAGAAGTATGTGGAGTGTCTCTATAGATACACAGGCTTTATTGCCTCAATGATAAAAGGTTGAATTTACTGAGCACAAATATTTGTTTTCATAATCGAAAATATTGATTTTATTTGTATTACTCATAAAATAGATTGGAAACAAAGGAAAACCCTTTAGTAATTCTTAAGAAACGCAGTCTTTAACTCTGAGCTTGTCTTCAAAGTGAGTGAAATATTCACTCACTTCTTGAATTCATTTAAAATTATATGGCAGCCTGTGTAGATACACCTTCAGTCCTTCTTTTCTCACCTCCCCTATAAAATGATAAAATTTAGCAGATAAATCATGTATTTTAATCTCCAGTTATGCAGTCGCTATTCATTCTGCTTGGAAATTATCCTTAATTGGAAAACATTTGTGTGTGCCACTTTTCCATTTGCAGCTTGCCTTTAATGTCCATATTACGATCAATTCGCTTTGCCAGCAGCTCGATTCGTAATACATTTGAGTCGTAATACCAGTGATAATAAATGCTGCAGTGTTATCAGCTGCAGGAGTCCATAGGACTCCCAAACTCTTGAATAAGATCTGGCCACGGTGGCGGAGGGATATGCAGAGAAACACCTGGAACTATTTGTTCCCAATGTACGTCTGAATGCGGAACATGGATGTGGCTCTCACCACTTGGATCTCAGGGGAGTATGAGATTTTAAGTGGGGTTTAAAATTGCGTGCTATGTGATTGTACAGAAGTGCAATCACTTAACACCAAGGTTTGAAAGACATTTTTCACTCTTAAATAACGACAGATGCTGATGGACAGCAAGCTGGTTGGAAGCGCGAGCTGGTAACTCATTCTCCATATGCTAGGACCACATTTGTGTCTCCCATGCAAAGTATATGAGATGCTAATGTACAGTAATCTGGTGAAACACCTGAGACACAAGCTCAGCTTGCGTCTTGGATGGAATTGGATGAGTAATAAACAAGCACAACCCTTCAAACATTATGCTGTACGGATAGAGTGCTGTGCTTTGCGACCAGGTTGTGATCAGGCCCCCGATTGGCTAAACTGCAACAAATGTGGAAAATCTGAAATAAAAAGGCAGGGGTCTTACGCAATGCATTGTATAGATACAGTATTTATTTGCCATAACATACAGTGAAATGACCTTGTTGCTATGTTACACCTCTACTTGTGGATTTGTGGCAGGTTTGAGATTACATTTTGTGTAAAGAAGGAGAACGTTAGATTAAGTGGTCATGGCGCGAGCCGACCATATTACATTCCACACACTAACGGGTTTAAAAACCCGATAGCGATTCGGAGATTGTGCGGGTATACTGTACTTTGCGTATCCTTAACATGGGGAGTGCAAAGAGTTAATTAGCGTCAGGATTACAAAATCCTAACGCTAATTACACCTTGCTGCAATTAACTCAAAAGTTAACCACAGCTTGCAGCTGGTGCTAACTGATTCCGCTTCTGCAGAATCAGTTTTCACCAGCTTCGATTCCCCCAAAAATCACATACTCACCTCTCATCCTGCGGCAAGAACGCTGGCTCGATTTGCTTCTTCTGGCCACCGGGAGCAGAGGGAGACTGGGGGAAAAAAATCTTCAGTCTCCCTCCGCGAATCACTCTGCCGACCTGCAGGATCTTGCAAGAGTTGAGATCCTGCTGGTCATGTGACCGGCAGTCAAAGTCTCAATGGAGTCCTATGGACACCATGGAGGGAATGCTTGGGCGGCGCTTAGCGCTGCCTTGACTATACTGAGGTTTAGCGCTGCATTATGGGGCAGGATGCTGGATTAATGCCTGCTCCGTAATATTGAGTTAAAACAGAGATGCTAAGGAGAAACCTGCAGGCACAGGTTTTCCTCCTTAGCATCCCTGTTTTAGTTGGCAGATTGTAATACTGCCCTCAGTGTTTCTAACTAAAATATTGGGAGGCTAAGCCGCTTATCAATAAGCAAAACAAAATTAAAATGTACTTAAATTTGACATCAGGATTTGGCTTTCTTCCCTGCTACAATCGGCACCAAGACTGCTCTCTCAGAGGGAACTACCATAAGAGGCAGGGAAGAATTAATCAGGCATCAGCTTTGAATTACCACTATGGGGGAAAAGGGCTTTTTCCATCAGCCTGCTAATAAACCTGTGCTCTATTACGCTTCTCCTAATCACATTGTTACAAAACATACATACGATCTACCCTGAGGAGGATAGTTGACGTGTTGAAGCACATTAGTGGGTCTGAGGGAGGTTTCTTCCCCCTAAGATTATTGCATGGAAAAACAATTTTATCAATCAGCTGAGTTTGGTACTTTTTACTTTTAGTGTGAGTTACTATCAGCTTTTATTATAAATTTATTGATACGTCACTAATACCATCTGTGTATCTGTCTTGTAGAGGTGCAACATTTGCAGTGGTTTGCATGCCCAGGCTCAATTTGGAGCCTTCCCAGGAACGGGGCAACCTGCATAAACAATGAAAGGTTTGTCTTTCATTTATGTCTTAAAACCAAACTGCCACATCACCAACACAATCTGGTCTTGCTGGGGAGATCCTTTGATCAACTGGTTGGTACGCAGACTAGGGTCATTACAGTCCCAATTGATTTGCTCAGTTTCAAACGAGAATGCAGCCTATATCATACGGGTGTGCACATATGGAACGATCTATTTTCCTGCTCTTTGTCTTGAACCAAATAAAATACATACAAAAAATAGAGACTGGTCCCACTATGTGGACAAGCAGGACCAATTTGTGCACCGGGCACTCCTGTGCACACCTATGCACAACTGGACTAGGAGAGTGCAATCGTGGTTCAGGAGTTCAGAAATTCAATAGGTGCCCCTGACTATGTAGGACAAGAAACCCCAAGGGCAGCCATAAAAAGATGTAGAAAGCATGCCATGCATCACGAAGAATGTTTTTGCTTTTGATGTTGGCTAGAGAAAGGTTACTTTGTATACAGTGAAATCAAAAAGTACTCCTGATGTTCTAGAGCTGCTTATGATGGCTTTTTTTCCTTTGTGAAATTTGAAGCTCCATTCTCCTCCTAGAACATTGTGAATAGGATTCTCTTTGGAAAAGGGATGGCATTCAATTGTATTCACTTGGGGGTTATTCAGAGAGAGGTGAAAACCAGGAGAATTGGCAGGAGAAGAGAACAATCTAGACCAAATAGTCGATGTGGAAAGTGAGATAAATGGGAGAATTTTTCTGGTTTGGCTATTTTGACCTAGAATTTTCACTTCTCCAGTCATTCCCCTGGTTTTCACCTCTCTCTGAATAACCCTGTAAATCATGTTTTTGTGATATCCTAATGAACTATAAAGCAATATTCAAGATTTTAACAACATCCCCGTAACTGCTAAACGTACCTTGAGGTCTTATGCAAAATTATGGTTTGCATCTGTAAACCAATGGTATGCATTTTGGGGTACATCATTTGTATAAGTGGTGCGAAAGATGAGCATCTAAAACATCACATACATTGATCCATACTTAGCTAATAAATATTTTAAACAGCCAACATATGTATGTCATTATGCAGGCTTTATTATGCCTCAAGTGCTCTGCACTAGATGATTGATAATAATATTTACAGCTGCATTTCCCCAGCAAAGCTTAAAGCTGTGTGCAGCGAGATACAAGGAAACATATTTCCATTTTTCCATTCTACCACTATTTGTTTTTTGTTTTTTTTTAGCTCTGATATGTGATAAATTATATGATCCATCGGTATTATATGCATTTGGAGGAATATAGCCTATTTTCTGTGTCACTCAACAAAATTCAATAGTTTATGAAATGGATGCACTTTTAAATAAAATTGAAACGTGATGGTACACCCCCAAAAGAGACGCACGCTAGCCTTGCATGTGCCACAGTAAGCTGCTTCGAGATGTAATGAACATTAAGAGTAATGCAAAATGCAAAGCTTCATCATTACAAGCCTCCGTTCATTAGGATCATTTTTATTATAGTGAGCGAAATCCATTTCAAGGGAAAAACATTAAAACATTTATAAAAAAGAGAGCGTGATGGGAGGGGGAAGTATGGGAAAAAAAACATGTGTACAAATGTGGACCAAATGTTCCCCTCCCTGCAGCTATCAAAGTGGAATGATTCGGTAATATTTAATGGCTTGTTTTGCTCCCTAAATGATACAACAATGAAAAGGATTATTAATGTTAATAGCATTCTTATCATATTTTAATGGCATCATGTATAACCAAAATGTCATCTCAGCACATATGTCTATCTCTCACCCAGGGCTCAGAATAATCACACTTCTCAGTGAGAGAGAGAGGGGAAAAAAAAACGAGAGGGAGAGAAAAGCTTGTACAGCTGCCAGGCTAGGAGCACAAATACAGAAATGAGAGGAATTTATAAATGCTCATGCGAGGAAGGGAAAATCAAGACAATATTTATCATTTAAATACGTAAACTGAATCCACAAGGTAGAGGAAGGGAGTATATTTAAAAGGAAACAAAGTAGCAAAACAAGAGGACATAGTCTTAGATTAGAGGGGCAAAGGTTTAAAAGTAACCTCAAGAAGCATTATTTTACTGAGAGGGTGGTGGATACATGGAACAGTCTTCCAGTTGAAGTGGTAGAGGCCAAAACAGTAATTGAATTTAAGCAAGCATGGGATAGGCATAAGGCTATCCTAAACAAAAGATAAATCCAGGTAAAGTATCCATATAATTAGGCAGACTAGATGGGCTGAAAGGTTCTTATCTGCCGACATTTTTCTATGTTTCTAATATTCATTTTTTCCCCCTTTTTTCCTTAACAAAAGCTATGAATTTTTTTATTAAAGATGGAACACAGGAAGGTGAGCTGGTTAAGAACCAAAGACATTCCTTTTTTGTCAGGTTTTTGGACCTAGGATCTTCTCATCAGTTCCAAAACATTATGCATTTTAGGTAAAGCCAAGAAAAACAAAACAATGTCTTAAGTTTTTTTTAAAAACTTGGCTTAGATGCATCTTAGTTCTCTGGATCATCTTTGATATGTTTCTTCAATTTGATTGGATCCACCTCGGCAAAATTCAATCGACTGGACATAATTTGGAAAGTCACACACTTGTCGCTATAAGGTCTCACAGATATAAATGCATATCAGAGTAAAACCAAGCCATGAGGTCAAAGGACCTGCCTGAAGAACTCAAAGATAGGACTGCATTAAGGCATAAATCTGGAGAAGGAAACAGAAAAGTTGACTACAGTAAAGTTTCCCAAGAAACCGGTGACCTCCATAATTCTTGAATCACAGAAGAACAACCAACATTCCTCTATGAGCTGGCCTCCTGGCCTACCTTTATAATAATAAATCACAAACATATTTTGCAGCATTGTACCATGGTTTGGGCAAAATAGAAATTAACAAGTAAATTTGATGCACGGAGAACCAAAGGGAAAGTAGGACACTGCTCAAGCGAGTTTACAATGTAAGGCTAGGATCAGACGAAAGCATTTTTCCCTGCGAACGTGAAAAAGTGCGTCCGAACGCATTGACGTATTTTTTCACGGAATGCGCAAAAACGGTCAGACGACGCACATTTTCGGGCGTGATTTTGTACGGATCGTTAATAAAACTCTTTTTGCGTCTGGGCGTTATGTAGGCCGGACATTAGCAGCGCCTGACATCTCCTAATCACGCAAACAAGCCACTATGCCGCAGCTGCGCACTCAGTACGTCAGTACTAGCGGTTCAGCGTTCTCAAAAAAATGCGTTCAAATTCCACTTGCGTTGCACGGCCGGACTTTTGTGCGGCCGTACATCGTATATTGGCCGTCATTGCCCGTCATCTGCTGCTAGTGCAGCCATAATTATGTGCGCCAGAACGCACGTTAAAAGTGCGCTGGTCTGACCCCAGCCTTAGAGGTGATGGTATGAGACGTAGTGGGATGCATGGGGGCTTTGTGGGAGATGAATCACAAAAGGTGCAATAGAGGTTTTATGGACTGTGCTGACTAGCTTCTTTAAAGTGTTAGTAAATATGTCTTAAAAGACTGGCAGCATGTCGAATGTTGCAAAGGAGAAATTTCCATAGATGGGGACAGCTCAAAAATGGTCTGTGTAGTATGAGAGTATGGTAATAACAGATCATTTATGGAGTGAAGTTATTGTGATGGAACATACCTGCTATTAAGAGGACGTGTAGGCAGGTGGTTGTTACAAAGAGCTTTGTATGTGAGGACCAGTATTTCGAATTGATATCTAAATAAAGCAGGAAGCCAGGGTAGAAATTGACAAAGGAGAGTTGTGAGAGGTATAAGAAGTGAAGTGGATGAGCCTGGCAGAGGCGTTCATTATAGACTGTAGAAGGATAATGTGGGATTATTTAAGGCCAATGAGAAGAAAATTACAGCAGACCATTTGGGGAATAATAAGAGATTGGATGAGTATTTAGTAGAGTCTTTGTTTGGAAAGGGCAAATGCATCCATTGATTTCCATAGAAAATGACAATAGGTGACCAAGAATCTGATGGTCACTCTGGGTGAACTCCAGAGATCAGGTCAGGTGTCGAGATCAGAGAAACTTGCAGAAAGATGACAATCAATGCAACACTCCAATCTTGTCTTTATGGCAACTGTCCAGGTGGAATACTCTCCTCACTGCAAAGACACACAAAGGCCAACTTAGAACATACATAAAAAGCCTAAATAATTCTCAGGTTGTGAGAAATGTGATTCTCTGAACTGGGGCCAAGCAGTTCAAACTTCACTTCATCAGACCAAAGAGTTATAGAGTTATATCTGAATGAAACTAATCACCTGCACAATAGCATGCAACAATTAGCAACAAGTGTCCCCCTAAACTTGCTTTGATGTTTTCCTGGTGTCTTCACACCAAGTGCCAGGGATTTTTTGCAAGGGAAAGTGGTCTCCTGCTCTGCACTGATTGCTCCCCCCTTAAGGGTCTGCTGGCATGAGGGGGGAGAAATTGCATCTTATGCAGTCCTCCTATTCAGAAGGAAAAAAAGAGGATTACAACTTCCTCAGCACTGGGTCACAGGTGCCTGCTACCACTGGATCCAGAGGACCCACAGAAATATCGGGAGGATGGGAAGGCAACCCCCTTAACCCCATAGTGACCGGGTGGTTTTATGAAAATACATCCGAACGTGCCCGCTGCTGTTTTTAAGTTTCTGCGCTCTTTGTGTTTGGGTCAAATTTTCCTCTACTCGTTTATGCAACCCACACATATTATATACCGTTTTTTCTGCCATTAAATTGACTTTCTAAAAGTACCATTATTTCCATCATATCATATAATTTACTATAAAAAAATATGAAATATGGTGAAAAAATTAAAAAAACACACTTTTTCGAAATTGAATCCCCAAAATCTACCACCGTCAAAAAAGAAGCTAAACAGCTTCAAAATTTTGTCCTGAGATTACAAATACCCAATTATTACATGTTTTTGATTTTTAACCCCTTCACTGTTGAGCAATTTCACCTCTGTGTGCAGAGCTCATTCTGACCGTTTTATGCTCATAATTTTTAGATGCCAGCTTAAGTCCTATTTAATTAAACCTCCAGAATTTTTTTTTTTTTAAAAAACAATATTATTATTATTATTTATTTTACAACAAACCTGGTCATGTTCAGACCTTTCCAATGATATCAAACATGACCCTTTAGCCGCCACGGGTCGTGAGATAGGGGGATCCAATCTCCACTTGGCAGCTAGGGGGTTAACTGGCCCACTGACGTCCTCACACATATGGTGCTCACACATATGGTGAGGATGTCAGTGGGTGGGGGTGACCCGGAGGCTTGGCTGACATCCAAGATGTCAGCCACCTCCGGGTTTGAATCACGATCCGGCAATGTAAGGGTTAATGCTACGCACCGCTGCAAAGGGGAGACTCTCTTCTTACCAGCAGTTTATTTTTTTTTTATAACTTAAACCCGTGGAGATAGAGGGCTCCAGAATTGCCCCCTCTCCTTCCTGATTTTTACAGCAGGCGCCTGGTGATGACCTCATCACACACCGTGATAACACCATTGTGCCTGCTGGACCCCCTGAAAAGGTGGGGTGAGCTTCCAGCCTGCCAGACCACCACGGGAGCCCAGCGAGGAAGGTGCATATCGGGATGGAAAGAGAAAGATTAGGGGACCCTGACGTACCATGTACGTACGCGGGTCTAAGGGAGACTTTCCGATTGGACGTACATGGTACGTCAGCAGTCAGGAAGGAGTTAAAGAGCTTTCCAAGGCGTTCAACATTAGAGTCAGTGATCAGCGCTCTAGACCAGGTGAGCAATAAATTGTGATGTGGGGACATAAAGACCAGCAAAAGTACATTAACATACTGCACTATGAGAATGTTTTTGTCACCCTTCCTTCCTGAGGGACATCGGAATAGATCACCTAGAACAGTGGACAGTTTTCCCTTCCATACTGTACTCTTCAGATGGAGTGTTTTGGGGATAGACTCCGCCAAACAGTTCAATCTTCATTTCGTCAGACCAAAGCTTTATATCTGAAGGAAACTAATCACCTGCGCAATAGCATGGTGGTGTTAGCATCCTGTTTTGGAAGTGTTATTCTGAGACAGGGACTCGGAGATTGGTAATAGTAGCAATATCCTTAATAAAAACATTGTTCGGAGCACCTAGGACCTTAGACTAAGCCAAAGGTTCCCCTTCCAACAGGACAATAAACCAAAGTACACAGTCAACAATGTAAATGTACTTGAGTGGCCGAGGCACATCTCGGGAGAAAACTCAAAATGGCTGTCATAACAGAGCTTGATAGGAGCTGTAGAGATTAATACAGAAACTACCCAAATTCAGTGTACTAAGCTTGTCAAGTGATATAAAGCAACCCATCCACGCCCTTGTAATCTCCCGACTTGACTATTGTAGTAATCTTCTTGCTGGCCTCCCTCTCTTCCGCTTCTCCCCCCTACAATCCATTCTGAATGCTTCTGCCAGGGTTATCCACCTCACCCGCTGCTCTGTCTCTGCTGCTCCTCTCTGCAAGTCCCTTCACTTGCTCCCCATCCACTAAAGAATTAAATTTAAAATCCTTACCCTGAACTACAAAGCTCTTACTAACTCAGCTCCCCACTACCTGTACGCATTAATCTCCAAATACACCCCAGCCCACTCCCTAAGGTCAAACAGTGACCTGCACCTAGCTTCTCCCCGCATCACCTCTTCCCATGATAGATTGCAGGACTTCTCACGCGCAGCCCCCATCCTCTGGAACGCTCACCCTCATACTGTCAGACTTTCCCCTAAAGACATTCCTATTTAAGGAAGCCTACCACCCAACTCACTGATGCAACCAGTCCATCACTCTCACCTTGCAGTCCATCACTCTCACCTTGCAGTCCTCTCCTCCTGTTTCCACCCCCAACCCTTCTAGATTGTGAGTTCCCTCAGGAATAGGGCCCTCGTTTCCTCCTGTACCGGTTTGTCGATTGTTGTTCAATGTATTGTAACCCTGTCTATATTGTGCCCCTTGTACAGTGCTGCGAAATATGCGCTATATAGATATAATAGGCTATATAAATAAAGAATAATAATAATAATACCCAAAAAGAATTTAGGCTGTAATTACTGCCAAATGTGCTTTCACAACCCATACCAATACCTGAAGGAGGTGGAAGACAGACACGTAGCTCACATCACCATTTAAATTAAATTAAATGATCAAGGTCAAAAGAGTGTCCCTTTACAGTAGCCTATACTAGAGAGAATGTATAAACAGTAGCAGGGACAAGATACACATATCATATACCTGTAGATACTCGAGTATACCGCTAGATTTTGATGACAAATTTTACCTTAACCACTTCAATGCGGAGGACGCGCTCAGCGCGTCCTCCGCATTACTGCTGGTATGCGGAGGACGCGCTGAGCGCGTCCTCCCATTGGAGTCAGCGTTCGGCCGGGTTCCGGCCGATCGCTGGCCCCCCCGGTGCGGGCTGACATCCTCGATGTCAGCCCAGCATCCGGGACCGCAGCCGCTGAAATTAGGTGTCATCGCGGCAGCGCGATGACACCTAATTCAGGCGCCCCCCCGCATGTGCGGAGGAGGCGCCTGAAAGGGAGGGGGGAGGT
Source organism: Leptobrachium leishanense (assembly GCA_009667805.1). Lineage (NCBI taxonomy): Eukaryota > Metazoa > Chordata > Amphibia > Anura > Megophryidae > Leptobrachium > Leptobrachium leishanense. The sequence goes on along the minus strand of CM019065.1, from coordinate 208,652,302 downwards.
CCTTCGGACCTCTCTCCCTCCCGATCGGCGGCGTTGCGGGGGTTAACCCAGGCACCATTTGGAAGGGCACAGCCTGTTCAGGGGAAGGGCCAGCGCCGGTTCGCGATCCTTTCCCGGAGCTGGCCGACATCTTGGATGTCGGCCAAGCCTCCGGGAACTCCCCCTGAGGACTGGCGTCATCGTGCGTAGCACGATGACGCCAGTCCTAGAGTTAACCCCTAACTGCCACCAACGGTGGAGATAGGGAGTTCCAATGAACTCCCTATCTCCCGATCCGTGGCAGCTAGGGGTTAACGTTTGGTATGGTTGGATCGGCCAGAGCATGGCCGTTCCAACGATACCAAACACTACTGTGAAAAATTTTGAAAAAAAAAAAATGAAAAATAAAAATAAAAATAAAAAATTAGAAAAAAACAATTTATTTTTCTTTTTTTTGGTTTGTTAATGCAGCAATATTGTTCCCATTTCAATTATAATGTGAACAATGATGCTGCACTAACGATTTTTGTATGCGGTGCGTTTGTTAAAAATCACGTAATTTTCCCCAAAAAAAAATGTAACGAGACCCCATCTCTAATTTTTTTAACAAGCACACCCCATACAAAATATAACCGCAATTGCTCGCATGTTAAAATGTGAAAAAAAAATCTTTACACGTTGTAAATTATTGAAAATACATATTTTATTGCATTTTTTGTTATAATATACAGACACGACATAACGTATACATATAATAATGACATATTATGAATCTACCGAGTCTGACGGAAAGAACGATATATAATATGTCTGGGTAATATACTAAAATAAGCCTTCAAAACACGTTTAAACATGATGAGCAAAACCGGTAAAAATGACCTCAGCACAGAGGCGGGAAAAGCCTCAGCAGCGAAAGGGTTAAAATTGGAGGGGTCGCGTTATATTCGAAACATCTGCATTGCGTGTAAAAAAAAAAACTTGCCTTGCTTTGGATCCCAAGTCTCCCGGAAGTTCCGGTAGTCTCTCTGAAGTGAATGCGGGCTCCCTGATGCTTGCAACGCTCCAGGAACTCCCGCATTTGGGAGAGGTGGGATCCATCACAGCCAGAGTGCACACTCGGTTTAAGCCAATCATTCACCTCGCTCGCCTCCGTCGGCTATCTAATCGCTAGCAAAGTACACGGGTGGCCGGCGGCTTTATACTTGGTAACAACTGCAATCATTCTAGAGCAGAACACCCTGGCCTGAGGATTTTGTTTACCGGTACAGTAAAATATTTTCCTTGCGTTATATTCGAGTCTTGAGTGTTCTCTCATTTCCATAATAAATCTCTATCCATAGCGTTATATTCGGGTCGTGCTATACTCGAGTATCTATAGTATGTAAATATTACATTATCACTGTGGATCAAATCTCATTCACTACAACTGGAGCATATGTAATGAGACGTGTTTATTAACATGTGCTGAAAGCACCCCCAAAAATACAGCTCCATGGGGCACATCTTTACACCTGTAATATGTTCAAATATCGTACCACTGCTGTCATTTTAGTGATGCTTGTGGATGCATACATTTTATCATGGATAAGATTCATGAAGAGAGCAAAATCCCTATCTATTTATTTGAGGGATTATGCAGATCCCAGCTACTGACTTGTGACCAAATAAATGAAATTCGGAATACTGCAGATGCTCCCTGTCATCCTGTGTTGTATAGCAGTAAACACTTGATGTTCTGAGAGAATGCTGCCTTATACTATACTATATTTTACTAAAACAATTATTAAATAGCAAATAATTACTATATATACACATTCTATTGACCTATTGCATTAGCCTAGATATACAGGGTTATCCAAAGAGATTCGAAAAGTCACCGCACGTTCGGTGACTTTTCGTTCTCTTCAATTCGGTTCCTTTTGCCGATTGCATTTAGGTGACCCTGCGGTGTATTCAGCAAACACCACAGGGTCCCCGAATTGCAGGGAAAAGCTGCCGTAAACCCACCGAACACTAACCGAATGCACGCTGAAAACAAGCAAAAACATCTGGATTAACCTTTGAAAAAGACGAACAGAGCCGAACAGGAGCCGAAAAGAGCCGAATCACACAGAGCCGAAGCAGCTGTGACGTAGAGGAGGCAGTGAATAAATTAGAAAAACCATTTGTATGAATCTGGGAAAAAGAAACGCTGTTTGCAAAGAAACTACTGAGCGAAAATGTCTGAAATTTTCACAGGAGGTCCAGGGAATGATAATAAAGAGGGCTGTTACAAAAAAAATAAGTAAACTAAAAAAAAAAAAAAAAAAAAATCGGACTTTTAATAAAAATAAAAAAAAATCAGAAAAATGCTTAAAGTATCCTAAAAAATCTATAAATAAAGAGACTTTTTGCTGCAGAATTTTAGAATGAACGGTTTATTAGATATTGAATTAAAACGAGAATATTTTTAACATTGAAGCCTATGGGATTCTCCTGAATAAATTTGCCGAATTAAACCCCCGAATGGCAGGGCATTAGGGGAACCTTTCACTGCTGGTTTTCGTTCTCTGAATAGACGAAGCAGTGCTTTATCATGGGGATTTCACTGCCCTCGAACAGGCACCGAACAGGCACCGTATGTGCAGGCAATTCGCCAGGATTTGGCGAATTGCCTGCTCTCTGGATAGCCGAATGGCCAGGAAAGGTAACCGAACGCTGATTTCCAGCATTCGGTTACCTTTCTCAAGCAATTCGGAGCTCTTTGGATAACCCTGTTAGTCTTTTCCTTTAATTCAGCAATTCATAACAAGTAGACATTATCTCAAAATGGATTGACATTAGATTTTCTTATATTCCTTTTTCTCTTATTATTTTATATTTTAGAATAGTATGATCTCCTTATGAGATAGAGGAGAATTAAAGAATAGCAGGGTTATTCAAAGAGATTCGAAAAGTCACCGCACGTTCGGTGACTTTTCGTTCTCTTCAATTCGGTTCCTTTTGCTGATCCCATTTCGGTGACCCTGCCGTGTATTCAGCAAGCACCACAGGGTCCCCGAATTGCAGGGAAAAGCTACCGCAAACCCGACGAAAACGAACCGCAAAACCCAGCGAATGCACGCCGAAAACCCTCAAAAAAATCTGGATTAACCTGCCGAAAACCACGGAAAAACCCGAGCAGGAGCCGATCACCCGCAGCGAAGCCGCCGGAAAAAGCCGAGAAAGCCGAGACTGCAGACAGAGTGAAGTGAATAAATTAGAAAAACAGTTTGCATGAATGTTTGAAAATTGAAACACTGTTTGCAAAGAAACTACTGAGCGAAAATGTCTGAAATTTACATATGAGGTCCAGGGAATGATAATAAAGAGGGCTGTTACAGAAAAAATAAGTAAACTTAATTTTTTTTTTAAAAAATCGGACTTTTATGAAAAAAGAAACGAAAAATGCTTAAAATATCCTAAAAAATCTATAACTAAAGAGACTCTTTACTGCAGAATTTTATAATTAACGGTTTATTAGATATTGGATTAAAACGGGAATATTTTTAACATTGAAGCCTATGGGATTCTCCTGAATAAATTTGCCGAATTAAACCACCGAATGGCAGGGCATTTCGGGAACCTTTCACTGCTGGTTTGTGTTCTCTGAATAGCCGAAGCAGTGCTTTTTCATGGGGTTTTCACTGCCCTCGAACAGGCACCGAACAGGCTCCGTATGTTCAGGCAATTCGCCAGGATTTGGCGAATTGCCTGCTCTCTGGATAGCCGAATGGCCAGGAACAAGGAAAGGTAACCAAACGCTGATTTTCAGCGTTCGGTTACCTTTCTCAAGCAATTCGGATCTCTTTGAATTACCATGTATGTTTTATGTTAGCTCTCATTTAAAATGGTCTTTTCCTTCTTTTTAACCCCTTACTATCAAAACATGTTCAATCGATTTTACGTTTTAAAAACTACAACATTTTAAAAATCTTAAACCGTTGCTCTCTGCGCTCAAATCAAAAGAAGGGGCAGAATACTTTTGGCCTGCAGATCAGCATATCTGATGGTGCCATTTGAAGCTCAAGATATCTCGGTATCGGTAGTGAAGGGTTAAAACACAGCACTCGAGCTATATAACAAAACAGCTTGAGTGCTGTGCTTATTTTTTTTAATGGCATATTCCACCTGAGGCGCAAGTCCAGCTTGCTCTCGGATGTAGCTCCAGGATACTGTACATTAACGTCTCCTATACTTTATGCGTCTGACATTATTCTAAAAAGAATAAAGTCTTTCAGACCCTGCTCTTAGGTGATTGTACTGAAGTGCGTCACCTAACACTAGGCCTGGTTCACACCTGGGAATTTTACAGCGCATTCCTACGTGCTGTAAAACGCTCAAACACTGAAATCCCATTATTTCCTATGGGCATGGTTCCCACCTGGGCATATTACAGCGCTTAGGAACGCGCTGTAAAACACCCTACACCCAAAAAAGTACAGGAGCTTCTTTGGGGCGTATTACAGTGCATTTGCAGCCATAGACTTCAACGTGAATGCGCTGAAATGGGCGTTTGCGCGTTTTCATAATCAAAAACGCACGTATGAACGAGCAAGTGAAAGAAGCAAAAGGTACATGTGTGCAGTGTACATTACCATACGTAAGGTTATTTGTTGGTTCATTATATACATCTACATGTGCACATGTCTGCACATTGTTCGTCTTTTGTAGATATCCATGTTAACAGACTGCAAACAACACACTCTCTTCTGTTAAACAAAGGCACAGGTAAAGGAAATAGTGCATCTCAGGAAGTATTTTTCATTGGGCGCCTGCGTAAGACAGGAAGTATTTTTCATTGGGCGCCTGCGTAAGACAGGAAGTATTTTTCATTGGACGCCTCCGTAGTCAAATTGTCTAATTGTCAAAAACGTGCGAAAACACCAGGTAATACGCTCACAAAACGCCTGACAAAAACTTGCGTAAAACGCGCATATGAGATACGCTCAGGTGTGAACCCAGGGTTAGGGTAACCGCCTCTAGATATCCCATACTCAACTTAGATTCCTCAGTGGTGAGAGTGGTGCGATCCGCCACTTCCTGACTCCATGGACAGAAGAAGACTGGGAAGAAATAGTTCCCAGTGTTCCTCTGTGTATCCCTCTATCACCAGGCCAGATCTCAATTGCGCTCGCCTCCTTGGAGTCCTTTGGATGTAATACGGGTGATAAATGACAGACGCCAATGGAAAATGGCTGACGCTAAGGTTTTTCATTTGTATCTGTCATTTAAAACGAACTTCAGAATAGAATCCTTATTTGCTTTTTGCTCTTGTTTATAAAAAGCTTTCCTTTCAATTGCATTGAAAGAGGATAAAATTGCTCAAACTTGTATTACTAAAAATGTATGTTATTTTGTGAATTCAGGAAGAAAAGATTTGTTTCCAATGAATGGTATGGTGTGAATCCAATAACAGAAGTTTTTTTTTCTTGAACAAGACCATATACATTTCACTGGTAACAATAGTATTCTATAGCAGGAAAATATCCCATTGTGGTTGCCCAGTTTAAACAAAGTCCCTGCTCATGTTATTTTTAGCAGTTGTTATAACATTGTTATCATTAATGTCCTGCATTTCCAAATTTAAATACAGTCTGTTTTTAACTGAGAGAACGTACAGAATGTAATCCATCTTGACATTTCCTTCATGAATTTGCCCTGTCCTCTTTCTTAACAAAACAACAACATATTTTCCTATGCTTACTGTATATAATGATCCAGGTATTTGTAGGATTATGTGTGTAATACTCTATATGTATTATATTTAGATTTATTATAGTTACATTGGCAGGGAGATAGATCATTTTTTAAAAAATGGTTCTATTTGAAACTTCAATACGGGCCCTTGTATTTACATTTTGTCCAGACATTTTCTAATATTTTTGACCTTTGTTTCAGTAGAATGAATGAAATAGAATTAACTTCACAAGTATCTTGTCAGTTCTCTCCATTGACAGATGCTTTATCTGTTATGCATCATTAATGCGTATTACGGACAAAGTTGTAATTGGTTAAAGGTGAAAGTTCAAAAAGAATTTGTTTCAATGTATGCCTCTGATGTATAAAGGAGAAAGGTATATACAGCAAAGGAGTACAGAAATGTGGTTTTATGTTAAAATTAAAGGTCAGTCAATTTTAGACATGGGTTTAAAACCATTTTAAAAGAGATTAAACCTTAGCTCAATCGTCTGCGACAGTTGAAATAGTTATGAGGGAAATAGCATCAAAGGCGCGAGAAGAATATTGAGATGGTGAATGTCAATATTATTGGAAACCAATACAATATTGAGATGTAATAATAATAAAAATATTCAATTTGTAAACAGTAATGGCCCTATTCCATAGTTAATAGTAAAAGGCAGATGCTAATGTAAACAATTTGCACGAGGCATTAAACAGCGCTTGCTGATTGCAACTCTATTTACAAACCTCATGCAGGTTTTGGCATTCCACAACTTAGCACCTCGTGTCGAGGCGCTATATTTACACATCGAGACGCTACGTTTAGCGTCGCGAGGCACAATCAAGGATGCGTGTGCAGCTTTTCCTTTGTTGTTTCATTCTCTGGGCTTGTCCTCATCTGCCGCTTCCCGCCCAGGCGCTATAAATACTAGATGCACGCGTAACACGTTGACTGAGATCACCAGTTAGACACAGGGCCCCATGTGTTTGAAGAGTTTTGTGGGTACCAGAAGGTGTGGAGTGTAACTGCTGGGAGTAGGGAGGATTTTTTTGTTACTGTTTATTGTTACCCTTGTCAACCCTTCATTACTTCATAGATTAACCCCTCATTTCAAGTAAATACACAACACATATAGTTGCTTATAGACATAGGCATAGGCCTATACATCCCTATAAAATGCACACATACCTGTCATTCCTCGTACCTTGCCTCCCTCTTGTTTTCATCATGTCCCCTTACCCTATGTATTCTACCCTGTCTTTTTTTTCTAGTTTTTTCATGGAGGGTGAGGGAGGATTGCTGGAGGGGAGGAGCAATAGGAGGTTGGAAGAGTTCTATAGAGGGAAAGAGGGAGGGTTGTATGGGCATAGGGGTGAGATGGAGTGGAGAGGTGAAAGAGAACGGAGGGGTGAGATGGAGCGTAGGGGTGAGATGGAGCGAAGGGGTAAGGGGGGGTAAGGGGGTGAGGTGGAGCAAGCAGTTGATGGGAGAGGAGGGGTGAGGTGGAGCAAAGAGTTGATGGGGAGAGGAGGGGTGAGATGAAGAGGAGGCCTGCAAGTTGGCCTGATGGTGAGAGGAGTGGTGACAGGGAGAGGATGCCTGAGAGGAAGAGGAGGCATAGGAGTGAGGACGAATGTGGCCAGAGAGTTGTCAGGGAGGGTAGAAGAGGCAGGCCAGGCATATCCAGAGAAGGGACAGCTGCTGGACGAAGAGGCTAAAGCAACGTTTATGCGGTAAATGAAAGCAGCCTTCAGGACTTTTTTCGGTAGTTTTTCTGTATTTATTTGGTGAAATTTTTGGATTCTTAACTATTTTAAAACGTCAAGGCTTTCTTTTCTTTGTCAAACGCAGCGGTTTTTTTTCCTTCTCTTTTCAGCCTGGCTGTGTCCAGCAGGTGCTGTCCTAGGTGCTGAAATCGATCCAATATATTTCAGTGCCAAAGACAGGGGGATTACTTTTTTTTTTTTTTACCCTAATCGAAGTAATTAATTAATCCGTTTGACATTCCGAAATAACTAATTGATCTTAAATAATAAATTAATCCAAAATATGAGTTACTAATATCCCAAAATAACGAGTCGATCAGAAATACGAATCAAGGCAACATAACGATCGTACCGAAACTAACTAAAAAATGTGAAACAAAAAACAAAAGGAACTGCAGTAAAATAAATACAACCTTTAAAAATTGGTCAATGGTGTAGATGGCACATCCAGATGAAGAGTGGATTCCAATAGCTAAAACAATAAATGCACTAACATAGCATAATACTGTAAAAACATTTAATAATATAAAAAAACACAAGGAAGCCACTCACAAACAACGTGGCACACGTTCAAAAAGTGTGCATAATAGCATAATTAACACATCCTTATAGTCACCGCCACCGGAATGCGTTCAGTCCACAGAATGGAGACTCCTGGCCAGGGTAGACTCCAAGGAAGCCGATGTTTGTGGTCCAATATAGTTAGGCAGAAAAGTTCTTGCGGACCACCCAGTTTCAACGACCAGAAAATCCAGCTCCTCTTCAAACGATGGACAGCAAGGCGGCAGGCAGTAGACACAAATTAACCCTTTTACTGCTGAGGACGTGTGGGGAACGTCCTTATTGACTCCTAAGGAAAGATAGGGGTTACTTTGAACCCCAATATCTGATTGTTTTCAGCTAGCATGGTCATGTTTGGTATCATTAAAAAGGCCAGAGCATGGCCTTTCCAATGATACCAAACATGACCATGTTTAACTTAAATAAAAAAAATAAATGAAAAATGTGGTTTTTTTTAAGACGTGAAATGGCTCAGCAGTGAAGGGGTTAAAGCACAGATCAGCTCAACATGTTTCGTCCGTAGGACTTACTCATGAGTCCGAAATAACGAATTGATCTTAAATAATAAATTAATCCAAAATATGAGTTACTAATCTCCCAAAATAACGAGTCGATCAGAAATACGAATCAAGGCAACATAACGATCGTACCGAAACTAACTAAAAAATGTGATGGATCAATCCGAAGCAAAAAAATGTTTTCGTTGTGCACATGTCTAGTAGATGTCACGTGGAATACCTGTATAAATTATGAAATGTCCAAAAGCAATAAAGATAAGCGAACAGCTAGAAATTGGTTGGTTAATGGTTGGACATATATATAGGATGACCATCTCAGCCATGTTTAAAGGGACACTTAAGGGGTTATTCAGACTGACATTTCATGCTCTCTTGTTGCCTGCACTTTGGGAAATCAAATTCCCCGATCTTGCAGTGAATTCAGCATTCGCCACAGGGCCTCCGAAGTGCAGGGAAAAGTCGCTGCAAAACCGCAGATTTAAGAAAAAAAACGCCGCAAAACCACCAAATTTATCGGATAATTTCAGCAGGTCCTGTCGGCTTATTGGATCCGATTCGATAAGCCGCTGGGAACCAGCAGAAATTTTAGGATCCAATCCTATACGATAAATATCGGATCCAATCCGATAAGCCGCCGCAAACCCACCGAACGAGTCCAGAAAAAGTCAACAATCCGCTGAACACATTGCCGACCAGCTAAACTTATTGAACGTGTCATTTTGAAACGTTGTTTGCAACAAAACTGGACAAAAATATCTGGAATCAACATATAACATATATATCCTATGAATAGTAATTAAAAGGTCTGTTACAAAAAAAACACTTAAAAATAATCAGAAGGCCAGATCGGCTCTCTCTAAATAACCCTGATAATTTATTCATGCTGATGGGCAGTGCATGAAAAATGCCACTCCACAGCATGTAGAATCCATACGCTGCAGGTAAGAAATCAAAAAGGAAACACCGGTGACCTGCCTTGTTTTCCTTCCTGCAGCATATGAATTATACATGTTGCATGTTGCAGGGCAGCACTTGTCCCTGTGTTCCCCTCTGAATGAAATAGCAATATGTGTCCCTTTAAACATGGCCGATATGGTCACCCAAGTCATATATATTAATGAATTCTCTTAAAATGTTTGTCTCTAAGATCTGAGAGACTCCAAAGTTAGGATTTTGATTTTAGTGAGACCTCTGCTGGACAGGTGCCAGGAACACCTAATTAAATATTGGGGTAATGAATAAAACTGCCCGCTAATCATATGTTCGTTAATATTGACAAACTACACTCTTTTAGGCTAGTCCTTAGAGAAGGAAGTTTGGGACATAAAAGGGGTGAGTTTTAGATGGGGGGTGCAAAGACGACCAGAGCCACAAGAAGCCACCGGGGGCGAGGGGCCACCAAAGGATTCCATCAGGCCCACAGATGAAAAGATCATCATAATCAACAGCAGAACCCACCCACAAATCTTCTTACACCAGTCTCCACCTTAACTACCAGATTGTTAAAGTATAACTTAATCATTTTTAATTGATACATACAGTCAGGTCCAGAAATATTGGGACATCGACACAATTCTAACATCTTTGGCTCTATACATCACCACAATGGAGTTGGAATGAAACAAACACAATGTGCTTTAACTGCAGACTGTCAGCTTTAATTTGAGGGTATGTACATCCAACTCAGGTGAACGGTGTAGGACTTACAGCAGTTTGCAGATGTGCCTCCCACTTGTTAAGGGACCAAAAGTAATGGGACAGAATAATAATCATAAATCAAACTTTCCTTCTTAATACTTGGTTGCAAATCCTTTGCAGTCAATCACAGCCTGAAGTCTGGAACACATAGACATCACCAGACGCTGGGTTTCATCCCTGGTGATGCTCTGCCAGGCCTCTACTGCAACTGTCTTCAGTTCCTGCTTGTTCTTGGTGCATTTTCCCTTCAGTTTTGTCTTCAGCAAGTGAAATGCATGCTCAATGGGATTCAGGTCAGGTGATTGACTTGGCCATTGCATAACATTCCACTTCTGTCCCGTCAAAAACTCTTTGGTTGCTTTTGCAGTATGCTTTGGGTCATTGTCCATCTGCACTGTGAAGCGCCGTCCAATGAGTTCTGCAGCATTTGGCTGAATGTGAGCAGATAATATTGCCCGAAACACTTCAGAATTCATCCTGCTGCTTTTGTAGCAGACTCACCAATGGTTTACATCTTGTGGTGAACCCTCTGTATTCACTCTGGTGAAGTCTTCTCTTGATTGTTGACTTTGACACACATACACCTACCTCCTGGAGAGTGTTCTTGATCTGGCCAACTGTTGTGAAGGGTGTTTTCTTCACCAGGGAAAGAATTCTTTGATCATCCACCACAGTTGTTTTCCGTGGTCTCCCGGGTCTTTTGGTGTTGCTGAGCTCACCGGTGCGTTCCTTCTTTTTGAGAATGTTCCAAACAGTTGTTTTGGCCACGCCTAATGTTCTTGCTATCTCTCTGATGGGTTTGTTTTGTTTCTTAAGCCTAATGATGGCTTGCTTCACTGATAGTGATAGCTCTTTGGATCTCATCTTGGAGTTGACAGCAACAGATTCCAAATGCAAATAGCACACTTGAAATGAACTCTGGACCTTTTAACTGCACATTGTAATTGGGGTAATGAGGGAATATCACACACCTGGCAATGGAACAGCTGAGAAGCCAATTGTCCCATTACTTTTGGTCCCTTAACAAGTGGGAGGCACATCTGCAAACTGCTGTAAGTCCTACACCGTTCACCTGAGTTGGATGTACATACCCTCAAATTAAAGCCGACAGTCTGCAGTTAAAGCACATTGTGTTTGTTTCATTCCAACTCCATTGTGGTGGTGTATAGAGCCAAAGATGTTAGAATTGTGTCGAATATTTCTGGACCTGACTGTATGTCCTAAATAAATTGTCACTGCTCTATATGTCCTTCGCCTATTAAAGAAATATAAGTAGATTTGGCAGTTAATGCTTAATGGTAGAATAGTTATCAACCTTTCAATTCCAACTGCAGTGGAATACTAGGGAAGAAACTATTAAGGATCAGCCCTGTTGCTCCCCATAATTCAGTTGATTTACTTATATTCCAAAACTGCTGTGTTTGAACATTTTTAAGGATAGTACCAAGTCCCTGTAGTGAAATAAGATTGAATTAAGAAGTAATTTTAATATATCAAGTTACCACCAGCCCCATTATGGTAATTTCACGTATCTATTGCGATCTCTACTATTGAATGAGTTTTCATGTACAATACATGTAAGAGTATACAAGTCAATAGTAAGTTTTCCTTTTAAATCATGTTAAATAAATTGCTGAGTCCATATTGCAATTTGAATAAAATTTAGATGTATTGCTTGATCTGTCATATTTGTTACAGAGTGACATTGGTGAATAATATTGCAAGCCAAGTACTAATACTATGATTACTAGGTGGATGGTATAGGTTCCTTATCAATAGTGTGTTATTTGTATACCTGGATAATGCTTCATTTAGCAAATCTGCCCCAACCACAATGTCAAGTTTGTTTCACAGGTGATGCCTCGTTAATGGAATGTTTTACATATCCAGGTTGATGGTTGTTTTATAAGGGGAGATCGTCTGATGGTGGAGTATAACTCAGTGTTTATTAATAATTGACTTGTATATATGAATGTGGGCTGTGGTCTGCATATCTAGCTACTTGCCCATTATATTATTGCTTGTTGCAGTATCGCTATTAATTGTTGCCTATATTTATCCTAAATCGTATATTGCTTTATTAGTTGACAGCATATGATTGTACGGGACTTGATGGTGTGAATAAATCCTTCCTTGAATTGTTTTACTGTTATGTAGTCTCAAATCCTCTTGAATCATTTTATTGTGTCTAAAAGTATCTACACAGACTCAAAAGAACTCAGGAGAACGTATTTCATATTTGTTGAGATTTTTATTCATTGATTGGTTATTTTCCCTTAAAATAAGAATTAATAACCTAAATATACCATTAAAAGTGGAGGCACCGCTATAATAGTTTGTATAGAACGATTACAGATCTTGACAAAAACTCAGACACTCTTAAAACTCAGTTTTCAGAACTCCGGTTAACAGGTATTCGATCTGTATGTAGTGCCAAATCACGGAATCTGTTTCATGCCTCTGGTAGTTCTTCTACACACATTGTGATGGTTAGCTGCCTGACTAGCATATGGGCAAATAAATTCAGAATTCAGTGACAAATGAGTACTATGCCCTTTTTTGCCAAATGATCAAAATGTTCTATTTATTGGGCACTTGCACAGCAGACATTGCTCACTAGTGTTTAACATAGAAACGAAGCAAAGACCTGAAACGAAGCAAAGAAGGTAATCTGTGACATTTTTTGAAATGCCAGCACCATGGCATCTTTGCGTATGCTGGGCATCGCTGTCATTTTTACATACCAGCTAACGTTGGACGATAAGAGATTAGGATGTGGTGGTGAGTCTAAAGGGGTAAAGAGAGTGTCAAGGGTGACACTCACAAAAACAGACCTGTGTTGAAAAGAGGCATGCCAGCTCTATGTAACAGTGAAAATGTGCGGCTACCTTGAATAGGGTGGATATGCTTCTAAAAAGAACAGGTCTGTCTTAAAAGGGACATAATCAACTTCTTCACAAAGAAAGATTCCTGTTCCATAGGGAGAGCCCCAATATTTGGAATGTCAAGTGGTGCAGTTGGAGGGATGGTGAGACCTGGAAGGACTAATACCCTAAACTCTGGCATATTTTGCTGAGATTCAATGTATTTTCTACCAAGAGAGCTTCACAATTTTCTGCAGTTCAACTTCTCTTACTCCTGGACATCCATCTGTAGCAGTGGATATCGAATGCCCACATCTTATTGAAGTTCACTAGCTATAAACCAGCATCCCTCTGACCTCAGCACTCTCGTGTGCATTTACTCATTTTGCAGTTATCGCTGTTAGTTTATTCTCTTATTGGATTGTGTTAATAAGATGTGACCTCTTGTCCCACCTTCATTGAATAAAATGAGGGGCTGACTGTCCTGATAGGTCTAGACAGAGCTCACTAAACATAAATACAGTGTCATTATTTACTTTACTTTTAATTTCAGAGGATTTTATGCTAACGCATAACAGTAAATTCACTTCCAGAAGGGAGTCTACTGTCAAATTATTTCAATATCCACAAACTGCAACACAGTATTACATCATAACACAGACATTCCATTACTATACACATCACATATATGCACTAGCACATTCCTAATGATACGAGAGCAACATTCCAGAAATAAATTGCCTTGGCATTATGCAAGCTGAAAGGGTCGACGCTTACGATGACCTCCTGCTATTTCACTAAAATGTTATTTTTATAGTTAAAAGGCTAAAGGATACCACAGGCCAGCTCGTCGTTTATCAGATCGATGACAAGGTTTGTGTTTGCTGAAGGATGGAAGGCAATGGATAAAAATCTGGAATACTAGTCAGTATTTCCCGTCATAGATCCCAGGGGACAATTCGTAAAGATCTCAAGTGGATTATTAGATGGTAAAAGATAATGAGCGTGCATTGTTACAGACTTGAACCGTTCCAAATCTATATAATTACAGTTTGGATTGATTTATGTGTCAACTTCCATACCTGTCCCTTTTCCCTTTGTATAATGACTCGTGACTATATCTGCATTTTTTTAAGAATAATTCTTACGCATGTTTGATTGTATTCTTGTTTATACGTGTTGAGAAAGGTTTAACAATGTGTGTGCACATTTGTTGCTCTTAAAGTTCAAATATCATAAAAAATGCAGGTAACCATGCAGCATACATATGAAAGAAACATCTTTCTCCAAACCTTTGCTCATTATTTGTCATTTCCAGAAAAGACTATGAATTATGAACACTCATTCATATCATGCTCCGTTGTAGTAGTAGCACAAAATGCTACTATAAATTTAGCTTAATTCTTGAGCCATGGAATTCTGAAGTCTATGGGCTCTATTAAATACTTCGCACAAATGTTATCGCGTGCACAAAAATGCATTAACGCGAGGGGACAAACCCTTTGCGCAGAACGTCATATTACAATGTCCGCGCAAAAAATGCACGTTAACGTCTACCGCTGGTGAACCTGCGCGAACCCTTTGCGAGCGTAACATCCTATACTTAACATTGTGAGCGCAAATGCGTTTGTGCGCTGGTACGCGGATGGTATTACAATCTATGCGCAAATTTTAACGGACAACGTTTGCACGCATAATTTTAACGTCTTTTAAAAGATTGTGTTAATGGCAAATCTGAGCGTCCTGGCCGAAACCAAATACACCAGCCCGAAAAAAAAATACAGCAACGTATAGTTACACATTCTACGCATACCCAAACAATAAAATTGAGGGGTTGTGCGTGTTTTTATTATTGCTGCAACATAAATACTCAGATTGATTTTGACAGGCGCAAAAACTTAACGGGAGACAATTGTGGTTCTTAATTCTGATTGGCTGAATCGCATCAAAAAACAGTCTGCCCACAGATTTCTGTGCAGCATTAATGCGTACTTGCTTTTGCACGTCTTTTTTACGCGCGTTGTTTTAGGAGGGATCAATAAATGCTCGGAATTTAATACCAGCATTAATTTACGCACGTTAACGTTTAACGCTGCGCGCAAAAAAATAACGCTGTTTTTGCACGAAGCAGTTAATAGAGCCCTATAGGGGCTATTCAGAGAGCACCAAATTGGCCACCGAATTGCACCGAACGGTGAATTTCCCTGTACGGTGCAATTTCGTGGCCACTCGACTAATCAAAAAGCTGTCGATTCATCAAATATTGTAGAATTGTCAGCAAAATATGGTGACCTACGGCGGCAGTGAAATTCCTCATAGAGAAGTAATGGGTAATCTATTCAGAGAACGACTAACTGCACTGAAAAGTTGTCGAAATGTCCTGATTTTAAGTGGTTTCATTCCACAGGTTTAAGGAAGCGAATCCCATAGGTTTCAATGTAAAAAAAAATAAAAAAATCCCATTTATTTTAACCACTTCAATGTGGAGGACGCGCTCAGCGCGTCCTCCGCATTACTGCTGCTGTGCGGAGGACGCGCTGAGCGCGTCCTCCCATTGGGTCAGCGTTCGGCCGGGTTCCGGCCGATCGCTGGCCCCCCCTGGTGCGGGCTGACATCCTCGATGTCAGCCCAGCATCCGAACCGCAGCCGCTGAAATTAGGTGTCATCGCGACAGCGCGATGACACCTAATTCAGGTGCCCCCCCCGCATGTGCGGAGGAGGCGCCTGAAAGGGAGGGGGGAGGTCCTTCGGACCTCTCTCCCTCCGATCGGTGGCGTTGCGGGGGTTAACCCAGGCACCATTTGGAAGGGCACAGCCTGCCCTTCCAAATGGTGCCTGGCATTAACCCCTGGGGAGCTGGATCGCAAATCGGCGCTGAAAGCGCCGGTTCGCGATCCTTTCCCGGAGCTGGACGACATCTTGGATGTCGGCCAAGCCTCTGGAACTCCCCTGAGGACTGGCGTCATCGTGCATAGCACGATGACGCCAGTCCTAGAGTTAACCCCTAACTGCCACCAACGGTGGAGATAGGGAGTTCCAATGAACTCCCTATCTCCCGATCCGTGGCAGCTAGGGGTAAAGTTTGGTATTGCTGGATCGGCCAGAGCATGGCCGTTCCAATGATACCAAACACTACTGTGAAAATATTTGGAAAAAAAAAAAAATTAAAAAAAATATTTTAAAATTTTTTTTTTTCTTTTTTTTGGTGTGTTAATGCAGCAATATTGTTCCCATTTCAATTATAATGTGAACAATGATGCTGCACTAACGATTTTTGTATGCAGTGCGTTTGTTAAAAATCGCGTAATTTTCCCCAAAAAAAAATTTAACGAGACCCATCTCTAATTTTTTTAACAAGCGCACCCCATACAAAATATAACCGCAATTGCTCGCATGTTAAAATGTGAAAAAAAACACTTTACACATTGTAAATTATTGAAAATACATATTTTATTGCATTTTTTGTTATAATATACAGACATGACATAACGTATACATATAATAATGACATATTATGAATCTACCGAGTCTGACGGAAAGAACGATATATAATATGTCTGGGTAATATACTAAAATAAGCCTTCAAAACACGTTTAAACATGATGAGCAAAACCGGTAAAAATGACCTCAGCACAGAGGTGTGAAAAGCCTCAGCAGCGAAAGGGTTAAATATCTATTCAGCCAATTATTCTTTTCATTTTTTTAAAACGCCCTTTACAAGTTGCGTTTATTTTTATTTTTTACCCTTGTTTGGCAGCTTTTTTCTCATGCGTTTAACGGTCTGTTCGGTAGATCGTCAGATCGATTTGGTGGTTTTTCGATTAGTTTGGTGGTTTTTCGGCAGTTTGCGGCTCCGTTCGGCTGGTTTATTCGCATTGACTCAGAATACTCCAGGGACCCTGCGGTGAATGCTGCATTCACCGCAGGGTCAGTGAATTAAGAGTGCCAAAGTGTGCTGAAGGAGAGCGCACTAGTGATGAGCCGAACACCCCCGTGTTCGGTTCGCATTCGAACTCGAACAGTTTCTAAAGTTCGAGTTCGAACTCGAAACGCAAACCGAACTCAATGCAAGCCAATGGGACTCAAAAGTTTGATTTTTAGAGTGCCCTCCAAGAGGGCATATATGCAAGATATTTGACATAAAAGGTGTATGGGGGTCCGGGTAGTGCCCTGGGGGACAGGAAACAAGGACAAAAAGTAAAAAAAAAAAAGTTTTTAAAGGAACAGTGAGTTTTCCATGAAATAAAGGTTAAGAATAAAAACGAAAAATTCCTTCAAATATTGTGCCTAGGAGGTCCCCATAACCTGCCCGTGAAGTAGCGGATTTGTAGGATGTATAGAAACATTTAAAAACCAAAAAATGACATTTCAAATGACGGTAAATGGTTTTCCTTTAACCCTTTCGCTGCTGAGGCGTTTCACGCCTCTGTGCTGAGATCATATTTACCGGTTTTGCTCATCATGTTTAAATGCGTTTTGAAGGCTTATTTTAGTATATGACCCAGACATATTATATATCGTTCTTTCCGTCAGACTCGGCAGATTAATAATATGTCATTATTATATGTATACATCATGACCTGTCTGTATATTATAACAAAAAATGCAATAAAATATGAATTTTCAATAATTTACAACGTGTAAAGTGTATTTTTTTCACATTATAACATGCGAGCAATTGCGGTTATATTTTGTATGGGGTGCGCTTGTTAAAAAAATTAGAGATGGGGTCTCGTTACATTTTTTTTTGGGGGAAATTACGCGATTTTTAACAAACGCACTGCATACAAAAATCGTTAGTGCAGCATCATTGTTCACATTATAATTGAAATGGGAACAATATTGCTGCATTAACAAACCAAAAAAAAAAAAAACTTGTTTATTATTTTTTTTACAATTTTTTTTTAAATATTTTTTTATTTTTATTTTTAATGTTTTTTTTTAAAAAAAACTTTTTTCACAGTGGTGTTTGGTATCGTTGGAACGGCCATGCTCTGGCCGATCCAACAGTACCAAACACTAACCCTAGCTGCCACGGATCGGGAGATAGGGGATTCATTGGAATCCCCTATCTCCACCGTTGGTGGCAGCTAGGGGTTAACTCCAGGACTGGCGTCATCGTGCATAGCACGATGACGCCAGTCCTCAGGGGGAGTTCCCGGAGGCTTGGCCGACATCCAAGATGTCGGCCAGCTCCGGGAAAGGATCACGAACCGGCGCTTTTCAGCGCCGATTTGTGATCCGGCTCCCCAGGGGTTAATGAGAGCCACCGTTTGGAAGGGCAGGCTGTGCCCTTCCAAGCGGTGCCTGTCTTAACCCCCTGCTCCCCGGCGATCGGGAGGGAGAGAGGGAGGGAGAGCTCCCCCCCTTCCTTTCAGGCGCCTCCTCCGCACATGCGGGGGGGCGCCTGAATTAGATGTCATCGCGTAGCCGCGATGACATCTAATGTCCCCGCCGGGCTCCCGAGTGCTGGGCTGACATGCAAGATGTCAGCCCGCACCGGGGGGGTGCAGCAATCTGCCGGAATCCGGCGGATTGCTGCCTCCTGTGCTCGGACGCGCTGAGCGCGTCCGTAGCACAGGAGAACCACTTGGCTGGACGCGCTGAGCGCGTCCATATCAGCCAAGTGGTTAATCTATTCATAAACAACTGCTTGGGGCGGCAGCTTGTATGAAAAGAGGAGACATTTTAGCACACGCAGAACAAGTTTAGTGATTTTTTGGCTAAATTATGGTGAAACTTATGCAGGCTTTGGATGAAAGTTACAATAGGTGCTTTAAAATTGGGCCTTTAGTGTCGGCAACAGTGCCGGCACACCGTAACCCCTCTGTGGTATTGTGGAAGAGTGCAGGATTGGACCCTGCGGTCCAATATTAAAATGATATGAATCTGGTATAGGCGTCCGTGACAGTGCAACCAAATATTGTGCCTTTGGTGGCAGCAAGTGCCTTCACACTATAAGTAACCCCTCTGTGGTATTGTGGAAGAGTGCAGGGTTGGACCCTGGTGTCCAATATTAAAATGATATGAATCTGGTATAGGCATCAGTGTCAGTGCACCCAAATATTTTACCTTTGGTGGCAGCAAGTGCCTGCACCTGTCCCTGCAGAGCTGACAGAATTTCTTGCCCGGTGTGGCTCCTGTCCCCTAAACAAACAAGCTCAAGCACAGTATGGCATCTTTTTGCTTGAGCCATTGCGTAGTCCCTGCCACGCATCGGTTTAACTGCCACTTCGCCAGAGACAGAGAAGGAGGAGGAGGAAGAGGTGGTGGAGCAGACAGACCTCATACAAGCAGCTTTCTGGAGGCATGGTGGATGAATGTGCTCCAGCACAGAGCCCCATCCTGGATCCCTCCCAGCTGCAATCAGATTTACCCAGTGTGCCGTGAAGGAAATGTAACGGCCCTGTCCATGCTTGCTGGACCATGTGTCTAAAGTCATGTGCACCTTGCTGCTGACTGCCTTTCCCAATGACTCTATAACATTGTCTTCCACGTGCTGGTATACTGCTGGAATGGCCTTCCGTGAAAAGAAATGGCGTTTTGGAACCTGCCACTGTGGTACAGCACATTCAGCAAATTCAAGGAAGGAAGCAGAGTCCACCAGCTGGAAAGGCAGCAGCTGTAATGCAAGTAATTTTGCTAAGCTGGCATTTAGACGCTGTGCTTGGGGATAGTTGGGACTATATGTTTTCTTATGCTGCAGCAGCTGGGGCAACGTAATCTGACTGTGTAAATCTTCAGCTGATGGGATGCTGTCACATTCTGAGGAAGGACCTGATACACCCATTACTGTAGCATCATCCCTGTCAGTGGAGGTTGTAGGCAATGACATGGCAGGACATATAGTGGGGGTAGAGACAGATGATGAGGAGGAGGACCTATGCAAAGTGTTGTGCCAATGGGATGCATGGCAGGTGGTCATATGTCGCCTCAAGCACGTGGTACCCAAGCGTGGGATGTCTTTCCCACGCTTGATCCTCATCTGACATAGATTACAAATAGCAACAGTGCGGTCTGCTGCACATTTCTTAAAGAACTCCCAGACAACAGACTTCCTGTACATGTGCTTTGAGACAACAGCGCTCAGCACCTGAGCAGCTGTGACTTCTGATGCCTTGGACTGGCTACGGTTGGTCATAGAGGACGTTGTGCCTCGTGTTTGTTGTGCCTCCTCCTCACTTGACTCCTCTGTTCAATCAGGCGCCCAGGTGGAGTTAGTGACCTCATCATCGTCGTCATCACCCCCTATCTCCTCGTCACTGGAGCCAACCTCGCAATATGCTGCAGCTGCTGGGGGAACAGGAGTGCCAGTTCTTTGTGTGTCACTGGCACCCCCTCCCTCTAGGCTGATTTTATTCCCTTCCTCAACCTCAGAGTTTGAATCAGAGCACTGGAGTTGCTGCGCATCCTCAAGCAGCATGTCACTGACACTGTCACTGTAGTCAAACAATTCAGCTGACTCCTCAGTGTATGATAGTGAGGCTACGGCAGGAGTAGCTGTGGACATGGAGGCTGAATTAGATGTTTTGGCAGCTGAGGTGGACTGTAAACCACTACAAGCCTGGCTGGCAGAGGACTCGGAGGATGAGGATTACCTGGTTAGCCAATCTTCCAAATCCTCTGTATGTTGCTGCTGCTTAAGATGGCCAGCACCAGTTAGAAACAAGGACAAGCGTGCCCCTGCAGAGGATGCACCACGTCCACGATATATAGATTAAAGATATGCAGAACTCTGATTCAACTTTGTTATCTAGATTAAAGATTTCCAGAACTCTGGTATAACTCAGTGAGACACCCTGATAGCTGGCAGCCAGTGTAGTACAGTTACATTTTACAATCATTTTTTTCTCTTTGTTGCACATAGGTGATCCATAGGGATCTTAATATTATAGATGGCAGTGCAAAACAAAAAACAAACTGCAATTCAAATCTTGTTGTAATATGATTTCCTGAGCAAAAAAATATACATATAAGGCTAGCGTCAGACGAGTGCACTATCTGCGCCCGTGCTGACATGCCTTCTGGCATCCGTTGAAGCATTGAGATGCTGCGACGGGGCCAGCCAACGCTGTTGCGAGCACATGAATTGCGCACGCAACAGCAGCCGTGCTGCGTCCGTGCAGTTGCCCTCTCCATCAAAGCGCTAGGATGCGTGTTGACGGAGCTGCAAAGCGCAATCCTCTATAGGAGGATCGAGTCTTGCAGCGCTGAGTGCAATAAGTGCGGTGGCCAGACGGGCGTCGAGTGGAAGGAACATCCACTCTCACGGACGTTCCTTCCACTCTTCAATGACTCTCGTCTGACACCAGCCTAAAACTGCACCCAAAAATGAATTCTTAACTGTAATTCTTTTGTGAAGGTGAACTGTGTCACTCCATGCCCTTCGATTGGAACTCTGTGTTGCATATTTGAGTCTTAAGGGATTCTGGAATGGATAACACTACTGGTGATATTATAGCTAATGTTCGCATTGGTTGGTGTGAAAATGCCAGCGCTTAACCTGCAATTGCATTGTTAACCTGCTAGCGGTAAAACAGATTACCACTAGTGTCATTTTTTTTATAAACTACTGATCGTAGATAACCTCTGCTCTTGAAACAGGATTCACAATGTTTGATCTTTAACCCCTTCGCTGCGGTGGACGCGCTCAGCGCGTCCACCCGCAGTTAGCGTTCCTTGCGGAGGACGCGCTGAGCGCGTCCTCCCTTTGGGGCCAGCGATCGGCCGAGTTACGGCCGATCGCTGTGCTCCCCGGTGCGGGCTGACATCCTCGATGTCAGCCCAGCATCCGGAACCACCGCCGGCCTAATTAGATGTCATCGCGGCCTAATTAGATGTCATCTTGGATGTCGGCCAAGCTTCCGGGAATGCCCCTTAAGGACTGGCGTCATCGTGCATAGCACGATGACGCCAGTCCTGGAGTTAACCCCTAACTGCCACCAATGGTGGAGATAGGGGGTTCAATGAACCCCCTATCTCCCGATCCATGGCAGCTAGGGGTTAATGTTTGGTACTGTTGGATCAGCCAGAGCATGGCCGTTCCAACAATACCAAACATGACTATGAAAAAAGTTTTTTAAAAAAAATAAAAAATAAAAATAAAAAAATATTAAAAAATTATAAAAAAAAATAAACACGTTTTTTTTGGTTCGTTAATGCAGCAATATTGTTACCATTTCAATTATAATGTGAACAATGATTCTGAACTAATGATTTTTGTATGCGGTGCGTTTGTTAAAAATCGCGTAATTTTCCCCAAAAGAAAATGTAGCGAGACCCCATCTCTCATTTTTTTAACAAGCGCACCCCATACAAAATATAACCGCAATTGCTCGCATGTTAAAATGTGAAAAAAAAACACATTACACGTTGTAAATTATTGAAAATTCATATTTTATTGTATTTTGTGTTATAATATACAGACAGGACATGACGTATACATATAATAATGACATATTATGAATCTGCCGAGTCTGACGGAAAGAACGATATATAATATGTCTGGGTCATATACTAAAATAAGCCTTCAAAACACGTTTAAACATGATGAGCAAAACCAGTAAAAATGACCTCAGCACAGAGGCGGGAAATGCCTCAGCAGCGAAAGGGTTAAATATATACAGATTACAGAAAAATGTTTTTGAAAAATAAAACATTACACTTCAGTAACACACAACTTAAACTCGGATATATCCAGTGGATATTTCTGATGAAATGCACAATGAAAATCCATTAAAAGAAAAATTTTAATTGATGTACAGTGCCTATCAAACTAGTACCCCAACCTCCTGTAGAAAGCAAATTATATGTACATACACCATATTGCCAAAAGTATTCGTTTACCCATCCAAATAATCAGAATCAGTTGTTCCAATCACTTCCATGGCCACAGGTATATAAAATCAAGCACCTAGGCATGCAGACCACTTTTACATACATTTGTGAAAGAATGGGTCGTTCTCAGGAGCTCAGTGAATTCCAGCGTGGAACTGTGATAGGATGCCACCTGTGCAACAAATCCAGTCGTGAAATTTCCTCGCTCCTATATATTCCACAGTCAACTGTCAGCTGTATTATAAGAACGTGGAAGTTTTTGGGAACGACAGCAACTCACAAAGTGGTAGGCCACGTAAACTGACGGAGCGGGGTCAGCGGATGCTGAGGCGCATAGTGCGAAGAGGTCGCCAACTTTCTGCAGAGTCATTCGCTACAGACCTCCAAACTTCATGTGGCCTTCAGATTAGCTCAAGAACAGTGCGCAGAGAGCTTCATGGAATGGGTTTCCATGGCCGAGCAGCTGCATACAAGCCATACATCACCAAGTGCAATGCAAAGCATCGGATGCAGTGGTATAAAGCACGCCACCACTGGACTCTAGAGCAGTGGATACGCTCTCTCTGGAGTGATGAATTGCGCTTCTTCATCTGGCAATCTGATGGACGAGTCTGAGCTTGGCGGTTGCCAGGAGAACAGTACTTGTCTGACTGCATTGTGCCAAGTGTAAAGTTTGGAGGAGGGGGGATTATGGTGTGGGGTTATTTTTCAGGAGCTGGGCTTGGCCCCTTAGTTCCAGTGAAAGGAACTCTGAATGCTTCAGAATACCAATACATTTTAGACAATTCCATGCTCCCAACTTTGTGGGAACAGTTTGGAGCTGGCCCCTTCCTCTTCCAACATGACTGTGCACCAGTGCACAAAGCAAGGTCCATAAAGACATGGATGACAGAGTCTGGTGTGGATGAACTTGACTGGCCTGCACAGAGTCCTGACCTCAACCTGATAGAACACCTTTGGGATGAATTAGAGTGGAGACTGAAAGCCAGGCCTTCTCGTCCAACATCAGTGTGTGACCTCACAAATGCGCTTCTGGACGAATGGTCAAAAATTCCCATAAACACACTCCTAAACCTTGTGGACAGCCTTCCCAGAAGAGTTGAAGCTGTTATAGCTGCAAAGGGTGGACCAATGTCATATTGAACCCTATGGATTAGGAATGGGATGTCACTTAAGTTCATATGCGAGTCAAGGCAGGTGAGCGAATACTTTTGGCAATATAGTGTATTTTGCAAGGTTTGGCTTAAGATTTGTGTATAATATTTTCCTCCAGAAATTTTTTCCCATAGATAGCATATTAACCACTATTATATTCCACTGTAGTTAACCCCTTCACTACCAATATCAAGATATCTTGGGCTTCAAAGGCACCATCTGGTGCCCCGATATCGAGATATCTTAGTATGCTGATCTGCAGCCCAAAAACAAATGAAATTCATTTGCTGCAAACTAATTTTCTTGCTTTTGGGCTGCCAAAGGTGCCTCCAAAGAGCTAAAACTGTAAAAACTGCTCAAAGCTCTGAAATATCAGACTTTCAGCAGCCAATGCAGAGAGAAAAGAAGAAATAGACCAGCCGCTCAAACCTCTAACTCAATTTGGCAGTAGATGGTGCCATCTACTGGCCAAAAATAGGTTATTTACAGTAAGAAATACAATGGGTATAAGCTCAAATATGTCTTACTTTATGATTAATTAGAAATTATTTTACAAAAAAACACTAGTTTATTTACATACGATTACGAAATTAATTAATGGAAAATGACTTGTGGTGAGTTCACATTTGATTTAACTTCTTTTAAAGCCAAAATAAGTGTATTAAATGGATATTAAACACATTGCACCCCAAAAGAATACAGTATGCAGAATGAAGTAATAATCATTTTTTTTTTGTCTTTGACAACCCCATTACTACATTGTCCATAGCTCTTTTGCTGTTGCTTCAACCTCCTACCAGCAGGTGGCGATCGCTATTTTCTAAGCCACAGGAACTGTAATTGGTGCCATGTGGATGTTGCAGTGGTTCAGTAATCCTGAAGTCAGCACTGAATGCAGTAGAGGGAAAGAGCACGCCCAGAGTAAAAAACTGAGCTTTTTATCTGTTTCAGATGAAAATCACAAAATAAATGTGTTGCACCAGAATACGCTCTGTCTCTTGATTCCACAAATGCAACAAAACAGAAAAAAAATCTTTGTCAGTAGCCAGACTTGTAATTCGAATCTACTCTCATAATAATGAACTAAATAAGCATCAGTCAAGGCACAGGGTGAAGTTATGACTAGGAA
Organism: Leptobrachium leishanense; assembly: GCA_009667805.1. Lineage (NCBI taxonomy): Eukaryota > Metazoa > Chordata > Amphibia > Anura > Megophryidae > Leptobrachium > Leptobrachium leishanense. Next base: position 208,627,091 of record CM019065.1, on the reverse strand, counting down.
AGTGATAAGAAAAAGCAGTCTCCACCATCACGTTAACAAAAATATCAACAGATTGTACTCTGGCATTGCAACAGCCAATTAGAGAGCAGAACACAGAGAGAGCTCTGTGGTCACTACATCTGCACAGGGATACGATTTAGGATGTTCTATTTGCTGGGGGGTGATGGTAAAATGACATACAATAGAGTACATTGCCAACATTAGAACGAAACAAAAACAACCGAAAAAATGCCGATTCATCCAAAAACCCGGCGAATGCATCCGACGATCCACCGCAAAACCTGCCGAATGCATCCGACGATCCCCCGCAAAACCTGCTGAATGCATCCGAAAAAAAGCCAAAACCCGCCTAACAGACCGAAGACCAGCCACCTGAAAAAGCCATCAAGCTGCCAAGCGTGATAAATTTAAAAAAAAAATAGGAAACACAACTTTTAAAAGGCATTTTTAAAAAAGTACTGCATGAAAATGACTGGAAATAATATATAAGTTCCTATGAATAATAATATAAAGGTCTGTTATAGAAAAAACACAAAACGCCATTAAAACAAAAGAAACGAGAGAGAAATTTCACCCAAAAATATCCCAAAAAATAGACATTTTGCTGCAAATGAAAAGAATAAACGATTGAATACATACAGTTGTGTTCAAAATTATTCAACCCCCACTGAAATTGAGTGTTTTGGCCAGTTTGACATTGATTTTGATCATTCAGTCATCTTGCTTACAATTAAATCAAAGAGGCACATGTAGGTCAGACAAATATAACATAACATTTATAATGAAATAACCACAAATGTCTTTTCTGTGCTCACATCATTATCAGTTTTATTCAACCCCCAAGTGACATTCAATCTTAGTACTTAGTACAACATCCTTTTACAGTTATAACAGCTTTTAAACGTGAAGCATAGCTTGACACAAGTGTCTTGCAGCGATCTACGGGTATCTTCGCCCATTTGTCATGGGCAAAAGCCTCCAGTTCAGTCACATTCTTAGGCTTGCGCACTGCAACTGCTTTCTTTAAGTCCCACCAGAGGTTCTCAATCGGATTTAAGTCAGGTGACTGCGATGGCCACTCCAAAATGTTCCAGCCTTTAATCTGCAACCATGCTCTAGTGGACTTGGAGGTATGCTTGGGATCATTGTCCTGTTGAAAGGTCCAACGTCTCCCAAGCCTCAGGTTTGTGACGGACTGCATCACATTGTCATCCAATATCTCCTGGTACTGAAGAGAATTCATGGTACCTTGCACACGCTGAAGCTTCCCTGTACCTGCAGAAGCAAAACAGCCCCAAAGCATGATTGACCCCCCCACCATGCTTCACAGTAGGCAAGGTGTTCTTTTCTTCATAGGCCTTGTTCTTCCTCCTCCAAACATAGCGTTGATCCATGGGCCCAAACAGTTCTAATTTTGTTTCATCAGTCCACAAAACACTATCCCAAAACTTCTGTGGTTTGTCCACATGACTTTTGGCATACTGCAGTTGACTCTTCTTATTCTTTGGAGACAGCAAGGGGGTGCGCCTGGGAGTTCTGGCATGGAGGCCTTCATTACGCAGTGTGCGCCGTATTGTCTGAGCTGAAACTTCAGTACCCACATCTGACAAATCTTTTCTCAGTTCCTCAGCAGTCACACAGGGACTTTTCTCCACTCTACGCTTCAGGTAGCGCACAGCAGTCAAAGTCAGCATCTTCTTTCTGCCACGACCAGGTAGCGTTTCAACAGTGCCCTTTGCCTTGAATTTGCGAATGATGCTTCCTATGGTCTCTCTTGGTATGTTTAACATCTTTGCAATCTTCTTATAGCCATTGCCCTTCCTGTGAAGAGTAATCACCTCTTCTCTGGTCTTCCTGGACCATTCTCTTGACTTCACCATGTTTGTAACCACACCAGTAAATGTCTAGAAGGAACGGAGTATCACAGTCATTTTAAAGCTGCCTAATTGGTGCTTATTATGCTTATTGCTGCTCCGTGACATCCACAGGTGTTTTCCATACCTGATTGAAAACACTTGAATGAACCTCTGTTCTTCAGAGTGGTAGTCTTTAAGGGGTTGAATAATTGTGTCAATGAAGAATTCACAAAAGAAACATTTACTACTGTATTACAAAACCAATTGATGTCATTTTAGTTGCATATGGTTCTTTAAAAAGTCCTTGTAGGATTTCATTCTGAATACAATTACAAATGTACACTAAATTCCCTAAAACCCATTACAGCATTGGGGGTTGAATAATTTTGAACACAACTGTATTTAATAAAATAAGGGAATTTCTTTTGCATTGAATTCTATGGGATTCGCCTGATTAAACCTGTCAAATGAAACCCCAAAAATCAGGGCTTTCACTGACATTTCGGTGCTGTTTGGTGTTTTCTTAATAGATTAACCATTACTTGTCCATGGGGGATTTCACTGCCGCCAAACTGCACTAAACGGCACCATGGTGCTGTCCATTGCCTGTGATGCTGAATACAACAGATTCAGCACCACAGCCAATGGACAGGGATACGGTGCTGCTGAATCCTTGAAACAAAATAACAAATTGATTCCTAGAAAAGGAATAAATTTGTTATATTCCATTTAGTTTTCGTTCTGTTTTGGACAGAACCAATTCGTTATTAAGGTGCTGCTCGGTGTTCTCTGAATAGATTAACCATTACTTTTCTATGGGGATTACACTGCCAACGAAGGTCACCGTATTTCGCTCGCAATTTGCCAATATTTGGCGAATTGCCAGGTTTTTGAATAGCCGTATGGCCACGAAATTGCACCGTATGGGGAAATTCACTGTTCGTTGCAATTTCGGGGCAAATTCTGTGCTCTTTGAATAACCCGGTAGATGTGTGAGAAAAAAAACTTTTCTGTCATTACATATTTATTCATTCGTTTCATATATATACAGTATCTCCCTTAAATATTGACAAGGTTTTGCATTTTATTATTATGCTGGCAACATGTTTCAAAACTGTTGATACATGTATATCATCCTGAGGGTATTTTATGTCAGCGGGGTGCTGATATGCAGCATGTGGACTCCTCATCTCCATCATTTTGTCTTCGTTTGTTGAAGATTAGCCGCCTGCTGATCCTAAAAGTCCCATCTGGCAGGACCCAGATCAGGAGAAGTCAGAAGGAGGAACAGCATCTTACTCTTCCTAGAGGCAAAATTGCGAGGGAAACTCACTTTATGTATCCCCAGTATTACTATCAGTTAATCATTTATATAGTGAATTATGCCTGCACGTCACAATAAAACATTCCTAAGGACCCAAAGATGATGTCATTGCAAAATATAAATAAAAATTATAGGATTTTTTGTTGTACCTGCCACATCAGGATGTAAGAGCTACTCTGCACTAAAGCAAGACAAAGTATTGCTTGGGTTTGTGCGAAGGATTGAAATTAGAAATCTGTAATTACAGTTTACACATCTCATAAAATTGCTGTTACACTTCAAATTGCTTGGCAGATCATATCAGTATAGGTTACTGATATTAAAATTAGCAGCTTTCCTGCTTTTTTTAGCCTTGCTTTGCTTTGCTCAATTTAGACTTGAAAATAATGTGTTCGGCAAAAATATACATTTGTTTTTTATTATAACTGAACAGCATGTCACTCAATTCTTAACCCCATAACGACGGATGGGTGTTGCCCATCGGGAGAGGGTTAATGCAGACGAGGCGTAGTAGTACGCCGTGCCACTGCAGGCCTCTGATTAGGTCCGCCCATACAGCCGATGACTGACGCAATGTCATTGGCTGCAGGAGGACGGCCTGAGTTCAGGCTGTCTTTCTGCAGTCAACAACGCACTGCACGCGCTGGCTGTGCGGAGCGGTCAGCGGGGCATACCAGTACACCCTGCGTCTTCAACGTCCACCCGCCGCTCAGGTCAGTGGCTGGTGAGGCACAGGCTAGTATCAGAGCAAGATATACACAGGGTTATGCAGTCACAATTTACGCATTTGATTATCGTTATATAGGAGAACAGAGTTTCACTATTTATAAAATTTGCATCTTTTTTTTTTACAGCTAAGAGCATGCACTTACAATACTGACTAATAGAGGGCGCTATTACAACTCTTACTGTAAAAAAGTTTGCTTACAGGTGTTTAATCTTGTAAGAGCATACACTTACAATACTGACTAATAGAGGGAGCTATTACAACTCTTACTGTAAAAAAGTTTGCATAAAGGTGTTTAATCTTGGAAGAGCATGCACTTACAATACTGACTAATAGAGGGCTCTAATTACAACTCTTACTGTTTAAAAAGTTTGCATACAGGTGTTTAATCTTGTAAGAGCATACACTTACAATACTGACTAATAGAGGGCGCTATTACAACTCTTACTGTAAAAGAAGTTTGCATAAAGGTGTTTAATATTGTAAGAGCATGCACTTACAATACTGACTAATAGAGGGCGCTATAACAACTCTTACTGTTAAAAAAGTTTGCATACAGGTGTTTCATCTTGCAAGAGCATGCACTTACAATACTGATTAATAGAGGGCTCCATTACACACATGCTGATTGCTGAGCTCTGCCTGCCCCCCCCCCACGACTGATGAGGACAGTCACACGACTGTCCTGCATCAATCAATGCATGGGGAGTTCTGCCTCCCATGGGGGGCGTTTTTAGAAAAAGAAGTGCTTGAGACCAATGGAGCTTTCCCATTGGCTCAAGCTTTCAATTGCTCTCATTGCTTCTGGAGGCACTGAAAAGCGTAGAACCAGCTTGAGCTTTGCAATTAATGTAGCATTCAGCTGCGCAAATTGCGTAGGCTAGGCTGGCTCAGTGCTGCCCCTGCTGTCTGTGTAGTGAATCACGCACACATACAGCAACTGAAAGTGCAGGAGAAAAAAAAGCGGAGGAGGGAGAGAAGAAGCCAGCACAGCGAGGGAGCGTGGAGCAGGTGAGTATGAGAACTTTTTTCAATAAATAAAATTAGATTTACAGTTTAAATATACACATCACACATGTCATTACAGCACAATGACCACATTAATTTACTGGAATGGCAGGGGAGGCTCTGCCTCCCCTGCCACCCCTGACTGCAAGTCCCTGCACGCTGCGACGGCAAAGTACACTACGCAATGGGAATCTGTTAAAATGTATAGCACATACATACATAGTTAACAGCATTAATTTTCAATTTGTTTACGTCATTGGTCTCATACCTTTCTGGAGTAGCAAAGAGTATCCCAAAGTACACATGGCACTCGTATTAAGACGTTATGGAGGCCAGGAACTAAGGCTTACATTTAACCCAGGAATTACCTTTTAGCAGTTTCAAATCTGTTTCTTTACAATAAGATCAAGTGACATATGCACAAAAGACAGTTAATTGCTCAGGCAACGCGTATTTGGTCTGGATTTTAACATGTAGGTTTGTCCTGGAAATTTGGAGGAGACTGCCTTGCACAGCTAGATCAACCTCCATTACTGTAGACAAATGTATTTAAGATTTTTTTAAATTTTCAGGATTGAAAGCAGAGAGTTTCTGCAGGTAAATTTCTGCTTGAAATTTGTCACATATAGGAACATTGTAGAGGGTGAAAATATTGCAGGAAGAGAAACTGATGGTTATTGGCTAATAGGTAGTTGGCAAATTTATTTAATGAATATTTTAGTAGGCTAACTACTTCTGTATTTTGGAGGCATTTCCACAACATTATATCACTACATTTTTAATTTGTTTTAATGTGCACAGATGTTTTTTTCCAGTTACTTTGGAAGATACTGATGTGCCTCTTTTAGGAGTTTAGTTCTGATGGAAAATGTTGGAATGACTGCGTAATATTGATCCCTAGAGCCTTATGCCCCTCCTCTAAGAGGACTGAATGGAATGTATAGCATTAGTGCTTCATGGGCTTTTAAGCTTGTCACATATAGGGCATTGTAGAATGTGAAAACATTGCAGGGACAGAAATTGACTGTAATTGACTATTTGGCAGTCAGCAAATTTATTCAGTGGTTATTTTTAGTGGGCTAGCTACTTGAATATTTAGGAGATATTTCCATAGTATGTTATCAGTTCATTTACAATTTTATTTATTGCTAGTTATCTTTCATATCCTTCATGGTTGAGTCGCATTTCACTATCCGGGTTATTCAGAGAGCACCTAAATGTCCGAGTAATTTCGGTGCGCTCTCATTCCCCACTCTTAGGGGAATCAAATTCCCTGACCCTGTGGTGAATTCAGCATTCACACATGGTCCCTCAAGTGCAGGGAAAATCTTCCGACCGCATCTGAAAAACTGCCACAAAATCGCTGCATCAAACGGAAAAACCGCTGCAAAACTGCTGTATTGAAGGGGAAAACCGCTGCAAAACCACCGAAAATACACTGCTCGCATCCAAAAAAAGCCGACCATCCGTCACAAAATACTTGTTGCCAAAAGTATATAAGTGAATTTAACCCCGTTCACTGCTGAGCCATTTCACCCCTGTGGGCTGAGCTCATTTTGACCGTTCTGTGCTCCACATGTTTAAATGCGTTATTAAGCCATGTTTTTTTGTAGGACCCAGACAAGTTAGATATCCTGAAGTTAGATATCCTGATTTTCAGCAGACTCGGTAGATTCATAATATATCATTATTATATGTATACATCATGTCCTGTCAGAATGTTATAAAAAAAGGAAAAAAGATGTGAATTTCCATTCAGCTTTCAATCATTAACAGAGTGTAATTTTTTTTCACATTTTATCATCAAAGCCTTTGTGGTTATATATTCTATGGTATACTCTTAGAAAAAAATAGAAATGGGAATTCGTTACTGTATTTTTCTGAGAAAATATGTGATGGAATTTACCTATCACGATTAGGCAGCTATAAAATATGTGACATAAATAAATTGAAGACCTTTAGTTGAACTATGTTTTGATATTATTCTGAGATCAAGTAACAGTTTGGAAATACATCTTGACTAAGTTTTTGCGGTTATGGGTAAATGTTAAGTTCACCCAAGAACAGGGAAGTGGCTAGAAAAGAGGAAGTAAAAGGTTCAGTAGGAAACACACGTTCTTTCATGCTAATAGAAAAGACAATTAAGATCACTTATGTAACTGTAAAATGTTTTATCTGCATTAATTTGTATTATAACCTTTTAATATGCTAATAATGTAGGCGTGTAGTTAGGTGTTGTTTCTCTCTGATTGGATAAGCCAAAGAAATCATGTAAACGTCATGAAATGTATAAAAGCCCAAGTAACCAAATATAGACAGAGAATTGAAGCAAAGGAAAACTTTTGTGTCTTGTGTCATTATTTCCAGCTACTTCCTTCTCTCTGGTCGACCATGAGTTATTTGTCACGGAGAGATTATTATCAGTTAGAGAATAGAAGATTACGGACACACATCATGCTGAGGCAGAATTTTCCAGCTATCAATATGCAATTTTAACTAAAACTGAAAATTACCCAAATTTTTTTGCTTGTATTTTGGCGCATTGTGTTTTATGAATTATATAACTCTGTATAAAACACTGAACTTGCTTGCAGCATGGGAAATGAGAAGGTGAGTAATGTCAGTGGTATTGCTCACGTTATACATTACAAATGGACAATGGCATTGCTTTGGAACAAAAAAATAAATAAATAAATAAATAATAATTTATGTCTGTGTGTGTTTTTTTTTTTTACATAGTCATGTTTGGTATCATTAAAAAGGCCACACTCTGACCTGTTCAATGACACCTAACATGACTTTGCAGGGTGTAAATAATGTAAATACGAGGGTCCAAACGACCCCCTCTCTACACTCAGTGGTGGAGCGGCTTGTGATTAAGGCTAGGGACAGATGAGCGCATTTTCTGCGGCCACCGTCAAAATGTACGTCGATGCGTGCGCACGCATTTTTTCACGGAATACGCTTAAGTGGTCAGACGATGCGCAATTCTGGACGTATTTCATGACGATGGGGTGAAAAGAAGTCTAGGGAAATCCGGCTGTTTGAACGTTATGTTGGCCGCACACTAGCAGCGTCTGACATCTCCTAATCACGCACACACGCTGCTATGCGGCCGCAGCGCACTCTGTACGTCTGTAGCAGCGGTTTAACGTTCTCGAAAAAATGCGTTCATTTTCCACTTGCGTTGCGCGGCCGGACTTTTGTGCGACCGTACTTCGTATATTGGCTGTCATTGCCCGGCATCTGCTGCTAGTGCGGCCGTGATTATGTGCGCCAGAACGCGCGTTCGCACTGCCTCAGTCTGACCCTAGCCTTAGATGGACCAATGTGTAATAACGCTTTGTGCCATCACCTCCACATTTGGATCCGGCATGGGAAATGAGAAGGCGAGTTAGGGCAGCGGCATTGTTTGCTTTACATGAAAACGCATATAACGACACTGCCTTAGAACAGAGAAAAAAAAGTAAATTTTGCATTTAATATTTTTTTCTTTGTTCTCACACGTGTGGTATAAAAATCGAAGACGCGGGGTTCCAAATGACCCCCTGTGCCCCTCGCAGCAGTGCACCGATTTATGTTTTTCATGGACCATTGCGTAATAATGCATTATGCCATCAACTCCACACTGGCTGGCATTGTGGGAAATGAGAAGGTGCATTAGTGCAGCATCATTGTTAACTTAATTGGAAAGTGAACAATAGTGTTGCATTATAAAAAAAAAATCCATTTTTATTTATTTTTATTTTTACATGGAACCTGGTCATGTTAGGTACCATGCTCTGGCCTTTCCAACGATACCAATCATGATCTGGTATCTTTCACAGTTCATTAGATACGGGGGTCTGAAGGATCGCCGTATCTCCTGTATTGGGATTTTCTTGCCCGGCTGGGGTTGGGGGGAGTCCCTTTATGACATCATCAGCCATGCAACATGACATCAGTGGGTGAGGGGTAGTCCAAAGGCATGGTCTGACTTCCAGGAAGTCAGACCAGCCCAGGATTCCCCCCAGACTCACAGAGCTCCCCCGAGGCTGCTGGGAAACCATGACGTGTGGGGGACTAATTACGCATGCTGTTGGGAATCCTCATGACGTCCCCACACGTCTCCTGCAGCCAAGGGGTTAAACGGACACTAATACTTACAAAAGCTGTAACTAGATTACTTGTGCATTACAAACAAAACTACTTTATAAAACACACACACTGCTGTTTTTTTTCTTGTTCACTAAATGTATGCACACAGTGACACATATGGAGTAAAATATTTTCTTCATACAGCATAAGCTCAGAGGAGTTTATGCTGGGCAATAGCGCTACCACCGCCTAGTTTGTTTGTCAGCCCATACATCCTTTGGTGTGGTGTGACTGCTCTTTTTTGGTTTTATTAATGAGGCTATTAACCCGTTTCTATCTGGGGAATCCAGGTTTTTGCATTATCATCCAAATTGTGTTCTCCTTCCTACCCTGCAATATATTTACAGGGTAGATTTTTTGTACCTTCTGTTGATGTTTTGTTGTAAAAAAAATTAGCAAGCTTATTAAAAGCTATGTCTTATCCACATCTTGTGAGCTCATGCTGTATGGAGTTGTATTGATCTTGAGGGTTACCCCATCTTTCATTTTGTAGTAGAGAACTTGTATTTAATATTATAGCTTTTTCTTCCTTTTTAGGTTTACTTTTCTTTTGTCTAGTAAATGTTTGTATCTCTATCTTAAGAAAATATTTGAACTAAACGTACAAGAGACAAAGCACATGTAAGATATCAGCAACATAAAATGAAAAAATAAGGACAATTCATTTTTTCGTTGATAGTGTCCCTTAAACTTAAGTAATAATGGTTTCCTGGCTTACAGATTTTGTATGATGTCATCATGAGGCGACGTCAGTGTTAGGCTATACAGTCTACTGCTGCAGCCACCATGGCTGGCTCACTGCCAGGCTATTACACCTATGGCTTTGCCGTTAGGTATGTAAGATGTAGTGTGTGAATTTTGGAGGTTTTTTTGCTATATCAGAAAACTCTCATTATGCTCATTATGACACTTGCAGGGTTATTCAAAGAGATGTGAAAAGCAGGAGAATGGCTGGAGAATGGAAAATTCTAGGTCAAAATAGCCAAACCAGAAAAATTCTCCCCTTTAGCTCACTTTACAAATCGGCTATTTTAACCAAGAATTTTCCATTCTCCAGCTATTATCCTGCTTTTCACCTCTCTTTGAATAACCCTAATAGTAAATAAAGGGCCAATTATTCACATAAAATTATCCTTAAAAAAAGTATAATGTCTTATACACATTAATAAGAACACACAACACCTTCTTGTATATTGGTTCATGTCTTCTAACTTATGTTGATAGGATCAGTAAACAAGCAATCACATATTTTTTTTAATAGCATTTTCTTCTAAGTTATCAATTTCTTTTTGCAGCTGTTCATATTCTTTTCAGATTTGTTCTAATAGATTTTGAGTTCTCTTTTTTTCTGAATAATTTGATGGAAATAGTTATTTATTAAGCTGCTTATTTTCTACACACAAACCACTGCACTGAGCTTCTACGCCGTTACTGTGCATTCATTATCGGATGCTATCTTCAATATCTCAATGACTCCAGCAAGGACAAGTTATATTATAGTTCTCACCTTAACCACTAATCAGATGTCAGTCACATATATGTTTACAGCTTCATAATGACTATTTGTAGCTTCAAAAGACCCGTTGGGAGATCTAATATTTTCAATATCATAAAAATAGCATCATGGAGAAGGCATCTGTTCATTAACTTTACAAGTGATCCATATAGTGTAAAGAAATGGGAGGCCTTCTGTATATCTCACTTATGTAATTCCTTGGATCCACATGGATAATCCTAGAGAGCAATAACACATTATGTGAGACGTGAAACCCTTTGCCGTTCTAGTCCTTGGTGTTTTCACAAGCCAGTAGGATATGTGTCGCTTGGGTCGTTATTCTTTTTAACTCATACATACTAACACTCTGAAAGGATAGCTCTTAAACTATTTTATTTGGTGTAATGGAGAAAAAATAAATTCTCTTCCAATCTTATCAAGCACTGTTCGGAATGTTTCTAAAACTAAAAGATGATTTATAAGAATTCTAGACAGGTGACATTTCCTATTCTTAATGGAAGCAGAAAATGTTGCCCCTTCAACTCACTGCAGAAGTAATTTCCTGCAATATAGAGCATTATGTATGATTAAGGCTGGGGTCAGACGAGCGTGATTTCTACGGACTGTACGTCCGTGCAGTACGGACATCGTCAGTACGGATGACGCAGTAGTGGTCACACAGTCCGTTTTTCACTGAAGTTATTTTTGACGGATGTAGGAGGGAAAAATAAATTACAATGAAAAAACATTCTGTCCGTCAAAAATGCTGGACGTATAAATGCAGTCCGTCTGACCTCGCTCCATCACTCACACACAAAGCTATGCAGACGTTGTGGACGCAGCGCACTCCGCACGTCCGTTCTAGCAGTATTACGTTCTTGCCTAACCTGCGTCCGTTGCAGCGTCTGTCATGCGTCCGCAGTTCAGTGCGGACGTACTTCATGTGTCAGGCTCCAATGGACTTTCTTTCATGCTATCACGGACGTACTTTTAGGCGCAATCACGGACGTGAACACTACGCTCGTCTGACACCAGCCTAAAAGTCACGCACAAAAGCACAAGGGGAGTTTCCCTTTGAAAAAAATAACAGCGGTTTTAATATGACTATGGGAGGTAGAAACAAGATTGCCTTACGGATAATTCTACATTATCTACAATAGTCAAAAAGGGAAATAAGAGAGTAGTTAAATAACTTTTTTTTTGAGGAAGTTCACATTGAAATTTCTCCCGTTTTCAAGTATGTCCTGGGTGGCGAGTATGTACTGTTAGGTGTCTTGCCCAAGGACACTTACTGGAGAGGTGCTTTTGCTGGGATCGAACCTGTGTCTCCACAGTCTCTCTCCACAGTTATAGAGCTTTGATGTTACCTCTACTCCACCCAGCCGGCACATATGGAAATTATTCTTTTAAGAGTTCCTGTGTTTTAACCCAATGGATGCAGAAGCTGTTTGGGGACATCATGGGGTGTCCCTCCACACGTCACGGTGTTTCCGCAGCCAAAGGGGAGACCATAGGCAAGCGATGATGTCATTTTCAGGTGCTACCCGGAAGAGCTGGGTGAATGCCTGAAGAGGAGGGTGGGGCCCTTTAGACCCATCTATCTCCTCAACCAGACAAGAGAGACGAGAGGCATTGCTGGAAAGAACACAGTCTGGCCTTTCCAACAATGCCTCTCTCAACCCATGAATGTCAGATGATATGCTGAGCATGTTCTCTGCTAGGGCGCAGAAGACTCGCTCAGTGCATTGTCCCAGTACCGCGGTCCAGTGCTGATCATGGACTTCTCCTGGAGGGGGCTGACATCTTGGATGTCTTGGTTCCGCACTTTGCAATCCCTATGGTGGAGGTAAGGATGCATTTGGATCCCTGTATATGTTGTTAGAAAGGCCAGAGCATGCCCTTTCCAACTATACCACGACCAGGTTGTGTGTAAAACATAAAATAATAAAAATGTCCTTTTTTTTGTAATAAAAGATTGTTGTTGTGATTATGGCAAAAACAAAACATTTCCTTTATTTATTATTGTCCAAAGCAATAGCATTGTCCATTTGTCACATATAAATGAGCAATACTAATGCCATCACTCACCTTGTCATTTCAGATTTAACGAGAAAGTTTATCGTTTTATACATACAGGTCTATTCACTAAAGGTGAAACTCAGGAGATTTGGCAGGAGAAGTGAAAATTATAGGCCTAAATAGCCAAACCTGAAAAATTCTCCCATTTATCTCACTTTCTATCAGGGTTATCCAAAGAGATTCAAAAAGTCACCGCACGTTTGGTGACTTTTCGTTCTCTTCAATTCGGTTCCTTTTGCCGATTGCATTTCGGTAACCCTGCGGTGTATTCAGCAAACAGCAGAGGGCCCCCGAATTGCAGGGAAAAGCTGCCGCAAACCCACAGAAAACTAACCGCAAAACCCACCGAATGCATGCAGAAAACAAGCAAAAACATCTGGATTAACCTTCGAAGCAGCCGAACAGGAGCCGAATCACAGAGAGCCGAAGCAGCTGTGACGCAGACGAGGGAGGTGAATAAATTAGCAAAACCATTTGTATGAATCTGGGAAAATGAAACGCTGTTTGCAAAGAAACTACTGAGCGAAAATGTCTGAAATTTTCACAGGAGGTCCAGGGAATGATAATAAAGAGGGCTGTTACAAAAAAATAAGTAAACTGAAAAAAAAAAAAAAATCGGACTTCTAAAAAATAAAAAAATAAAATAAAAGAAAAATGCTTAAAGTATCCTAAAAAATCTATAAATAAAGAGACTTTTTGCTGCAGAATTTTATAATGAACGGTTTATTAGATATTGAATTAAAACGGGAATATTTTTAACATTGAAGCCTATGGGATTCTCCTGAATAAATTTGCCGAATTAAACCACCGAATGGCAGGGCATTAGGGGAACCTTTCACTGCTGGTTTGTGTTCTCTGAATAGCCGAAGCAGTGCTTTTTCATGGGGATTTCACTGCCCTCGAACAGGCACCGAACAGGCACCGTATGTGCAGGCAATTCGCCAGGATTTGGCGAATTGCCTGCTCTCTGGATAGCCGAATGGTCAGGAAAGGTAACCGAACGCTGATTTTCAGCGTTCGGTTACCTTTCTCAAGTAATTCGGATCTCTTTGGATAACCCAGCAAATTTTCTATTTGGTCTAGATTTTTCTCTTCCCCTGCCAGTTTTCCTGACCTTCACGTTTAGTGAATAGACCTGTCCGTTTCTAATTATTCATTGTGCTTGTGATCATATTTTTTTGTGCAGTTTCACTTGAAACCATCAGTCAGAGTCTTTCCATGCAATTTAATATACAGGATAGTGCCTTTTGCAAACAATACAAATGACCACTGGAGAGTTGTTTCGTGAGATTGGATCTGACCAAAGCATTTAAAACTGCTAGAGTATATTTGGCAGCTCAAAATAATCCTTTTTTTTTATTAAAACTGAAAATGCCTCTACTTGTTTTATAACAGTCACATATGATTACTTTAACCAAAAGCAAAATTGGAGTGATTTTAATAATGGGAAATATTCTGTATTAGAGGAAAATAGTCATAAAAAACAATGGAATGTCTTATGGTTATTGCTTGAATTATCACATTTGTTTTACTTCTTAAAAGCCCATTTGGTCCTTTGAAATGGTGAAGTATTTTAAGGGGTTATTCACTGACCTCCAAATTGGCCCGAAACTAAACTGTATTTTGAAAATCACTGAACTGGCGAACTGACAGCAAAATATGGTTCAGTTTAGCAACACGAAATTGTCCCATAGAAGACGGTCATGTTTTCTATTCACAGCCGAACTCCACTGAAATTTCATCGAAATGCCACGATTTTCAGTGTTTCAATTCTACAGGTTTAAACTAGAGATTTACATTTGTTTCAGAAAATTTGGAATTTGTAACGAAATTTGATAATTCGTAGTTCGGAAGTACGTCCGAATAATGAATCGATACGATACGAATTAGAAACGAAACAAAATGGTATATAACGAATTTATTTTGTTTTACACTGTCATCATCATGAAAGAAAAATTTGAATAATTGATATCAACTATCGAATTTGAAATGAACTATCAAATTGATATCAACTATTGAATTTTAAATGAACTATCAAATTGATATCAACTATTGAATCTGAAATGAACTATCAAATTTATATCAACTTTTGAATTTGAAATGAACTATCGAATTGATCTTAACTTAAAATACAAGTAATAGTCAGCAAAGGACTTTATGAAACAAATTAAATTTGTTTCACTATTTAAATTGACTCAAATACTAAATCTGACACTACTTAAAATTTAACCCTAGCTTTTCTTTTAACAACAAAATTTAATTAATTGGGGTTTTATTTAGTGATCCAAAATTTGAATTGATATCAACTATCGAATTGATAAATGAAATTCGAATCAATTCGAAATTTAAAATTGATTCGAAATTTGAAATCGATTCAAAAATTTCAAATCGATCCAAAACTAAATGAAACGAAATACGAAACGAAATTAGTTACGAAATTCCGAAAACAAAATTATTTAAAAACAAAACTAAACAAAACAAATTTTTCAGCCATGCACATCACTAGTTTAAACCAGGCAAATCCCATAGGAGTCAATGTATAAAAGAAGTATCTTTTTTAAATTGGTTTTTAAACCGTTTATTTTTTAGAACACCTCTTTTGTATTTTTTGGATGACATTTTTGTTTCTCAGTTCTTTTAAAAAAAATATTATTCTGTAACAGACCTTTTTATTTTCACAGGCCTTTTTTATTATTTATTATTGGTTTAATCACCTACTAGGGAATAGGAGACTTCCATTTTTATATTTTGCAGCTTGGTGGAATTTGCCAAGGCCACCTCCGTGCTTTTCAGTCTTCTTCGGCAACGTTCTACAACTTTTTCGTGGGGCTTCAGCAACTCCTTCTGTGCTCTACGGTGACCATTTGGTGATTGGTGAATTCACTGGGATGTCTGCAAAATGGAATCGCCAATTTGTGCCAAAGTGAAAAGCACCGAAATTTCATTGCTTTGTGAATAAACCCTTTAGTTTTTTTATGAAAAGCACCTTATGTTAAAGCCTGACTGTGTCAAAGTATTTCACCTGTTTACTAACAAAAAAAGCATATACAAGTTTTTGCATTGAAAAAGATTTAAAACAAATAAATTTAGCTAATCAAACTTCCCTTTTTGTAGGAGACTTAAATGTAGTGGTAGCTGAAGTATAGCAAGATATTTCTATGTGTTTGTTATTTATTCTTGCAGCCACAAAAAAAATTATATATATATATATATGTATATATATATATATTCTAGCTCCGAAGAAATACATGTTATACACTGATCAGCCATAACATTAAAACCACTGATAGGTGAAGTGAATAACATTGATTATATGGTTACAATTGCACCTGTCATGGAGTGGGATATGTTAGTCAGCAAGTGAACAGTCAGTTTTTGAATTTCATTTGTTGGAAAAAAATGGACAAGCAAAAGGATCTGAGTGACTTTGACAAGGGGCAAAAATGATGGCTAAATGACTGGGTCAGAGCATTTGCAAAATGACTTAAGAGGTGTTCCCCATATGCAGTGGTCACCCTTCCCTCCCTGCTTCCCTCTCTATGGTCCAGGGTTGCCATCCCTCCCTTTGGTCTGGTCCTTTCCCCTAAACTTTCTCTCAAACTTGGGTTTAGTCGCTTGCCTAAACACGCTCCCTCCCACCTCCGGTCACACCCTCCTGACCACTTTACCTTAAAATAAAACGATCAGGCTGCGTGGAGTGCCCCACATTCCTTTTCACCCTTTTGTGTGCTAACATCATCTTGTCTATCCTAATGCTCGTATCAAGGGTGAAAGGAAACATGGGTTTGAGCTTCTCAGGCAGCATCAATCCATCACTCTGAACAGATGCTCGCGTACCTTGTGTGCAAAATGTATGCAAGGTTATGAAAGTATTCAAATTACGTATGATACACAATATGTATGTACGAAAGTTACGTACACTACAGAAATTGCTCAAGACGAGGTGAAAAAAGGGGGAAGGGGTTGATTTTTACATACTGGTCGATTCAAAGAGGTGAAACTCAGGAGAATGACTGGAGAAGTGAAAATTCTAGGTCAAATTAGTGAAAACAGAAAATTGTTCTCTTCTGAAAATCCTGAGTTTCACCTTTACTGAATAAACCTATTAGTGTTCCTTGAAGTAAGCAATTTTGTTTTCATCTGATGAATCGATAAAGGCTGGCTGTCCACTGGGTCCATATTTGAGCGATCAATCAATTGTCCGATGACGTCCATAATCATCCAACCTATCCCACAACATGCAGGAGTTTCAGCCCTCGTCCACTGCCTACGACTTCCATCAGACGACTTCGGACGACTTTGTGGGACTACAACAAACTAGTGATCTTTCCCATTTGAATGGGATTTGTCAGACGAAGTCGGGACGATTTGGTACAATGTACGTGGAGAAAAGATGAATTGTATAGTTAAACTGCTGTGGGGCAGCAGGGTGATTGGTCCATAGAGAAGTGACTCAGATGGACAGGTGAATCCCATAGGATTCAATGTAAAATTATATTTTCGATTATTTTCTTTTTTTATTTTTTAACCGTTTATTCTTTTCATTTGCAGCAAAAAGCCTATTTATTGATTTTATGGAATTTTTATTTTTTATAAAAAAATTCAGGGGAAAGCATGTCCCCCACTACCATAAATTATGCAGTCGAGTTTCCCGCATTTGGGGAAATCACAGGGGTCAGCAC
Source organism: Leptobrachium leishanense (assembly GCA_009667805.1). Lineage (NCBI taxonomy): Eukaryota > Metazoa > Chordata > Amphibia > Anura > Megophryidae > Leptobrachium > Leptobrachium leishanense. The sequence continues at coordinate 208,609,783 of CM019065.1, read as the reverse complement.
ACCCAGAGTGCAATGGTGAGATTCGCCCTGGGAGAACTGCCTTGGTGATCACAGTGGAGCCTTTAGATGTGGGAGTTGCGCCACATGTAGTCACGTGCAGGATGAAGGACACATTCCACAACCCTCAAACTGGTCAGAGGTTAAAGATCAGACATCACATAACGGGCACCACAGAGTGTGTGATCTATATGATCACTTGTTTGTATGGCCTCTCCTACATGGGAAAGACAGATTTAACAGTAATTGAGCAGAACAAAGACCACAGGTCTACAATATCCACCGCCTTTAGAGATAATAGCACTGAGAAACTGGTTGCAAAACACTTCCTGGCTGATGGGCATCGTCCTCCAACACTGAAGTTCATACCCATTGACCATGTACCACTGATGATAGAGGAGGCAGTAGGGCACGACTCTTATTGCAGAGGGTATCCTTTTGGATTAGGACCCTGGATACAGTAATGCCAAGAGGCCTCAATAAAGGTTTAAGGTTTACACCATTCCTCTCCGATAGATTAATCGTTTGCTTCTTAATGCAGCTTTACCCACAGGCGTATATAAACAGCAAATATTAACCGCTTCGATGCAGAGGACTCGCTCAGTGCATCCTGCCGCACCGGCACTTGGCTGTGGAGGACGCGATGAGTGCGTCCTCCCTTTGCAGGTGCGATCTGCCGGGATTCTGCCGATCGCTGCGGCCACCCGATGCGCGCTGACATCTTGGATGTCAGTCCAGCCTCCGGGACCCAGGCAGGCACGAATAGACATCATCGCACCAGCACTGTCGGGGAAGGTGCCTGAAGGGGAGGGGGAGGTCCTTTGGACCTCTCTCCCGCCCCATCTGTATGGGCCAGACGCAAAAGGCAGGTACAGCCTGCCCTTCCAAGCGGTGGTTGCCTTTAACCCCTTGGGGGCTGGATCACGATTCGGCGCCAACATGCGCCAGATCACAGTCCCCTCCCGGAGCTGTCCGACATCTTGGATGTTGGCCAAGTTTCTGGGATCTCCCCCTAAAGTGAAAAAATAAAAAGTATTGAAGCTTTCGAGTTTGGGCGGTCTGTGCTAAAGGCAGAGAAAAAAGGTGTTATATACGTTTAAAGTTAAAAGGATGTATTGGGACAGAAAGATAAGCAGGGGATTGGTGAAGCGAAAGAAAAATACATAAATACAGGCATAAGGCCAATAAAAGATAGTAATGGCTAGTGAATTATGCTAGAGAAACAATCACAAAATGCAGTAATAAATAAGGTCATGACTAGCAATGAGCAAGCAGAAATACAAAGTTAAATAAGAAAACCAAAGATGAGAAATAGTTGATTGAAGAGATGATCCAAAGGTTCTTATGCAGTACCTGGGTTCTTATGGTTGCACAGGAAAAAAGTATGGAAGCTTGCAGGGCTTGTGAGTTTGGGTGGTCTGTGCTGGGTTCTTATGGTTGCACAGGAAAAAAGTATGGAAGCTTGCAGGGCTTGTGAGTTTGGGTGGTCTGTGCTGGGTTCTTATGGTTGCACAGGAAAAAAGTATGGAAGCTTGCAGGGCTTGTGAGTTTGGGCGGGCTGTGCTGGGTTCTTATGGTTGCACAGGAAAAAAGTATTGAAGCTATGATTTAGTTTGGAGTAAGTGAGCTGCTTGCTGAGTGTTTGGAGTTTTGTTTGTTTGTATATGTTTGTATTGCCTTGATAAAGGCTCGAGTGAGCCAAAACGTTGATGGATTTACAAATACATTTACAAAGATTGGACTTTTATCTGACGACCTGAGAGTGCCTTCAGTTTGTTAAAACTATAAATATATCTACATACTGTATTTGTATGTTTTCCTTTATGCTTGAGCATAAATTCATCTCTTTTGTGTTCCTTGCTGAGACTAGTGATATAGTATCTTGCAGTTTTTATTTTTCATTTGAAAGCATTAGCACAATTTCCTGCTGATAATAACGGTTATATTTTCTCTTTCGGGCGAACAGCTTAAAATTAGATTTTGTTCCCACTCCTCCCTCCTCCCTTAGTTCTAATTCTTTTCCAGCTTTATCTTATAAGTTTACTAAGACTAGTAGGATGATTAATTATCAAACTCCATGCAACAATCTGTTGATCTGAAATAGAAAAAGGAAAAACATTACAGAGCAGGGTCATCTTTTGCATAAAAAAACCTCTGAATCTATGTTGGAAAATGCTAGTGATGAATTGACCTGCAAACAAATGTCATTAGTACTATGGACTCCATCGAGTGGATGCTTGCAGCGGCGGTTAGTGCTGCTTCATCTATCATGGGGCTTAGCGCCCGATAGCGATGCAGGCAGCTTTTTTAGCGCCTGCATCATAATATTGCGCTAAAACGGGGATGCAAAGGAGAAACCTGCAGGCGCAGGGTTTTCTCCTTTGCGTTCCCGTTATAACGTGATCAATGTAATGATGCCCTTAACCTTTTAGAGGCTCTCCTCTATTTGCTTCATCAAGAATGATCCGCTATATTAGTGGTTCAATTTGTATTGCAAAATCAGGCCATTTTATTTATTTGTTTTTATTATTACATGAAACCTGGTCTGTTGGCCTTTCCAATGACACCTCACATGACCCTCTAGCATCTATGGGTCCAGAGATACAGTGGTCCAAGAGACCCCTGTATCTCCTCCATAGGGAATAGGGCATTCTGTGCCAGTCAGGAGGGGAACTCCCATATCTGACATCATCAAGCCCATGAGTGATGAATCAGTGGGCAGAGATAGGTCCCGCAGATGGAGCTAACATTGAAGATGTCAGCTCGCTGCAAGAGAAGTCCGGGATTGGTGGCAGGCTGGCGCCGATCAGCGTAATTACCACCATGGGCTGCAAATGTCCTCCGCATCCTAGCAGAGGAATGTCTGTCCTGCCAGTAGGTGCCAGTACTGATATTGGCACGTATCGGCAGAAGAAAAGTCCTGCCCATGTCGTGCTTTACAGAATTCTAAGACAAAATGTACAATCCTGCTACTTCTGAAGGAATGATCCAGATGGACGACACCCTGCTTACTGCTTAGGTTTCACTTAGCATGATCGATTGAAATGCTGGGTTAATGCCTCATATTGTTTATGACAACTTTGATGCATGTTCCATGTTTGTTTGTTATTGTGTATGTTTTATTTTGCTATTGGGAGGTTCAAATTTGAAACAAAAATGTTTTTTTACTTTAATAAAAATCTGTAGCGACAGCCGCACGAGATATAAACATTTGGCCGTATGAGTAAAAGTAAAATTTCTTATTGGGAAATAATACATAGGGCTGTGTTGGCTATAGGTCTTTGAAAAGTTGTTGTACTCCCATTATGCTCAGCTAACAGCTGACAGGCTGCAATAAATGAACATGGGCCGTGCACCACTTCTGCATTATTTTTCAGAAAGTATTTAGGGGAACACAGGTTACCTCACTTCCTGTGATAGATCATTGCACTGTCCTTGTTAATTTAAATAATGTTACCAGTGTGTTTGAAGGTTTTTTTTAATTGTTTTGATTAAAGTAGTACTAGAGTACTAGAATATAAGTGCCAAATAATCTTATAAAAAATATGTTTACTATTAATTCGCTGTTATTTTTTGTTTGTTTTTAATTCTACCTAAACAACCTGGGTTATTCAAAGATGGAATTTTGGTGCTCTTTTGTTCTCTGCACTTTGGGGAGTCAAATTCCCTGACTCTGCGGCGAATGCTGAATGGTCTCCGAAGTGCAGGGAAAATTTGCTGAACGCATCTGTAAAACCGCCAAAAAACATTGGATCCGATAAACTGCCAAAAGACACTATTTTTCATCCATCAGTATTCTTTTAACCATTTCACTACCACAATTGTGTATTCAGGATCATCAGTATTATTATTATTATTATTCTTTATTTATAAAGCGCCAGCATATTCCGCAGCGCTGTACAATAGGCACAGTATAGACAGGGTTACAATACATTGCACAACATTTGACAAACAGTACAGGAGGAGATGAGGGCCCTATTCCGGTAGGAACTCACAATCTAGAAGAGTTGGGGTTGGAAACAGGAGGAGAGGACTGCTAGGTGAGAGCAGACAAAGCAGCCCAAGATCATGATAACACAATCTGGGCCTATGCTGCATCAATGCATGATATTCCTTTGCTGCTAAAACATTTTGATTGCATCTGGACTCCAGAAGGTGTCCCTAACATTTCAGCACAGTGGGCATGATGCTGGATGTGCTAACATTTTTTTAAAACCAGCTGGGAATGACTTTAATGGACATCTCATACACTGATTCTGCACAAAGCTCAGAACTACAATAACTTGTTTTGGCCAGCAGATGGCAAAATCTGACTGTCGTTCAAAATATTACAGTAAGGAAATGATTGGGAATATGCCCAACTATTTCTCACTGTATAATTAATTAAAATGATTTCTCAAAAAAAATCACTGGTTCCTAAAAGTGTTTTTTTTTTAAATCACTGTGGTCATTATGGGGGTGATCATTGATGCTATCTTATGACTAGCGTACTGCGTTTATGTCTTGTTTTGTTGTTTGTTTACATTTAATACATAATGCAATAAATTCAGCAAATCCTAATGTTTATTTTTATACACTAAAATGTTAATAGTAAGTGTATCTGGCTAATTAAACCTATTTTGTAGAATTAACAACTTCAGCCAGATTCACTGTGAAATGAACAGTTAAATCATTAAGTCATATAAAGGACAAACATTTAGTTATACCAATAAAAAAAATCTGGAAAAACAATTCCACTTACTAATGAAACCTTGAGTAAGGTGCTTCGTGCTGTTTCCGTGTATTTTCAATTTGCGTTCTTTTGTTTTCGCTGGTTGTAGAGGTTGATCAGCTTTTTTAAATGAGAGAAGTCCAAAACCTGCAATGATACAATTTATCCTACTTAATACTAAAGCGTACACAGACATTTACCGTTAACATTTTTGTTACATTTTTCCCGTAAAACAATTACTATAATTTAAATTGAAACAATATACTCTAATCTTATCTTTATCAAATCTATAGGGGTGTTTTGTGGGGAGGGGGATTATAGTTACGTGGCTGAACACAGATGATAAATCAGCAAAAATCCAGTCAGTGTAGTGGGCGATCTGCTTCTTAAAACAGAAGTCCAAAACCATCTAAGATGGCTCCAACAATGTAGGCAGAGTTGAAAAGAAAGGAGGCCTCCAGATAGTCATTGTGGCTGAAGCGCTACAAGACCAGGACATTACGGTGCTTGATCGTCTCCGTGGCATCTGGCATCTTCAACCTAAAGGTGGTAGCAAGTTGTCAATGGATGAGTCAGACAGGATTTTGAAGTCTATAAGAGGTGCAGAAACCAGGAACTTGTAGGCCATGATGACGATGAATCAACGGAAACCATGCAGAGATGGTCAGCTGGATGATGAGCGTCCAGAACTCTGTAATGAATTCTTCCCAGTGGTTTCAACATGGCGTTGTGTAGATAACCTAACAGGGCCTTGTCCTGGTCCCTGTTGCAGCTGTCCATGACATTCGTCCATGACACAACAGGAAGAGTTGTTTCACAAGGTTTGTAAACCTTGAATTCCCGGTCATAGTTAGCTTACGGGCAAAGAGGAGAAGAATTATTGATATGAAGAGGGCCTTACACGGCCAAAATGATCATCATGGGTTGCAGTATCCCCCGTACAGAGAGGACTTTGGGAGGCGGGCAATGGCCAGTTTTTAAATTTTCTCTCTTTTTTTTACCCCTGTTTTGTCCTCCCTTCTCTGGTTTCACTGCAGTATTTCCTCTACATCACTTTTTCTCTCCTGCTTCGCAGCTGGACTGTTATCTATGTCACACCATTATAACAATCTTGGTGGTTGGTCTTGCTCGCCACTTATAGCTCTTTGTTACCGTCTATATTATATTCAATTCATTGCTGTTATATTACGAGATACATTTGAACTTGTGGTACTATTTTATTATCTCTCTTGATTATCTTATCTTTTTTTCGTTACCTCTTCTCTTTTCTGTTTCTATGTCTTGTAAATGATTTTATAAGATGTGAAATAAATAAATAAGCCTATTTTAAAAAATCCCTTATGGTCACCAATGCACTGGCCCACACAGGCTTATACAATTACTAAAACATTATAAATACTTTCTTATCAATAGTTGAGTTAATGTGATCTTCAAAAACACCATAAGGTGCCTGAGAACGAGTTTAATTGATCTGGACGTAGCCTGTAGAATTGCAAATCAGTTTTATTTATTGCATCCTAATTTCATTTGCAAATGAGCTTTAAAATACTTGTCTAAAATACAAGTACATTGGACAAAGCAGTCGATGTACTGTAGCTGACTCAAACTGCAAATGAAAAGTCTCTCAGAGAATGAATAACCATGGGGGGGGGTCTGCCGTGGCTGCAGGTGCAGTGGCTCCCTCTCTGCGCTGCCTGTCTCTGCCACATGCACCCGGGCGGCTAGCCCGCACAGTCGCAGCTCTGTCATCCGGCAGCCGCATGATCCTCAATGCTCCTCAAGGGGATCCTTGGGAGGCCCCTGCAGGCTGCCCTCTACAGTGCCTGATTAGAGGGCCATGTTTGCCTGATGTTTTAGTAACAAGAATGTTTTATCCCATAGTCTTCAATGTTAAAAATATTCCCTTTTTTAATTCAATATCTAATAAACCGTTGCTTATAATATCTATATTCTTATAAATATATATATCCAGACTTGTATTACACACACATTTTGGCAACTAATTGCCCCCTCCCCATTTGTCTGATCCCTCCAGAAGAAATGTTGAACCTGATAGAGCAGAGAATAATATATATATTCTCTGCTCTGTCAGGTTCAACATTTCTTCTGGAGGGATCAGACAAATGGGGGGGGGGGCGCATTTAGTTGAGATTGTCCACATGCCACCCCCCATGTGCGTATGTGTATATATGGTCTGAGGTCTGTGGGTGGGTGTATATATATATATCTGCGTGTTGATATATACGTATATGTCTGTGTGTGGTATCCAGGGCCGGTGCAAGCTTTTTTGTTTACTCAGGCGAAGTTGCATTTTGGTGCCCCCCTCCACCCAATCCGTGCCATGTCAATCGGGAGTGTTTGGTGTCCTCATGCCATTGCCACAAGGCCAATCTACAGAGTGTGTGGTCCCCTCCTTTGGCAATGTGGCATACCAGGCACTGCACAAATTTGCAATGTGGCCTGGTGGTGCCCCCTGGTCTTGCTGTGTCAATATACCCACATATTTCAAACTGCCTACCACTCCCAGTGTTTCCCTGTGATCCTGCTACCTACCACTCTCACTCTGTTGCTGTGGTCCACTGTCTGACTCCAGGTCTCCAGAAGCAGACTGACAGCAGGGTCCTCATCCTCTAATTCAATTCACTCCCCCTTAATTCATTTTTCCCCTTTAATTACTTTCACCTTCTCCCCTCTTAAATTCATTTCATATAGTGTATGACAGGGCTCCACATCAATAAAACTCACAGTAATATGCGGTGTGTATGAGCGTATGACAGAGCTCCACAGCAATAAAACTCACAGTAATGTGCGGGGTGTATGAGCATATGACAGAGCTCCACAACAATAAAACTCACAGTAATGTGCAGTGTGTATGAGCGTATCACAGAGCTCCACAGCAATAAACCTCACAGTAATGTACCGATATCAGTTTACTCAAACCCCCCCAGCAGAACATGACACACACACACACACACCCAGCAGCACATTACACACACACCCCAGCAGAACTTTACACACATACACCCCCAGAAGAACATTACACACACACACACCTAGCAGAACATTACACACACACCTCCCCAGCAGAATATTACACCCCCAGCAGAACATTACACCCCCCAGCAAAACATTACCTGGTTGATGTCTGAAGATCATTCATAGCTCCGCTTCCGATATTTTAAAAACAGAATTTTTCCGCTCCTCCCACTGACAGCAAGCCAGGACAGTAAGGCCTGTGCCGCCTTACACTAGCGCCGGCCCTGGTGGTATCAATGCATCCCTACTCTATACACAGTGCTCCGTGTCCCTATAATATATGATCAGGGGTTACCTTTTTTATATTTTTATACTATTCCTATTAAATTAGAAATAAGGGGATAGCTGATACCCCTCTAGGCACATCAAGCACGTCTGGATGACCCTTTACAATTACAGTGAGAAATAAGGGGGGTGTTTGTGAGGGTCCTGAGAACGAGCAAAAGCACAATGGCCTGCTCTACGGTGGGTGCCCGCTCAGGTCTCACAAACAAGGTTTTAGCTTGATTGTGCCATTACAGGGATGAATTTTACATATGCAAATCAGCCTGCTCTCACCCAGAAAGGGTGGCCAGTGCTGATTGCCAAGGACGTCATCCCTGCACGAGAGGTGCAGCAACCCCCGACGATCGTTTCGGCCTTATTGGGCCTCGTCAGGAGGGTATAGCTGACATCCCTCTAGGCACATCAAGCAAGGGGTCCACGTCTGGATGACCCTTTACAATTACAGTGAGAAATAAGGGGGGTGTTTGTGAGGGTCCTGAGAATGAGCAACAGCACAATGGCCTGCTCTACGGTGGGTACCCTCCTGACGAGGCCCAATAAGGCTGAATAAGACACTCCTACTGTCACCACTCACCATTTTTTTGTGCCCGTCACGTTTAAATGTTTTGAAGACATATTTTATCATAGAAATATAATGTATTCTTTTTTTCAGCTGACTCAGCAGATTCAAGATATATCAATATCGTGTCAGGTTTCATCGCAATGCTATAACTAAATTTAAACAGTGTAAATATTCGTTTAGATTTCAGTCGTAGGGGAGCCGTTGCTCTATTTGGTCTGGGGACCCCGCCGCCCAAGTATTGTCAGTCTGTCTCCAGGCAGTGACTGACTCATATGTGCTACACATGCTAATCTAGTAGGAGGCTTGTAACCCGGCGCACTGTAACTCACCCTATACATCATAGCACACCACGTCAGAGTCACCAGTCAGGTTTCCTAGTCGCTCTGACCTTGTCATAGCGTGACATATGCCAGTGCACCACCTGACTCTCAACGAGAAAGCAGAGCAGACCGATTGTTGCCTCAGTATCTTTAAAAAGGCCCACAAAAATCCTCAGCACCAGGCACCATGATACACTTAATGTGGCCCTGACCATCAGGGTTATATTTTTGCTGTTACTTTGTTACTTGTACTTTTAAATATTCACCGAAAGTCACCATTTAAAGCCTGTTTGAGCAGTATGGTATTGTGACATAGGAGAGATCCAGGAAAACCTTCCATGCAAAATCCTTTATATATAAAAACTGTTCCAAAGCTTTTCTATAAATAATATAAGAAATGCGCCATATGGGGAGATCGTGTTAGCACATCTGTGGGTATGCTGTACCATTGCTAATTGATTTCATTTGCATTTGGGCTCCAGAAGGTGCCCCTAAAAGTCATAGCATGTCTGGTACGAAACCCGAGGTGCTAGAACAGTTTTACAAGTGAATATCTTTATGTGACATGTAGCTATTCAATTGCTGCAGCACTGTAGAGGTCAGTTGCAATAGCTGCTTTTGGCCAGCAGATGGCGACTTCTGCCTTCCAAATGGGACTAGTACAGGAAATCTTGCATTAATCATATGTTGGGACTCTTCCCACTTCATAATTAGTGAAAAGTGATGTTTTTAATAATCCTTTGGTTCCTGGTAGTGGATTACTGGATACAAAAATCACTGGGTAGTGAAAGGGTTAAGAACGTGTGTAATTTGAATGTCCCCACTAGGCAGCAGTTAGACTGATACACCATATCTGTTACATATGGGGTTCACTATCAGGGTAATTCAAAGAGATCCGAATGGCTGCCAAAAGGTAACCGAATGCTGAAAATCAGCGTACGGTTACCTTTCTTGGCCATTCGGCTATCCAGAGAGCAGGCAATTCGCCAAATGTTAGCGAATTGCCTGCACATACAGTGCCTGTTCGGTGCCTGGTCGAGGGCAGTGAAACCCCCATAGCTTTGTCTATTCAGAGAACAAAAACCAGCAGCGAAAAGTTGCCGAATTGCCCTGCCATTCGGTGGCTTCATGCGGCAGATTTATTCAGGCGAATCCCATAGGCTTCAATGTTAAAAATATTCCCGTTTTAACTCACTATCTAATAAACCGTTGATTATAATATTCTGCAGTAAAGAGTCTCTTTATTTATAGATTTTTTAGGATCTTTTTAAGCATTTTTCGGGATTTTTTTCAAAAAACATTTTTCGGATTTTTTTAAAAACAGTTTTTCAACTTTTCTTCTTTTTCTGTAACAGCCCTTTTTATTATCATTCCCTGGACCTCATATGTAAATTTGAGACATTTTCGCTCAGTTGTTTCTTTGCAAACAGCGTTTCACTTTTCAAACATTCAAGCAAACTGTTTTTTTTTTTTTTTCTCACTCCATTCGCCTGCGCTGTCGGGTTTTCCGGCGGCTGCGCTGCATGCTCCTGCTCGGGTTTCTCCGGCATTTTCGGCAAGTTTAATCCAGATGTTTTTGCCGGTTTTCGGTGTGCCTTCGCCGGGTTTTGCGGTGAGTTTTCGGCGGGTTTGCGGCGACTTTTCCCTGCATTACGACGGCCCTGTGGTGCTTGGTGAATACACCGCAGGGTCGCCGAAATGGGTTCGCCAAATCGCACCGAATTGAAGAGAACGAAAAGTCACTGAACATGCGGTGACTTTTCGATTCTCTTTGAATGACCCTGATTGTATCTTAGTTTTTTTATGCTCTCCTACATTTGGACACACTTCAATTACTTCAGTGCATAATGAGAGCTTTATCTCATTTTCTTATAATATTTGATTCCGCTGCTTCTTCTTAATTAATTCTAGTAATAAATACATACATAGTTGTATGTGTGCAGTATATATATATTGTATTTGTATTGTATCATACATAATTTTGTAGTGAATCCTCCACTTTGAACACCTTAATCCAGTAGCCCGCAGTTCATCTGGCTAGTAATATCAGGCATGGAGAGATGACGTGCTGGGTCTTCTTATAAACCAAGCAGTGATCTTATTGATTTCCAGGTGTCAGGCCACTATCTGCAGACTTTCATCAGGTTTGTCCTGCGGATAGTGGACTGAAGCCCCAAATAAAAAAAAATGACTGCTATGTTTATAAGAAGACCCAGCATGCCATCCTTCCTTGCATGATACAGTGAGATTTATGTTAAAAAACAGAAGATGAACTGGAAACCCCTGTAAATTTATTTTTTTCCAGGTCCTGTCAGTTCTGGTTAAATCACATTTTAGTGAATAGAGCCCTGAGTAAGGTGATAGCTCTGACACTGCATATACTCACCACTGGTTCCACTTGTAAAGTAAAGCTTCTTGGTAAAGTCGAGCGATGGTCCAGTTCATTTTGCTCGCAGCCACACATAGCGCATTGCTCTCCATCTCGCCCTTTGCTTGTCTAAACCGCCATCCTTTCCTGGCGAATCACAGTGCAGCAGGCCTTCAATCCACCAACAGCAGTGGAGGTCACCACCATGTCCTTGAAATACAAAGGGGAACACAGGGTCCTGAGTATGGGCAGCTGCTAGTACTAGTACTAATAGTATCCTCCTGACGAGGCCTAACAAGGCCGAAACAATCGTTGGGGGTTGCTGCATCTCTCATTCAGGGATGACGTCCTTGGCAATCAGTACTGGCCACCCTTTCTGGGTGGGAACAGGCTGATTTGCATATGGAGCGTTCATCCCTGTAATGGCACAATCAAGGAAAACCCTGTGAGACCTGAGCGGGCCCCACCGTAGAGCAGGCCACTAGTGCAGCTGCTCGTCCTCAGGACCCTCACAAACTCTTTTCTCTCACTAAAACCACCAGTAAATGCAAAACAGTAATACTTTAAAAAAAAATATTGCTTCCCCATTTTTATTGCAAAGTGTGCATAGAGTTAAACCTTTGTGATGTGTCAAATGTACGGTGTTGCTGTTTTCTTGAAAAACTAATGAATGTGGACTTTTTTATTAAAGCAATAGATATACTGTAATTAAAAACATTATGATGTAGATCCAATTAGAATACACTATTGTCTCGCACACAAGCCTTTGTTACATTTGTATACTATCAAGATAAATAAGTCAAACGTTTCTAGATGAGAGGTCCTAATCCATCTGAGCTGTTAATAGCTTCTTGCAGATGTGTAAATGGACACATTATGTGTGAGATGTTTTCCATTAGAGGGTTGCTAATAATGGCTCAATTCTGACCAAGCCATCGTTTTAGTGGCTGTAGTTGTAATAGTTTGCAGCCCATCAGCTGATTTATACTGGCAGCAGCCTCACAAGCTGCATTGTTATCGTCCCCTGGAGCCAACAGGACTCCATACTAACTGATGTATGGTTACGCTGGGTCCACCGAATGACACTGAAAACTGTTTGTTTTCATTGTTCTGTTGCATATGCACAGAGGAGGTGACAGTGGATCATGCCACCTGCTGCAAAGTAAGCAAGGGATATTTAATTTTTTTAACCCCTTCACTACCAAGTGATTTACCAAAAAAAATTGTCAGAAACCAGTGGTTTTTGAAAAATCATTTTTTATAAATTGTACAGTAATAACTTATTTGGCCAGTAGATGGCGCCATCTACTGCCAAAGTGAGTTACAGAGGTTTTCACAGCAGATCTATTTTTCTTCTATTTCTTCTGCATCGGCTGCTGACCGCTTCTGAAAGCCCGATATTTCAGAGCTTTGAGCAGCTGAGTTTTAAGTTTTAGCTCCTTGGGCATTATGCCCACAGGGCTAAATCTGTGGGGGCACCTTCTGCTGCCCAAAAGCTAATGAAATTTGTTTGCAGCAAATTAATTAATTTGCTTTTGGGCTGCAGATTAGCATATCGAGATATCTCGATAATGGGGCACCAGATGGTGCCTTTGACGGCCGAGATATCTCTATTGGTAGTGATGGGGGTAAATGTAAATTTTAAGTGATTTTGCCAAAACAAAATCACTTAACACCAGAGTCTCTGAGTCTGTATTCTTTTCAGAAGCATTGAGAACAGTGAGATACCATGGAATAGTTCAGAGTCCTCTTGCTAAGCTATTAATAAAGGCTCCTACGCATAGGTTCTGTTAATTTACAGTACAAAGTCGCTAATGCCGAGCTGTGTCAGAATAGTGGATCGAGCTATTAAGTTACTGACTGGAGCTGTTAAATGAAGTCCTCATAATTATGCTGGGTTACATTAGGGCCTGATAATGTGTTGATAACATTATTTTTTTTCTTTTTGCTCAGTTACTTGGCTGTGTAAAGTATTTTGTTTTGATCTTTTGGGAAAAATGGCTTTGCTATATATTTTATATGTGAAAGATTCTGATTCCGTGTCGTATTGAAAAATAGTTTTGTCAACATTAACAGTGGGATTTCAACCTACGTTTTTAAATTTTTACATGGCTGTGTGAGCAAGGGAATGATTTAATATTTCAATGGTCCAATACAAGCTTTACATAAACATTTTTGTCTTCATTGGTACATTAGCACATTATTAGACTCATCTCTAAGCAATCGCTTTACTCATATTTAGTAAGATCTCATTAAAGTTGTAACGAAAAAAATAGTCATAAATTTACTTATTTCATCTAAGGAATGAAAATGTAAGGCTATGAAATGATATGTCATCTTACACATGTAGTTAACTCAGTAATATGCAAAAATGCACTACACTTTATGAGCCACAAGGAATTTAATGCGCGTTATAATTTAACCACATAAGACAGAGTTTTTTATTCTTCATTTTCATCCATAAATGTTGGTCATACAATGCTCTTGATGACAGGGTAATGGGTGATGTGACACCTTCATAGATTATATTCATATTAAATTCTGTATTCATAGTCTCTCATGATTAATACTACACATACCCTTGTTGTTCTCTAATGGCATCTCCAGCATCGTAACCTATTAAACAAACGTTTACAGTTTCGAAAAAATGCATTTGCACCATATGTGAAGCTTATTTCACTTAATCTATTTAATGCAGCCATCATGTAAATAAGCTTTAAAGAAACATCCATGCTGTGTTCAAATTGCCTCTAGTTTCTCGGAATGAAATATAAAGGGTTGGGCAGTGCTATCTTTTCAACATATTTTTTTAGTTCTTCCCTAATGTTTTGGCTCTTTGGATCTTTTTAACACATGAGGGTCTATTCACAAAGCACCGACATTGCGTGCAATTTTGGTGCTTTGTGTTTTACCGCATTTCAGCGATTCCTTTTCGCTGAAAATACGGTGACATCACTGTTTAGCGAATGTTCACTGTATTTTGCCAAAATTGGATTTATCTAAGCAATGTCAGCAAAAAACGCCGAATTGCACCAATAACCACCCAATTTTCATTAGCAAATTCGAATGAACTAAGACAAAAATAATTAAAGGAAGTCTCCTATTCTCCTAATAGGAGTTTAAGTCAATACAAATGAGTCCAAATAATAAAAAAGGTCCTTTAAAAAAATAATAAAAAGGGCTGTTAAATTTTTTTAGAAAAATATTTTTAAAAAAATGAAGAAAAACCCAAACATTTATTCTAAAAAAATCCAAAAACGTCTTTAAAAAAGAAAAAATGTTTTTGCAAAAAATAATAAGAATAAATGGTCTTAAAAATGAAATTTAAACAGATATTACATTTTTTACATTGAAACCTATAGGATTCACCTGTTTAAAAACCTGTCTAATTGAAACATTGAAAATCAGGGCATTTCGGAAATAGAAGACACTATAGTCTTGTATGGGACAATTTCGGTGCCACCGAGTACTCGTGACTTGCAATGAATTGCACCATATTTCGCTGTCAATTCGCCGGTATTTGGTGAACTGACAGTTTGTGAATCGACAAATTGGCCCGACATTGAAATTCACTGTTTGGTGCAATTTCTGTGTCAATTTGGAGGTTTGTGAATAATTCCTATATTGTAGCCTTATTTATTATGTGTAGTTAGGACTGGACTTGTATTTAGGTAGTCATTATTGAGGCACAGACTTGTGGATGAGCAGACATTGATGGCTGTTCCTTGATGGAGCACCTCATGAGAAATATGTATATAGGAAAATGTACTCCCTGCCTGTTCTTGCAGCCTTAGCTCATGTGGGTCACCTGAAAAAATGTGTGTTTGGATGAATCAAACAACTGTAATCTCAACTTTAGCTCTATCTGAGCATCTTTTGTCATTGATGTGACATATACAACAATGCACTTAAAGGGCCACTACCACCAAAAAATGAAATGTCCTTTTTGTTTTTATTTTTTATGTTGCTGATATCTTAATTGTGCTTTGTTTTTCTCTTGTTTGTTTAGTTAAGAAAATATTTTACTTTCTGTGTGTCACTGGGTGTATCCATTTTGTGATATTTGTGTTTTACACTGCCCCCCCCCCACAGTATCTTTACATCACTTGCTCCTCACTCTGTGACATTGGCCATATAATAGAGCATATGGGTCGATCACTGACTCATATCATTTTATTGTGTGGGATGTATTCAAGGACATTGCTGGGGGTTGACTAGAAGGCTTTTAACCCTTTCGCTGCTGAGGCTTTTCACACCTCTGTGCTGAGGTCATTTTAACCGGTTTTGCTCATCATGTTTAAACGTGTTTTGAAGGCTTATTTTAGTATATGACCCAGACATATTATATATTGTTCTTTCCGTCAGACTCGGTAGATTCATAATATGTCATTATTATATGTATACGTTATGTCATGTCTGTATATTATAACAAAAAATGCAATAAAATATGTATTTTCAATAATTTACAACGTGTAAAGTGTTTTTTTTCACATTTTAACATGCGAGCAATTGCGGTTATATTTTGTATGGGGTGCGCTTGTTAAAAAAATTAGAGATGGGGTCTCGTTCCATTTTTTTTTGGGGAAAATTACACGATTTTTAACAAACGCACCGCATACAAAAATCGTTAGTGCAGCATCATTGTTCACATTATAATTGAAATGGGAACAATATTGCTGCATTAACGAACCAAAAAAAAGAAAAAAAAAATGTTTATTTTTTTTTTTATAATTTGTTTTTAAATATATTTTTATTTTTAATTTTAATTTTTATTTTTTTAAAAAACTTTTTTCACTTTAGTGTTTGGTATCGTTGGAACGGCCATGCTCTGGCCGATCCAACCATACCAAACTTTAACCCCTATCTGCCACGGATCGGGAGATAGGGAGTTCATTGGAACTCCCTATCTCCACCGTTGGTGGCAGTTAGGGGTTAACTCTAGGACTGGCATCATCGTGCTATGCACGATGACGCCAGTCCTCAGGGGGAGTTCCCGGAGGCTTGGCCGACATCCAAGATGTCGGCCAGCTCCGGGAAAGGATCACGAACCGGCGCTTTTCAGCGCCGATTCACGATCCAGCTCCCCAGGGGTTAATGCCAGGCACCATTTGGAAGGGCAGGCTGTGCCCTTCCAAATGGTGCCTGGGTTAACCCCCGCAACACCGCCGATCGGGAGGGAGAGAGGTCCGAAGGACCTCCCCCCTCCCTTTCAGGCGCCTCCTCCGCACATGCGGGGGGGGGGCGCCTGAATTAGGTGTCATCGCGCTGCCGCGATGACACCTAATTTCATCGGCGGCGGTTCCGGATGCTGGGCTGACATCGAGGATGTCAGTCCGCACCGGGGGGGCCAGCGATCGGCCGGAACCCGGCCGAACGCTGACCCCAAAGGGAGGACGCGCTCAGCGCATCCTCCGCACAGCGGGAGCCATGTGGAGGACGCGCTGAGCGCGTCCTCCTCATGGAAGTGGTTAAGCTCATATATCATTCAGCTGCCATCTCTTATCTCAGTTAGCCTGGAGAACAATAGACCTGTTGAGTTATGTAAACATTCCCTCCATCTTGTCAAATGTTAAATAACGTATATTAAATAAACAAGAGCTACAAAGCAAAGCTTTTGGTAAAAGTTGCATCATGGTAAAAATACACAAAATAGAAATGAGATCAAAACCTTACTTTATTTTTCCTTTTTACATGCAATTAATTCAAATAAAGATAAAAAAGCACCATGTGTTTTATAATATGGTTTTATTTGTAATGCACAAGAAATCTAGTTACAGCTTCTGTAAGTGATAGTGTACCTTTAAGTGTAAAGTAATGCACATGCTTCGATCAGGAGAGAGAAGTCTGCAAACCTTTCTTTTAATTAATTTGTTAAAAGCAAGAAAGTAAATGATGGCTGTAAATTAGTAAATGTGCAGCGCTGTGTTTAATTTGGCTCTCTGGACTGAAATGATATTGCCACTAGAGAGAGACAGAGCATATATGTGTGAAGGACTATGCTGGACTAATAGAGTCTATCTCCCAGAAACCCTTGGGGAGAGCACAGGAAATGAGCATGCTGGTGCCAGGAATGAGGATGAGGGCCTCGTGCATGGCAATTGTCGGAACGAGCAGAGCAGTGTGTGGAGAGAGATGTATGACAGACACTGTCCGGGATCGAAACCAGGTTGGAACATGTACAGGCGATGTTTTCCAGTGCTGGAGATTGGGGAAAGAGTGTGCATCCTCGTGTACCACATTCCGCTGAACAGTTCGGATGACCAGCGTGTTCCAGGAGGACCTCGAGTAAGGAGGCCGCTGATGGAACGGAGTGCATGCGGCGGATCGATTCCTGGCTGCGGAGATTCGGCATCGGGAGAGTGGATTTCGTTGGCACTGGGTTCCAGTCATCAGAGAGAGAGAGATCTTCTGGTTGAGTCTTCAGTTCGGGACAAGTTTTTCGCCGGATGGGTGAGAGGCCTAAATGCCTGCAGTTCCATAACAGTGCAAACAGTGAGCAATTTGATTGCTTCAAATTACAGGGCCCCAACATTGACTAGTCGAAGATATTTTTGTTCATTCACTGGCCAGTGAGTCTAGTACCCTAGGACACCAATTTATGAGCCTTTTTGAGTGGGACTTAAACCCACGAACTGAGGGGTATTAACTGTTTCTTTTCCGCGTGTTTTCCGCGTTGTGTATCATGTCATTCATCCAAGCTTAATTGCTTTATGCCTCAAAGTATATGTGTATTCAATGCCACTTTATTGCTTCAGTAAAATATATAACTTAGAAAATCCACAACAGTGTGCTGGTGTACAGTAATTATTAGTGCGGTGAGACTATCCTGGGTTTATTCAGCGGCTCCTACGGGGGTGAGCGCTACGCATGTTTAACCCCTTCATTACCAAGTGATTTTCCATAAAGCCACTGGAAGAACTTGGTAGTTTTATGGCAAATCACTTTCTATTACTCACAAACAGGGTTATTCAGAGAGCGGTGAAAAGCAGGAGAATGACTGGAGAATGAAAAAGTCTAGGTCAAAATAGCCGATTTGGAAAGTGAGATGAACGGGAGAATTTTTCTGCGCTGGCTATTTTGACCTAGAATTTTCTGTTCTCCAGTCATTCTCCTGCTTTTCACGACTCCCTGAATAACCCTGATAGTAAATATATACAAAGGCGTTTTATATATTGTCACTGTAGGTGAGCCCTATTTGAAAGAGGCTTCCTCTGCTGACCAAAAAGCATTACTACATGCACATTATAGCTTGTGCTCCCTTTTTTTGCGCGAAAGAAAGACAGACCTTCAAATTTTGAAATATTTTTTTATGACATTGACTGTTATGTCCAGTGTATTAATCCTTTAGGGGCATCTTGGAGAGTCCTTTCCAAATGAATTTTGAGTTAAATAAATAAAATTCCTATGCATTGCTCCAGAATAAGTCCAGATGGAGTAGGTGCTTTTGAAGACTCAATATATTTGATAATGTTAGTGAAGAGGTTAACAGTACACACTGAATTGATTTAGATAATTTTCAAAAATCACTAGCATCTCCCTTTAGTCCTTTAGCTGGGGTGAGAGAGAAGGAAATTTGAGGTATTATATGTGAGGGAATGGGGTCGAGGGGGCACGTAGTGAAATGTGAGGAGGATAGTAAGGAATTGACTTCCTCCTCAGTGGCTAGGAGGAAGCAGCAGAGGGTAGCAGAGGGGGCTTCTGGGAGTGGAGGAGGTGGATTACTGGTGTGTGTCAGGATGTTGTTTCTAATAGTGACAGTTTTATTTAAGAAGTCTTTGTTTTTTGATCCAAGGCCTATTTGTTTCTGGGGGGGGCATTAATAAAGGCCCACCAGTCTACCTCATGACTGAAAAGCAGCATGAGCATGGTATGGTTCGCTTTACAGCAGCATGTGGCTTCATTTTTGGGTAGGACTCACCCTCGCTAGAGGTGCCGTAACGTTGGCGGGTGAGCTTACTATTTTAATGGCCATTAATAGAAACCAAAGCCTCTAATTGTGTTTTGTTTCACACGGTATAATGGGAATAAGCGCAGATTACATTTTTCTCCTTGTTATGTTTTATACATGTTGCTGGGCTGGGTACATTTGGTGGTTGCAGCCACCCCATCGGGGAATAGGCGCGACCCCACCCCTCCTTTACTACAGTATGTATTATTTAAGAAGTAATCTGCCATGGTCTGAGCATTCAAAGCAGATGAGGGGGAAGGTGCGGGTGGGTAGAGGAGAGAGTTTAAGTGGACCAGAGTCGTTTAGCATATGTGTAGGAGTGCCTAAATATATATATCACGTACGAGTATAAGTCAATGTGAAAACCATCTACACATCTAACAAATCAGAGGCTTCTTTTGTCAACACAGCTCCTTTGCCACACATCTCTAAATGTAACAGGGAATTCTGGGTAGGACAAGAAAACAAAGTCCAACATTTTTTCTGAAACTGGCATCACACTGCAACAGTCACATTGCATAATACCTAACAATCCCCACACACAGCTGTCCAGGAGTGGTTTTGTGTTTTTGCATCTCCTCACATATACTGTACTGGAGACCATCAGCAAATAGCCAGCTGTCATTGAAAAATGTTAAAATAAATGAAAATTCAAGCATTTGGTGTTCTGTGTTCAACCATGAATGTCCCTCGCAATCATAATAGACTTAGTTCCCGAAAGAGAAATTCAAACAGCAGCAGGAGAAGGTTCACCAATGAATTTTCTCTTGTTGATGCTTGAATTTCCCTCCCTGGATCGTTAAAGTTTATCGTCATTGCAACATAGATTTTTACAGTTGCATGCTAGGATTCCACTATATCTTCTTCATACAGGTTAATTGTTGCAGTATTAGGCGATGATTTCCTTTTTCCTTTAATATAAATGTGGAATTTGTTCACAAATTTCATGACTTTTTCATGAATGTCAAGCATTTACCAAAATGCAAATAAAAATGATATGTTCTCTTAGACTGTTTATAATAATATATCAAAGTGTATGACAACATGTATCATAATGGCTTTTTCTTTATGTACAGTATTACAATGAAATTATTTCTTGAACATTTCTGTAAAAACTAAGCAGTCAGTAATTTAAAAACAATCACAAAGCAGTGTCTTCGAAATATAATATTCTCAAGCCAGTGTAAAAAAATATTTTAAAATAATGGTTACATTGGGGGTGTGGCCAGCAGCCATACTGAGAAGTTGCGTGTAGCTTGAGCATTTCCTTAGCCGGAGCTCTTCCTTAGCCGGCTGGTCTCTCTGCTCTAGCGGCCCACAACGGTGGCGGTTTACTCTGCCACATACCTCTATCACCTCCGGAACCCCTCAGGCACAGAATGGCACCAAGCAAGACCCTCTAAACGGCGGAATTACCGCGACTGGGGAAAGGCCAAGATAGGCATCAAGATGGTGCCCGGACCTCCTGTGATTCTGGATCCCCACGATCGATCCTGCCGGAAGAGGGGGATTCCCAGCTCCAGACCCTATCTGCATCTGCTTTTGCATCTGGGCTCCAGCTCTAATCCCTGCTTCAAGACCTCAGAGCCACTATACAGGAAGATTTCCATTCTATCACTGCTAACCTCCATCAAGAAATCTGAGACCTTGGTGAGCGTATAGATGCACTTGAATCTGGTAGATGGTAGATGCTTATAAGGAGTTAAAATCTACTCATGAGTCCCTTTTACTTAAAGTGACAGACCTAGAGGATCGTTCCCGCAGAAATAATATCCGAGTGCGAGGGATCTCTGAATCGGTTAAGCTTGCAGACTTGTCCTACAGGCCCTGTTTCGATCCCTGCTGCCAGATGCGTTGGACACAGATCTACAACTTGATAGAGCGCACCGTATTCCAAAACCGCGACACCTGGAGCAATCAGTGCCAAGAGATATTTTAATGAGAGTTAATTTTTTCAGGATTAAAGAATCCCTCATGTCTGCAATGAGAAATACCACAGACTTGCCTGCACCATATGCTGATCTTTTATTTTTTCCTGACCTGTCTGCTACTACTACGCAAATAATTCCTGCCTGTGACCAAGATTTTACACAATCACCAAATTCAATACCGCTGGGGATTCCCCTTGAAGCTCCCGGTAACTCATAAAGGGGTTGTGACCACCTTTCAGGATGTCCGCGAAGGCCTTACTATGCTGCAGTCATGGAACCTATTAGGTGATTTACGCTACTGCACCAGACCCCTCCGTCCCCGCAGAAAGTGTCGCCGGAATGGCATTGAGTGAACACAATGTAGTGATGCCTGCCTCACTTTCCCACATATGCTGGATTGCTTTCTTCACTGACGCTCTGGAATATATGACTTGCTCCACCTTGACCGCGATTCATCCCCTTTCTTTGGCCTCCCCCCTCTCAGTGTTTACCCATCTGATCCCAGACTTTGACCCCCACCCATGGTGCCATAGTTCGCTTGGAAAACTATTTTATTTCTATTCATCACATGACCTCCTTCCTTTCCTCCAACTACAAGAGAAACACTCCCTAAATCCCAAGTTTGGTTTTCACTTTATGAGACTGTGATCCGGTTTATTTCAATATGACCTACTCCACCTCCCCCAAATCTGACCTGCTGACTCCGTTTGAACATTATTGTTTGACCCCCTACTCCCGATACTCCTCTCCATTCCTTAATCTATCAACTACTACTAACTAGACCCCCGATTAAACAATGGATATTCCAGCTGACCTGGGAAAGGGATTTGAAAAGTACATTCACATCAGACCAGTGGAGGGATTGCTTTTTTATTGGATTGTAAGAAATTTAGGTGTATTTCGCTAGTGGAAGCTAGGAAAAAGATTTTATATCGCTGGTACATTACACCTGACAGAGAACATCATTATAATCCAAATATCTCTAAGACCTGCTGGAGATGTGAGGAAGAGGTGGCACCTTTTTCCATGTATGGTGGTCCTGTTCCCGCCTTACATCTCTATGAAATCAGATCTCCTCCCTGACCTTGGAAATTTTAGGCGCAGACATTGTCCTATCTCCTGATGTCTTCCTCCTTCAGATGTTTCCCAATTCCCTTACCAAGTTCCAGAAACAACTCCTAGCTCATATACTGTCTGTTACCACTAAACTTCTAGCTGCTAATTGGAAGCCAGACGCAGTGCCCACCGTGGGCACAGTTAGGGCCAGGTTAGGGAGTTACAATCCTTGGATGCCATGGCCAGGACTTTGATGGGATTATCTGGCATGGGGAAGGATCACTGGACTATATGGGACACTTACACCGTCAAAATCTGATGACCTGGTCACCCCAATTAGAGATGAGCTGTACATGAGAATACCCTGGTGATAGATCTGACTGTTAGGTGATTTTTGATGTTATGTTTTGAATTGTGGTGCATATCTATGTTGTTTCCCCTTCTCCCCCTTTATTTTTGTACCCCCCCTGCTTTATTTGCTTTGAAAAATGTAATAAAACTTTATATTTCAAAAATTAGTGGTCACATTTGCATATATCAACACTTATTTTTTCTTAAGTTGCACTTTACGTTTATTCAAAAACACACTAAGGACAGTATTACAATGTTGGTGCTAACTTAACCAGAGCTGTTGTAAACTTAAAACCTCCATAGGCTATAATGGCTCTGGTAAGTTTACAACAGCTCTAGTTAAGTTAGCACCAACTATGTAATATAGCCCTAAGTCTTTAATGCATGAAATTTGCTTAATATTAAGTTACTTGAAAATAGCGCCTCACCATGTGTAAATGTGTAAAGCTAAGCACCAGAATCACTAATGATTTGCATTCCAAGAGGAGTTGGAGTTATAATTTATACACATTCTTGCTTCTATGTCTTGGCTTGGCTGTATTGTTGTTCTTGGCATTGTTTACTATTTTAGATTTGATGTTAAACTTCTCACGTGATCTGAATTTAGTTTTACTAAATTAATTGCGTTTCTTGCAACAAACAGTCATACTCTTTGATGTCGTTTGGATGGAGAATAGGATGTCACACCCCCTGTGTGACATTTGTTAATGCTTGATGCTAAACTGCCCCTAAAAAATAAATAAAATGCATTTCACTTTTGCATCATATGTTATTTCCATATATATTACAGTTTTAAAAATCACTTATTTTCAGGACATGTCTCTTTTGTAAAATAGACTCTTTAACATCAAAAATGTTGATATACCACAAGACAATTCTTTCTTACTTTTCTACAAGCAGCTTTCCCTCATTTATAATTAGATGTGACAAAAATAATACTCTTTATGTTATCTGAGAAATATTGCTACTGTTTAGTCTATATCTAATTAAAACATTCATTATATAGGCAAATGCTGGAATTGGTTTTTGACATCCTGTATTACAAAGGGTTCTTGTTATACACCACTCACTTTGTGTAACTGAGGTGAACTAGAAGAGATTTCAAAACACATTTGACACACACAGAATAAATAAACACAGATTTGCAGTTGAAGTCATGGAATTATAATAGAATAGAATATATTATCCAGATCCACATGGACATACTTGAAAACGAGAGAAATCTCGATGTATCCTTCCTGGTAAAATCCTTTATAAATAAATAAATATATCTCATATCATATCCAAAAAACCACCACTCCTGGGACTTTTCAGGAAACAAAACAATGTGTTACATGTTACCACCATCTGATAGTTGAGATGCAAAATGTCCCAAGTTACATAAAATATAACCTTTATTTAATACACATTATATAAGCATATCAAAAAGTATTGAAAAAAGATTTGTTAAGTAAGCTAAAGAAAGAGTAAAATTTAATAATAATTCTCCCCTCTATAGATGCCAGGTGTAGATATAATGAATCAATGATTTATGTCACTTTTCTGCCTTTAAATCTTTACATCATTGATATAATAGTATTTCATATAGTTGAGGAGCACCCCCACGACATACCATATGTAGAATCGATTCACATCAAAGGGACAATCAATTGGATCAATATAATAAATTATAATATATTGAGATTCCTTTATATATGTTTAGTGATTGTATAGAGTACATGTCCTGATGAAAGAAATGTAGGGCCCTATTACACTCTGCACACTAACGGTAGCGCTCACCTGCGTGAGCGCTACCATTAGCTGCGGTGTTTAGGGCATATTACAATCCAAACGCAAACGGGATAAAAAACCCCGTTTGCGTTTGGGACCTTGCGCTTCTCAGCGCGAGGTCACTGCACTTTGCACTCCCTATACTTAACATGGGGAGCGCAAAGTGTTAATCAGCGCTGGTATTACAATGTCCCAGCATTGATTAACGCCTGGCTCTGGTCAACGAAAAGTTAACCAGAGCCAGGACCTGGTGTTAACTGCTTCCGCTAGTGCAGAATCGTTAACGCCAGCTTAAAAAAGGAAAAAAAAAATCACATACTTACCCTGTGTCCCACGGCAAGGACCGCAGCTCCGGTCCCGCCTCTGGCCGGCAGGAGCAGGGAAAGACAAGGGGAAAAATTCCCCCTTGTCTCTCCCTGCGTATCCCTACGCAGACCGGCTGGATCTCGCGATGCGAGATCCGGACGGTCACGTGACCGGCAGAGAGGAACTCAATGGAGTCCTATGGAGTCCATTGAGTGGATGGGATTATTTTTGATGGGATTATCTGGAATGGGGAGGGATCACTGGACTATATGGGACACTTACACCGTCAAAATCTGATGAACTGGTCACCCCGATTAGAGATGAGCTGTACATAAGAATACCCTGACGATAGATCTGACTCAGCGCTGCCGCGAGCATCCAGATTTTTAACGGGTGCTACAATGCAGGCAGCATTTTTTTGCGCCTGCATTGTAATCTGGCGTTAAAAAGCGGGCGCAAGGGGGAAAACTGAGGGCGCAGTTTTTCCTCCCTTGTGCCCGCATTTTAATGCCCAGATTGTAATAGGGGCCGTAGAATTTCTGAAACCTTGACAAATTTTAGCAAATGTAATAAATTGTTTTGTTTGCTCAAAAGTTCCACCAGGAGTGCCATTTTTTTGGATATGCTAGATAATTGCTGATCAAAGCAACAGGCAATGCTGCAATGAATTCCTCGAGTGATATTATATATATATATACAGTTGTGTTCAAAATTATTCAACCCCCACTGAAATTGAGTGTTTTGGCCAGTTTGACATTGATTTTGATCATTCAGTCATCTTGCTTACAATTAAATCAAAGAGGCACGTGTAGGTCAGACAAATATAACATAACATTTATAATGAAATAACCACAAATGTCTTTTCTGTGCTCACATCATTATCAGTTTTATTCAACCCCCGAGTGACATTCAATCTTAGTACTTAGTACAACATCCTTTTACAGTTATAACAGCTTTTAAACGTGAAGCATAGCTTGACACAAGTATCTTGCAGCGATCTACGGGTATCTTCGCCCAATCGTCATGGGCAAAAGCCTCCAGTTCAGTCACATTCTTAGGCTTGCGCACTGCAACTGCTTTCTTTAAGTCCCACCAGAGGTTCTCAATCGGATTTAAGTCAGGTGACTGCGATGGCCACTCCAAAATGTTCCAGCCTTTAATCTGCAACCATGCTCTAGTGGACTTGGAGGTATGCTTGGGATCATTGTCCTGTTGAAAGGTCCATCATCTCCCAAGCCTCAGGTTTGTGACGGACTGCATCACATTGTCATCCAATATCTCCTGGTACTGAAGAGAATTCATGGTACCTTGCACACGCTGAAGCTTCCCTGTACCTGCAGAAGCAAAACAGCCCCAAAGCATGATTGACCCCACGCCATGCTTCACAGTAGGCAAGGTGTTCTTTTCTTCATAGGCCTTGTTCTTCCTCCTCCAAACATAGCGTTGATCCATGGGCCCAAACAGTTGTAATTTTGTTTCATCAGTCCACAGAACACTATCCCAAAACTTCTGTGGTTTGTCCACATGACTTTTGGCATACTGCAGTTGACTCTTCTTATTCTTTGGAGACAGCAAGGGGGTGCACCTGGGAGTTCTGGCATGGAGGCCTTCATTACGCAGCGTGCGCCGTATTGTCTGAGCTGAAACTTCACTACCCACATCTGACAAATCTTTTCTCAGTTCCTCAGCAGTCACACGGGGACTTTTCTCCACTCTACGCTTCAGGTAGCGCACAGCAGTCGAAGTCAGCATCTTCTTTCTGCCACGACCAGGTAGCGTTTCAACAGTGCCCTTTGCCTTGAATTTGCGAATGATGCTTCCTATGGTCTCTCTTGGTATGTTTAACATCTTTGCAATCTTCTTATAGCCATTGCCCTTCCTGTGAAGAGTAATCACCTCTTCTCTTGTCTTCCTGGACCATTCTCTTGACTTCACCATGTTTGTAACCACACTAGTAAATGTCTAGAAGGAGCTGAGTATCACAGTCATTTTAAAGCTGCCTAATTGGTGCTTATTATGATTTATTGCTGCTCCGTGACATCCACAGGTGTTTTCAATACCTGATTGAAAACACTTGAATGAACCTCTGTTCTTCAAAGTGGTAGTCTTTAAGGGGTTGAATAATTGTGTCAATGAAGAATTCACAAAAGAAACATTTACTACTGTATTACAAAACCAATTGATGTCATTTTAGTTGCATATGGTTCTTTAAAAAGTCCTTGTAGGATTTCATTCTGAATACAATTACAAATGTACACTAAATTCCCTAAAACCCTTTACAGCATTGGGGGTTGAATAATTTTGAATACAACTGTATATATATATACTGTATCTACAGACATTGTGCCCATCTGAAACTGGAATAATATGATATGGAAATATTTTAAATAATTTTTATTTCGGTTTGATAAATATAATGAAAAATGCATGAGAGTCAGTATAGGGTCAGCTCAGAAACCTATCCATAATGCATAAACACTTGAACGTACACATGTGTTTCAGGTCACGTGGTACAGTGGGAAATGTATGCAAATACAAGGAATTCCATAGTAGAGCTGAGAAGAGTTTCCTTTAATCAAACTAAGCAAATTTGAATTTCCTTTGTATATTTCTGAAATTCCTGGTTTAGTAAATAACCACATTTACTTAATAATGCCAGTGTATTCATCACCTGCTTCCTTTATTATTCCAGGGGTAATAGCTTTAGTAGGAATTCTTTGAGAAAGTAAATGTTTGTATTTAAACAAGGAAATATGAATAATGTAAAACTGTCTTTAAAGAAAATCACAGTTTAAATAATTACAAGGCAATTTATTATTTAATGTACAGTAGCTGTCTGTATAATTAGGTTTTATCAGATACATGTCTGGTGGTGGTTGGGGTGTCAGTATAGCTTTCTAACCTGCTTTAAGAAAATATCCCTCGATGTTCATTTCCTGCAATATACATTTTATTCTAGTACAAATTGTGATAGATATAGCTATTCAAAGAGAACCATTATCAACTTGTTTCTAGTCCTCTTTAGAGATAAGAATTATCGATCTGTACTTTCATAGTATGTCAAGGATGCATCAATTGTCTGAAGCAAGGTATAAGAAGACACTTGCAATATTGCTCAATTAAATAAATTGGTGCCATTTTATTTTACACACAAGCATCAGAAGATGAGTGAGGAAAAGTAACATAGTAAGGAAGACTTTTTTTTTACAAGAATCCAAATATTTTGACTTGAATATAGTCATATTTAACATTAATTTTCTTTTTAAATCATAAAATGTAGTGTGTAATTTGAAATGGAGCTTACATTTTAAGATACTGTGAGACTTTAGAATACTAAATAGTGAATTTTTTTTTTGTTCTTGATATTATTGTCATCATTCATTACCGGTTCATTGCAACAATTGTCCATATTTTCATTTTAGAGACCTATGTTTTATGGGATTGGAAAAAATTGAAGCCCATTGGAGGGGTGGGAATAGAGAGAAAAAAACTAGCACAAAGAGAATCCTTTTGGATACATACAATAAAGAGTATGGCCCCCGATGGGTTAAATGAGGAAATGGACATCCATTGTTTTATATAAAGATATAAGCAATACGAGTGAGGTGTTTTAACACTGTAGAATATATTGTGAAAGTGATTTTTGAATATACAGTATGAAAAGTTAATGACATATGCCAATTTATGGGGCACAACATACAGTATATTGCCAAAAGTATTCGCTCACCTGCCTTTACTCGCATATGAACTTAAGTGACATCCCATTCCTAATACATAGGGTTCAATATTAAGTCAGTCCACCATTTGCAGCTATAACAGCTTCAACTCTTCTGGGAAGGCTGTCCACAAGGTTTAGGAGTGTGTTTAGGGGAATTTTTGACCATTCTTCCAGAAGTGCATTTGTGAGGTCACACACTGATGTTGGACGAGAAGGCCTGGCTCTCCAGTCTCCGCTCTAATTCATCCCAAAGGTGTTCTATCGGGTTGAGGTCCGGACTCTGTGCAGGCCAGTCAAGTTCATCCACACCAGACTCTGTCATCCATGTCTTTATGGACCTTGCTTTGTGCACTGGTGCACAGTCATGTTGGAAGAGGAAGGAGCCAGCTCCAAACTGTTCCCACAAAGTTGGGAGCATGGAATTGTCCAAAATGTCTTGGTATGTTGAAGCATTCAGAGTTCCTTTCACTGAAACGAAGGTGCCCAGCCCAGCTCCTGAAAAAAAATCCCACACCATAATCCCCCCTCCACCAAACTTTACACTTAGCACAATGCAGTCAGACAAGTACCTTTCTCCTGGCAACCGCCAAACCCAGACTCGTCCATCAGATTGCCAGATGGAGAAGCGCGATTCGTCACTCCAGAGAATGCGTTTCCACTGCTCTAGAGTCCAGTGGCGGCGTGCTTTACACCACTGCATCCGTCAGTTTGCATTGCACTTGGTGATGTATGGCTTGGATGCAGCTGCTCAGCCATGGAAACCCATTCCATGAAGCTCTCTGTGCACTGTTCTTGAGCTAATCTGAAGGCCACATGAAGTTTGGAGGTCTGTAGCGACTGACTCTGCAGAAAGTTGGCAACCTCTTCACACTATGTGCCTCAGCATCTGCTGACCCCGCTCTGTCAGTTTACGTGGCCTACCACTTCGTGGCTGAGTTGCTGTCGTTCCAAAACACTTCCACGTACTTATAATACAGGTGACAGTTGACTGTGGAATATTTAGGAGCGAGGAAATTTCACTACTGGATTTGTTGCACAGATGGCATCCTATCAAATTTCCACGCTGGAATTCACTGAGCTCCTGAGAGTGACCCATTCTTTCGCAAATGTTTGTAAAAACAGTCTGCATGCCTAGGTGCTTGATTTTATATACCTGTGGCTATGGAAGTGATTGGAACACCTGATTCTGATTATTTGAATGGTGAGCGAATACTTTTGGCAATATAGTGTATATGTTCTTATGCTTTTTTCACAAGAATGCCCAGAGATGTTCTCGTTTCCCCACATTTATTGGTGAAGCATAAGGACCTATAGAATAATGGTTCTCTAATGATGAGAATGCGAACATTCACGCATGCGCATGAAGGACACGGAAAGCACATGCGCAGAGAATGTATGGTCATGTTTGTCAAGTGGGGAACACTCAGGGTTATTCAAAGAGATCCGAATTGTGGCCGAAAAGTAACCAAACAGTGAAATTCAGCATACGGTTACCTTTCCTGGCCATTCGGCTATTCAGAGAGTAGGCAGTTCGCCAAATGTTGGCGAATTGCCTGCACACACGGTGCCTGTTCGTTGCCTTTTCGAGGACAGTGAAATCCCCATAGAGAAGCAATGCTTCATCTATTCAGAAAACATAAACCAGCAGTGAAAAGTTGCCAAAGTGCCCTGCTCTTCAGTGGTTTCATTCGACAGGTTTATTCGGGAGAATCCCTTAGGCTTCAATGTTAAAAATATTCCCGTTTTAATGCAATATCTAATATACCATCGATTATAATATTCTGCAGTAAAAAGTCTCTTTATTAAGGATCTCGAAGGTATTTTTTGGAATTTTTTTGCGAATTTTTTTTTAAATAATTTTTTCTGTAACAGCCCTTTTTATTATCATTCATTGGATCCTATGTGTCAATTTCAGACATTTTCATTCTGTGGTGAAAATATTTTAATTCTGGAATGTGCATGAATTGATTTCACTTTTTCACTCTTTACCTTTACTTGTATATGGCTAATTGGCTATATACTTCTAAGCAATTTAATTTGTCCTAGAATCATCCACTAACCTCATCAACAATATATATCTAGGGCTTCTGTCGAAAAATATCATAACCCCTTCTATCACGACAAGGGGAAGTCGCTCTTTGGGCGTGGGTTAACGCCGGCGCCTTGCCAAAAGTCGTCGCAGCGAGCTGCTGATTTCGGTCCGCCCTGCAGCTGACACACAATGCACATCATTGACTGCAGGGGGAAGGCCTGAGTTCAGATGGTCTCTCTGCAGCCAATGTTGCGTGGCCGGCTACGGGGAGGAGCAGAGGCGGCCCATTGAAGACAGAGGGGCGTATCTGTATGCCTTGCACCTTCAAGGCCCACCTGCTGCAAGGGCGGCATAGAACGTCCTGAGGCGGAAAGGGTTAAACTGAAATATGCAACAATAAAATAGATAATTACACTATTATATGAATATATTTAGCCAAATAATATTTTTTTTTATTTTGTATATGAAAATGTACACATTTACCTGCTTGAAAATAAATTATTTAATACAAGAGAGCTTTCTGATAAAATACTTAGTTTAATAGTGAATCTGTTAAGTCCACTTGAGCTTATTTTCCTTGGCAGGCTCAATTGTTATTCACAATGTTTAGCTGACCCTCTCATTGACTGTACAAACAAATATATAATTTACTGAGAATAATGCTCAATTTCCTGCATGTTGCATTAACACAGGAATAAGTCTTTAGATCTCCCCTGACAATAAAATCTTAGCATTATTACTTATAGAATGAGAGACAAGTATCAGCTCTCAGGAGTTAAGTGGTGCATTGGATTTGTGGTCATACAAAATGCCAACTCTTTCTGCAGAGATGGTAGCAATTAGTGTCATGGGTGATTGTTATTTTATTCTACCTGTCCGCAGGGATCCGAACAGCTCATTACACGCCTCACTATTAGATGTGGCAGATTTGAGTATCTTCTATTACATGAAAAAATACTGGATGGGAACTATGGAGAAACCTTTAAATAAATCATAACTAACCAGGTGTCTGCATGAAGGTGAAAGGTATATGCTCTTCTAAATATATGACGATGTAAAGGATATGACACAAATGTTAAGCTAGAAGCATCATAAAAATCTGTGAGTTTGTATCTGTAGGAATATAAAATGCGCACACCGACGATAAGTGTATGGGAAAGAGTAAACAAAAAGGCACATTTGATGTCATCCTTCACAAATATGACAATCAGTAAAGCTTAGTGGGTGGTTTTACACACATACTTAACCTAATTATATATTTTTTTAAATTTTGAAATAAAATGTGTTCCGTATATGAAATCTAAAATGATCTTCCATTAAGTTACTTGCACTTGAAAATCATCTGCCATTTATGATCCTCTATCCCTCTGTAACCTATTCTCAAAGCTTTTCTTTTACAGCGCACAATGGTAGACTCTCTCACACAAGGAAGATGATAGTCACAGATTAGTCACCAGGCTCCTGATGGCTGTTGAGGAAATATGTTTAGCCAGGCTGGCTGTCCACTGGCCGAACACTCCGACAACACTGTGGGCAGTGTACCGTCGTCCATTGCAGCCAACTTCCAAGTCCGACTTCCTGCGATGTGCAACGACAGTGTCAGACAGGCGACCACTCCATTTCAGGTGGTTAATCGCACAATGTCTGACGATATGGTACAGGATGGATGCAGACAAACTCCTCTGGTGAGTTGATTTTGTTTTATTAAATGTCAAATTGTTTGTATGGGAGATGGGTAGATCTAGCTGTGTTCAGGTGGCAGACAGGGGCAGGGCAGGGTATGTCCTTTTGCAGATGCGCACTATTCACTAAACCAGGGATCCTGAACTCCGCTCCTCAGATGTTTCTGAACTAAAGCTGCGTTTATTCTTTGAATGCAATAAATGGCCAGAAAATCATGGGAGTGGTAGTTCAGAAACATCTGGGGAGCCGGAGTTCAGAATCCCTGCACTAAACTGTAAATTATGGTGGACTACGATGTAGTTCCTATAGGTTTCATAATGTCCAAAAGCTTTTTATTTTTTCTAAAACCATGTATTAACCTCTTCCTGACCGTTGACGTACCATGCACGTCGATCAGGAAGTCTCCCTTAGACCCGCGGACGTACATGGTATCTCAGAGGGTCTCCTATCCTCCCTCCTGCCCGATACTTACCTTGCTGGCTGTCGCGGTGGTCTGGCAGGCTGAAAGGCTGCCCCTACTATTTAGGGGGGCCGGCAGGTGCGATGACATCGTCACGCTGTGTGACGACATCATCGGCAGGCGCCCACCAGCCTCCATGTCATCCACCCTCCCACTGACATCCTCAGAATATGTGTGAGGATGTTAGTGGGCGAGTTAACCCCCTAGCTGCCAAGTGGAGATCTCCCGATCCGTGGCAGCTAAAGGGTCATGCTTTATATCATTGGAGAGGCCTGATCATGGCCTGTCTAAATGATACCAAACATGACCAGGCTTGTTGTAAAAAAATAAAAAAATAAAAATGCTAAAATAATAAAATAAAAATAAAAAAATGTTTTTTTTTTTTTTAAAAAAAAATTTTTTGTCTTGGGGGGGTTTACTAAAATAGGACCTAGGCTGGTATTTAAAAATGATGAGCAAAAAATGGTCAAAATGAGCTCAGCGCACAGAGGTGAAATGGCTCAGCAGCGAAGGGGTTGAAAAGCAAAAACATGTAAAAATTGTGTAAATTTTGAATCAATTTATTTAGCTGGGGTCTTTTTTGGGGGTTGTAGATTTAGGGGATTAAATTTCAAAAAAGTGTGTTTTTTCCATTTTTTTTCATCAGATTTCATATTTTTTTTAATAGTAAATTATACGATATGATGGAAATAATGGTATCTTTAGAAAGTCCATTTAATGGCGGGAAAAACGGTGTATAATATGTGTGGGTTACATAAGGCTAGGGACAGATGAGCGCATTTTCTGCGGCCACCGTCAAAATGTACGTCGATGCGTGCGCACGCATTTTTTCACGGAATACGCTTAAGTGGTCAGACGATGCGCAATTCTGGACGTATTTCATGACGATGGGGTGAAAAGAAGTCTAGGGAAATCCGGCTGTTTGAACGTTATGTTGGCCGCACACTAGCAGCGTCTGACATCTCCTAATCACGCACACACGCTGCTATGCGGCCGCAGCGCACTCTGTACGTCAGTACCAGCGGTTTAACGTTCTCGAAAAAATGCGTTCATTTTCCACTTGCGTTGCGCGGCCGGACTTTTGTGCGACCGTACTTCGTATATTGGCTGTCATTGCCCGGCATCTGCTGCTAGTGCGGCCGTGATTATGTGCGCCAGAACGCGCGTTCGCACTGCCTCAGTCTGACCCTAGCCTTAACGAGTAAGAGGAAAATTTTACCTAAACACAAACAGCACAGAAACTTAGAAACAGCAGCGAGCACTAAAGGACGGACTTTTGTAAAACCGTCCAGTCACTATGGGGGTCTATTAATTTCCAGCCAAAATTGTTTTATCTATTTTTATTAACATATTTTTGTATTTTATATGATATTAC
Source organism: Leptobrachium leishanense (assembly GCA_009667805.1). NCBI lineage: Eukaryota > Metazoa > Chordata > Amphibia > Anura > Megophryidae > Leptobrachium > Leptobrachium leishanense. The sequence continues at coordinate 208,575,874 of CM019065.1, read as the reverse complement.
TCCATTATTACTCAATTATTCCAGTTAATTCTCAGCGACTTCGTCCGACCAGGTCGTCCATAGTCGTTTGCAGTGGGCAACCCTAGTCAGACATAGTCGTGCAGTCGACATCACGGTCGCACAAATACGGACCCAGTCGACAGCCAGCCTTATCTTGCACAATTTCAAATGGGATCTCCATTATCAGCATAAAGGCAGAAATAGACTTTATGTCAAACATAGTAAATGCGTTAAAGACAGATAGTAAAAATGATCAGATCTCCTGCTTATAGGGATTTGTAGTGATCATAATAAGATTATTAGTAATGCAGCTTCAAATAAATACCAATGAATATAAAAATAATATCTGTATGTGGCATAATGCTTGTATATGGAATGATGGTAACACCTTGTATTTGTGTTATACAGGCATTTCACTCATTAAAACCCCCTGAATATTATCCCTATACAGCAGTGAGTAACCCCAGAGCTCTCCCTGTATTCTGCCCACTCCCTGGCTTTTCTATAGTAGCAGCAACATGTTTGAACCTTTGTTAAATTGAGGTGTGTGTGTCTTTCCAGTTCATTTTATGTTTCTCCAGGGTGATTGGAGAGAGATAAAACAAAGGATTTAATTTCTCCACAGGGGGCACACTAAGCCTGCTTTAAAATGGTGTGAAAATTGTATTTGTTATGCTAAAGATTGTTTTTCAGTGTATTGCAATTCAAAACAGGGTTAAGGCATACTTTTAAAACCAATAACAACAATGTGACAATGGAGGATCAATAAATACTCAGCTTTTTAGTGTGGTATTGAAGTCGACTCCTAGGAGATGGTCCACCGCTCCAAATAAAGAAATTGTATGACATATGGAGGCTTCAATACCTTGTAGGTTCACAGATGTGGATGACAACCAAGTAGACATGGAACCTTGTGCTTTCTTTCCACGATCAGAAAGGAAATGTCAATCCAAAATAAATTAAAATTATTTATTGTAAATAAAATGTATATAAAACAAAGGTAAGAGCCCGACATGTTTCGTCTATCGCTAGACTTTCTCAAGGGCAAATAGTAATTTGTAATCATTCAAATTCTCATTTACTTTTAAAACCACTTTTAAAAAAGTGAAATTTATGGAATCCTTAAAAAATCCAGTATATTTTATGAGTAAGGCTAGGGTCAGATGAACGCATTTTTCGCATCGACCGTCAAAAAGTGCGTCCGAACGAATGGACGTATTTTTTTGACGGAATACGCAATAGCGGTCATACGATGCGCAATTACGGCCGTGATTTTTTACAGATCCAAACCAGGAAACTTTGGGTGTAAGGACGTTATGCTGGCTGGACATGAGCAGCGTCTGACGTCTCCTAATCACGCACACATGCCGCTATGCGGACACAGCGCACTCTGTACGTCAGTACCAGCAGATTGACATTCTCGAAAAAAATGCGTTCGTTTGCCACTTGCGTTGCGCGGCCGCACTTTCGTGCGGCCATTCTTCGTATGTTGCCCGGCATTGCACGTCATTTGCTGCTAGCACGGCCGTGATTAAGTGAGGCTAAACACACATTAATACTGCGTTCGTCTGACCCTAGCCTAAGCAGTGAATAGTACAGCTTAAGTTGTACTATTGTAAATTCATTCGACTTTACGAGAAGCAAGTTCATCGTAACCACCAGATCGCTGCTCTACAATCATGGTAAGACGACTCGATCCCACTCAGAAGACCCCACCATCGAGTGTCCTTGAACAAGATACCTAACGATATGGATGCGCCTACCTCACAAAATACTTGTACATCTCATAGATTGTAAGATCCCTTGACAATAGGGTCCCCCTGAATCAGGCAATATCATCCATGTGTGGTATTCTAATGTATCAACTCCTTGTACACTGATCTTGTAAGTCTTTGCAGAATATGTGGAGCTATATAAATAAAGGATGATAAAATAATAATAATTCATTCTTTTGGATTTTCTGTTAAGCATTTTACTTTGTTCTGTGTGTTTTTGTTTAATCTGCACACCCCTAGTCTTCTTTGTGCTATTATTTTGCTTACATCATTCTCTGCATTGAAACTTTGTATAAATGTCTTTAATAAACTAATCAATATCCTGTCCTCACCTTCTCTCGGTAGTTTCATTGTTGTTTTAGTATTATTATCTATTCCGTTGCAGCACAACACGTTAAAATGTTCAGTCTATTTTGTTCATGGTTTTGTCCCTATACGTTTTTCTGCAGAATGCAGTTTTGATGAGTACCCATCAGTTCTAACATGCGCGTGAGAATAGTTCAGCACAGTGACAAGTCAGGCAAATGAAGTGGCAAATCTATTGATCCACATGTACTGATACACTTGTCTAGGAAGTCATCACTCACGCACTTGAAGTGCAGTGGCAGGGGGCACTGTCTTGATGGAGGAAGGTGCTATTTGACTTTGCACTCAGTATAGTTCAGAAAGAACACAAATCTTCAAATGTACAGTTTATGCTGGTATAGAATTTGAAGTAAGCTAAAATGAAGAATTTAGATATTTAGAAAATGTGATATTATCTGTCATCAGCCTAACACACTAAAGAATAGATGCATAGTAAAAATACTGTAGATTTTATTCTTTGTAAATCTCAAATGAAAATATGTTCTAGCTCTCATATATATTAAATATGTCCTGTTTTATGATGTGTTAATATGAAGAAATTAAATTTTACATTGAGTTGTCTTTTTTTATGTTTAAAGCAATCTATGACTTCTGGTAGATAACTACCTGTAACAAACTGGGACCCTCCATCTGATGCATCATTTCTACTGCAGTCTAACCAGACACGTAAACAGCTAATTAAGTAATAAGTAACACATGGTTATTTAGAGAGCAACGGAATGTCACCGACATTTCGGTGCTCTCCCATTCCCTGCACTTCGGGGAGTCAAATACGGCATTCATCGCAGGGTCCCTGAAGTGCAGTGAACGATCGCTGAACACATCCTAAAAACCGCCGCAAATCCATCAAATCAATCCAAAAAAGCCACGACTCAATCTGAAAAAATGCTAAATAAACACCAAAGCGATCCAAAAAAAAAGCCAACTACCCTCCAAACAAAGTGCCGACCAGCCGCTAGAAAATGCAGCCAAGCTGCTGAACGGGGTTGAAAAAAAACAACAAACAAAAAAACAAACAAAAAACTGCAACTTTTAAAACGTGTTTGCAAAAAAACTAATATTTGAGGTTCTTTGAATAATAATGAAAAGGTCTGCTAAAGAAAAAAAACGCTCTGAAAAATGTGAGTGTCCACCCTACCACTGTTTATCATCTCAAAGATCTCTTATATACTATATTGTAAAGTTTCCTGTTTCTGTTCTGGTTTTGAGATACATTCGGACCAAGTCCAGATCAATTTATACCATAAGTATCAATCATTTTTGCATCACATATCTATCGTATCAGATATTAATTTTGCATGTATTCTACGCTATTATCACGTACCACTAATATTATGTGCGCTCACTAGAACGATTTTTATTGTATATATATATATATATATGCAAAGTACAGTAAGCTCACGCAAGCTGATTTCAAACCAGCCGTTAATTGATACTGGTCCTAATGATTACTTAACTAAATGCTACATTAGCACCCACTACGGCATTGTGCCCACTGATTACACGGGGAAGCCTTTTTCTCTCTTGGTGTAAGGATGACGGCAAAGTGACGACTGCAAAACATTGCCACCTCTTCTACTACGCGACCAACAGGGACATTCTCTATGGATGTCCCCCACACCTCTTCTGCAGCTAAGGGGTTAAGGAAAGATAAAAATGCTGCCCCCCATCTGCTGTCCTAGTCGCTGGCCTGATCGCCTATGAAAGAATACAATATTCGGTACCATTCATTTTAGATTTATCTGTCTAATGAATTTGATAATTGCTTAAACTGTCATAGGGTTTTAGAGAATGGAAAATGACTGGCTGTGAGATGGAGAGGTTTTAAGTGTATCAATATGTTTACTGTGACAGACTATGTGTACTTGTGAGTGGTTATTTCAGAGTGTCTGTAGGCTACTGTGTGTAACTTTAAGTGCCTAAGATTGTCTGTATCTATTAGACATGCGCAAAGCCCAAAATTTTGGTTTGTATCGTTACGGTAAATGCGGCAATTCACATTTTTCGAATTTGCTGATTCGGATCAATCTTAAATTTCAGGCGAATCCAAAAAATTTTGTAAATGTTCAAATTTTGTCTTCGAGTTAGTTACTGGTTTTGCTTGTATTAGGGTTCAGGGTGGGTTATGGTTACATCTAGGGTTTGCTTACTGTAATATTAGGGTTACTGTAAGCGCTCGCCATTATGCAACATACTGGGAAAAATTCCTTCTCGACCCCAGAATGGCAGTCGGATTTCTCCTTGGATCAACCTGCTTTTACCCACATATTAAATATTATAAGCCTCAAGGGGTTACTCAAATAGCATTGATATGTCAACGACATGTCGGTGCTCTCTCGTTTGCTACACTTCAGGGAATCAAATTCCCCGACCCTGCGGTAACTTCAGCATTCACCGCAGTGTCTCCGAAATGCAGGGAAAAGAGAGTCGAGACTGAACAGATCCGAAAAATAGCCGAAAACTCACTGAAAAATCAGATCAATACGAAACGCCCTAGAAAACTAACCGAATGTACCTGACGATCCACCACAAACCCGCTGAACACGTCAGAATAAAGCAGATGACCCGCCGAACATGTCACAGACCAGCATCCGGGAAAAGTCGACGAACAACGTAAAAAAAAATTGAAATTCAAAAAATTTCAAACGCTGTTTGCAAAGAAAACCTACTGGACAAAAAATGTCTGGAATTAAGCTATACGGTCCTATGAGTAATAAGAAGAAGGTCTGTTATGGAAAAAAAAAGCTTTTTAAAAAAAATGGAAAAAAAATTAACAAAAAAATCCTGGAGAATACAAAAAAAAAATCCTCAAAGAATAAAATCAATAAAGAGATTTTTTAGCTGCAGATTAAAACAATAAACTGTTTAATAATTATTGAACAAAAATTGAAATATTTTTAACATTGAGACCTATGGGATTCGCCTGATTAAACCTGCCGAATTAAACCACTGTACAGCACGAATTTTCATTGACATTTGGGGGCTGTTCGTTGTTCTCTGAATAGATTAACCATTACTTCTCTATCGGGGATTTCACTGCCACCAAAGATCAACGTATTTTGCTGGCAATTCACCAATATTTTGCAAACTGGCAGCTTTTTGATTTATTTTTATTTATAAAGGATTTTACCAGGAAGGATACATTAGCCGAATGACCACAAAATTGCACCATATGAGGAAATTCCCTGTTCTTTGCAATTTCATGGCCAATGCAAATCTCTTTGAATAACCCTGTAAGCACCTGTAATTGTCCGTATGTATCTGAGTGAGTGTGTTTGTGTATCTCTTTCAGTGTGTAACGGGTATTTTCATGTATCTATGTGCATGTGGACCTGTTTATTATTTATTATTATTCTTTATATAGCTCAAGCACTGAACAATGGGTACAATATAGACAGGGTTCCAATACATTGAGACTGAGCAACATTTGACAAACCAACATAGAAAGAAATGAGGGCCCTATTCCTGTGGAAATTTGCAATCTAGAAGGGTTGGGTGTGGGAAATAGGAGGAGAGGATTGCAAGGTGAAAGTGATGGACTGGTTAAGCCAGTGAGGAGTATTAGTGAGTTGGGTGGTAGGCTTGCCTGACTAGGAAAGTCCCAAGGAAGCGTTTGAATGAAGAGAAACTAGGGGAAAGTCAGACAGTATGAGAGAGAGAGCGTTCCAGAGGATGGGACCTGTGTGTGAGAAATCCTGCAGTCTATCATGGGAAGAGGTGATGCGGGGAGAAGCTAGGTGCAGGTCACAGTATGACCTTAGGGAGCGGAGTGGGTTTTATTTGGTGATTAGTGAGGACAGGTAGTGGGGAGCTGAGTTAGTGAGAGCTCTGCAGGTGAGGGTGAGGATTTGAATGTAATTCTGCAGTGGATTGGGAGCCAGTGAAGGGATTCGCAGAGAGGAGCACAGAGACAGAGCGGCGGGTGAGGTGAATGAGTAAAATTGACTGTAGGGGGAGAGAGGGGAACCAACTAGAAGATTATTACAATAGTTAAGTCGGAAGATTACAAGGGCATAGATGAGATGATTTGTGGTGTCAGCGGTAAGAAACGGACAAATTCTGGAAAATTATGTATTTGGTAGCAGCCAGAGGAGGAAGAGACTGGATGTGGGGGATGAAGGAAAGAGCAGAGACAAGTATATCTCCGAGACAGCGAACCTGGCTTAATGGGGAGAAAGTGATACCATCAACCATGATAGAGAAGTCAGGATGTAGGGAGGCATTAGAGGAAGGAATTAGTAGGAGCTCAGTCTTTGTAGGAGTTAGTCAAAAGAGAGCCGAATTGGCCACGGAATTGCACTGAACATGGAATTTTCTTGTACGGTGCAATTTCACAATTCAGCTATCAAAAAGCTGGCAATTAGCCAAATATTGGCAAATTTCCAGCAAATTACTGTATAATTCGGTGGCAGTGAAATTCCCCATAGAGAAGTAATGATTAATCTATTCAGAGAACGCCGAAGAGCCCCGAAAAGTTGGCGAAATGCCCAGATTTTCGGTTGTTTCATTCGACAGGTTTTACAGGTGAATCCCATAGGTGTCAATCCTCAAAAAATTCCCCATTTTTTTTCAATTTTTTATTCAACTGTTTATTCTTTTCAGTTGCAGCAAAAAGTCTTTTTATTAAATAAATTTTTAGAATTTGTTCAGCATTTTTCTTGATTTTTACGGCGAAATTCTTTATTCAGATTTTTTTTTCTAAGTAGTGTTTTTTTTAAAATTCTCTAACAGACCTTTTTATTGCTCTTCATAGGATATTAAATATTATTTCCATGCATTATTTTTGTTTACAATGTCTTTTTAAAAATTGTGTCATTCAGTGGTCTGTTTGGGGGATCGTCAGGTGCATTCAACGGTTTGTGGCTGCGTTCGGCAGTTTTTCAACGCGTTCGGCGGTTTATAGATGCGTTCGGTGTTTTATCGACGCATTTGGTGGTTTATTGATGTCTTTTGTTGGGTTTATCGATGGTGTTCAGTGGCTTGTGCCTGCGTTTGGTGGGTTTATCGGCGCCGTTCTGCACCTCGATTCGACACCAAATAGAAGAGCACCGAATTTTCAGTGAAATTTCGGAGCGTGTTGAATAACCACTTAAGTGTCTGTGCAAGTTTGTAACTTTAAGTAAATATGTGCCCGTCACCGTCTGAATGTGTGTAGCTGTGAGTTTCAGAAAATTTATACATGTCACTGTGTGGAGTATGAGACAGTAAGAAAAAAACTCTTTAAAGACACTGAAGTTTGGTATCTACAACATACCATTTTGTGAGTGTTTTATTTATGACTAATACTAGTAATGTAACAGCAGCATTGAAAAACTTTTAAAATTTACATAACTTGTTTGAAGAGTTACAGTATTAGTTCTTTAAATCCTTTGGCAAATAAATTCATGTGATTTATTTTCTTTTTCCTTTTTATTTAAGCACCAGGTGAGAATTAAAATGTGTCTCTTTGAGGAGGCTTTATATTTTAAAGAAGGGCCTACATTTAATGGCAAGCATTTACAATGTAAGAGCTTGTGATTTGTTTATGGTTTGTCCCAGATTCCCCTATCAGAATAATGAAATATCTGAGCCACGCTGATAAGAAGAACAGACTGCTTTTATGACAGCCACATAAAAAATACACATCGCATTCAAGTCTTTCGCTCATATATTTATTTTTGCAACTTTTTGCACCGCAGAGACTTTCAGCTGGCTGAACTGAATGAAGTATTTGTGAAATTAATTAAGACAACAGAGGCCTAGAGAAAGAAAAAGTTAATTAGTCGCGGCAATCATTTAGATGTGATCCAAGGAAAGGAAAGAAAGGATTAGTAGCATGTCAGAGGGAGGACGGCTTCTCTGGAAAAGGGGATTACTCAAAGATTTCAACCAAAGGGACGGCTCTGTGTGGTTGCTCCTTTTGTAATTGGGGATTTACAACAAACACAGAGACTCATTACCATGAAATTTCTTTGTGGAAGGGAAAGAGAAAAAAAATGACAATCCAAGAGACACAGGAATGAAGCAGCAGAGCGAGAGAAGTCAAGAGAAAGGGGACAATGAGAAAACACTATTAAATCTTCTTTGTACACCGGACTTTTAAAGCCCAATGGACCTACAATAACGAGAAGTGGAGATTTTACAAGATATCCTAGATTACAAAGCCATGGGCTGACTGATGACAATGTTATAGTTCGACCTCATAAAGAATGCTTAACACTATATAATTACAATGTGATCATCTCTATACTTCAGTACACATTGCAAGGCATTTCTTGATATTGTATGTTCAGCATGGTAAAACACTTACAGATTCATCACATGACATGGGTCCCTCCTGGCATCCAAAGCATCCATTTTTATAAGGAAAATACACATTTTTCAGACTACTTAACTTGTATATTGTACAAAGCAACACATGCAGAGCATACAGTAAGGAATGACACACACGTTTCGAAATAATGGGTTGGAAGAATAAAATAAATCTTTAATTTATATATGTTTTTCAAGTTCTGACAATTCTTTAAACAGAAACATTGTAGGATGCATTGTTTGACGACGTGACATAGTATAACTGGTATTTTTCCAACTTAAAGGGGGCATTGTAGCCATTTTAAAGTAAGCCTTTATTCATTACTGTGATAAAAAAAAGTATTTTAGGAATACAAACTATTTACATATTTTCTTCCGAGTGGGAGTTAATCCTATTTCTTTAACAGTTGTCAGTACTCTTTGATTATAATTTCCCAGGTTCACAGCAGGGGTTGAGAGGTTCTGCTGCTTTGTTCACTGTTGAAGGGCAGAGCAGAGAGAATGAGATTATTTTACAGGGGGAAGAGGGAAAAAGATGGGAGTGAAAAACAAGCAAAAGCTGCTTTATTATTCAATGAAAGAGGTGGAAAAAGTCCTTATTTGGCAAGCCTTTCCAAAAATTTAAAGAGACTTATGACACTGGTTAGTAGTTGATTGAATATACTGATATATATTGAAGTACCGGCTGGGTGGAGTAGAGTTAACATCACTGCTCTATAACCGTGGAAAGAGACCGTGGAGACGCAGGTTCGATCCCGGCAAGAGCACCTCTGCATTAAGTGTCCTTGGGCAAAACACCTAACGGTAAATACTTGCCACCCAGGGCATACTTGAAAACAAGAGAAATCTCAACGTATCCTTCCTGGTAAAATACTTTAAAAAAAATAAAAAATACAAGTAGGCAATTACAGTTATACCCATTTTTCACAGGGCCAGGCTTCAATAAGATCTCATTGGAGCTTTTGTTGAAAGAAAAAAAATAAAGGAAAAATTCTAGAAAGGGGCAAGTAGCATTTCCTTTGAGAACTGTTATGCTTTTAGGTCCCTCACTACTATATTTGAGTAAGCTTGATGTTCCAAAGTTCCTGCAGGAACCCAACATCAAGTGAACTATAAATATGATAATATTCAGGATTAATGCAAAGGAATTTTGTTTACTGGACATGTCATCCAAGGTGCTGAAGCTGTTTGTACAGAATGTATTACTACATTACAGGCAGTAGTTCATTTTGGTCTGTCAATAAAGCTTATTGTTTAAAAATGTATCTAAAATGTATTTTATGATGGGTGCATTAATTTTGAAACGGTCAGCAATGGAAAGTTGAATTCCATAAATTTCATGGAAAAGGGCTTGGAAGTGAAGGGGTTAATATAGATATAAATATGTAATGCTTTTTTAAAATACCCAATATGACATACTGTATATTATGGAAGAGCAGATATATTATTATTATTATTATTATTATTCTTTATTTATAAAGCGCCAGCATATTCCGCAGCGCTGTACAATAAGCACAGTATAGACAGGGTTACAATACATTGAACAACATTTGACAAACAGTACAGGAGGAGATGAGGGCCCTATTCCCGTAGGAACTCACAATCTAGGAGGGTTGGGGTTGGAAACAGGAGGAGAGGACTGTAAGGTGAGAGTGATTGATGGTTGCGTCAGTGAGTTGGGTGGTAGGCTTCCCTAAATAGGAACGTTTTAAGGGAGCGTTTGAAGGAAGAGAAGTTAGGGGAAAGTCTGACAGTACGAGGGAGAGCGTTCCAGAGAGTGGGGGCTGCACACCCTACTAATGTATGTCTATCTGGATAGGGACATTTATTTTCCATGATGCTGCTTCGAGTAAGCAACAGTACATTTTCAGAACCATTTCACAACAACATAGCGTGTTTGACATTCATTTTATAATGTATCTGAATGTAAACTAGAAAAAGGCAGGTTATTAAGTGTGACATAATATTATAAAAACTAAAAATGTGATAGATATTGCCCTCAAGGTGAGTGACTCTGTTAAAGAGTAAAGAAAAGGTTAAGGTATAATCTTAGTATTTAGATTTAAGCAATTATAAGTGTTCAAATGAGAGAATTCTGTATTTTCCTTATCCTGCAGTCTCTCTTCTGACAGATGCTTAGAAAATAAGGGAGGGAGAGAATGTGTTAGCATGGGGAGGAGGAATGTATTGGGGGAGAGGAGTTGAGTAGCTAATTCTCGGTTTTCTGGTTGAGCTGCTACCTAAAGCTTCTCTTCCTTATCTCCTCCTTCTGTTTCACAGTTTACAACTTTTAATTATTTTGTGCGTTTCAGAGGCTCCATTTCCTTCTGAACAGTGTGAACTGCTGTCTGCTCTGGATTAAAAAGCCTAAGATTATATCCATGGCAGTCAATAAAAGCTGTGAATGAGTTCAGGTCCCTCTGGGAATATGCAGCCCTGGGAGATAGAGAAGGTGGAAAGACATTAGAACAGAGACATAAGCAGGGTTGGATTTAAATTCTGTTAGTAATGCAATATTTCAAAAATATTTAATGATTGTACAGGAAGAAAAAATAAAAAGTTCTATTACTACACTGCAAAGGTAGGTGCACTTATATACTGAAGTTAAAGGGATACACAATGTTGCTGATGACCCATTTTTTATGCAATGTAAAGACATAATTTAATGTTTAGATTTTTTTTATTTTAATAGACAGGCATACCTTACAAGTTGATGCATTTGAGGATAGGTATTTTGTATCAAACCTCAGTACCTCAACCAGGTCACATCTGCCAATGCCGCTTTCTTACCGGACCCCCGTGCTCTCCCCAGGCAGACTCTCGTGACTTCCTCCAGTCCTCAGACGAAGCTTACGAACCGGGACATGTAGAGAGCCTGCTAGCATCCCCCAGAAACAAGACAACACTGTAGATCTGGAGCTTTTCAGGGTCAAAATGGAACAGACATAGTGAACACCTTTATTGAATATATACAGTCCCAGGAGGGGCCTGAGACCAGTGGAACATAACACACTGGCATCTCGCCCCACAGCCTCAAGTGAATAAAATGGTGGGTTTTATTTATACCCTCACCAGAAATATTTCCACTTTGGGATTAAAAACAAAAACAGACAAAAAAAAGTGGAAATGTTTCTGGTCAGGGTATAAATAAAACCCACCATTTTGTCTCTTGGCTGAGAAGCAGCATGAGAATATGTGATTACTTAGAAAAGCAGATCTTGGTTTAATTTAGATGGGACCCACCTTAACCAGAGGTTGCTGTGACGTGGCAGGTGGTCTTACAATTTAATGGCCATTCAAGCAAGCCAAAACCTCTGAATAGTTTTGTTTCGCATGTAGCTATAGGGGTAAGTGCAGATGACACCTTTTTTTTCTTGTTATGGTTTATACATGAAGTGGGCTAGATACTTCTGGTTGACACAGCCGCCCTGGTAGAGAATAGGCGCAAAGCAGTTTTTTCTGCTTGTATGTATATTTTGTTGTATCATTTCTGTCATTTTTGCTGCTGTCCCTTTCCGTGTTTTTGTTTTTAATCCCAAAGTAGAAATGTTTCTGGTGAGGGTATAAATAAAACCCACCATTTTGTCTCTTAGCTGAGAAGCAACGTGAGAATATGTGCTTGCTTAGAAAAGCAGGTCTTTGTTTAAATAAGTTAGGACCCACCTTAACCAAAGGTTGCTGTGTCATGGCAGGCGGGCTTAAACTTTAATGGCCATTCAAGTAAACCAAAACCTCTGAATAGTTTTTTTTCACATGGAGCTATAGGGGTAAGAGAAGATGACACCTTTTTTTCCTTCTCATGCCTTCCTGAAATCTTAGCTCACCTGTGACAGCAGAAAACATCATCTGATCCCGCCAAAAAAAACCAGATCATAATCCAAATGCCAAGCAAGTCTCCACTGCTCCAGAAATACAGTTCAGATCTTGACCTTTCAGTATACATCTTATACTTTATATATTCTGTTTACATTTCTCGCATTGCATTTCTCATATAACACTTTCATTAGAAGTGTGAAGGCTATGCCAAACCAGCTTCACAACCTTGCTGTGCTTAGACTAAGACTTCTAACGTGTGCTACATTTAGATCACTAATAAATTCTGGAAATGTGTTTCTTAGGTTGACTCGAGGCTACCAGTAGGTAATGTCAAGTCAGCTTGAGAGCCCTTTGAACATCAAAATCAAAATAACTTTTAACTGATGGGAAGATTGTAAAGAAACCTATATGTCAAAGGATAGCTTTGAGTCTTGTAGAACAAAGTGATATTGTATAAAATCTTGTTTGCATATTAGGCTGTCAATAGAAAAATCTCAGAAATATATTTTATATAAAAATATATATGTTTTCAATTTGGAATTCATTAATTTAGATGGAAATTGGAAAATATTATTGATGGTTTCAAACTGTGCAATTCTGTCTGAGGCTTTTTGAGGACGGTCACACTCAATTTCTAGTGTTGTCATTAGATATTTTACACACACTGTTCAAATTGCTTGAAGGATTCTGATGAAAACTCTTATCTTATTGTGCATTTTCCAATATCTTGAGCCAGTTTAACCACAGCTGAGTTTCCCAGCATTCTTTCTGTGAGTGTTAGCCAACTTATTTGGCTCGGCATTATACTGCATGAGAAAATTACTTGGAAAGTGTACTGCTGGTTCTCTCTATCTTGCGTTTCTTCTGTAGTTGTCTTCTCTACAGAGGAAATAGTTGCTTCTTCTTGAACATAAACAAAATACTGCCAAACATTCAGTGCCTGAAGCTTCCCACCCAAATGCTTTTTTGCAATTTGGTATGATATTGTAGTTTTCCCTTTCACAAGCACAATTCAATGCCAAACTTTAGTTGCCTTAAGAGCAATTATAAAACTAAAATTTTGATCTGATTTCTACAAAATGAATAGCAATCTGTACCTCAATAATTTATCTAAAGCAAATTTTTTGGAAACTACACAGAAGTTCAAGTTTGCAAACTTGCAAAAAGTAATACTTGTTTACTCTCAGAGCATAATCTATATAACGCATGTAATAGAATGTAGTAATAGCAATACACTCCCTGAATACTGTATAATGTACAATACAGGTTATAATGCAGAACAGGTAGATCTGTAATAAGTCCATTTGTAGTGCACACAACGTGGACAGAAAACATCAAATCGCTCAAACCTTACTAAAATAATAATCGCACAACACTACTTGATTTGCAAAAAAGAACAAATCTGATTGTAATTAAAATAAGATTTTAACCCTTTCGCTGCTGAGGCTTTTCACACCTCTGTGCTGAAGTCATTTTTACCGTTTTCGCTCACCATGTTTAAACGCGTTTTGTAGCCATATTTTGATATATGACCCAGACATATTATATATCGTTCTTTCCGGCAGACTTGGCAAATTCATAATATGTCATTATTATATGTATACGTTATGTCATGTCTGTATATTATAACAAAAAATGCAATAAAATTAGAATTTTCAATAATTTATTATGTGTAAAGTTTTTTTTTCACATTTTAACGATCGTTTGTGGTTATATTTTGAATGGGGTGAATGTGCTTGTTAAAAAAATTAGAAATTGGGGTCTCGTTACATTTTTGTTTGGGGAAAATGTTGCTATTTTTAACAAACGCACCGCATACAAAAACCGTTAGTGCAGCATTATTGTTCACATTATAATTGAAATGGGAACAATATTTCTGCATTAACAAAACAAAAACAAAAAAAAATTTTTAATTTTTTTTTTTAGAATTTTTTTTTAAATATTTTTTTATTTTTAGATTAAATTTTTATTTTTTTTAAAAAACTGTTTTCATGCTCATGTTTGATATCGTTGGAAATGCCATGCTCTGGCCAATCCAACAATATCAAACATTAACCCCTAGCTGCCACGGATCGGGAGATAGGGGATTCCAATGAACCCCTATCTCCACCATTGGTGGCAGCTAGGGGTTAACTCCAGGACTGGCATCATCGTGCTATGCACGATGATGCCAGTCCTCAGGGGGAGTTCCCGGAGGCTTGGCCAACATCCAAGATGTCAGCCAGCTCCGGGAGAGGATCACAATCCGGCGCTTTTCAGCGCCGATTCGTGATCCGGCTCCCCAGGGGTTAATGACAGCCACCGTTTGTAAGGGCAGGCTGTGCCCTTCCAAACGGTGCCTGGATTAACCCTCTGCACCCCGGCGATCGGGAGGGAGAGAGGTCCGAAGGACCTCCCCCCTCCCTTTCAGGCGCCTCCTCCGCACATGCGGGGGGCGCTTGAATTAGATGTCATCGCGCCGCCACGGTGACATCTAATTGCTCCGCCGGGGTCCCGAGTGCTGGGCTGACATCCAAGATGTCAGCCTGCACAAGGGGGGTGCAGCAATCCGCCGGAATCCGGCGGATTGCTGCCTCCTGTGCATGGACGCGCTCAGCGCGTCCATAGCACAGGAGAACCACTTTGCTGGAAGCGCTGAGCGCGTCCATAGCAGCCAAGTGGTTAATTGTTTGATAAATTAAATAAAACAAGAGAAAAATAAATAGATAGCTAGGTGGATATCAAAACAGAAATCAGACATCCTACATGCACTGGTTTAACCCCCATCCACTACCCAAGAGTTGAG
Organism: Leptobrachium leishanense; assembly: GCA_009667805.1. Taxonomy (NCBI): domain Eukaryota; kingdom Metazoa; phylum Chordata; class Amphibia; order Anura; family Megophryidae; genus Leptobrachium; species Leptobrachium leishanense. Next base: position 208,560,841 of record CM019065.1, on the reverse strand, counting down.
AGATGTTGGTTGGCAAGGGAGCTTGGCAACCCGCCTGCTTTATATTCAATTTAAAGCAGCATCTGGTTTGGAATAGGAGCAGTAAAAGGGAGTCAGTAAAGGGAACTCAGCTTGCAATGATTCTTTTTTCCTTACTGGCTGATGGTAACAAGAAACATCTGGACTGGCATGCAGGAAGGGCAAAGCAAGACTAAAAGCTGGCCTGGATCAGCTCACATATAGGGCCCATGTTTGGAGTCATGACACATATTCGGCTTGATCTTTCTCCTGCTTTTGACACAACTGATCAGCCACTACTACTCATCCTGAGCAGACTTGACCTCAGATACGTTGCTCTCTGCTGCTTCTCTTCCTATCTCTCTCTCATCATCTTTGAGGGTTTCCTACACTGGCACCTCTTCTCCTTTCAAACCCAGGATGCTACTAAAATGCATATCAATATTTTTATTATCTCCCTCCTCAGCTACTGCAACACTTGTCTCACTGGCTGTAAACAATCTCAGATTATCCCTCTACAGTCTATAATGAATGAATCTACCACCCAGCCTACCACCCAACTCACTGACGCAACCATCAATCACTCTCACCTTACAGTCCTCTCCTCCTGTTTCCAACCCCAACCCTCCTAGATTGTGAGTTCCTACGGGAATAGGGCCTCGTCTCCTCTTGTACTGTTTGTCAAATGTTGTTCAATGTATTGTAACCCTGTCTATACTGTGCTTATTGTACAGCGCTGCGGAATATGCTGGCGCTTTATAAATAAAGAATAATAATAATAATAATCTGCCAGACTCATCTATCACACATCCCTTTGTCAGTCTCTATACTTGCTCCCTGTTTCTTTTTAGAATTCAATTCAAAATATTGATCCTCAAATACAAAACACTCCACAACTGTATGTTCCTTCACTGTGCCAATGCTCATCCTTATCATCTTCTTGTACCCCCACCTTAATGACATATCCCAAGCTGCCCCATTTTTATGGTACTGTCATGGATTGTGCCACCGCTGGAAGGCCCAGGTTGGTGCTGCTCTATCGTGAAATGAAGTTCGATAGGTGGTTTATTAAAAAACCAAGCAATGGTATGGCTGGAGGTACTGTTGAAGGGCAAGACAGAAAAGGGCTGCCTGAGGAAGACAGGAAAGAGAGAGGCAAGTAATATAAGAGACACGGTATAGGAGCACAGGTACAGAGGATAACACAATAGGAACTTACAGGAGCCATGAGACAGACAGACAGGAAGAGGAAATGGGCTGTCTGAAGACTTGAAGGAGCCACTGGAGACAGGAGACCAGGTTACAGAAGGCAGGAGATAGGGGAAACAAGGGCACTGTAGGCAGAAGTCCAGAGATACAGGGGAAATGTAGGCAGGACTTCAGACATGTAGGCGTACTGTAGGTAGGAGTGCAGAGATACAGGGGCACTGTAGATAGAAGCCCAGAGATGCAGGGATACTGTAGGTAGGAGTCCAGAGACACAGGAGCATGGTAGGCAGGAATCCGAGGAAAAAGGGGAACTTTAGGCAGGAGACCATAGAGGCAGGGGATCAGGAAACAAAAGCAGGCTTCTGGTAGCTTACACCTAGTATATGTCAATGAACAAGCAAGGTCTGATGGGAGCTCCACCTTTAAATAGAGCAACGTAGAGGGAGATTGACCAGACCTGTGGCTGCTAGCAGTGGAGTTAGGTCCGGAGCTGCCGCTAGGCGAGCTAGGCGGGTGCCTAGAGTGCAGTGCCCGCCTAGGGCGCAGCTGGCCTGACCACTTAAAAAAAAAATTGCCCGCAGGGCAGCCTGGGGCGGCTGCGTGCTGCAGCCAGTCCCAATACGTGCCGGCATCGCCGCCGGTGTCAAGGAGACGGAGACGTGGACTTGGTGCTTCCAGCACCAAGTCCACGCCTCCGTTTCCTTGACGCCAGTGGTGACGCCAGCACGTATTGGGATTGGCTATATGGAGGTGGATAGAGACGGAGCTGGAGTGGCAAATATATCCATGTGTGAGCTGAGGCAGATATCCATGTGTGTGCTGGGGCAGATATCCATGTGTGTGCTGGGGCAGATCTCTATGTGTGAGCTGGGGCAGATATCCATGTGTGAGCTGGGGCAGATCTCCATGTGTGAGCTGGGGCAGATCTCCATGTGTGAGCTGGGGCAGATCTCCATGTGTGAGCTGGGGCAGATATCCATGTGTGAGCTGGGGCAGATCTCCATGTGTGAGCTGGGGCAGATCTCCATGTGTGAGCTGGGGCAGATCTCCATGTGTGAGCTGGGGAAGATATCCATGTGTGAGCTGGGGCAGATCTCCATGTGTGAGCTGGGGCAGATATCCATGTGTGCGCTGGGGCAGATATCCATGTGTGAGCTGGGGCAATATATCCATGTGAGAGCTGGGGGCAAATATACCCATGTGAGCTTTTTTTTGGGAGGGGTGCAAGTAGCTGGTCTTGCCTAGGGCGCAAAATAGTCTAGCACCGGCCCTGAGTGGAGTCATAATCAGACCTGGGGATTGGCAAGGCAGGAAAGGTCTTCACAGGGTAATTCACAATGGGAAAGTACCAACCTGAGCCTTCCTACAGTTCTGCAAACCATGACAGGCACTCCCTGGTAACCTCTGCTCTCCCTGTTCCTCCAGTCTTTCAAAACATGTCTAAAAATACCTAAGGAAAGCCTAAAAGCTCACTCTATAATCCTCAAACTATACTTTTCCTGATCTGTCTGTGACACAGCCTCAGGAATCCAATTACGTCTCATATTTATTTATTTATTTATTTATAAAGGATTTTACCAGGAAGGATACATTGAGATTTCTCTCATTTTCAAATATGTCCTGGGTTCAAGAACATTGAAGTGTTACAGTTACAGAAATACAAAGTAATACAATGCAAGATATTAAAAAAACAACACAATATACAGATTAACAGAAAAAAAATATGTAGGAAATATAGTCACTAGGTTACATGTTTACAGGTGCATTCTGTATTGAGGTATGTTAATAGGGTGCTCGAGTGATTTAAGACTGGGGGAAGATTTGATGGTGTCTGGGAGGTTATTCCATAACTGCGGTGCTCTGTAGGAAAATGAGGACCGAGCCACTGTCTTTTTGTATTGTGGTATTGCAAGTAAGGTACTGGTCCTGGATCGGAGGTTATAGGATGAGGGAGCTGCTGGGGGAAGCAGTCTATTCAGGTAGCGTGGCAGCTTATTCTACATTTTACTGTCAAGTCTGTGTGTCACCCTACTCTTCTTAGATTGTAAGCTCTTGAACAGGGTCCTCTTTCCCCATTGTTATCCATAGGTATAACGCGTCTGTTAATTTAGTTTATTTTGTCCTATACAAAATACAGCTCTAGGAAATTTGTTGGCACTTTACAATTTATTGTATTTACAATTATTTATAATGTGTGCTCAATTTACTTGCCAGTTAAAGTAAATGTGAGTATGCAAACACAGTAAAGTGGTCTAGGAATCATGTATACTGTAATGTTCTTAACCATGGTTTTTGCCAGCTTTTCAGACACAGCTGACTTCTTGTGATTTTCATACATTATTGTCTCTGAGTAGAGCAAAAGACTGTGAAATCAACAGAAAATATGTAATCAGAGGCAATTTTGCATAAAAATTATATTGAAAGAGGTCAGTGGAGACTTGCTAGACTCATTTAAGCTGACGACTCTGAGTACACAAATTTCAAGTAATGGTGCTTTGTGATTTTGGTTGGTTATATCATCTGAAAACAGTTGATTATTTTATCGATCATCTGCATCTATGTAAGAGCACAGAGGTTCCTTGTCATATCAGACTTTGAGTTTTCATTTTAGTGCACACTGGGAAGAGTATAAAAATGTTTTTTATCATACATGTGTGTGCAGGAGTTAATTTTACATATATAATACAACACAAAACAACCAAAATCCTTTCTATATGCTGTATTCATTATTCATATCCTGATAGCCAGGACCAGCCCGTCCATGGAGCAGGGTGGAGCAGTCGCTCCAGGCAGCCCTTTGTCAGGGGCAGCATTTTGCCACCCTGGCAAAGGCCGTGGCATGGAGAGCGCTTGGCCCAAACAAGGCACGGCCCTCCAGAAGGCTGGTGCTTCGTGTAGAAAGCCAGCTGCACCCGCCCCCTAGCAGACTGTGCCCACCCCATTCAGCAGGTCTTTACCACCCCTTATTAGCGAGAGACTGGCCACTATATCTGCCCAATGAGTGATACACCAGATCTTGGATTAGAGATATGGGGGTGTTCCAGACCTGTCTGACCCCCTGGATAATATTGGTACCACCCGTGTGTATCCAGGGGGTTCCATTTAATGTGTTGGTTGTTTCCGGGAGAACAGGTTTTGAGCTAGGCCTGTTTCCAGGGTAGGGACTTGACGTCTGGTCCCTGCAGGGAATGCGGTGCTGGCCAGGATCCAGGATGCTGCAGGCTCAGGGCTCCATGGCTGAGTGTGGATGAAAACGAGCTGGGGAGTAATGACGGGTTCCAGGGAGAGAGGCCCTGTCGCACCTACTACTGCCTTTACCAGGCAGGGAGGTCAGACCTGTGTATAACACTCACACTGTCTGGGGGGAGGGGTCACTTACCAGACTGAGACACCTGACCCCTGTATTACACACAGCTATCAATTTCCAGACTGACAGGTCAAATCTCTAGATAACGCTCACTGTGCATGTGTTATTTTGCAGCCTGTCACAGCCGCTCGCAGCCAGTGAGTTTTATTGCTGTGGAGCTCTGTTACGCTCATACACACCGCACATTACTGAGTTTTATTGCTATGAAGCTTTTGTAATAAGCTCATACACGTTGCATGTTTTTTTTTGGGGGGCAGCAATTTGTCCATCGCTCCAGGCAGCACAGTGGCTTGGGCTGGCCCTGCTGATAGCCACTTGTCACCTTGATAAAATTACAAAAGGACTTTGCTTTTGCTGAAAATGTGCATAGAAGCAAAACATGCCACCTATTCAGCACTGTGTACCCGGGACCTTGACGACTATGCTGTACACTGAAGAATAGATAAATATCAGAATGCACTGGAGGATGCAAAGAATACTCAGTAATTCAATATAATTAAACCTACATATGTATCATGCTGATGTACAGAGAAAAACAACTACGACAGCATCACCAACAGCATGAATAACATCATAGTGGTTGGAAACACATTGCGGTTTATTGTCATGGTATTGTTTTTAAGATACTTTAATATTAAAATGAAGATTAATTAAAGAATATTGTCAACTTGTCAGCATGCAGCACAGATATGTTTATTTCCTGTGCTCTTGTTAGCATTTCCACTCCAGCATTTCTAGACAACGTTGATTAAAGCAGGCTTGTCATATTTTTTTGTTTTCAGCATAATAAAATTCTTCATCGGAATGTGGCCATGTATTGTTTAATTAGGCCTTTTCCACAGTTTTAAGTGTATTACAATGTTAAAGGAGACACAGTCGCTTGGGACTGCTTTCTGAGGGCACAATAAAACCCAGGCAAGTGTTAATTAGTTTGTGTTGCTTAAAAGAAAACTGTCATTTGCACAAAGCATAAACATTCGAAAAAGAACTACGTTCGGGGTGTAACTAGGCTCACAGGAACTCAGAGCAAAACATTTTGCATCCTCCCAGGCTGCCCCGCTCTGAGAAGTGGGATGGGGTTTGCATGACCAACACTGATTAAGTTATTGATACAGTTACTGACCTCAAGCACTGTGTAATATTGTTTGCACACTGTACGTTTCTGCTCTTAGTACAGACATATTGCTGCATACATAATTACTGTTATGTTCTGCCTAGGGCCAGTGCAAGGAATATAAGCAATAAAGGCAAAACATTGCACCCCCTTGTATCTCTCCCAAAAAATAATGTTACATCCTGTTGCTTAACCTATCCATCATATGTCTAGCTTAACATTGGCATATGATCTTTTGAACGGTTGTTCAAATGAAAATCTGTGGGCACTATTCCCTAGAGAACCGTATCGCTAGAGTGCTACATGCATAAGTGTTATCGCTATGATAAGTGACTTTAACGCATGCCCCCCATATTACCTTCCTGACGCTAAACCCGTAAGAAAATACTAAGCGCATCCTCTCCTCCTGTTTCAGTCCTCTCCTCCTGTTTCCAACCCCAACCCTTCTAGATTGGGAGTTCCTACGGGAATATGGCCCTCATCTCCTGCTGTACTGTTTGTCAAATGTTGTTCAATGTATTGTAACCCTGTATATACTGTGCCTATTGTACAGTGCTGCGGAATATGCCGGCGCTTTATAAATAAAGATTAATAATAATAATAATTGCGCTTGCTTCCGCAAGCTCATTGTACTTTGTGCTCCCATGTTAAGTATAGGATGCACAATCATTAGCGTTTTGAGAAGAAAGGTATTACAATGTGCAAGTGCTAATTACCGCATGGCAGTGCAAGGCAAAATTTTAGTCACACCTAAAAGCTGGTGCTAAATGATTCCGCATTTACAAAATCATTTAGCACCCCCTAAAAACCCCCTCAATAAATCTGATAATCACCTCCCATCTCGCTCCAAGGGATCCCTCCTATGGACTCCAGGAGGTGATGCTCATGGTGGCACGGAGTATCCCAGCGGTTAGTGCTGCGTTCTGGGACAAGATGCTAGGTTGTGCAATATCACTAGCAATGATGGCTAGTCAAGGCCAGACTAGTAAATGGGAAGGGGACGATACATTCCCAATATCTGGACTTAATGACACGAGCAAGAAAAATTTAGCAAAACGTGGTAAAAAATCATGAAGGGTTAAATACAGCAAAAAAAATTGAAATTCAGAAAGGGTTAAACACTGTGTGAATCAATGCGTTACACCGTTATAGAGAGGGTTAAAACAGCTTCTTCAGGAGAACCCTTTAAAATTAAGTGTAATGAGAGACAAACTTCGGGTCTATCAAAGACCATTCAATTGTGAATGAGCCAGGTGTCGAACGCCAATGTATAAGTTTGATCCAAGTGGTGTGGGTGGACTCTCGAAAGGGTGCCACACTGATTGGTCCAGAAAGCTGCGCATTCAAAATACATGTGCAAGACTGTATATTCAATATGTATGCACGGGCCGGTTGGATTCACGAGCCACTGCACATGGCCAGTACTGATGGTGTCTGCACCAATCAGACCTTCGTTCCATGCGGAATCTTAGACCTGGGTTTGTCATTCCTCATTACACTTCACATTAAAGGGTTCTCTTGAAGAAGACATTTTAGCCCTCTCTAACAGCGAAACACAATGAGAAATTCACACTGTATTTAACCCTTTCTGAATTACAAGATTTGTAGCTTTATTAAACCCTTTATGATTTTTTTACCACCTTTTGTTACAGTTTTTGTTGGTTGCCTTATTAAGTTCAGATATTGGGAATGTATCTTTCCCTTGTCTTTTACATTTACTACTCTGGCCTTGACTAGCTATTATTGTTAATGATATCGCACAACCTAGTATCTGCTTTATTCTCTGAACCTTAACTGTGCCGAATTAGCGCTATCCATGCACAGTATTTTTCCTCTTCGTCACAGCATGGTGGTCTGTTGCGTATATATTATTTAGGTTACTTGTTCCCTGTGGTATCTTTATGTGGATACAGCACACCCATTTGTATACTTTCCTTACTTTCCTATCCACACAGTCCCTCGAAGGGCCGTTTCCTAATTATTGAAGAGATCTTTGTTACCTGGGATTTGGGGTGCTGTATCCTCTATTAAGGTGTAATACCTGTGATATGTGGAATCCCTTGATCAGTTGTGCTGACAATTGAGTTGAGATTTTATGTTGGTTTTTCCACTTTTCTTTGTTTTTCACGTGTCTCTTTTGTCCTTACATTAGGAGATGTTTGTATATTAGTTTTGTCATTGGTTTATTAAAAGTTATCTTATGTTCCATTGCTTAAGCTTTTTCACACTGTTTTGGTTTACACTAATCAGGGTTACCCTGATTTACCCTATTTGTTTTCAAGCTGATGATTTATTAATATCTTTACCTGCTGAACTATCATTGCTGGTTATGTCGGGTATATTATAATAGAAAAATTAAAATGGATGCCTGTAGCCATCTTGTTTTAATGTAAAATCTTTCTTTTTCAATTTTTCCTAGTTTTAGAAATGGACAGAGATTTTTTTTAAATAGTTCATGGCTAGGTGAACCTTAAGAGTTATGTTTTTTTCTATAAATGCCAGACATGATGTTATAGACGATAAAATGTATTTATTTGATATAATGCTGAGCTAAGTGCCAGACATGTCATATTTAAATTTATTGGTTTATTTTAACAACTTCTTTAAAAAAATATATATTTTCTTTTTGGGTATAGGAACAAATTTAAAATCTCTTTGTAAGCGTATAATTATATTCACGAAATATATGCTTATAATCAATATATATTTTATTATATTTACAGTAGGAAATAGATGTTCCAAATATTTGTAGAGTATAACTGGTAAACAGTATAATTACTGAAGAATAGAATTTCTGTTGATTTTAACTAGAAAGGAATTTATTTAGTAAAAACTTTGAGAGGAGTGGAGATATTAATTTAATTTTGACAGGAGAGACCCAAAGTCTAGGATTGAATATAGGGTCTTTGTTAAGAAAGATTGATCTTTGACCTGAGATAAGATATATTAAAATTAAATTGTGGAATTAATTTGAAGAGCAACACTGCCCTCTTGATGTATAGTAAATATTATATTAATATAGAGAAAAATATTTAAATGAAAGGGGTAGATTGTCAGTGACGTCAAATTGACTATAATTGGAGCTGTACTGTTCGTCCCAAGGCATTCAGACCATCTCAGGACAATGCACTTCAGACCATCCCAGGACAATGCACTTGAGATCATCCCAGGACACGATCATGCATTGATTCAGATTGCAGATCATTCCAACACCCAATACATTCAGGTCCACACCTCTAACTCACATGCATTGATTATCTGACTTTGATAATTTTCACATATTCCAAAAACAATATAATACATAAAGAATATTCAAAGGCTGTAACTCATTGAATCCAGATTGGACAGGTGATGTATGAGAAAGCAAAATTAAGTAGTTAATGTAATTATATATATCTGGAGTATTTCTTGCAACAGATAGACTGAGATATCTCAGATTACTGTTAGATCCAGAGTCTTCAAAATATTTCTAAATCTGCAGATAAAGATATGAAGAAGAATCGGATATAAGGATTTTACCCTGAAGAAATTGTTGCAAAGTTAATTACAAAGATATATATATATATATATATATATATTGAATTTGGAAATGACTGTGATCGAAATCAATATGCAAGGAATTATATAACTACAATATAAAAAGCAGAAGATTAGAAGTTTAATTCTCGATATTAGGGGAGGATTCACTAAATACGTTTTTATTACTTATCATTCTAGAAATAGAATAAGTGATAGCTCATCTTTTTTTGATCCACGTAGCATAGAGAGATACATATATCTCTACAAGATCTAGCTTGTTAAACATTGGTTTGCTGGGAAATACATGTTAATCGTTTTCGTTAAGCAGAAATGTTTATTAACCATTTGTGTATAGTTACTAACTGATAAAGTAGATGATATTAATCATATATACAGTTACTAACAGGGGATACATATATTGAGAAGCTAGTGTCTATGTGCTGATGGATGGATATGTTGTTTATAAATCCTTGTTTATGATATGATATTTGAAACGTTTTTGTATACATAATAAATATATATATGTTTTTATCCGATTATTGATTAGTGTATTCTTCAAAGCAAAACACAGACAATTAAAAGAATTTAGGATAATTTCTAGGAAATATAAACCATTTTCTTATTGAATATAAATCTCGACAGTTCCTCAGCCAATCATAACGGTCTGAAATAAGCTGACTGTAGGCTGTGAAGGGCCCTGCAATCCAAATACTGCTAGACACTCAGATAACTGATTGGCATCAGCATTTGGTTTCCTGAGGCCGATATTCTTGTTTGGTGAGGATTCTAGAGGCCCCACTTGCTTGGGTTCACACTCCAACAATGATAGCACAGGGCCTTTGTGTGTAAGTTTCTAGCTCCCAGGAAGCTTGTCTATTGTCTATTGGTTTGCTCTAAGACTCTCAAGTGGTGGTCTTTTAGGTACAGATGTGCACCGATTTTTTTTTTTCGGCTTGTTTCGGTTCGTTTCGCTCGGATTTTGTAACTTTTCTTTTCGACTCGTTTCGGCTTGTTTTTTGTATCGACTTTTTTTCCTGTGATTTCGGCCATTTTCATGTTATCGGATCGGCTCGTTTTTCATATCGACTTTTTTTTGTGATATCTGAAAGTTTTGTGTTTTTCGGAACGTCTGTTCTCCTCTTTTAAAAGTGTCTATTCATTTTGACTGAAAGTTACAATTGGTTTTTCGGATCCGATATTTATTTCGATACGACAATTCTGTCGATACGGTAATTCTGCCGATTCTATAATTTTTTTAGAGAAAGATCCTTTTTATCTTATGAATATGCAGTGCACAACTTTATTTAATCATATTAAAATGGTATGAAAGGAACAAAAATGAACAAAACGATTTAAAAAACCCAAAACCGACCCAAATGGTCTAACTTTAAAAATAAAAACCAGAATAAAAGGTTTTAAAACAGAAAAAAAGCTGAACAAAATTATTAGAAACGAAAAAAAAACAGAAAAAATAAAATGATTTAAGACAGAAAAAAATTATTAAATAATGCAGCATATGAATTCGCACACTGCTGGGAAGCGCATCTCTGCGGTTTAGTTAAGGCAGCATATGAACAGGTACACTGCGGGGAACAAGCGCCTCTCTGCGCGGTATAATTAATGCAGCTTATGAATACGCACACTGTGGGGAACAAGCGCCTCTCTGTGCAGTATAATTAATGCAGCTTATGAATACACACACTGTGGGGAACAAGCACCTCTCTGCGCGGTATAATTAAGGCAGCATATGAATACGCACACTGCGGGGAACAAGCGCCTCTCTGTGCGGTATAATTAATGCAGCATATGAATACGCACACTGTGGGGAACGAGCGCCTCTCTGCGCGGTATAATTAATGCAGCATATGAATACGCACACTGCGGGGAAGCGCCTCTCTGCGGTATAATTAATGTATACGTCTGTGTTATATGTATATGTACCCTGTCTGTATATTATAACTTAAAATGCAATAAAATTTTAATTTTCAATAATTTACAAGGCGTAAAGTGTTTTTTTTTCACATTTTAACATGCGAGCGTTTACGGTTATATTTTGTATGAGTTGCGCTTGATAAAAAAATGGGAGACTTATTACATACATTTTTTGGGGGGGAAATTACCCGATTTTTAACAAAAGCAACTCATACAAAAATCGTTAGTGCAGCATCATTGTTCACATTATAATTGAAAGTGGAATAATATTGCTGCATTAGCAAAAAAAAAATCAAAAAAATACTTTTTTTTTTAAATTTATTTTTTAATATTTTTTTATTTAATTTTTTTTCTTAACTTTTAACATGGTCATGTTTGGTATGGTTGGAAAGGCCATGCTCTGGCTGATTCAACGATACCAAATATTGACTCCTAGCTGCCACGGATAGGGAGATAGGGGGTTCATTGGACTACTCATGGGCCACTATTGGTGGCAACTAGCAGGGTTATTCAGAGAGCGTGAAAAGCAGGATAATGACTGGTTAATGACTGGAGAATGAAAAATTCTAGATCAAAATAGCCAAACCAGAAAAATTCTCCCTTTCATCTCACTTTCCAAATCGGCTATTTTGACCTAGAATTTTTCATTCTCCAGTCATTCTCCAGTCATTCTCCTGCTTTTCACTCTCTCTGAATAACCCTGTAGGGGTTAACTCCAGAACTAACTCTATCTGACGTCCCGATGTAAAACATCGGGACTTTGGATAGATTTCACTTTTTTTTTTCACTTCGGATAGTCGAAATCTATCCAAACTCCCGATGTTTCACATCGGAACTTTGGATAGAGTAAGTCCGTCCATTAAAAACTAAAAAGCACCATTTATCCAGCGTGCTGATCCTTAAAACTCAGTATGCTTAGGTGTTAAAGGGACAGAAGACTTACTCTGGATATCCAGAGCAAGTCTTCCGTCCGTTAATAACTTAAGCATACTGAGTTTGAAGGATCAGCACGCTGGATAGCACCAGGATGGTGCTATCCAGTGTGCTGATCCTTAAGGCTGGGGTCAGACGAGCGCAGTGTTAACGTCCGTGATTGCGCCTAAAAGTACGTCCGTGATAGCATGACAGAAAGCCCATCGGAGCCCGTTACACGAAGTAGGTCCGCACTGAACTGCGTGTGGACGCTCAACGGCCGCGGCCCACGGACGCAAGGCAGGCAAGAACGTACAACTTCTAGAACGGCCGCACAAAGTGCGCTGCGTCCGCAACGTCTGCATAGCTTTGTGTGTGAGTGATGGAACGTGCTCAGATGGACTGCATTTATACGTCCAGCATTTTTCACGGACAAAATGGTTTTGCATTTTTATTTTATTTTCTCTCCTACATCCGTCAAAATATACATCAGTGATAAACGGACTGTGTGGCCACTACTGCGTCTTCCGTACTGACATACGTCCGTGTACATGGACATACAGTCCGTAGAAATCACGCTTGTCTGACCCTAGCCTGAAACTCAGTATGCTTAAGTTTTTAACGGATTGACTTACTCTTTCCAAAGTTCCGATGTGAAACATAGGAACTTTGGATAGATTTCGACTATCTGAAGTGAAAAAAAAAGTCGAAATCTATCCAAAGTCCCGATGTTTTACAACGGGACGTCGGATAGAGTTAGTTCTGGAGTTAACCCCTAGTTGCCACCAATGGTGGAGATAGTGGGTTCCAATGAACCCCCTATCTCCCGATCCGTGGCAGCTAGGTGTTATTGTTTGGTATCGTTGGATCAGCCAGAGCATGGCCTTTCCAACCATACCAAACATGACCATGTTAAAAGTTAAGAATTTTTTTAAAAAAAATATTAAAAAAAAAAAAAAAAATTTTTAAAAAAGTATTTTTTTGTTTTGTTTTGCTAATGCAGCAATATTGTTCCCATTTCAATTATAATGTGAACAATGATGCTGCACTAACGATTTTTGTATGGGTTGCTTTTGTTAAAAATCAGGTAATTTTCCCCCAAAAAAATGTATGTAACAAGACTCCATCTCTAATTTTTTTAACAAACACAACTCATACAAAATATAACCGTAAACGCTCGCATGTTAAAATGTGAAAAAAAACACTTTACACCTTGTAAATAATCGAAAATTCAAATTTTATTGCATTTTAAGTTATAATATACAGACAGGATACATATATATACAACACAGACGTATACATTAATTATACCGCAGAGAGGCGCTGCCCCGCAGTGTGCATATTCATATGCTGCATTAATTATACCGCGCAGAGAGGCGCTTGTTCCCCGCAGTGCGTATTCATATGATGCATTAATTATACCGCGCAGAGAGGCGCTTGTTCCCCGCAGTGTGCGTATTCATAAGCTGCATTAATTATACCGCGCAGAGAGGTGTTTGTTCCCCGCAGTGTGCGTATTCATATGCTGCATTAATTATACCGCGCAGAGAGGCGCTTTCCTGCAGTGTGCGGATTCATAAGCTGCAATTTTTGTTTTTTAGTTTTAAAACATTTTATTTATTTATTTTTTTGTTTCTGATAATTTTGTTCAGCTTTTTTTCCGTTTTAAAACCTTTTGTTCTGTTTTTTTCTTTAAAGTCAGACCATTGGTTCAGTATTTTATTTTTGTGTTTTTTAAATCGTTTGGTTAATTTTTGTTCCTTTCATACCATTTTAATATGATTAAATAAAGTTGTGCAATGCATATTCATAAGAAAAAAAGGATCTTTATTTATTAAAAAAAGATAGAATCTGCAGAATTATCGTATCGACAGAATTAACGTATCGACAGAAATATCGAATCATTGGAAACGATACGGAATTACTGAATCAGCAATGGAACCGAAAAATACGATGTCCGAAATGACCGAAATGGAACCGAAATCACGAATGGAACGAAAATTACTTGCGATTTTACACATTTCACGTCCATACGAAAACACGAAAATCTTTTCGTTACGGATCGAAAATCTTTTCGTATCGGCCATTTTCAGATCCGATCCGATTCGGAAATTCGGCCGAATCTGAAGCCATGAATCGGACCGATTCGTGAAAAATACGAATCGGTCCGAATCGAAACGCACATCCCTACTTTTAGGACGTTGGCAAATTTTGGAAGGCCTCGAGAACAAGGCTTACAAATCTAATATATATACACATACACACACACACACCTACCTTTAGATCTGCTACCAAGATATCTACACAACTAGAACATTGTATGCCTTCATATCTACACAGCTATATACCTGCCCAACTATATATCTAAAAAGCTATATATCTGCCTTGTTATATATACCTATCTATGTAGTTATATAAAATAAAACACGTATTTATTTTATGTTATTTCAAAATTAGGCCCACCAAATTTTTCATCTCCAGGCCCATAAATATCTTAATCTGGCCCTACCAATACAGATATAGCACTAATTAGCTTAATTCAATTTTATTAGATTTTATGTGGCTAGAACATTCTGTTACCGAGCATTTGGAAAATTGGTAGCTGTAGATGTGTTTATGAAAGACCAAGCCATAAAAATATATCTGGCCAAACACTGAGGTTCATGAATATGCAAACATAATTCCTCAGCATGTTCCAGCAATAGCTGTCAGCTGAAAGTATTATATAGTATTTTTCTCTCTACCAGTCAGTGTAGGTTATTTTTGATTAATTGACTTTGAATGTTGGATAATTGTGTAGGTGCATTCATTTGCAATTAGTAATTAATTGCTAATTGACGAATCATCAAAATCCAGATGATTCCAAAATGATGAGCTCATTTGTGTTTTTCACCTGACATTTTTATCCAGCATAGTTTCTAATGAATCAGTGTGCTGAAACATGTGCAAGTACTTAACACTCGCCAGAAAACTAATCCTTTTCTATTGCTATAGCTTGAATGAGTTCTGTGTCAGGGTTGGGATCACTGGGTCTTCATTTAGTTCTTGAGAGAAATAATCATGTTGATATTAAGAAAATGAATTATTAATGCATTCAGAATGCAAAAACCCAAAAGGTCTAAAACTCCATTTAATTCATGATTATTTATGCTAAAACAACTTTCACCCCTTCAACATTTCCATCTTTTTTATTATGCATATATAAAAATATATGTGCATGTTTGTGTCTTTAGTCAGGAATTCAACAAGACCTTTTTTTCACACTTTTCACTAACTGTATGCAACCAGCATGACTTCGGATTTGCTAGTTCTATCCAATAGGTGATAGGCTTGCATTCATTGCTGCACTATATCTCTATATGGATCCACTTTATGTAATATTTCCTTAAGGTGCAGCATGCCATAGCTGCCAAAAGTACCATAAGAGTACTATTAGGAGCAACTTACTCCAACTGACACGCTCAAGTTAATCAAGCAGGTCTTTTCCTTGGAGCTTCAACTGAAAAAGCCTATTATACGGTTGAGATTGTTTTGCACTAGAGGTGGAGTGGTGAACTATGTTCTATTATTATTATCATCGTCATTTATATAGGGCCAACAGTTTTCACAGCACTTTACAATTACCAATGGGAATGAGACAAAATTGTGACATACTGTACATAGGAAAATTAACAAAAAGGTGTAGAGGGCCCTGCTTGGATGAGCTTACAGGCTAGAGGAGTTGGGGTAGAGGAAAACGTGAGGAGTTTTATTGGTCGTCAGTGTTTCAGAAATGGCGCGTAAAAAGAAGGGGCTTCTATCGTGATGCGGAGGTAGGTGAAGAGAGGGCTAGGTTAGCATCTTTAATGTGAAGAGTTTGGTGTAACAGATGTCCGTACCCCAACTGGGTCACACCTGTTAATGCCGTTCCCTTGCTGATCCCCCCTTCTCCCACCAGCAGTCTTTCGTGCCGTCTCCAGCCCTTTTCCTAATCTTAAGGACAGGCACACTAAAATAGCAGTGACAGCATTCTCCAGAAATGAGACAGCATGCACATCTTGGGGTAGATGAGACAGACAAATATTTAATGAATAATATATACAGTGCCAGGCGGGGCCCAGAGGCCAATGGAAAATGACACCCTGGCACCCCCTCCTCCCAAAGTGAACTAGACATGTCCAGATATATAATCATAGGATAAGGTTGTCACATTCACCAATAACAATAGCCTGATACAATAGTCTGCCTCTTATGCAAACGTATTCTAGATAGGGGGATTTGGAAAGGGCTACAGTGACCCACACAGTAATCATATTAGCCATAGCAACAGATAAGCATAGACAATAACGTTAATAGTAATGACAATAATATCCACACATAACACAAACATCCTGTACCCTTATAGGCACAGGGTGACTTGTATATAGGTGGTAGCTGGAGAATAAAATCATGTGTCAGATCCCCCCAGAACCCATACAGGGTTATTCAGAGAGTGGTGAAAAGCAGAAGAATAACTGGAGAATGGAAAATTCTAGGTCAAAATAGCCAAGCCATAAAAATTCTCCCATTCATCTCACTTTCCAAATTGGCTATTTTGACCTAGAATTTTCCATTCTCCATTCATTCTCCTGCTTTACACCGCTCTCTGAATAACCCTGCATGTCTCACATCTACGTCCTAGCAGTAATGCCAAGTCCAGGTACCTGCAGTCCAAAGTGACTCTCGTCACAATGGGTTTTAAGGTAATTCTTGAAGGCCTAAAGATTTGAGGAGAGTCTGATAAATCATTCCAAGCGCTGCCCTTGAGAATTGGGATGTGAAAGAGTTTCATACAAATTTTCATTGCTTAATTTTATTCTATCTTTTCAGATATCATGTTATCTACTCTTTCTCATTATTATTGAGTCACTATTCCTCAAGCGTGGGTTGAATTAGACTCTAGCAATCAGAACTCTAGAGGGAAAATAAACAAAGGCAAAGGTTAGAGAGAAGCAGACATGCTGGAGCAGTGAGGGAGTGTGCAAGCCCTGGTTGTGAGAGCAAAGCAAACATGGTAGAGCAGTGAGGGAGTACCAATTTTCACATCTGTAACATCTTCTGTTTTTGAGATATAGTTATCCCCCATAACTGGATTTTTGAAAAATGGTAAAACACGTTTGTTTTTTTCACAAAGATTGTAAATACCAATTTTCACACCTGTAACATCTTTGGTTTTTGAAATATAGGTATACTGATAAAAGTATTCACCCACTTTTTCACCCTCCTCACTGGATTCTTGGAAAATGGTAAAATACTTGGGGCACTATTACAATGTGCCCACTAAAACGGGAATGCTATGGAGGAAAACCTGCACCTGCATGTTTCTTCTTAGCATCCCCATTTCAACGTGATATTAAGGGGCAGGTGCTAATCTCGCCTCTCGCGAGATCTGGCAGGTCAGCTGAGCTACACCCGTTAGTGTTCGGAATTTAATATGGTCGGCCTGAGTGCTAACGCTTGAGTGAACATTGTAATATGGCCCTTGTTTTTTATCTAGATACAAATTTTTACTTCTATAACATCTTCTGTTTTTGAGATATAGGTATCCTGTTTTAAAATATTCACCCCTCCCCCTTTTTCACCCCCCACTTGGATTTTTGGCAAATGGTAAAACATGTTTTGTTTATGTTTTAAGAAGATTGTAAATACCATTTTTCACGCCTTTAACATCTTTGATTTTGGAAATATACGTATACTGATAAAAGTATTCACACCCCTTTTTCCCACCTCCTAACTGGATTTTTGGAAAATGGTAATACACATGTTTGTTTTTTTCACAAAGATTGTAAATACCTATTTTCAAGCCTGTAATATCTTCGGGTTTTGATCTATAGGTATACTGATAAAAGTATTCAACCCTTTTTCACCCCCCCCCCCACTAGATTTTCAGGAAAAGATATAACACGTGTTTTTTTATTTTTCAAGGAGATTGTAAATACCAATTTTCACGTCCGTAACATCTTTGGTTTTTGAAATATAGGTATACTGATAAAATTGTGACAGAAAAGAAAAACAGTGAAGCGCTCTCAGGATAAGTGAATGATTGTATACGCTACACAATGAATATGGAGGTTCCCCTAAAAACCTGAGAACATGCAGTAGACAGTCAATGGAGAAAATTTGATATTTCTGTATTATTGGGTAGCATTAGCTACGAGCACATAAATATGTCTTATTGCTCATATATTTATTTTATACACCTTATTCCATCGTTTTTTATTGTTGCATCTGATTATTTTATGTTTATTGTTTACTCTGTTGTTATTTATGATGACATTACATGTGTATTAGAGATGTGCCCACAGCATATATAATTTATGGAGCGATAAATATTAATGGGCCATATGATAGGACATAACTAGTGTGACTTATCCCTTTAAAAGAGCTATATTACTAACTGCGTCCTTTAACCCTTTCGCTGCTGAGGCTTTTCCCGCCCCTGTGCTGAGGTCATTTTTTACCTGTTTTGCGCATCATGTTTAAACGTGTTTTTAAGGCTTATTTTAGTATATGACACCGACATATTATATATCGTTCTTTCCGTCAGACTCGGTAGATTCATAATATGTCATTATTATATGTATACGTTATGTCATGTCTGTATATTATAACAAAAAATGCAATAAAATATGTATTTTCAATAATTTACAATGTGTAAAGTGTTTTTTTCCACATTTTAACATGCGAGCAATTGCGGTTATATTTTGTATGGGGTGCGCTTGTTAAAAAAATTAGAGATGGGGTCTCGTTACATTTTTTTTTGGGGAAAATGACACTATTTTTAACAAACGCACCGCATACAAAAATCGTTAGTGCAGCATCATTGTTCACATTATAATTGAAATGGGAACAATATTGCTACACTAACAAAGCAAAAAAAATAAAAAAAAAGTGATTATTTTTTTTTTTTAATTTTTTTTTTAATTTTTTTTTTTTTTTTTTTTACAAAATTTTTAACTTTCATGTTTGGTATCGTTGGAACGGCCATGCTCTGGCCGATCCAACCATATCAAAATTTAACCCCTAACTGCCACGGATCGGGAGATAGGGAGTTCATTGGAACTCCCTATCTCCACACTTGGTGGCAGTTAGGGGTTAATGCTAGGACTGGCGTCATCGTGCTACGCACGATGACGCCAGTCCTCTGGGGGAGTTCCCGGAAGCTTGGCCGACATCCAAGATGTCGGCCAGCTCCGGGAAGGGATCGCGAACCGGCGCTTTTCAGCGCCGATTCGCGATCCAGCTCCCCAGGGGTTAATGCCAGGCATCATTTGGAAGGGCAGGCTGTGCCCTTCCAAATGATGCCTGGGTTAAGCCCCTGTGCGCCGCCGATCGGGAGGGAGAGAGGTCCGAAGGACCTCCCCCCCCCTCCCTTTCAGGCGCCTCCTCCGCACATGCGGGGGGGCGCCTGAATTAGGTGTCATCGCGCCCCCGCGATGACACCTAATAATGGCGGCTGCTGGTCCGGATGCCGGGCTGACATCCAGGATGTCAGCCCGCACCGGAGGGGCCAACGATCGGCCGGAACCCGGCCGAACGCTGACCCCGATGCGAGGACGCGCTCAGCGTGTCCTCCGCATACCAGCGGGAATGCTGAGGACGCGCTGAGCGCGTCCTTAGCATTCAAGTGGTTAAGTTCGAAATAGTCATTTTTCTAGAAGTTTATGAGCTCAAATTAGGGCTGCGTGTAGATAATGGTTTGTTTACATAGGAAGTCGCCTTTGGGATGTGCGCATGCGCACATTGGAGATTGGGAGTCCGTTATTCTGGCGGCCCCTATGCCATCTAGTGAATTCATTCTACATACTTCTATACCACTTTCCTAAGTGATATTTCCTCCTAGATCTAGTGTGAAGGGATCACACTAAATCTGTAGAATAGAAGCTTAAAATTATCGCCCCGATATCGGCTTTACGCATGCGCTAGGACATGCACATGCGCAGTTGGAGGCTTTCAGTGATTTAAACACCAAACGGCGTTTTTTGTATTCTAATGTTATATGGCTAATTAAAATTGCGGTTCACGCTGGAGGACAGCGCTTGTACACAGGAGTGTTACATATTAACCAATTACTGGCCCCAAATGTTTCCAATTGTTCTTAATTTATTTTTAATTGATCTTAACTGAAAGATGAGATGGGATTTTAAACAGTATATAAGGAAGCAGCAGATACAAGACTAGTGATACCAGCTGAAGAAGCTCTGAGGAGCGAAACGCGTTCTGGTAATATCGAATTTTATTTTATGTATTAATAAATTTATTTTATATACATTACTGCTGCTTCCTGATACGTGATTTTTAAAAATAAGTTTTTTTCAGAATTTCCTTATAAATTCCTACGCGAGGTCTTGGAGCCAATGCGGCTCACCTACATGTGAGTGTAATATTTAAATTGACATATTGTCATTATATTATAACGATATTGCACTAGGGGAGTGCACTGTGTTTTCTTTCCATTACAGAAGTTGTTGAAGACCACCATCATATTGGGGGTATATGGGCACCTGAAATATCTTTGAAGACCCAAAATTGATATCCATCCTAGAGCCTAGGATAGGCTCAGCAATATGTGAGTAGGACATCACCCCCTCACCTTCTATCTATGGTGTATTGCGCGATTATATTTTCTCTTTTGTAGAGATGCCTAATTCAAGAATTTCTAAGAAGATTGAAAAGACTTATTGAAGGACATGTGAAGTGATTTTTTGTATTTCCAGTCTTGTACCGGCGCTCCATTGACTGTCTACTGCAATACTGATAAAATTATTTGCACCCCTTTTTTACCCGCTAACCCCTTAACATGCGTCAGCCTCCTGAACAGCCCATGCTTGTTTGACACTGACCGCATGTAATTGATGATGACTCTGCATCATTTCCTAGAGTATGGGACGACTGGAATGAAGTGAGGAGATAATGCAACTGTAATGGGCCCTATGAGAATCACACCCAGCAGGCAGGATTGATGACATCACTGCTCCAAGCCTGCCCCAAGGCTCTGAAGTAACTTTGCTGGCACCTGTGATCCCTGTCACCCAATTGGACACCGAGATGAACCTTCCCACAAATGAGGCTCCTTCACAATCAACACTCCCTATAAAGAACATGCACTACCCCCCAGTGCTTGGTTATTCAGAGACTCCTGTACCTGTAAATAGGGATGAGCCGAAATCCCCCGTGTTTGGTTCGCATTCGAACTCGAACAATTTCAAAAGTTCGAGTTCGAGCTCGAACACGAACCAAACTCAATGCAAGTCAATGGGACTCGAAAGTTCGAATTTTAGAGTGCCCTCCAAGAGGGCATATATGCAAGATATTTGCCATAAAAGGTGTATGGGGGTCCAGGTAGTGCCCTGGGGGACAGGAAACCAGGAAAAAAGTAAAAAAAAATGTTTTTAAAGGAACAGTGAGTTTTCCATGAAATAAGGGTTAAAAATAAAAACAAAAAATTCCTTCAAATATTGTGCCTAGGAGGTCCCCATAACCTGCCTGTGAAGTGGCGGATTTGTAGGATGTATAGAAACATTTAAAAACAAAAAATTACATTTCAAATGACGGTAAACGGGTTTCCTTTAATCTATTCATAAACAAATGCTTGGGGCGGCAGTCTGTATGAAAAGAGACGTTTTAGGACTCGCAGAACAAGTTTAGTGATTTTTTGGCAAAATTATGGTGAAACTTATGCAGGCTTTGGATGAAAGTAACAATAGGTACTTTAAAATTGGGCCTTTAGTGTCGGCAACAGTGCCGTCACACCGTAACCCCTCTGTGGTATTGTGGAAGAATGCAGGGTTGGACCCTGTGATCCAATATTAAAATGATATGAATCTGGTAATATAGGCGTCAGTGGCAGTGCACCCAAATATTGTGCCTTTGGTGGCAGCAAGTGCCTTCACACCGTAACCCTTTTGTGGTATTGTGGAAGAGTGCAGGGTTGGACCCTGTGGCCAAATATTAAAATGATATGAATCTGGTACAGGCGTCAGTGCACCCAAATATTGTGCCTTTGGTGGCAGCAAGTGCCTTCACACCGTAACCCTTTTGTGGTATTGTGGAAGAGTGCAGGGTTGGACCCTGCAGCCAAATATTAAAATGATATGAATCTGGTACAGGCGTCAGTGCACCCAAATAGTTTGCCTTTGGTGGCAGCAAGTGCCCTGATAGCTGACTGTCAGTGACTGAGAAGACACACTTTCCACCACCAATTCCCAGATATCTGCAACAAGAGAGCCCCCCAAATTGCTGCTGTCACTGACTGAGAAGACACACTTTCCACAATTCCCAGATATCTGCAACAAGTGAGACCCCCCAATAGCTATCACTGGCAGTGAGAAGACACACTGACAGAACAATCTCCTCTCAGTCCTGCAGAAAAACACGTGCTGGCTGGGCTGGGTTCAAGCCTTAGATAGTGTGCTGCGGGACTTAGCTCTGTGAGCCCATGATTGGGCAAAATTTGCCCAATCAGGACTCTGAGCCGTGATTGGCATAGTCTTGAACCTGTCTTGCACCTAAACTGTGGTCAGGTGCAGGCAGTAGCCAATTACAAGCTTCAAGCCAGAGGAAAAGTGCATTGTGGTGCATTGTGGGCGAACATGAGGCGAACACGCGGAAATGTTCGCGAACATGCAAACTGGCGATGTTCGAATCGAACTCCGAGCACATCAAACCGAACAGCTCATCCCTACCTGTAAACTGGCGTTCCTGATGCCTGTTATCCCTCAGTTTGCTGTCTGCCCTTCTCTCCATTGGATTCCCTGGCTTCCTGACCCCAGCTCTGCTCCTAATCCCGCTGTCTATGTTGTGCACCTGATTGCCCTTCTGTTCCTGGACTAGCTATCTGGATACCGATGCCATCCTTCTCTCCGCTCACCATTCCTGCCTGCTCCCTTATTCCTGCTATCTTCTCCTCTGTAGACTGTCAGCCTCGGTGGCGTAATGCCAGAGGAATATGACTTCTGTAAGTAAAAGCTGACGTCATCAAACCAAAGATATTGGACTGGATGGGAGCCCTAGAACCCCTGAACAGGCAGCATATGAAAGATTATTCTAATTTATTGGAATCATATTATCATGAGGTATAATTATTGTAAAATAAAAGAACGATAAATAAGGATGACATAGTGACATTGGCATTCTATTTAAAACGCAGGCATTGGCACCGTACTATTCTCCTGTAGAACCACTTACCTCTCCATGCTAAACTTACATTTTACCCTAGGGACACAGTCTGTAATGTACTGGGAAATTGTGTGGAGTGTGATGTTATCATCATGGCCAATATGCCCAGAACTGGCTGGCTTCATTACTCTAGTGGAGACGAGGTCATTTAGACTTCCCCATTTTCTTTGCCATAAGCTATATGATCCCCAAAGATAAATTATTTGAAAGATAAATAATAATAAGTACTAATATAGCAAGTTGCTGTATTTTACAATGATTCTTCTACTTTTCAACCAATGGAAACCTGAACAACTTGTATTTTTCTTTGTAACCAAAGTACCATATTCTACTACTTCTCTCAAATATCTAGGTATGTGGTTAGACCCAAATCTATCCTTTGGCCCCACATTGAAAAACTTTCATCTAAAATTTACCCCAAACTAGGTGCCCTGTACAGAAACCAATCCTGCCTGAACCCCACGGTAAGAAAGCAGATTGTACAACAAATGCTTATGCCAGCTATTGGTTACGGAGATGTAGTGTATGCAGCCGCCCCACAAATGCACCTCCAGAAACTTACTACATTGTGTAACTCATTCTGCCGCTTTGTGCTACAATGTAACTACATGACCCACCATTGTGACATGTTAAAAGAACTAAACTGGCCGTCGCTGGAATCTAGACGCACCCTTCACCTTTCCAACGTGGTGTTTAAGAGCTTTTCTGGGAAGCTGCCACCCTACCTGAATAGACTGCTTCCTCCAGCAGTTCCCTCATCCTATAACCTCCGATCCAGGACCAGTACCTTACTTGCAATACCACAATACAAAAAGAAAGTGGCTCAATCCTCATTTTCCTACAGAGCACCGCAATTATGGAATAACCTCCCAGACGCCATCAAATATTCCCCCAGTCTAAAGTCCCTTAAGAGCTCCCTATTAACATACCTCAATAAGGAATGCACCTGTAAACATGTAACATAATGACTTTATTTCCTACATATTTATTTTCTGTTAATCTGTATATTTGTTTTGTGTTAATTTCTTGCATTTTACTACTTTGTATTTCTGTAACCATGTTCTGGAACCCAGGACATACTTGAAAACGAGAGAAATCTCAATGTATCCTTCCTGGTAAAATCCTTTATAAATAAATAAATAATACAAACTTTTTGTGGTAGAAAAGCCAATAACACCTTGCTTTTAGTGTCTGGTTACATAGTTTCTGTAAATGTATATTGCAAACTTTTCAAAGATTTTAACATATTTTAAGCCTGGAAGGCTGAACATTTTTTTAACTAATGTGTTATATTCTGCAGATTTATAGTTTAAGTAACCCCTCTTTTCAGACTGCCCAGTGTGTAATTTCTAAAAACTATGGCCCCTATTACGCTCTTAGCGTTAAAACGCGGGCGCAGGGGAGGAAAAACTGCGCCCGCAGTTTCCCCCCTTGCGCCCGTATTTTAATGCCAGATTACAATGCAGGCACAAACAATGCTGCCTGCATTGTTATCGAGCGCTAAAAATCTGGATACTCGCGGCAGCGCTGAGCGCAGCCGCGAGCATCCACTCGCTGGAGTCCATAGGGGTCCATTGAGGTCCTCTCTGCCGGTCAGCGTAGTGATACGCAGGGAAAGACAGGGGGGACTTTTCCCCCTGTCTTTCGATGCTCCCGCTGGCCGGAGGAGGCGACCGGAGCCGCAGTCCTCGCCGCGGGACAGAGGGTGAGTATATGATGAGTTTTTTTTATTTTTCAAGCTGGTGTTAACTGGATTCTGCACCAGCGGAATCCGTTAACACCAGGTCCTGGCTCTGGTTAACTTTTCGTTGACCAGAGCCAGGCGTTAATCAGAGCTGGGACATTGTAATCCAGCACTGATTAACACTTTGCGCTCCCCATGTTAAGTATAGGGAGCACAAAGTGCACTAACCTCGCGCAGAAGAGCGCAAGGTCCCAAACGCAAACGGGTTTTTTAACCCATTTGCGTTTGGATTGTAATATGCCCTGCATACCGCAGCTAACGGTAGTGCTCACGCAGGTGAGCGCTACCGTTAGCGTGCAGAGTGTAATAGGGCCCAATATACATTATTTTTATTTCTAAAGCAGGTAAAACTGGGAATCCTTTATAAAATAATGCAGGAAAAGTTTTTTTATATTGAGGTTGGGCAAGGTGCACAATATAACTCCTAACTCTGTCTAGGTTGACATATTCCAATCACACTGGATATTCTATTTCTCAACGCTGATTAACATATGTAATATATTGGACTTTCCCTTTTTTTTTTAGAGAAAAAACCCCAAAAGATATACTGATAAATAAATAAATATGTGTAGCATTAAATCCCCTTGCTTTATACTTTTAAAAAAAATAAATGGCAGTTTCGACAATCAGCACTTTATACATGAACACACACACAGTGTACCAAAATACAACAGAAAAAAAAATAGTTTTACATTTTGGGTACAATTCCTTATTTTCAAAGACAAATACAGTTACATGTTCTCTGTTTCAGATTATTTAAAAAAAAGTACCTAATTGATTATTATATAACAACAAAGGTTTGTATGAAAAATACAATTTATATTCAGTAAATTACTGAAATCAGAGTAATTTGATGTAGCTGCTTGGTGTGATATGACATATACACATACTACTGATGTATTTTGAATCTACTGAATCCACTGAAAACAAAGTTGTGTAGGATCTGTAATATAACAAAACTTACGATAGTTGTTCAATGTGGTGGAGAAAGAAATAACAAAATGGGGGTAAAATGACTCCTCGTTGAAAAATTAAATATCCTGTGATCATTTATGAGTTATTCGAGAATTTTTTACAGACCACACGTCTGTGCTCAAGAATCTATCTTTTTCACTGTAACAAATGTAAATACTTGTCAACCCCAAGAATGCACAACACAGCTCACTATCTCTTCACTTTCTTACTATCTTAACAGCTTAGAAATAATGAAACCCTTAAACATAATTTTGAACTAATTACATTTCTGTTATTAAACTTGACAACAATTATTCAAATTATACAATAATAATTGTTTTGGCTACCCATATAGAACCACCTTCCCTTAAAAGTTATGTTAAAATAAAATAAATAAAATGTCGTGTTGATACTATCTACTAACTTTATAATTTTACACTCCTAATGTCCAAGTCTATTTTTCCTCTACCCTAGTTTTTCCCAACCCTGATCTTCAAGTACCTCCAACAGGACAGATTTTAAGTATTACCTTGGGAAAATGCAGACGGAATACTACAATCACTTAGCAGCGAATCATATCACATGTTTGTGCTTCAGATATCTGGCAAACCTGGCCTGTGAAGCTTGTGGACTAGGGTTGGGAACCACTGGGATACATGGTTTGCTGTTATTCAATGGGTGATTTTGTATTGTTGAGCAATATGTTTAGCATTTGGAATCCACTATACACTTCGCAAAGCATGAGGCTTTCTTGTGTACAAACAGTGATGCACTCTGTTAGTGTATGCAATCATTAATTAAATAAAAAACAAATCACAAATCCTGAACATATGTAATGTTAAAGAGACACTACCATCTACAAATTAAATTATTTAACTTACGTGGCTGATATCTTACATGTACTTTGTTTTTCTCATATCTAGTTCAGAAAATATTTTACTCTATATGTGTCACTGGGTGCATCAATTTTATGATATTTTGGGTTGTAAACTGACCTCCCTAAACAATATCTTTACAGCTCTTTCTCCTCACTATATGGCAATGGGTAGAGATGTGCACGACTGAAAAAATTGTTTTGTTTCATTTCTCTTCATTTTAAAATAATTTTGTTTTCGGAATTTCATTGCTAATTTTGTTTCGTATAGTTTTGGATCGATTCGAAATTTCATATCGATTCAAATTGATATATCAAATTATCAATTTGATAGTTAATATATCAATTCGATAGCTGATATCAATTCGAATTTCGGATCACTAAATAAAACCCCAATTGATCAAATTTTGCTGTTAAAAGAAAAGCTAGGGTTACATATTAAGCTGTGTCACAGATTTAAATTAAACAGTGAAACAAAATTAATTTGCTTCATAAAGTTGTTTGTTGACTATTACTTGTATCATAAGTTAAGATCAATTCGATAGTTGATATCAATTAGAATTTTCCACCCTAGTTTTCAATGTTAAAAAAATCCGGTTTTATTAAATATTTCTTAAACTATTTATAATTTTCAAATGCAGCAAACCAAAAAGCCATTTTTTTTTAATGCTGAACGCACACAGACTGTAAGAAAATAATTCAGCTGCATGCTTTCAGCAATGAAAAACAGACCTCAGTATTACATTTAAGATAAGTTAGGAAACCTAAACTTTCACCTAAAAAATCCCCAAAAAATCCTAAAAAATCCTAAAGAATAAATAAAAAAATGTCTGTTTGTTGCAATTGAAAATTATTAAACGGGGATTTTTTTAACATTGAAAACTATGGTGGAAAAAAGCCTAGCATCTGCATTAATTAAAAAGTGACCTGTTCCGTTTTTTTTTTCATTTTAGACCTTTTTCAGTTTTTTTTACGTTTTAGATCATTTTGTTCTTTTTTTTATGTCAGATCATTTGGTTCCATTTTTTTCCTTTTAGTTCATTTCGTTACAGAATTTATTTTGTTGTTGATCGTTTTGTTCCGTTTTTTTCAGCTTTTCGTATAATTTGCATTCCGTTTTATTTAGTTTAGGTCCCATAACAAAATGATTTATTTTGTGCTGAAACTTTGATTTGGGATTTTGTCATTTCGGGCGGCCGATATTTCGTTTTGGAAATGCTTGCAAAAGAACGAAAAATGGCAAATTTCATACGAAATTCAATTCATAATGAAGCGAATTGCACATCCCTAGCAATGGGCATAGAATGGAGTGAATAGGAGACATCTCCAAAAATCTGACTCTTGGTATGTATGCAAAGGACATCACCAGGCAGTTATATTAGAAGTCTTTTAAGCCCACATCATTTCTCATTCAGCTGCCATCACTTATCTCTGGTAGCTGAGACAGTACAATAAACCCTCTGCAGCCTTGTCTAAATGCTCACTCCTCCACCCCATGGCCTCTTCACACTACTTTAGCCATTACCAGTTATTTGTGAC
Source organism: Leptobrachium leishanense (assembly GCA_009667805.1). Taxonomy (NCBI): domain Eukaryota; kingdom Metazoa; phylum Chordata; class Amphibia; order Anura; family Megophryidae; genus Leptobrachium; species Leptobrachium leishanense. The sequence continues at coordinate 208,532,484 of CM019065.1, read as the reverse complement.
TTTGATAAATGTTGCATCATGGAAGAAATCCATAAAATGGAAACAGGAGATAAAACCTAACCTTATGTGTCCTTTTTATGTACAATTACGTAAAAGAAAAAAACAGTCGCATGTGCTTTATAATATGTGTTTTTTTGTAATGCACAAGTAGTCTAGTTACAGCTTATGTTAGTGGTAGCGTTCCTTTAAGTTGAATTTGCATGATTTGAGGTACTCATAAGTATATATATATAAACAAAACCAGGAAGAGAGCACTCCAATCAAACACATTCAAAAACCTGCAACAACAGCTTCATGCATGGGTGCATAATACCAGCTTCTACCACATGTTGAAAATTCTGAAACCTAAGCTTTGTTGAATAAAATGGTGGAAATTTAGTTCACAATGAACGGTTGTGAATTGCTTAAGCCTGCCAACAGCGTCAATGTAATCCACCCTCTGGCAGGTTCTACTCTGCAAACCTAATGACTGCCCATCATGGGATAAACTCACGGAGGAACAGGTCCTTTCTGGAGCTCCCGCAGATCAAGGTTAAATAGAACCTGGAGGAGGAGTACCTGTGGCAGGGAGGGGTGCTTACCCAAGAGATTCATATAGAAAACACAGGGGGGGGTAGCACTCAACCTAAACTAAGCATTCAGTGCGGGTGCATCTCAAAAATAAAATACAAATAAACCACGGAGAGAGCACTCCAATCAAACACATTCAAAAACCTGCAGCAACAGCTTCATGCATGGGTGCATAATACAAGCTTTTACCACATGTTGAAAAATTCCGAAATTTAAGCTTTGTTGAATAAAATGGTGGAAATTTAGTTTGCAATGAACAGCCGTGAATTGCGTAAGCCTTCCAACAGCGTCAATGTAATCCGCCCTCTGGCAGGTCCTACTATATATATATATTCATAATGGAATGTTATTTGACAAGCTCTCTAGACATTGCATTCTCCAGCACTAGATTCATGATTCATCTAGAGGAAATGAATGAGAACTGAATCAGATCAATGGCTGAGAGGAGAAAGCAAAAGTATGCTTTGTAAAGAAAATCGTGCATGAACTATGCCTGAATGTTGTTTTAACGGAGTCCCTGGCCGATGAGGCCTATTTCAGAATAACAGGGTACATTTTACAAGGATTAACCTTCATGGTGGAATTATCTTCCCCTTGTTATAACACATTAGCAGATATCATAGTTTTACATTATGAACGTGTGATTTTAATATAAGAACATGGCCTATATAAATTCCCTACTTCGGATGCACTAATTCACTAAAGAAATCCTGAGACTTAATATTCACTTTTCTGCAGACACAATACAACAACATAACTAGTGGGTCTTCAAGCAGTTCCAGTCAACAGTGGTTATATAATAAAATGAATGCCTCATTATTATGAATTTTATCAATTTACTTTTACTTGGGAATAGACCAGTTATCAAGTGAATCTTGTCTATTCTGTTTCTGATACGATTATTTGAGGTCATACATGAATTCTGCTGTGACTTGATTAACACACTGGAGTGTAATTTGATTGTCTGCCTTCCAGCCGGTGTAGAACATGGTAATTGTCCCTTTTAATCAATGTGCTTGTGTTATAATAAACCATAATGTTCAGTATCTTTATTCTCTTTGTAAGACACTTCAAAATGTTTCAAGGAGTGATGTTTTCCATGTACAAAGCATCTTTTTTAACCATCTAGAGTAAATATAAAAAAGTTCAGTACTGCACTAGCCAAGTCCGTTCAATATTTAAATTTACTTATCTTGCTCTTGGAAATAAAAAAATATGTTAAAACTTCTAGCAGTATACTTACTATGTGAATAGTCTATGAAAAACCATGTGAAAATTCAGACAAAAGGAATAACGGAGCTTTTGTCCAACTCTTGAAACAAAAAATAACAAAAAGAATATACTCCACATTTATTTCAGAAAAAATATTAAAATCAAAGCTAATTCTGTTAAGGGAAAGACCTCAAAGCTTCATTTCAGGCAGAAACATAATTCTCAGCCTCTGGCACTCTCTGCGACTTCATACAACTTTCCCAGGTGGATAGCTTAAGATATACACCTAAAAGTCATCAAAGTTTTGGCACAGTCAAGTCATCAACACGTGGGTGATGTGAACTGTATCATTGATCACTGTTTCAATTTCACTTGTACATGTCTAGCAAAACACAATGCATTTATTTAAATATTTCTTTCCACTAAGATCATAGGCGTCTAGCGACGCTTATCTATTGGGCATGGGTTTAAGTAATTTTGAATATTATTATCACAATTAATGTACATTTTGTAGTTACTACTAAAATGTATTCTCTAGGAGAATAAAACTGAAAAAGAATAAGAAACAGAAAAACAAGAATGAAGAAAAAAACAAGAAAAACAACTACTACTATGTCTCCGTAGCTGCTTACTCTTTAAAATCAAATATCCGTGGTCAGGTCTCTCGGGTATATGCTAAAATCAATCAAGGAATAAAAACAAACCTAGCATTTAAAATTATTACATCCTTAACTTGTTTAGCAATTTCTTCAGGAGGATTTGGTGCTATGTTCAAAAATAAAACCTCTGTCACTGCCATGGCAGAATCGCTTTGGACTGTAAGACATCTATGCCCATCACTATACCTGGGCTACTCCTAGATGTGTGGTGTGCAGGTGTGAGTAATAAATGGAATTTTGCAGTAACACTAGATATAGATTTTAAAAAATTGACAGAACATCTGGGTCACAAAAGGTGATTCATATAGACCCGAACCCAAATTTTTCATTATATATCATAGACGCATGGATGGAAAGTAAAGACATGCCACACAGGAGTCAATTTGGTCAATCCAGAGGTTTTTTGAAGACAGCGTCATTTCCATGAAAATCTGGCCAACCCAGTTTCCCGGTTTTGTTTTGTGGGCTATCTGAAGGGATAAATGTATGATAACAAGCCCCGCAAGATTGATGTCTTAGTAGTTAACAACATTAGGAATGAGATCCAAAACATTGTGTTGTAATAATGAGTGGCGTTAGCAACAAGATGTAGCACAGTGTCAATATGTGCCTAACAGAAAATGATGTCCACTTCCAGCACTTGCTGTGATGGGATGTGCTTGGATAAGACGAAGAACATTTTCTGAGACTCTTGCTAATTTCCATTCATTTGTTTGTATGACCTACAATATAAACTTTGGTTTTAGGGCTATATGATACCATGTACTTGGAAAAATTAGACAAACAAGCAATCAAATCATGTTGTACTCCGTATTCATTGTTTGTATGTAATATATATATATACTGTTGTAAGTACTGATTTGCCCTACCGGTCCAAGCATCCACTGCAACTGGTCATTCCTAGCTGATGAGGGTCCAATAAACCCGAAACAGCGCTATCCTAGGAGTGGCTTTGACCAGTTGCATCAACCTGATCTCTGCTAAAAAAGCCTTAGTATGGCATGGCATTGATTTAAGGGTTCTATGTAAAACTAGAAACCGGATGCAATAAAAGTGAGACAGAGGTCATTTGCATATCCTACCCAGAGTTCCTTGCTTCATGTGGGGAATGTGGCACAGGAGCTCTGGGAAGCAGTTCTTTGATGTGCAGATGGCTTCTGCAATAATATATATCCAAAGAGATTCGAAAAGTCACTGCACGTTCGGTGACTTTTCGTTCTCTTCAATTCGGTTCGTGTTGCCGATCCCATTTCGGTGACCCTGCGGTGTATTCAGCAAGCACCACAGGGTCCCCGAATTGCAGGGAAAAGCTACCGCAAACTTGACGAAAACTAACCTCAAAACCCAGCGAATGCACGCCGAAAACCCCCAAAAACATCTGGATTAACCTGCCGAAAACCCTCAAAAACATCTGGATTAACCCGTGGAAGATGCCGGAAAAACCCGAGCAGGAGCCCATCACACGCAGCGAAGCCGCCAGAAAAAGCCGAGAAAAAGCTGAGACCACAGACAGAGGGAGGTGAATAAATTAGCAAAAGAGTTTGTATGAATGTGAAAGTGAAAAGCTGTTTGCAAAGAAACTACTGAGCGAAAATGTCTGAATTTTGCATATGAGGTGCAGGGAATGATAATAAAGAGGGCTGTTACAGAAAAATAAGTAAACTTAAAAAAAAAAAAAAAAAAAACTTTTAAAAAAAATAAAAATTCAGAAAAATGCTTAAAGTATCCTAAAAAATCTATAAATAAAGAGACTCTTAACTTGCCGAATTAAACCACCAAATGGCAGGGCATTAGGGGAACCTTTCACTGCTGGTTTGTGTTCTCTGAATAGCCGAAGCAGTGCATTTTCATGGGGATTTCACTGCCCTCAAACAGGCACCGAACAGGCACCGTATGTGCAGGCAATTCGCCAGGATTTGGCGAAATGCCTGCTCTCTGAATAGCCGAATGGCCAAGAAAGGTAACCGAACACGGATTTTCAGCGTTTGGTTACCTTTCTCAAGCAATTCGGATCTCTTTGGATAACCCTGATACAGTCAGGTCCATAAATATTGGGACATCTACACAATTCTAACATCTTTGGCTCTATACACCACCACAATGGAGTTGGAATGAAACAAACACAATGTGCTTTAACTGCAGACTGTCAGCTTTAATTTGAGGGTATGTACATCCAACTCAGGTGAACGGTGTAGGACTTACAGCAGTTTGCAGATGTGCCTCCCACTTGTTAAGGGACCAAAGGTAATGGGACAATTGGCTTCTCAGCTGTTCCATGGCCAGGTGTGTGATATTCCATCATTACCCCAATTACAATGTGCAGATAAAAGGCCCAGAGTTCATTTCAAGTGTGCTATTTGCATTTGGAATCTGTTGCTGTCAACCCTCAAGATGAGATCCAAATAGCTGTCACTATCAGTGAAGCAAGCCATCATTAGGCTGAAGAAACAAAACAAACCCATCAGAGAGATAGCAAGAACATTAGACATGGCCAAAACAACTGTTTGGAACATTCTGAAAAAGAAGGAAAGCACTGGTGAGCTCAGCAACACCAAAAGACCCGGGAGACCACGGAAAACAACTGTGTTGGATGACCGAATAATTCTTTCCCTGGTGAAGAAAACACCCTTCACAACAGTTGGCCAGATCAAGAACACTCTCCAGGAGGTAGGTGTATGTGTATCAAAGTCAACAATCAAGAGAAGTCTTCACCAGAAGTGAATACAGAGGGTTCACCACAAGATGTAAACCATTGCTGAGCCTCAAAAACAGACAGGCCAGATTAGAGTTTGCCAAACAACACCTAACAAAGCCTTCACATTTCTGGAACAAGATCCTATGGACAGATGAGACCAAGATCAACTTGTACCAGAGTGATGGGAAGTGAAGAGTATGGAGAAGGAAAGGAACTGCTCATGATCCTAAGCATACCACCTCATCAGTGAAGCATGGTGGTGGTAGTGTCATGGCGTGGGCATGTATGGCTGCCAATGGAACTGGTTCTCTTGTATTTATTGATGATGTGACTGCTGACAAAAGCAGCAGGATAAATTCTGAACTGTTTCGGGCAATATTATCTGCTCACATTCAGCCAAATGCTGCAGAACTCATTGGACGGCGCTTCACAGTGCAGATGGGCAATGACCCAAAGCATACTGCAAAAGCAACCAAAGAGTTTTTGAAGGGACAGAAGTGGAATGTTATGCAATGGCCAAGTCAATCACCTGACCTGAATCCCATTGAGCATGCATTTCACTTGTTGAAGACAAAACTGAAGGGAAAATGCCCCAAGAACAAGCAGGAACTGAAGACCGTTGCAGTAGAGGCCTGGCAGAGCATCACCAGGGATGAAACCCAGCGTCTGGTGATGCCTATGCGTTCCAGACTTCAGGCTGTGATTGACTGCAAAGGATTTGCCAACAAGTATTAAGAAAGGAAAGTTTGATTTATGATTATTATTCTGTCCCATTACTTTTGGTCCCTTAACAAGTGGGAGGCACATCTGCAAACTGCTGTAAGTCCTACACCGTTCACCTGAGGTGGATGTACATACCCTCAAATTAAAGCTGACAGTCTGCAGTTAAAGCACATTGTGTTTGTTTCAGTCCAACTCCATTGTGGTGGTGTATAGAGCCAAAGATGTTAGACTTGTGTCGATGTCCCAATATTTCTGGTCCTGACTGTATATAAATATATATATAATTGCAGAAGGGATTTATATATATATATATATATATACATACATACACCAAAAGACCCAGGATAAACCCTTCCATTAAATCTGGGCTTCCTATATTTTTCTCTGCATTGACATCCATGCTAAGTATGTATAGCCAGAACGAGGAAGAAGGGCTCATTCAGTATCTTAGTAACAAGACACATGAGGGGTTATTCACAGAGCACCTAAATGTTGCCGACATTTCGGTGCTCTCTCGTTCCATGCTCTTCAGTGAATCAAATTCCCCGACCCTGCGGTGAATTCAGCATTCACTGCAGGGTCCCTGAGGTGCAGGGAACGGACCCGAAAAATCACTGCAAAACTGCCAAAAATCCTCTGAAAAATCCACGGAAACCGCCACCGACATGATCCGAAATTTTGGATCGATCCGATAAACCGCTGATAAAATCCAGGACGCCCCCGACAATGTGCTGCAAACCCGCCGAATGTTTCTGGAAAAAAACAGCGAGCCGCCGAACACAGCGACGACCAGCCGCCGGAAAAAGCCGACAAGCCAACAAAAGGTGTAAAAAAAACCAAAAAGATTGAAAGTATAAAAATTGAAACGCTGTTAGCAAAAAAACTACTGAACGAAAATGTCTGGAATTAACATATAAGGTCCTATGAATGATAATAAAAAGGTCTGTTACAGGAAAAAAAAAAAGCTATTTTGAAAAAAAACGGAAAAATGTTTTTTGACGAAAAAGTCCCAAAAATGCTTAACCCTTTCACTGCTGAGGCATTTCACCGCTGTGTGCTGAGCTCATTTTTACCGCTTTCGCTCATCATGTTTAAACGCGATTTGAAGCCACATTTTATTAAATGACCCAGACATATTATATATCGTTCTTTCCGGAAGACTCCGCAGATTCATAATACATCATTTTTATATGTGTACGTCATGTATATTATGACAAAAAATGCAATAAAAATTGAATTTTTAATCATCTGCAGTGTGTAAAGTGTTTTTTCCACATTTTATCACATGAGCGTTTGCGGTTACATTTTCTATGGGGTGCGCTTGTACAAAAATTAGAAATGGGGACTTGTTACATTTTTGGGCGGAATTACATGATTTTTTAGCAAACGCACCCCATAGAAAAAAAATCATTAGTGCAGCATCATTGTTCACATTATAATTGAGATGTGAACAATATTGCTGCATTAATAAAAACAACACACAAAAAAAATGTTTTTTTTATTATTATTTATTTTTTTACTTTGTACCTAGTCATGTTGGGTATCATTCGAAAGGCCATGCTCAATGACACCCTCCGTGACCCCCTAGCTGCCACGGTTCTGGAGATATCGAGGTTCACAGGAACCCCCTATCTCCAGCAGGGGATTTCCTTGGGAAATCCCTGGGCAGCTAGGGGTTCCCCGGCTATCTGACATCATCACGCTATGTGTGATGATGTCGGGCAGCGAGGGGGGACCCAGGGGTGGAGCTGCCATCCAAGATGGTGGCCCCCACCGGAACTAGGCCGCACTTCGGTGCCGCAAGGTGCTGAAGTGCGACCCGGCGCTTGAGGGGTTAAAGCCAGGCACTGCTTAAAAGGGGAGACTTTTTTGAGGCTGCTCCTTCCCGATTGGGAGGGAGAGGGATCCGAACGGATCCCCCCTCCCTTTCAGGCTATCTCCTGGCATTGCCGGGGGGTCGCTTGGAATTGACGTCATCGCGCCATTTACGTCATTTAAATGACGTCGTTTACATCGGGAGGAGCTTGACTTCAGCGTCTGAGGACGCTGAAGTCAGAACGCCGCGGGACCCCAGACAGAGAGGTGAGTATCTCCGCCGGGGGTCCCGCAAAGCTGATGACGTGTGGGGCACGTCCTCAGCATGTAACATGCGTCAATGATTCAAAATTTTGTCCCGAGACTAGAAATACGCAATATTTACATGCGTTTACTTTTTAACCCCTACACTGCTGATACAGTTCACCTATGTGTGCTGCGCTCATTCTGATCATTTTGTGCTAATTATTGTTAGATGAAAGCCTAGGTCCTATTTAATTAAACCCCCCCAGACAAAAAAAAACTGTTAAAGAAAAAACTTTTTTTATTTTATTTAATTTTTTTATTATTTTTTTTAATTTTTTTAATTTTTTTTTATTTGTTTTTAAAACCAAACCTGGTCATGTTTGGTATCATTGGAAAGGCCATAGTCAGGCCTTTCAAATTATGTCAAATATGACCATCTAGCTGCCATGGATCGGGAGATAAAGGGATCCTTATGATCCCCTTATCTCTACATGGCAGCTAGATGGTTAACTGGCCCACTGACATCCTCACACATATGGTGAGGTTGTCAGTGGGTGGGGGGGACCTGGAGCCTTGGCTGACATCCAAGATGTCAGCCCCCCTCCAGGTTCGAATCGCGTTTTGGTGCCAATTAGCGCCGAAAAGCGATTAGGCAGCGAAAAGGTTAATGCCATACACCGCTGAAAAGGGAAGACTCTCCCCTCTCCAGCAGTGCAAACTGCATCTCCCTAGCTTCAATGGTTGGGGAGATAGAGGACTCCGAAGGAGCCCCCCCCTCCCCTCCATTGAATTGCATGGGGACGCTTGCTGATGATGTCACCACGCAGCGTGGCGACGTCATCAGCCTCGCCTGCCCATGTAAATCACATGGGCAGGCTTCCTCCCTGCCAGATCGCCGTGGGATCCAGCGAGGGAGGTGAGTATCGGGCGGGAGGGGGATTAGGCGCCGCGGACATACCCTGTACGTCCGCGGGTCTAAGGGAGACCTGTGGACAGGACGTACAGGGTACGTCAGGGGTCCTTAAGGGGTTAAATACCCCAACCAAACAATTAAACAATTAAGATTTAAAACAACATCTCATTAAACAATTAAGTAATTAGATGAAGATGAAATGTTACAGGGTATATGTGTGTCCCACACATCGTCAGAAGTGAAGGGGTTAAAAGATCCTAAAACATAAATAGATAAAGAGACTTTTTGCTGCAGATTAAAAGAAAAAGAAAGTGTATTAGATAGTGAATAGAAACGGGAATATTCTTAACATTGAAACTTTTGGAATTCGTCTGAATAAGCCTGCCGAATGAAACCACCGAACATCAGAGCATTGCGACAACTTTTCCCTGCTGTTCAGTGTTCTCTGAATAGACTAACCATTGCTGCTCTATCGGGGATTTCACTGCGTCAAATAAGTACTGTATTTTTTCTGTCAATTCGCCAAAATTGGCGAACTGCCTGCTTTGTGAATATCTGAATGGCCACAAAAATGTACCGTATGGGGAAATTCACTGTTAGGGGCATTTTCGGGGCAAGTTCGGATCTCTGTGAATAACCCTGTTAATGAAACAAGTAAAATAAGAAAGATATGGATTTTTGCTCCTAACCATTTATTGTGTTTTTCCAAAACTTCCAATGTATCTGTAAATTTGCTTATCCCACCTAACCAGGAATGAGTTTTTAACATAATAAAATATATGAAAACTTTCTGACCTACTACCAAAACAAGTTAGAAAAACAATAGGACTGTCATAATAACCACTGGTACAGTAATGAGAAGCATCTTATTAAAATGGATTGTGTCATGTAGAGCTGAAAACTATTTCTATTATATTCTTAAATCTGTTTTGAACTCCATGCAGATTCTTTTTAACAGTGAAGAGATCAAACAGTGACTTGTAAAACAGAGGAAAAAAATCTATTTAGCATTGTATATTTTTACAAATTTGCATTTTTTAAGCTAAAGTGCCCTAACCATCTGTTACATTTGAGGACCCCTGAAGAGTAGTACCTAATTAACTGCTTGACAAAATATATTTATATATAAAAAATGCCTATTTAACATTCTGTTTATCCAACAGTATTTTGTGAGTAAATAGTAGTTTAATTAATTAGGAGAAAATTTAAATGGCACATACATATAATAAATTCTAAACACTTAAAAGCAATAATGAATAGTGACTGACAGAATTATTGACAGACAGAAGGAAAGAAGGAGGCATTTCTCATGTTTTTGTAAATTTTACATCAATATGTTAATAGCGAGATTTTAATTATCTACACATAGAATGAGGAGAAAATGCTGGCTCACATAAAATGTATTATAAACAGTTTTTAGTGGAACTGTAGTGGCTTGATAACAAACTTGCAAAGTCTGGGGGGAAAGAGTGGAGCATCGAGTAAATATCTGCTCAATTTGAACAGTTTTTCAACCTGTCAAGTATTTAAATAAATATGAGGAAATTGTAATGAATATAAAATTGACTCAATTTTTTTAGAATATTGTGAATAGTCATTGACAAAATAAAAGTATTTTAGAAAAACCCTCTTCTATTATTTTTGATACATTTAGGGAAATCCCAGTTCCATTTTTATCTAACGCTTACATTTATAAGAACAACTCCCTATCCATCTTTCTTTTGCTCTTTTTTTTATCTTTTCCATTAGCAAGCCAGAGATCTCAATTTGTTTAATTTTCCTGCCACATCCCAAGGCAACTAATCCAGTAGAGCTCTAAAAAATATATAATACATTTTTGTATTTTTACCAACCTTCTACCTATCCATATCTTGCAAAAAGCTGGAAATGTGCTGAGGGAAGGTAGGAAGCACAGAAAGCATGGAAAAGTGTTCCCCAAAATTGTTCCAGCGGGAATGCCTTTCCAGTTGCGCTAGACCTCCTTGTGTACACGGTAGGCTCCTTAGGCAATTGCCTTTGAAAGGAGGCACTATGCTGTACTACAGTCACTACACTAGGAATTCCTCATTTCAGTCTACTTTTGTAGCGACAATGGGTCAGATGACAATTCTCACGCTAAAATGGGGAAAACCCGCATCTGCAGGTTTCCCCATAGGGTCCCCTTTTTAGTGGGATATTCCAGAGCAGGTGCTACTTTAGCACCTTGTCCCAGAACGAAGCACTACCCTCGTTGATATTCGCAGAAGCACTTCTGTGCCACCACAAGTATTGCCGCTTGGGGTCCATAGGACTCCTTGGAGAGTTGTACTCCCATCCTGCCAGTCCTGCGTGATCTTGCTCTCATGAAATAGCACAGCACCATGGAGTGATCGCAGTGGGAAAATGGGCACTATTTGTTCCCAGTCTCACTCTGCTCCCAGCAGCAAGAAGCGGCAGATCGAGTCACCGTTCTCGCCACGGGATGAGATGTGAGTATTGGATTTATTGGGTGGTTAGTTGGTGCTAAATGATTCTTACAAAGCGGTTTAGCAATTAGCACCAGATTTTCGGGTACAGTTACAGTCACATATATAGCGCCATCAGAATCCGCAGGGAGTACAGACCTGGAACATAATAAAAACACATAAGGTACAGACAGCCCTGCCCTTAGGATAATTGTCCTACTGATACAACACTTAGGTGGCAATAAATAATTTTTTAGCCCGTTGTTGTGGTAATTAGTGCTAGGAGTTTGTAATACATTACTTATCCTAACTCTAATGACTGATTGCACTTCCTATGTTAAGTATAGGGTGCGCAAAATACAGTAAACTCGCCCAAGCTAGTGCAATCACCGATGAACTGATGGATTTTTACAGGGTTTAGCATTAGGAATGTAAAGGGGGGCATGCGTTAAAGTCACTTATCCTGGCGTTACCGCTTACATATCTGATTGCTACAGTTAGCAGTGTGCGGATTCATATGCTGCATTAATTATACTGTAGAGGTGCTGCCCGGCAGTGTGCGGATTCATATGCTGCATTAATTATACTGTAGAGGTGCTGCCCCGCAGTGTGCAGATTCATATGCTGCATTAATTATACCATAGAGGTGTTGCCCGGCAGTGTGCGTAATCATATGCTGCATTATTATATTGTAGAGTAGGGATGGGTGTTCGGTTAAATTCGAACATGAGTTCGATTCGAACATCGCCCGTTCGGCGAACTTCGAACATTTCAGGCCGTTCGTAAAAAGTTCGAAAAGGAAAATAATTTAGAATTTTTATAAAAAAATGCTTAAAAAAATCCTAAAAAATCTAAAAATAAAGAGACTCTGTACTGCAGAATATTATAAGCAATGTTTTATTAGATATTGAATTTAAATGGAAATATCTTTAACATTGAAGCCTATGGGATAAAACAATCTTGTTGCTAAAACATCAGGCAGACGAGGCCCTCTAATCAGGCACTGTAGAGGGCAGTCCGCCAGGGCCTCCCAAGGATCCCTTGAGGAGCATGTGGACGCCGGATGACAGAGCTACGACTGTGCGGCCAGACCGGCCGGGTGCATGTGGCAGACAGGTGGTGCAGGGAGGGAGCCACTGCACCTGTGGCCACGGCAGACCCCCCCACAACCAGGATCCAGGGAGCCTCCACTGACTGACCACCAGGCTAAGGTAAGGCGACACATTTCTAAAAAAAAAAATCCGAGGACATTTTTAAATGTCCCAAGGAACATAAAATATATATATATTTTTTTTCTTTCTATTACTCACCTGATTCCTGGATCCACCAACAAGCGCAGCCTCCCGTCTCCCACGCTGTTAGATGCTACATACACCGGCGCGCTGTGTGAAGCTTCTGAGAAGATAGTGTAGAGGGAGCGATGCAAAATGCGCAGCCGCATTGTGCGGAATCATATGCTACATTATTATACTGTAGAGGTGCTGCCCGGCAGTGTGCGGAATCATATGCTGCATTATTATACTGTAGAGGTAAATCGTTTTTTTCATTTTTTTTCCTTTCATACCATTTTAATATGATTAAATAAAGTTGTGCAATGCATATTCATAAGAAAAAAAGGATCTTTTATAAAAACTATACGTCCGAAGGAACCAATCGGCAGAATTACCGTATCGACCGAAATATTGGAGCATCCAAAATACCATTCGATCCGAAAGACCGAAAATTTCCAATATTACGAAATGAAAGTCGATACGAAACAACGAGCCGAAACGAGCCGAAATGAAAATCGCCCAAACGATCTGAAATTAAAATTTAAAAAAACGTACGAGCCGAAACGAAACAAAAAAAAAATGCGTGCACATCTCTACTGATTTATCACTTATTTATTCTTTGCTGTCTGCTTTTCTGCATTTTGGGCCCAATTTCTGACAGTATGTGATTGTGTGTGTACATTAGTCTGTGTCTATTTGTCTTTATTTATTGGTTAATGTCTGTGTTTGTTTGTCTATATATGTGTCTGTGTGCATAGCTATGTGTTTGTCATTACAATCTCTTGTTGCAGTTCTGCTTGCTCAGCAGGTTATTGTACATTTGAACTTCCTATAAATTGCTTTAAAAATCATAAATGCAGTAGGAGCCATTTAATAACAATCAATTAAATCCTAAATTCTGGTGCAAATGCAAAATCATTTAACACCATAAAAACCAGATATGAAAACTCACTTCTGATCCCGCAGTGAAGGGGTTGTTATCTGCCACTTCATTGAAATAGAAGGACGTAGAGAACAAGTAGTCCTCCTGTGTACTTCTGTAGTAAAACGTGATCCTTCAACCTCTCCTATGGCCTCAGAAGCATCTGCAAGTATTCATTTACGATGCAAACAATTATGAGTATGGGTGCTAGAAAAGGGACTGAGCTTGTATTAGAAAGCTACAAAGGGATAATGGGTTATTCAAAGAGCACCAAATTGCAACAAATGGTGAATTTCCACGTACGGTGCAATTTCGTGGCCATTCGGCTATTTAAAAAGCTGCGTTTCGCCAAATATTAGCGAATTGCCAGTGAAATATGATGACCTTCGGCAACAGTGAAATCCCCCATAGAGAAGTAAAGGTTAATCTATTCAGAGAACAGCGAACAGCAGTGAAAAGTTGTCAAAATGCCCTGATTTTCAGTGGTTTCATTCGACAGGTTTAAACAGGTGAGTCCCATAGGTTTCAAAGTAAAAAAATTGTCCCATTCTCCTTAAATATTTATTCAACCATTTATTCTTTCATTTGAAGCAAGAAGTTTCTTTATTTATTTCTTAAGGACTTTTTTTAGGATATTTTCAGCCAAATTTTTGATTCAGATTTTTTTTACATGGCATTTTTTTTTTATTCTTTAGCAGACTTTTTTATAGTTATTCATAGGACCTTATATAATATTTCCAGGAATTTTCACAAACTCGTTTTTTTAAAATGCATTGTAAAAGGTTTTTTTGTACCCCTGTTCGGTGGTTAGTCCGGCGATGTATGTTGGCTGGTCGGAGCCGTTCAACAGTCTGTTTGGCAGATCGTCAGCTTTCTTTGGCAGGTTTGCGGCTGCAGTCGGCATTTGTTTGGATCGATTCAATGGTTTTGCTGAGGTTTTTCAGATCGATTCAATAGTTTTGCGACGGTTTCAGGATGCATTCGGTGGTTTTTCAGCGACTTAGCCGATCAATTCAGTGGTTTATTGGATGCGATCGACGGATCGACTCAGTGCACTTTGGGGACCCTGCAGTGAATGCTGAATTGTTGGTGACATTTCGGTGTTCTCTGAAAAACCCCAATAATGTTGCATGCTGAATTTATGTCACTGCAGAGATGGCCTAGGAGCCTTAATTTTCCAAAATTAACTGAAATCACTTAAATTAAATCACTTTGGAAGTCTTTTGGTCGAATAGATATGACATCGAATTCATGCTTCTTCCGTCAAAAGAACCGGTCAATGTATAGTTTCCACACTAGCCTTTAAGGATAAAACACATCTACTCAATTCAGAAAATATAATGCTGTTTATCAATTATCATGCATTCTGGGTTCTTGGATTTTGATTCCACCTACCTAAATAAAAAGAAAGTATAGGAAAGCAGGATGATTTAGTAACCATTAAAATGCTTTCATTACAGTTGAAAAAATGAAAAAGTTTGTAGTGAAGTTTCATCATAAACATACTCAACCTTCATTCATTGTTTTTTTTGTTAATATAGAAATATATTTAGATGACATTTTATTTCTTCTTGAAATTAGTCATCTAGGTTTTAAAAAATGCTTTAAAGGCATTCACCCTTTGAATTGAGGGCATTTGGTAGATGTAATCATAAAGCAGAAGGGGTTTGTGCAAGGGGTTTCAATTATGGTTCACAGGAGCAGTTAATTAACAGTCAGGGATTCTAGCTTCAGCACTAAGTCACAGACCGCACTAAGTCACACTACTGTATTCTAAATACATCAATGGAAAAAATAAGAAATCACAATTAAAAAGAAGAATAATTAACTACAGTACACCGATTCATATTTTATATCATCTCTTCTTCTCAGCCTTATTTTTAAGTTTGTGTAACACTTATTGAAACACTGTTAGCTGGAATGCCAAGAAGATGAAGAGAATGTCATTATCAAAACACAAACCTTTAATCACGTACGCCACTGAATGAGTCAAGCACTAAAACTGTGGAAAGAGATGCCAAGTCTTACTCAAAACAAGTGCAAAGCTTTATGGGAAATAATCTTGATCTTCATCTTTGTTAGTAATCTATGAATAAAGCAAAAGTAAATTACAAATAATTTTAACAGTTTCCCCACTTGATGCAGCCACATACTACTATATATGGAGAGAGAAAATTGCCTCTTTCTCAACTTGTAGTGGTATTTTATTTACTACTACCCCTGCAGGTTTCTACCTCACACCTTGCCTCGGAATGGGTCGGTACCCGCAGTGATACTCGCTGCAGCGGTTCCACACTGCCACAAATATCTCTTGGAGTCCATAGGACTCCGTGGAGGGTTGCACTTGGGGTGATCGCGAAGGGAGACTAGGAACTATTTGTCCCCAGTCTCACTTTGCTCGTGGGCCAGGAGAAGCAGCAGATAGGGCAACTGGTCTCACCATGGGATGAGAGGTGAGTATCTGTTTTATTTGGGGGATTTTTAGGGGGTGCTAAATGATTTTGCAAAAGTGGGATAATTTAGTACCGACTTTTAGGAGTAGCTAAAAATTTGCTTTGCATATTGCTGTGGTAATTAGCGGAAGCACTTTGTAATACCTTATTTATCCTAACGCTCCCCATTTTAAGTATAGGATTTGCAAGGTGCAGTAACCTTGTGGGAACTAGCGCAATCACCAATGCACTTACAGATTTTTCACAGGTTTAGTTCCAGGAAGGTAATATGGTGGCATACGTTAAAGTTATTTATCCTAGCGGTAACTCATCCAAACGCTACCGTTAGCATTCACTATGTAATTTAGCCCATAGACTATAATGGCTCTGGTTAAGTTAGCACCAGCTTTGGAATATTGCCCCAGATTTGTTTTGTGTTATGAGGTTAATATAAAAACCCATTTGCTTTTAGCTATTATTTACTTTACTTCAACTGACTAACCATCACTCAATGGCACATACAACATTGGCGCCGTGGTTCATATGTGTTAATTTCATTCATGTGACAGTTCAGCATTTTATTATTTGGCCAAATTACCTTTTCTTCCAAAAAACAAGTGCACACATTTACTTCACAGCAATGCATATTTATCTTGGGTTATGTAGTTGCTTTGCTTCTTCAAATTGAGTAAAATTTGACTACATACAATATGTATGCAGGGGGGCGTGGCCTGGCTAGAGACAGCGATGGCAGCATAACTCACGAGCTCCCGACCCCATTGCCGAAAACTCAATGCTATCTGACCCACGAGTGGATATGGTCCGCTCTTCGCAAGGCAGGAAGACCAGACATTCCTCTGCAACCTCAGGTGACACTCCGGCGAGACCGATTACCGAATTTTTTGGCACCACGCCAGCGCGGCCTAGTAAAGCCAGCCCGGCCAAGATGGCGGCATCTCCCGCGCATTCGGAGACATCCTCCATTGGCGCTCAATCTGCGATGCAACGCCTGGAAGTTTTGATCGCCGACCTCCCCACTCGGGCTGAGCTCCCTACCCGATCTGATTTTACGGACATGATAGACCAGATGCAGGCCACCATCAGCCGGGAGATTGCGGAGGTCCGTGCGGATGTTTCCGCCATTGATGCCCGTGTTCAACACCTCGAGAGGGAGATCAAGACCCTCCCGACTGCACCCTCAACCACCGGCCAGACAGCAGAACGGCAATTCTCAGACCTTCACCGCCGGCTGGATGACCTCGAGAACAGGTCCCGGAGACACAACATCCGGGTGCGGGGAGTGAGAGAAGACGTCACTGAGGTAAAAGCCTTTTTACTAGGTGCGTTTGCCCACATCTTGGGTGGTCCACAACTGCACCATGCTGCGATTGATAGGGCCCACAGGGCTCTGCGGCCTAAGGCCCCCAACGCCTCAGCTCCCCCGAGGGATTTAATATGCCACATCCCGGATTTCTCACTGAAAGACGCCATCATGATGAAGGCCCGCTCGCGCAGACAATGGAAGTTTGCGGACGAAAGCTTTGAGATTTTCCAGGACCTCTCTCCCCACACCTTGGCGGCACGGAGAGCATTGCGCCCCATCACACGTCAACTACAAGACGCGGATATCCCCTATCGCTGGAGCTTTCCCTTCGCGCTGCAGGTGCGCAAGCATAACCTAATGCACATCATCCGCACTCCCACGGACGTACCCCCCTTTGTGTCAGCACTTGGGCTACAGGATACTGACGTCCCGGACTGGGAATGCCTCCCTTTGCCGACACCTGCAGTGGCGCCCCCAGACGAAAACCCGCGTTCTCAACGTCCCCCCAGGGGACACAGATTGGGTGAGACCAGACCGCCCGCATCTACCCAACCGCGCTCTCCACTGGCGGACTGAAACACGGAGGTAAGGTGGTACCATACGTATGGTTCTAT
The DNA here is from genome assembly GCA_009667805.1 of Leptobrachium leishanense. Taxonomy (NCBI): domain Eukaryota; kingdom Metazoa; phylum Chordata; class Amphibia; order Anura; family Megophryidae; genus Leptobrachium; species Leptobrachium leishanense. The sequence continues at coordinate 208,514,644 of CM019065.1, read as the reverse complement.
AGTGTAAACCTTCCAGCGCACTGGACTGCCCATATTTTTACATGCACAAGATTTACCTGGTAGATCGCCACACGAAGACTCTCCCATGGGTAGCAGTTGCCAATGACTGTCCACCGGTACAACGGTTCCCTGGACAAACATGCCATAAGGTATGCTGGACATATAGGACTAATGGACATATTGCTCTCTACTTTCTTTTTAGACCCCTGCCGGGAATACAAATTTTTGATGTCCGATGCCGGCATTACGCAGCCGCTACACCATACTGAGGAATACCTCGCGGCCTCTATCTTTGCCACTCTTGGTACTTTAGAGATGTGGCTTTATTTGGCCCCTAGTTTGAAGGTTTTCTCAGACATTGGAGTCCGCCGAAAGTTTCAAAGGGAGGGATAGGGCTGGGTGGGGGGCGAGTGGGAGACTGGAGCCTTGCTGGATTTACAACGGTGCACTAGGCGGCTACGGGCTATCACTATCCACCTTTCATGCAGGTCTGTGCTGGGAATGGGGGGGGTTAAAAACAGACACCACCGATACGCAATCCCGTTGATATCTTTTGGACCCCCTTACGATTTTTTGCCTCCTAGCCTAAGGGAATAGTAGAGTTATAGTTATGTCTGACGCTATGTTCAACTGTTTTTTCAAGTTCCTCGGTTCCAACAGGTGCACACCCCGGGAGGTATGCGGGAGGGTTATTAGTGGGTGGAGATAAGAACCCCGTTGGGTTCACGAGGAGGGCTCTGCACCTGTCACGTAGTACCGTAGTTCCTAATATGGAGTTATTCTATCCTATTTTATCTTTACTGTTTTTGTTTTATTATGCTTTACTGTTGGGCCTTTGATGCTACTCCCGCCACATTTCCAGTACCCACATTTCTGTGTCTGCGCCATACGTTAGTCGCAGACACTGATTTAAGCAGTTTTACACACCTATTATACGTTCCCGCTACCCCTCCCCCACCCCTGTAATTTGCATTTGATCTCTTCCCTTCACACTTACAAGCTCCACCAGTCCACCGCCAACGCCCCTGACACGCCCGCATATGATACATCTCTGTCCTACCTTATTATGCTCTCTTCACATTGGCTTTGACCATGGGATAATTAGTTAACCTGGAGTTTCGGTGAATGTGGGTGGGTTGCTTTTGACATTGCTGTACAAATTTGTGTTTCTAACTACCATACTGGTTTTGTCATTGACATCTCCCTTCTGTTGGTGACGAAGCTCCATTAGCAGTGCTTATCTGATCTTTAGTTTCGCAGCTTAACGTCCCTGTGAGGAATAGTGCGTTTCCCCCTTTGTGGGTCCTCCCACTTAGCTCGCGAGCTCGGTGGTGGTGAGTGACGTCACAGCGGGTGCACTTCATACCTCCTTCTCACCTTATTCTTATTGCTTTCCCTTTCTCTTCTTTCTTTCTCTTCTCCGCTTACTCTCTTCTTCATCATCTTTTCATCACAGTCTCTTCTTTCGTGTTTTCTGTATTACCATCTCCTTACGCCCGTGTGTTCCCCCCTATCTGAGTCCCCTTCCCCCCTTCCCTCTCAGAAGTGAGCTTCCTGACATAGCCCACCAATTGCTGATTGCTCTGAAATGTCCCGCCAAAATTCTCCTTACGTGACCCAAGATTTACGGTTGCACAGTATTAACACTCGAGGTCTCAATATCCCTGAAAAAAGATCACGTCTATTGAGAGATCTCAGAACTTCTAGAACGTCCGTCGCCTTCCTCCAAGAGACGCATTTCCGTGCGGATTCTGCCCCCAAATTAGGGGATTCTAACTTCCCTACTGCCTTTTTTAGTAATTACACCCTGAGCAAGTCCCGTGGAGTAGCAATTTTGCTGTCTAAAGATGTACCATTCATAGCTGAGGCAACAGAAACAGATGACGGAGGTAGGTACCTCTTTGTGAGGGGCACCATCCTAGATACTGTTTATACGTTTGCATCGGTGTACCTACCGAACAAGAAACAACACTCGTGTTTAGCACGAATACTCAGATCTCTGGAGGCGTTTGAGAGAGGTATTACTATCTTAGCAGGAGACTTCAATGTAACGATGGACCCTCGAATGGACTCCTCAACTGGCACCTCGACCACTCCACCCCATGTGCTACGTAACGTCCGACGGTCATTACAAGATTGCAGGCTTGTGGATGTGTGGAGGACATTACACCCCACTGAACGCGACTATTCTTTTTTTTCCGCAGTCCATACGGTGCACACACGCATTGATTACTTTTTCATGCATTATCAGGACTTAAGCCTAATCACGGCGGCGGATATCTTGGCTACTACGTGGTCTGACCACGCACCACTATCACTCTCGCTTCATTCGTCGCTTTTTGTTCCCCGGGAACGGACCTGGCGCCTCAATTTATCCCTCCTGGACGACCCATTAGTTTTAGCTGAACTACATACCACTCTCTCTAATTTCTTTACTGAAAATTCGTCGCAAGATACCCCGGTCCCGGTGACCTGGGAAGCCCATAAGGCGGTTATCCGAGGGTTTTTTATCAACAAAGGTACAGCCCGTAAAAAACAGCGCGCAGAGGAACTCCAAACTCTCACTGCAGCCGTGAGAGCCCTTGAATTGGAATATGCTTCCTCTAATGACGAGGCCTTATACCAACAATTACTACAGACCCGACAGACACTTAATAAGATCTTAAACGCCTCCATCCGCTTTCAGGCCTTACGGACTCGTTCGTTCTTCGCGTTACAGGAGAACAAACCAGGACGCCTCTTGGCAAGAGTGCTGCGCACTAGGCGCATCACCTCATACATTCCCAAGATACGTACGGCAACCGTACCCACTCGACCGACCCTCGGGACATATCTGCGACCTTCCTTAAATTTTTTCAAGACCTTTACGATCTGGAGACAGCGGGTATACCATCACCATCACCGGATCACTTGGATGCTTACCTTTCCCGGACGGTCACGCGTTCCCTTGGATCGCTAGATAGGACCTCTTTAAATGCGGAAATTACCTCGGCGGAAATTATGACAGCCTTAAAGACGACGAAAAAGGGGAAAAGCCCGGGCCCTGACGGGCTACCGATCGAGTATTATAAGGCATGTACTAAAGAACTGCTACCAGCTCTCGCGACTCTTTTCAACGCCATACGGAGTGGGGTCCCCATACACCCTCACTCTCTGACAGCAATAATCTCCTTGATACCAAAGCCCGGGAAAGACCACACGGCCTGCGGCAATTACAGACCGATTTCACTGTTGAATAACGACATGAAATTGCTGGCTCGCATACTGGCTGATCGACTGAAACGCTTTTTACCACAGCTAATTGACCCCGATCAAGTTGGATTCATACCCGGTCGAGAAGCCAGAGATGCCACCACCAGAATACTAAATGCATTAGCACTCGCTGGGCAGTCAAAGTCACCATTATTGCTACTGTCGACTGATGCCGAAAAGGCCTTCGACAGGGTACTTTGGCCCTTTCTGTTTCGGACATTGCAGCGTTTCGGTATCGGAGAGGAATATCTGTGCTGGGTTAGGGCTCTCTACCTAACGCCGTCAGCGAGGGTACGTGTTAACGGAGCTCTCACACAACCATTCCAGATTCATAATGGTACTCGGCAAGGATGCCCTCTATCACCATTGCTCTTCGCGCTGAGCCTGGAACCTTTATTATCCTCTATCAGACAAAATCCACTTATTAAAGGAGTTCAAGGAGAGAGAGTGGAACATAAGGTATCGGCATATGCGGATGACCTGATGTTTATCATGCAGGATCCGATAGGAACAATGCCGGAAGTCCTACGGGAACTACAGATTTACGGTGATCTCGCAGGCTTTAAAATCAACGATACGAAGTCGGAACTGCTGGCGGTCTCGTTACCAACACCCTGGCGAACGACACTGAGAGAACGGTATCCCTTTCGATGGTGCGCTACCTCTCTAACCTACCTGGGGATTCGCCTAACTTCGGATTACTCAAAACTTTATGCTCTTAATTACATGTCCTTACTAGATACTTTCCAATCGGACATCGCAAGATGGTCCCCTAAATATTTATCTTGGACGGGCCGCGTTGGAGTAATTAAGATGAACTTTCTACCACGACTCTTATACCTGTACCAAGCTCTCCCGATTTCACTGCCACGGACGTATCACCAGTCGATCCGCACGCACTTCACAAAATTCATCTGGCCACACGGCCGCCCACGACTCAAATATGCTACGCTCTGCAAGCCAAAACAGAACGGAGGTCTTGCACTACCTGATACGCATCTTTACTATATAGCAGCTCAAATGAACAGAATAGTGGACTGGACGGTAGGCTCGCCGGAACAGAAGTGGCTAGACCTGGAAGAAGTTTTGGCAGGACGCCCCCTATGGACGCTTCCTTGGCTGTCCTGGAGAGCGGTTCAGACACTTAAGCATTCAGCCTCCCCAGTTGGACACACGCTACACGTTTGGCACAAAACCAGAACGAAATTCACGTTGTCAACCTACCCATCACCGTTGCTCCCGCTTGTACATAATCCTGACCTCCCGACATCGATTTTGCCAACCTTAAGGGAACGCTTCACGGATACTACCAAATTCCGCGCACATCACTTGTTACAAAACGGAACTTTCATACCGCTTGATTCGCAGGGACAACCGGACTCCACATTCGCGATACGTTTTAACTACCATCAAGTTAGAACATTCCTTACACGGTTGTCGGGCAACACCTCTCTTGTCAGACAGCTGACTGCCTTTGAATCTATGTGTCAAAGGACATCCCCGCTGGCACATGGTATTTCCACGCTGTATCGTATGCTCCGGACGGTGGGCGAGGCACCCCCGGATTTTATGGCACGTTGGGAACGCACTCTTGGTTCCCCTATCTCTGATGACTCATGGGCTAAATCACTAGCCCTGATGCACTTCGGATCACCAATGGCTAAACTACAAGAAACCTCATATAAAATACTGACATTCTGGTACCGCACGCCCGCCCTGATTGCCACTTTTGATGCGTCTCACTCGCCGACTTGCTGGAGATGCAACATAGCAGTAGGCACATACTTACATATTTGGTGGGACTGCGCATCTCTCAAACCATTTTGGAAGATGGTCCATGACCTGGTGCGCCGCACGACGGATGTGGAGTTGGAATTCACACCGCAAACTTTCCTACTACTCATGTTACCATTCTCGGTGAAGGTGCTGAAGAAATCAGTCTTATTACGCATCCTCTTAGTCGCCAGAACACTGATTCCTCTTTACTGGAGGACTGGGAACATACCAACACTGAAAGCACTAGTTGACAAAATGGAGATTCTGCGTTCCAATGAGGAACTAGCTCTTACACCATCAGCGGCAGCACAACATTTCACCAACGTGTGGTACCACTGGGTTGCCTACTGCTCCTCGGTGAACTTTAGAATGGACTTAGCAGCAAATGCGAACACGGTGGAGGCTGTAGGGCCGCCAAGTCCACAGGAGGAAGGCGACGGACTACTTCTCATGACTGGTCCTGAGCGGCAACATACGCTCTCATGAACTCACTGTGTATTGTTCCCCTTATGTTGGCCCTTCCCCCACCACACCCTCTGCCACTTTTCACTTCTTTTCTTACTGTCCTTTGCTACTCTTTTCTCTTTCGGTGAAGAACCTCTCGCTACGTGAAGATCCCTAGACTGCTGGATCCATTATTCATATATTGGATTCATACAATGGCTTAGCGCTGACCTAACTCGCCTTTGTTCATTGAAAAATTCACTTCAGCACTGCTAATGGGATGGGATATATTTGTTTCTCATATGTGTTCAAGTACTGTGACCTCCTATTGTACAGGTCGCTGGTGGTTCTTGATATTGAGGAATACCGCATTTGAAAGTCGCATTTGAATCACCACTATAGGTCTTTCACCCTGACTGACCACTTCTTACTGTATGTCGTACTCTGTGAAATCGCTTTGGTATCCAAATCTATGTCTGTTATTACTTTTGAAAACTCAATAAACTCTTTATTAAAATAAAATACAATATGTATGCAGAGAACCCACTAATCAAAACCCCATTGCTAGAATTTTGAAGGTAAAAAAGAGACAACATTGAAATACAGGGTTATTCAAAGAGTGGTGAAAAGCAGGAGAAAGACTGGAGAATGGAAAATTGTAGGTCAAAATAGCCAAACCAGACAAATTCTCCCATTCATCTCACTTTCCAAATCGGCTATTTTTACCTAGAATTTTCCAGTCATTCTCCTGCTTTTCACCTCTCTCTGAATAACCCTGATAGCGTTGTGATTCGAGATGATCAACAATTGTTTCCATAATACCAAGTAACTGATAGAGAAAAATTTAGAGAGACAATTGTTGAATCTGAGCTAATCCAAGTTGGATCATGTTTAAAATCTGAAGTGGGAAGGCAAGGAATTCACAGGGTTACCATAAAGTCTGTTGATTAACGCTGGAGAGGATTAGACGCTCTGGCATTTGTATGGCTGGCATAAGGCCCATTTGGCTTATGAAGACGAGGAGTAGAAGATCAAGCATTTGCATAGCTGGCGTTAAAGCTTGTTGATTAATGGAGGAGATCAGGAGGCACACTTTCATAATGAAAGGGTGGAAAATTAGATAGCCAAGCACCTGCATCATTGGCAGAATTGCTTTCTAGCTGATGGGGAAGAGGTGAATACGTCAAGGCTTTCTATGGTTACCATTAATGATTTTGGTTCCTGCAAACACGGTTCAAGTTGTAATATAAAAAGGCAATGTTTTCCATCATTCAATATCAAAGTCAGTCATATGTTTGGCATTACATCTTATTGATTTATAACGGAGATTGATTACACATCAGGTGGCAGAATAATTGTCATATCAACAACTGATTAGTAAAACAAGGAGGTTGATTATTTCATTATATTTTTCTGTGTTCATTGAGTAGGAGAAGCATTTACTTTAGTTCATAACAAAAAAATAGGTTGAGTTCGCTGATGTGTTTAAATGTGATTTGATTTGTACACATCTAACAACCACAAAACCAAACATAAGATGACCGGCACTATTTCATGATATTGGTATGTGATTAAAGCTCTAAAATATTTCTTTCAAATGTTTTTAAAGAGCAAAACTTCATAATTTAGATGGATCGTTATTAAATTACTTCAGAGAGAAAAATTGAAAGGTTGAACAGGTATAGATTTTCATCCTCTCTTGTTATAAATAGTTAACAATCGTATAAAACTTTTTATAACAAAAAAGCTACAGCACAGACCAATGAGTGGTGGAATTATGTTATTTATTGTTTTTTGCACTATAAAAATATTGCAAATAAATACAGATTCTGTGTTTCATGAAGGATGGTAACCAAATTTAAACATATTAAAATAATGAGTATGTTCTGCATAACCAATGATACTATTATTAGTAAGGATAGAAGATATTGCACAACTGCAACCACCCCGAGGACACATGACCACTTGAATGCGAAGGACATGTGTGGAGCATCCTCACGTTTCACCTTCGTGCATGGAGGACACTCCACTCACATCTTCGCAATGCCCCAGCTCAGCGCCGATATGGGGCTTCAACCACATGGAGTTGACATCCTGCATGTTAACCCTCACTGTGGGACTGCCCCCCTGCCTCGGGAGTCATCGCACATGTGTACGAAGATGTCATAAAGAAGGTGCCCCCTGTCCATCAGGAGAATCCCAATACAGGAGATGCAGGTCAGTTGAGGTATCATTGGAAAGGTCACCACAGATGTAAAAAACAATTAGATTTCTATTCAGATTTCAATTATTTGCAGCTTGCAAAATTATTTTTAGACATATTATTATCCGAACCTTTGTGATTATGTATTCTAATAATTAATACTTTTTTCTAAGAAAACACATACTTTTAAGAAAAAGTGAAAAAAAATCTCTTGTGTTCTGCTGCATTGCATTTTATGAATAATATTTCTACGTATAAACCACTGAACTTTCTCTGAGCGTGAGAAATGTAAAGGGTGGGTAACGGCAGTGGTATTGCTCATTTTATATATGACAAAGAGACAATGCCATTGCTTTGCCCTCATGTATTTCGCATCCTAGCGGGAAAGCAGAAGATGCGCTGAGCATGTCTTCCGCAGCCAGCTGGTTAAAGAAAACTTCATGTGGTGTTCCTCAAGACTGTGTGTTATTCGGACCCAGATACATATATATATATATCTATATATGTGCAGAAAATCCAGCACTCACAGGTTCAGGTACACACACCCGGTGCAACGCCTACTATAATAAATCCAGGATGTAAATAGCGGCACTCTGGGTCTTTGCAATAAGATAATCTGTTTATTAATAAAAGGTCAACATTTCAGCTTACTCCCCGCAAGCTTTCCTCAGGACAATCCTCAGGATACAATATATATATATTTCACTGGAATGTAGCATTCAGGGTACACACTCCATGCCTGTTGTCACGCTCGGCTGTATACATTACTCCAAATAGCGCACTCCAAGGACGTATAGATATTCAAATCTTTTATTAGTTCAACGTTTCAGCTTGTTTCCCACAAGCATTCTTCAGGATAAGCATCCTGAAGAAAGCTTGTGGGAAACGAGCTGAAACGTCGTACTAACAAAAGATTTAGAATATCTATAAATCCTTGGAGTGCCACTATTTGGAGTAGTGTGTGTGTGTATATATATTATACTCAAAAATGTATTCACACTTCAGCAGTTGTTATCTGTACCCTTTTTTAAAACCTGTATTGAATTATAACAGCAATGTGTAGTATTATGTTTCATTTAAAGATATCAGTAGTTGCATCATTATTTGTATCATCATTAGGGATGAGCTGTTTGGGTTCGGACGGTTCAGGGTTCGACCCGAACTTAGCCTGTTCGAGCAGATCGCGAACCCCGAACATTTCCAGGTGTTCGCCGCATGTTCGACCACAATGGACCACAAGGCATTTTTCCACTGCCTGAAGCTCCTAATTGGCTACAGCCTTGCACCTGACCACAGGTCTGGTGCAAGATTGGTTGAACACTATGCCAATCACCGCTCAGAGTCCTGATTGGGCAAATGTTTCCCAATCATGGGCTCACAGAGCTAAGTCCAGCAGCACACTATATAAGGTTTCAACGCAGCGCTTTCTGCACGCATTTCAGAGGAGATTTCAAAGAAGATAGTTGTGTGTGTTGTTACTGCCGGTCTGCCACACTACTGGGGGGGGGTCTGGGGGGTCTCATTTCGACCAAATATCAGGGAATTTAGGTGATGTGTGTCTTGTCACTGTGCCAGCAAGTTTTTTTGGGGTTTACAACTTTATTTAAAACATTTGTGTATTGAGGTGATTTTCTGGGTCTTGTCACTGTGCCAGCAAGTCTTTTTGGGTCTCATTTATACCAAATATCAGGGAATTTAGGTGATGTGTGTCTTGTCACTGTGCCAGCAAGTTTTTTTGGGGTTTACAGCTTTATTTAAAACATTTGTGAATTGAGGTGATTTTCTGTTTCTTGTCACTGTGCCAGCAAATCTTTTTTGGGGCTCACTAAATTCTTTAAAACACTTGTGAATTAAGGTGATCTGTGTCTCGTCATACAAAAAGTACCACGCTGTATTTTGGGGCTCACTAATTTCTTTAAAACACTTGGGAATTAGGTGATCTGTGTCTCGTCATACAAAAAGTACCCCGCTGTATTTTGGGGCTCACTAATTTCTTTAAAACACTTGGGAATTAAAGTGATCTTCTGTGTCTCGTCACACAGCCAGCACTTTTTTTTGGGGCTCACTAATTTCTTTAAAACACTTGGGAATTAAGGTGATCTGTGTCTCGTCATACAAAAAGTACCACGCTGTATTTTGGGGCTCACTAATTTCTTTAAAACACTTGGGAATTAAGGTGATCATCTGTGTCTCGTCACACAGCCAGCAATTTTTTTTGGGGCTCACTAATTTCTTTAAAACACTTGGGAATTAAGGTGATCTGTGTCTCGTCATACAAAAAGTACCACGCTGTATTTTGTCACAGACAAAAGAGTGCGTCTGTCCACCGACTCTGTAGACCGGCTGACATTTATAAAAATGAATCAGTCCTGGATCAGCAGCTATCAATCCCCTGATGCCGAAGTAACGGAATAGATCGGGTATGTCTTCTGCATGCACAAAACCTCCAGCACTGAACTCTTCCACAATACCAAAAGGGTTACGGTGTGAATGCACTTGCTGCCATGAAAGGCACAATATTTGGCTGCACTGACGCCTGTGCCAGATTTATATCATTTTAATTTTTTGAACAGCAGGGTCCAACCCTGCACTCTTCCACAATACCACAGAGGGGTTACTGTATGATGATACTTGCTGGCCTGGCACCAAAGGCACAATATCTGGGTGCACTGATGCCCATTACAAGATCAAACAATTTTCAATATAGGACCGCATGGTCCACCCCTGCACTCTTCCACAATACTACAGAGGGGTTACTGTATGATGATACTTGATGGCCTGCCATTAAAGACACAATATCTGGGTGCACTGACGCCCATTAACAGATAAAAAAAAATTCAATATAGGACCAACCACATGGTCCACCCCTGAACTCTTCCACAATACTACAGAGGGGTTACTGTATGATGATACTTGATGGCCTGCCATTAAAGGCACAATATCTGGGTGCACTGACGCCCATTACCAGATCAAAAACTTTTCAATATAGGACCACATGGTCCACCCCTGCACTCTTCCACAATACTACAGAGGGGTTACTGTATGATGATACTTGATGGCCTGGCATTAAAGGCACAATATCTGGGTGCACTGACGCCCATTAAAAGATAAAAAAAAAAACACTTTCAATATAGGACCACATGGTCCACCCCTGCACTCTTCCACCATACCACAGAGGGGTTACTGTATGATGATACTTGCTGGCCTGGCAGTCTTGCACCAAAGGCAGAATATCTGGGTGCACTGACGCCCATTCCCAGATTCATATCTTTTTAATATAGTATAGGACCGCATGGTCCACCCCTGCATTCTTCCACAATATCACAGAGGGGTTACTGTATGATAGTACTTGCATGCCTGGCACTAAAGGCACAATATCTGGGTGCACTGCAATTGACGCCTGTATCAGATTCATATCCTCAGAGGGGTTACGGTGTGACGGCACTGTTGCTGACGTTAAAAGCCTAATTTTAAAGCACCTATTGTTACTTTCATCCAAAGCCTGCATAAGTTTCACAATAATTTAGCCAAAAAAAACACTAAACTTTTTCTGCGCATCCTAAAATGTCTTTTCATACGGGCTGCCGCTCCAAGCAGTTGTTTATGGATAGATTAAAGGAAAAGCATTTACCATCATATGAAACGTCATTTTTTTGTTTTTAAGTGTTTCTATACATCCTAGATATCCGCCACTTCACGAGCAGGTTATGGGGACCTCCTAGGCACGATATTTGAAGGAATTTTTCATTTTTATTTTTAACCCTTATTTCATGGAAAACTCACTGTCCCTTTAAAAACTTTTTTTGAACTTTTTGTCCTTGTTTCCTGTCCCCCAGGGCACTACCCGGACCCCCATACACCTTTTATGGCAAATATGTAGCATATATGCCCTCTTGGAGGGCACTCTAAAAAACCGAATTTTCAGCCCCATTGACTTGCATGAGGGTTCGGGTTCGGTCCCGAACAAATGGGATGTTCGGGTTCAGGCTCGAACCGAACTCGGGGAGTGTTCGGCTCATCCCTAATCATCATGTAACCGTCAGGAGAGCGTAAAAAAAAATTCCGAGGCATGCTTGACTTTGACAAATACAGGTGAATTGAAAGTGAAATACTGTGCAATTGGACAGTGTTTGGTGGCACCAAGATTGTCCCATACAAGACTATGGTGTCTTCTAATCACATAACACCGAATTGCCACAACATTCTGGTGAAATGCCCTGATTTTCTCTGTTTAGATTCAACAGGTTTAAAATGGCAAATCCTTTAGGTTTCAATGTAAAAAAATTCCATCTTTCTAAAAAAAAATTAAAGACTCCTTATTTTTTGCAAAAAACTCTTTTCATTTTTTTGAAAAATACTTTTTTATTTTGTAACATACTTTTTTATTATTGTTTAACAAACAATTATGGTGTTAATCGCCTAGCACTTAAACTGGTACACTGGGTTTGTATGGCTGCTCGTATTTATATTGCCTTCTGCTAGAAAACCCCTTCGATCGGCCTTTGCGCAAATTAAGGCAAAAGTCTGATATTTGTATAAAATAGAATATTTAATGGACTAGCTACATGATACTGTCTCAACTGTCATAAAATTTGGTCTCCTTTCTTCCAGCTCTCCTGGATCCTGTGACCCCCCCCCCCCCCTGATTTCCTCACTCGATTCGGTTAACCCTGTTGAAAAGGTGTATTATTTTTCCTGGTTTTCTGTGTTATTTAATACGGGTTGTCTCCCGTTCTTTGTATAATTCTTCGGAGTTTCATTCCCGATAGCCAGTAGCCTCCTTTTACCCACCAATGTGGACCTATAGCTGGTAAGTGTCTTTTACATGCTTATGAATGTCTCTTCATTTTTACCATTCTTTGACATTGTGTTATGTATCGAATTTTGAAGAAATATAGAAACGAGCGCAGATGACATCCTTTTTTCTCTTGTTATGTTTTATACATGAACTGGGCTGTTACTCCTGGCTGTTGCAGCTCCTCTGGTGAGTACAGGCGCAATGCCATTCTTTCTGTATGTATGTATATTATGCTGTAACACCAGTTAGTCATTTTTGCTGCTGTTCCTTTATCCATGTTTTTGTTTTCAACCCCAAATGGGAAGTGTTTGGTGCGTGTATAAATAAAACCCACCATTTTGTCTGCCTCTCCTTAGCTGATAAGCAGCAGGAGGGACATTGAGCTGCTCAGTAGAGCGGCTTTTGGTGCATTGGTTAGGTACTCGCTCTGCAAAGAGGTGCCTTGTCGGGGCGAGCGAGTTTACGTTTCAATGGCCATTAAAACAAACTAAAACCTCCTCATAGTGTTTTGTTGTACATGGAAATATATAGAAACGAGCGCAGATGACATCCTTTTTTCTCTTGTTATGTTTTATACATGTGCTGGGCTGTTACTCCTGGCTGTTGCAGCCGCTCTGGTGAGTATAGGCGCGACGCAATTTTTTCTGTATTTAATACGGGTTGTCTCCCATTCTTTGTATAACAAGTTTCATTCCCGATAGCCAGTAGCCTCCTTTTACCCACCAATGTGGACCTATAGCTGGTAAGTGTCTTTTACATGCTTATGAATGTCTCTTCATTTTTACCATTCTTTGACATTGTGTTATGTATCGAATTTTGAAGAAATTTTATTTTTTCAATAAACAGATTTTGAGAAAAAAAAACATTTTGGGCCACATATCTTCTTGTGAATTCCTGTATTTGTGCCTGAATGCTCTGCAATTGTGACTCTCTTCTGAATAACCTGGCACAGAAGACAGTTTGTTAAACGATTTATGAATTGAGCCTTGCTATTTTTATTATCAGATTTTGGGTTATTATAGTCACATTGTAAGAACATATCAAAATAATTTCAAGGAACTGGTAACTTTAAAACAATTAAAGCTCATCAGCAAATTGCACGAATCAATATAAATAAGGACCATTTAAACTTACTGCAGCATAAGAGTTTGTTACCACTTCAGCTTTATTTATACGGAATTGCTAATTTAATCACTCAGTGTTTGCAGTGAAATCGGTATAATGAGTAAATAATCTGTAGACTCAAAAAGTAGTGGACCACTTGCTAGACCCCGTGTAATACATAAACATATTTCTAATTCATGGGCAACAATACAAGGCTATTTTTTGAGAATTTGTTTTCATTGGTTTCATATAGAATAAAAAATTAATTCTTAAAGATGTTTTTAACTTTTTTGTTTCGCACACTTTTTAAATATCTATGCATAATTGGATTTTTAGATTATTATACATCTAAATTTAACTAAATGTTTTACACTGGCCATTCACTGGATCCGTAGTCAGATGACTGACTTGGTCGTCTGACTATGGACAATGCAATCGCACGACCAATGTCGTTCACTGGAAGCGTCTGTGGACGACCCACGGCCAACGGCCTGCAGGCTGCCAAACTCAGAAAAAATAAGTAAAACCCCCACCTAAAGCTGCAGGGGATGGGGGAGAGAAAATCACAGTTGGGAACCACTGATGTAGAGGCTAGTAGCAATAATATAAAACATTAGCACTGATGGAAATAGCTTGTACCAGAGAGGTCTGATTCTTTCAAATAATATCTTTAACACTTGAACATATTTGTGGCCCACAGGTAAGTTTCTTTTCTTGAACAGCTTAACTTTGATTGCCGTACGTGCCACTAAATATTCTCACAGATCTTTCCATCAGCTATCACAACCACAGTCACACCTTCTTCCTTTAGGATGTATAATTTTGATGAACTTGCAAGAAAATCCTTGCATTTTCTTAATTACTGGCCCTAGATGTGTCACGCTCACAGCAATGGAAATAATGAGAATGAAGCAGAGGGAATTAATGTCGTTAAAGGATGTAGATTTAGAGAGAGAATGATATTTAATGCTGAAAGTTCTCTGACAAAATGCAGGAACTAGAAATTTTATAGTGTAATATTCGATACCTTTTGGATAATGCAGAGAGATGCTTACTTTGCTCAGAGCACATAGTGGAAATCAGGTTGATGTACAATATAGTATAAGCTCTAAACTGCAGTATGGCTTGGCAAAGTAAGTACCCTGAGAAATGGAGAAAAACATGTAAGTCTCTGAAGCTTTGCAACACAATGACCTTATCAACGAGATCTCTAAAAGACACTAACTTAATTATCAACCTCTAAAACATTCTATACTCTAGTGACTTGTTAGAATAAGCATAAGTAGGAGTATCAAAAAGTATCAGTGGATTTAGAAATCTATATGTTTATTATCAGGTAAAACTTTATGACAAAAGCAATAATTCTAGAGATTTATCCCTGAGGCATTTGAAAACTGTTGTGTTAAATCACTTATCTACTAGTGTTCACACTTTGTTTGAGTTCTGAAGATGGTATTTTATTACATCTGTGCTTTAACTGTGTAATAGTATAAGTGAAAAAGTATGTGAACCCCTAGCCTAAAGACTTCTCCAAGAGCTAATTGGAGCCAGGAGTGAGCCAACCTTGAGTCCAATCAGTGTGATATTATTGGATGTGTTGCTGAAAGCTGTCCTGTCCTTTAAAAACACACACCAGTTTTGGATTTACTGGTTTCAAGAAGCACTGCCTGATCTGAACCATGTCTTGTAGAAAAGAGCTCTCAGAAGACCTACGATCAAGAATTGTTGACTTGCATGAAGCTGGAAAGGGTTACAAAAGTATCTCCAAAAGCCTTGATGTTCATGTGTCCACGGTAAGACAGATCGTCTACAAATGGAGAAAGTTCAGCACTGTTGCTACTCTCCCTAGGCGTGGTTGTCCTGTAAAGATGACTGCAAGAGCACAGCGCAAAATGCTTAATGAGGTAAAGAAGAATCCTAGAGTGTCAGCTAAAGACTTACAGAAATCTCTGGCACATGCTAACATTTTTGTTGACACATCTACAATAAGGAAAACCTTAAACAAGAATGGAGTACATGGGAGGACACCACGGAGGAAGCCATTGCTGTCCAAAAAGAATATTGCAGCACGTTTGAAGTTTGCAAAAGAGCACCTGGATGTTCCACAGCACTACTGGCAAAATATTCTGTGGACAGATGAAACCAAAATTGAGTTGTTTGGAAAAGGGCACACAACACTATGTGTGGAGAAAAAAAGGCACAGCACACCAACATCAAAACCTCATCCCCTCTGTAAAACATGGCGGAGGGAGCATCATGGTTTGGGGCTGCTTTGCTGCCTCAGGGCCTGGACAGATTGTTGTCATTGATGGAAAAATGAATTTCAGAGTTTATCAAGACATTTTGCAGGAAAACGTAAGACCATCTGTCTGCCAACTGAAGCTCTGCAGAGGATGGGTGATGCAACAGGACAATGACCCAAAGCATACAAGTAATTCAACAAAAGAATGGCTTCAACAAAACAAAATACGCCTTCTGGAGTGGCCCAGTCAGAGTCCTGACCTCAACCCGATTGAAATGCTGTGGCATGACCTTAAGAGAGCGATTCACACCAGACATCCCAAGATTATTGCTACACTGAAACAGTTTTGTGAAGAGGAGTGGTCCAAAATTACTCCAGATCGTTGTGCAGGTCTGATCTGCAGCTACAGGAAACGTTTGGTTGTTTACATGTTCTGTTCAATAAAAACATGAAAACATATACAGGGTTATTCAAAGAGCTCCGAATTGCTTGAGAAAGGTAACCGAACGCTGAAATTCAGCGTTCGGTTACCTTTCTTGGTCATTCGGCTATCCAGAGAGCAGGCAATTCGCCAAATCCTGGCGAATTGCCTGAACATACGGTGCCTGTTCGGTGCCTGTTTTGAGGGCAGTGAATTCCCATGAAAAAGCACTGCTTCGTCTATTCAGAGAACACAAACCAGCAGTGAAAGGTTCCCGAAATGCCCTGCCATTCGGTGGTTTCATGCGGCAAATTTATTCAGGAGAATCCCATAGGCTTCAATGTTAAAAATATTCCCGTTTTAATTCAATATCTAATAAACCGTTCATTATAAAATTCTGCAGTAAAGAGTCTCTTTATTTATAGATTTTTTAGGATATTTTAAGCATTTTTCAGATTTTTTTAAAAGTCCGATTTCCCCCCCCCCCAAAGGGTTCACATACTTTTTCTTGCAACTATCCATTTTAGACACCTTTTAGAGACTGTAAGCTTAACCTGTTCCTGCCGTGGTGCGTACTGTGTTGTCTCCATGGCTTTAGGACCTTGAAGCCATGAAGTGTGTTTGCAGCAGGCCCTTGCAGAGTGCAGTTTATTACCCTCATCCAGCTGGACTTTCCACAATGGGGCATCTTGGTTAGAGGCTCCATTCACTGAAGCACACACCCCAAACTCAGTCAGTGTTTGCAGCAGACCCTTGCAGAGTGCAGCTCATTACCCTCATCCAGCTGGACTTTCCACAATGGGGCATCTTGGTTAGAGGCTCCATTCACTGAAGCACACACCCCAAACTCAGTCAGTGTTTGCAGCAGGCCCTTGCAGAGTGCAGCTCATTACCCTCATCCAGCTGGACTTTCCACAATGGGGCATCTTGGTTAGAGGCTCCATTCACTGAAGCACACACCCCAAACTCAGTCAGTGTTTGTAGCAGGCCCTTGCAGAGTGCAGCTCATTACCCTCATCCAGCTGGACTTTCCACAATGGGGCATCTTGGTTAGAGGCTCCATTCACTGAAGGTGATCTTACATTTCTACGTCTCACATAACCTAATGCATTTTCTTTTGATGTATATTATGTTAACTCTGTAATATCACTGTATATGTGTTTGTATGTGTGTGATATATATTACACATATATATATACGTATATGTATAGCACACAAGTGTATCTTTAGATATATTTGAATTGTTGCAATGCTATCTGAATTCTGCATTCCACTCCCTTCTACATTTTCTACCCATTTGCTCTAAATCTGCAATTCTGCCCAACGTCCCTTAACTTTTATTGCCCCCTACAAACTCCCCCCTAAGTTCCTGGACAATTTCAACCCAATGTGATGCTATTTGCAATCTTGATTTCTCTTCCAGCACACACCCCAAACTCAGTCAGTGTTTGCAGCAGGCCCTTGCAGAGTGCAGCTCATTACCCTCATCCAGCTGGACTTTGCAGCAATGCTGCTGAAAATCAGTGCGCCAGCAATTGCAAATCCTGTCGCAACCCTAATAAATGAGTCACTGGCGACTGGATACATACCCAAGCTCTGGAAGACTGCAAGAGTGGTACCTATCCATAAAAGTGGAGACAGTACTTTGGTATCCAACTACCGTCCGATATCGTTGCTCCCTGTAATGTCAAAAGTCTTGGAAAAATGTGTCTACACACAATTACGTGATTATTATCAATATTGGAACTACTTAACCCCGGATCAATCAGGCTTTCGTCCAAATCACTCAACTACAACCGCCCTTTTAAAAGTCTGCAATGATATCCAGGCTGGGATGGAACAAGGAAATCTAACTGGAGCCATCTTCCTTGATTTTGCCAAGGCCTTTGACACGGTAGACCATGGCATCTTGTTAGAAAAACTTAAAAACTCTGGCATTGGTGATCGCACGCTAACCTGGTTTCAATCATATGTATCCGACCGATCACAATATGTGTCAATTTCTGGCAGCTCCTCCCTCCCGCTCCCAGTCACTTGTGGTGTACCCCAAGGCTCAATACTAGGCCCCCTGCTATTCACAATATTCATAAATGATCTGCCCAACGTCTGCAAAGCCTCAACTGTACATATGTACGCAGACGACACTGTGATCTATACCAGCAAACCAAATCTCCCGCAGCTGGAGGCCGTGCTGCAAGAACAATTCACAGAGGTAAAAAAGTGGATCAAAAACAACAAACTTTTTTTAAATACTGACAAAACTGTAACGATGCTCTTTGGAACAGCACCTAAACTACACAAATTGCAAAATCCCCATCTATCTGTTGGGACAAAATCAAATGGCATGCTGACCACAGTCACTTCTCTCAAATATCTAGGTATGTGGTTGGACCCTAATCTATCCTTTGGCCCCCACATCGAAAAACTCTCATCTAAACTTTACCCCAAACTAGGTGCCCTGTACAGAAACAAATCCTGCCTGAGTCCCGCGGTAAGAAAGCAGATTGTACAGCAAATGCTTATGCCGGCTATTGATTACGGAGATGTAGTGTATGCAGCCGCCCCGCAAACACACTTCACACTTCATAAACTTACTACATTGTATAACTCATTCTGCCGCTTTGCGCTACAATGTAACTACATGACCCACCATTGTGACATGTTAAAAGTCCTAAACTGGCCATCGCTGGAATCCAGACGCACCCTTCACCTTTCCAGCCTGGTGTTTAAGAGCATCTCTGGGAAGCTGCCACCCTACCTGAATAGACTGCTTCCCCCAGCAGCTCCCTCATCCTATAACCTCCGATCCAGGACCAGCACCTTACTTGCTATACCACAATACAAAAAGACAGTGGCTCGGTCCTCATTTTCCTACAGAGCACCACAATTATGGAATAACCTCCCAGACACCATCAAATCTTCCCCCAGTCTTAAGTCACTCAAAAGCTCCTTACTAACATACCTCAATACAGAATGCACCTGTAAACATGTAACCTAGTGACTATATTTCCTACATATTTTTCTGTTAATCTGTATATTTGTGTTGTTTTTTTTTTAATATCTTGCATTGTATTACTTTGTATTTCTGTAACTGTAACACTTCAATGTTCTTGAACCCAGGACATACTTGAAAACGAGAGAAATCTCAATGTATCCTTCCTGGTAAAATCCTTTATAAATAAATAAATAAATAAGTGGCATAGCACGACCCGCTAGCTTCAATGAGTCAATGTGCTCCCACCCACCAGTTGACTTGCAGACAATGCCATTGGCTTCCACGGGACTGCCTGAACTCAGGCAGTCCTCCTGCATCCAATGATGCGACAGCATGCGTGAGCTGCGTAGGTGGGTCGGAGGTGGGGCCCGCTGCTTCAGTCGGCAAGCTTACTGTGCGCATCATATACTTAATATTACCATTTGCGCTTTGATTAACCAATGATTATAAAGCGCTGGCACTAATTCCTGTATGGATGCGATGTTAAAATTTTTAGCAACTGTTCAAAGCTGTAGCTAATTTGAAAAATGGAAAAGAAAAAACACTTCCAGGCGCACCTTACTAAAATTTCCACTTTTTTTAAAACCAAAAATGGTCAATGTGCAAACATCTAATGAATTAATATTTAAACAAAACAGTGGTTATATTATAAGGATAAATGTGTATAACTTAAGGAATACTTATACTTCAGTGGTGTTTCTTTTTTTTCCCTCTCTCAGCATGGGGTCCTGCGATGTAGCTGTTCGGTATCCCAAGAAAAAAGGAGGGGGGAGGGTATTTCTCCACTTGATGTAAAAAAAGCAGCAGAGTGGCAGATAATTCAATTAAAATGCATTTATTAATCAATAAAAAGGTAGACCTTCAACTATAAAATCAATTGTTAAAGTACTAATTAAGTAGGATCGAACAAAAACGCGCTTTCACCAATAGGCTTCATTGAATGATCAGTCTGTGCAAGAAGTGCAAAAAGTCCAAAAAAGGACTTTTTGCACTTCTTGCACAGACTGATCATTCAGAAAGGATAACAACTGATGAAGCCTATTGGTGAAAGCGCGTTTTTGTTGATCCTACTTAATTAGTACTTTAACAATTGATTTTATAGTTGAAGGTCTACCTTTTTATTGATTAATAAATGCATTGTAATTGAATTATCTGCCACTCTGCTGCTTTTTTTTACATCAAGTGGAGAAATACCCTCCCCCCTCCTTTTTTCTTGGGATACCGAACAGCTACATCACAGGACCCCCTGCTGAGAGAAGGGAAAAAAAAGAAACACCACTGAAATATAAGTATTCCTTAAGTTATACACATTTATCCTTATAATATAACCACTGTTTTGTTTAAATATTAATTCATTAGATGTTTGCACATTGACCATTTTTGGTTTTAAAAAAAGTGGAAATTTTAGTAAGGTGCGCCTGGAAGTGTTTTTTCTTTTCTATTATATTCGTGTTTTTGAGGTTGTAAACACATATCTTCTAGCTTGCAGCACCGACCTACTGTATATTGAGCACGCCTTAATAATCTTACAACCACTAAGAAAAGCGCCAGATTCACGCTGTCTTTTAATTGGAAAAATGAACCTGGCCAAACGCGAATGCCTCTGCCCATAAAAAGGAATGCAACATAGTATAGTTGTTCTAGTGTCCTCATACCAGAGTTATTATGTGAAAGAAAATGTTAGGCATGTGCATATTATCGCTGCTGCTTTCATTCTTGTACTGTGTTACATACACAGAAATCGTCTCTCACGCCAGCAGGAGTTGGAGAGGGCCCGTCCACTCCCACAGGCACCTCGTGTCCAAAGGTCTAGACTAACATTGAATAATGTTCAACATGCAGAGTGTTGCCTTCAATACAGACTAACCCTTAAAAAAATCTCCAGGCTCTAACTTCAGCTGCAGTTCCATCTGGATTCCAGGTCTGGCTCACGTAGCTCTGTGCCAGGGATAACCAAGCTGTTAATCTGCCTGAGGTTCCTTGCCACTGGGACCTTTCAGCACTCCCTGTCTGACCTAGGTGGTGTCAGCCACAGCTCTTTCTCCATGATGCTCCACTGCTTCCTTCTATCTATGTGGGACATTTGTCACCACTATATTGGATACCCTACCACTCATGAGGGCTGGCCTCATGTGAAACATGGATTTTATGCACTTGGAGGGTTTCCGAATGTCCTGGGATCAATAGATTGTACCCACATAGAGATCCATGCATCCTGAAAGGATCTTGCAGTTTATATCAATTGTACACACTTTCATTTTATCAACGTGCAAATTATATGTGATGCAAATAGGCGCATCATGCACCTATTTGCATCGATCCCTGGTAGTGCCTATGACTCATATTCTGCAGAACTCCTCGTGGCACGGGACTTGCAGGATAGGCTGTTCACTGAAGGATGACTTCTTGGTGAGTATACGTATCCTTTGATACAACTATCAGAATTGTAAAGTATTGCCTAATCTATGTACCATGTATTAGGGGGTTCAGGATATGTGCATGCATTTCAGCATGTTTGGTTTTTCAAAACTTTCAATTCGGATCGTTTCGGCCCATTTTTGCTTCGGCTCGTTTCGTTTCGGCTTGGTGTTTTGTAATGATTTTTTTTCGTGAAATCTGGGAATTTCGGTCTTTCAGATCATCTGTTCTCTTCGTTTCAAAGGGTCCATCCTCGGATTTTTTTTTTACTTTAGTCGTATGGTATTTTGGATGCTCTGATATTTCTGTCGATATGGTAATCCTGCATATTCATTCCTTCGGGTGTATAGTTTTTTCTGAAAGATACTTTTTTTCTTATGAATAAATGTTAAAACAAATCCCGTTTTTAAGTGTTTATTAAATATTTCTAAAACCGTTTATTATTTTCAATTGCAGCAAACAGTCAATTCTTTTATTTATTTTTTAGTATTATTTTTGCATTTTTCGGGAATTTTTGGGTTAATATTTAGGGTTCTTCCTAACTTATTTTAAATGTATAATGAGGTCTGTTTTTTTCTTTGAGGAACACATACAGCTGTATTATTGTCTCACAGTCTGTCCGTATTTGTTCTGTTCAGCAATGAATTTTGATACAATACATTTTGTCAGCATCAGTACCATGGATAGTAACAAGCCTGCCGATACCCATGGTGCTGATATGAAGAAATAGATCAATAATATGTGTTTCACCATCGGCGACTGTCCATGGTTCTGATCGGAGGCAGAACCATGGACAGTTGCCGATGGGGAAACCCATATTATCGATCTATTTCTTCATAACAGCACCATGGATAACGACAGGCTTGTTACTTCCTTCCAGAAAAAGATATCTGATAAATCAACGTTTATGCTGCACATTGAAGCAGCTGTCATGTGGGATGACCGCACAGCACAAACCTCACAAGAAATTTACATTCTGATCATAAAAGTTGTTAGCAAAATGTCCCATACATAAGGTTTCCACATCTGCCCTGTTTTCCTGGACATATTACATGCACAGGGGAGGAAAGGGAAAAGTGTTGCCCTGCAACATGTATAATTAATTTGCTGCATGAAAGAAATCAATACAGGTCATCTGGGATTCCTTATTGATGTCCTATGTGTAGCCTATGGATTATACATGCTGTAGGGTGGCATTTCTTTATGCACTGCCTATCAGCATTAATTAATTATATGCGTCCTGCAAAAACATGGCCAAGCTGGCACCCTACTGTCACAGACCTCCGCTTGTCTGCCTGTCCTGCTCTCCAGACACCCCCTTGCTGCGGTCAGCTCGGCTACTGGGAACGCGTCTGCATCGCCTCGAGCAGCTTGACCCGCTTGCTTCTGCCTGCTGGGAGACCTGGGCTGGCTGGCTGGCAGGGTTCTAACTCACAAATAGTTAAAGCACATTTACACTGGGCATAAAGATTGCATTGGGGAATGAAATAAATGCCATTTATGGGGAATGAGTCAAAAAACAGGGGAACACAAAGGAAATAAAGGTCCGTCTGTCCATTCAGCATGGGAGAGCCTTGTCAGGTCTGTGACACCTACCAATACATAGCAACACAATCAAGATTGAAATGCACATATTGAACTCATGTGTCTGTAAGCTGCTTGACAAACCTCAGCTGAGTGATTTATATGTATGACATAGATACAATAATGCTTTCAGCATGTGTCACATACAAATGCCGTTTGACACCATCCAGGTAATCAATGATGAGACAGGTGCAAGGGATCATTTAGCCATGCACGCCCATATATGTTCGGCCATTATTGCATAGAATTTTAAGCAGATCTTCATTTTGATTATTTGGGATGTGAAGTCATGGTTGTGTTACTAATACATTTATTTTAGATCCTGATGGACAATGACCTGCTGGAATACTCCCTTGAGATACATTTCCACATTACAGTGAGTACACTTGTGCTTTTTTCAAAATATGAAATGCTAACCAAATCATAGCCATTATAAATTCTGGCCCTGTCAAACTGTACCTCTGATGTTACAGAGACGCATTACAGACACATGTTATTTGTACAAAATAAATTATTAAAGAGGTAGATCAAACTTTTATTACTAAAAGGATGTAAACATAGCAGGTAAAAAAGGATTATATTACACATGTCAATGTGACATAGAAATGCAGGCAGCAAGGTATGCTGGCAACAGTACCAAAGCTAGGAAATATCACCAGTCACACTTGTGAGAATATGGCTGGATGGATTGTAGGCATTACAGTCATCTCACTGATTGCACTTTTATTTTGCAGATGGGACACACAATATGATTGATTCATCACTTGAAAGACTATAGAAACAACTTTACATAACCTTTTACATGTTACTGTACATGTGGAAAACATTTCCTTTGAGGAAAATTCATTAGTTACATACAACAAACGTCTATTTCATTTGCGGATTACAGTGGGACTTAATCATATGCATTTCCATGAGTTTTTAGACATGATATGTGTGTATTAGAATCTATTTAGTGGAAACAGTAGACCCCCATGCCAGGGATGATATGCATATTATTTGCAGAAAAATAATCGTCACAATGTTATGTGTTTATCAAGCTGGAATCCACAGAAATAGATAATGGCACTACCATAGGACAGTATTAGATGTTGTAATGTTGATGACCCCACATGTCAATTGTAGATCAATCTATGCCAGACATATAATAAGACATACAGATGCACTATACAATGTGTATGTTGTCTGGGTCATGTCATTATGGGCCATATTGTCATGCCAGCTCTAGGAGCCTGCCTGTATACACAAAGCTTGCTGTTGCTCCTTACTAGGGATGAGCTGTTCGGTTCGATCAGTTCGGAGTTCGATTTGCACTTTCACCGTTTGCAAGTTCGCGAACTTCGAACTTTTTGGCGTGTTCGGTTCGAGTTCGAAAAAAAAATTGAAAAAACTATAAAAAATGCTTAAAAAATACTAAAAAATCTAGAAATAAAGAGACTCTTTACTGCAGAATATTATAAGCAACGGTTATTAGATATTGAATTAAAAAGTAATGTCTAAATGTCTAGGAGCAAAGATTCTCACCTCTAAATGACCTGTGCTCTCAAACGGCATAAACTACAGGTGTTTAGTGTTTGGAAATAACATGTGCTTCTAATTAGTCCGGTCTCATGAATTTGATACATTGTATGCAGACTGGGAGTGCCAGGTGTCGTGTGTGGGTCTGTGACGGCGATGTTTCCATACATCCTACAAATCCGCCACTTCACGGGCAGGTTATGGGGACCTCCTAGGCACGATATCTAGGCGCAAGGTCTTGTTACCAGTGGGGTACCTCAGGGGTCAGTACTTGGACCCATTCTATTTAATATTTTTATTAGTGATATTGCAGAAGGTATTAATGGAAAAATATGTCTTTTTGCTGATGACACAAAGATTTGCAACAGGGTTGACGTTCCTGGAGGGATCAGCCAAATGACAAATGATTTAGGTAAACTAAAAAAATGGTCGGAACTGTGGCAATTGAGTTTTAACGTGGATAAGTGCAAGATAATGCACCTGGGACGTAAAAACCCAAGGGCTGAATATAGAATATTTGATACAGTCCTAACCTCAACATCTGAGGAAAGGGATTTAGGGGTTATTATTGCAGAGGATCTAAAGGTAAGTAGTCAATGTAATAGAGGAGCAGGAAATGCTAGCAGAATGCTTGGTTGTGTAGGGAGAGGTATTAGCAGTAGGAAAAGGGAAGTGCTCATGCCACTGTACAGAGCACTGGTGAGACCTCACTTGGAGTACTGTGTGCAGTACTGGAGACCGTATCTCCAGAAGGATATAGACATCTTAGAGAGAGTTCAGAGAAGGGCTACTAAAATGGTGTACGGCTTGAAGGAGAAAAGTTACCAGGAAAGGCTTAATGATCTTAACATGTACAGCTTGGAAAAAAGACGAGATAGAGGAGATATGATAGAAACATTTCAATACGTAAAGGGAATCCACAAGGTAGAGGAAGGGAGTATATTTAAAAGGAAACAAAGTAGCAAAACAAGAGGACATAGTCTTAGATTAGAGGGGCAAAGGTTTAAAAGTAACATCAGAAAGCATTATTTTACTGAGAGGGTGGTGGATACATGGAACAGTCTTCCAGTTGAAGTGGTAGAGGCCAAAACAGTGATTGAATTTAAGCAGGTATGGGATAGGCATAAGGCTATCCTAAACAAAAGATAAATCCAGGTAAAGTATCCATGTAATTGGGCAGACTAGATGGGCCGAAAGGTTCTTATCTGCCGACATTTTTCTATGTTTCTATGTTTCTATGATATTTGAAGGAATTTTTCGTTTTTATTTTTAACCCTTATTTTATGGAAAACTCACTGTTCCTTTAACCCTTTCACTGCTGAGGCATTTCACCACTGTGTGCTGAGCTAATTTTTACCGCTTTCGCTCATCATGTTTAAACGCGATTTGAAGCCACATTTTATTATATGACCCAGACATATTATATATCGTTCTTTCCGGCAGACTCGGCAGATTCATAATATATAATTTTTATATGTATACGTCATGTTCTGCCTGTATATTATAACAAAAAATGCAATAAAACTTGAATTTTTAATCATCTGCAGCGTGTAAAGTGTTTTTTTTCACCTTTTATCACATGAACATTTGCGGTTATATTTTCTATGGGGTGCGCTTGTAAAAACATTAGAAATGGGGACTTATTAAATTTTTTGGGGGGAATTATGTGATTTTTAGCAAACTCACACCATAGAAAAAATTAATTAGTGCAGCATCATTGTTCACTTTATAATTGAAATGTGAACAATATTGCTGCATTAATAAAAATAACACACAAAAAAATACATGTTTTTTTATTTTTATTTGTCTACTTTATACCTGGTCATGTTGGGTATCATTCGAAAGGCCATGCTCAGGCCTTTCAATTGACACCCTCCCTGACCCCCTAGCTGCCACAGTTCTGGATATATTGGGGTTCACATGAACCCCTATCTCCACCAGGGGATTCTGGGGCAGCTAGGGGTTCCCCGGCTATCTGACATCATTACGCTATGCGTGAGGATGTCAGGCAGTAAGGGGGGACCCGAGGGTTGAGCCGCCATCTAAGATGGCAGCCCCCACCAGAGCTAGGCCGCACTTCGGCGTCGCAAAAATGTTTTTTTTTTACTTTTTGTCCTTGTTTCCTGTCCCCCAGGGCACTACCCGGACCCCCATACACCTTTTATGGCAAATATCTTGCATATATGCCCTCTTGGAGGGCACTCTAAAAATTTAACTTTGAGTCCCATTGACTTGTATTGAGTTTGTGTTCGAGTTCGAACTTTTGAAAAGTTCGAGTTCGAATGCGAACCGAACTCGGGGGTGTTCGGCTCATCCCTACTCCTTACCTGCATTCCTCTCAGGGGTTAATTCCTGTGCCTATTCCTGAGTGACTGTGCATATAACCTGGACACACCCTTCCCTCCAATGCGCTCTCATTCTGTTTCCCCATTCTGTTACTGTGAGGTTCTGTGAGCTGCCTCTCCATTGTTTGTCTACAGTACCCTTTATCCCTTGTTCTGTGATCTTCCTGTGGTCCTAGTATCCGTGGATCCTGTGACTGGACTTTATACTGCGTAGCCCACTATCCATTGGGACTGGAGATCTGCCTGGAATCCTGTGCTCCAGTTAGCTACCTATCCTGAGAATCACCTTTGTCTGTCCCTTGGTGATATTCCTGTGGAGTCTACATTCCGTGACTACATGGCCCACTATCTTTTGGGTCCTAGAGACTTTCTTGGCCGCCAGCCATCCATCCTGTGTCTGCTGCTTAAGTCCTTCATTCAAGGTATTGCTACGCAAGTGGAGTCTCCAGCTTCTGACTGCACAGCCCACCATCCTCTGCTTATTGTATACATTGCCTGTGTATATTGATACTCCTATATGCAAAGACTGTGTCATTCTGCTGTGCATTCAATATACCTTTCATTACCTGCAATCCAAGTCTACAGTGTCTGCTTACCTGCTCACCCCCAGCGCTTGGGAAATAAACCAAACCATAAGGCCCTGCCATGGCTCCATCCTGGCTCGAGCCTGACACATATTGTACATTTGAGTATGATGTAGCATACGGCAGTATTTTAAGTTTAAGGATAATTTCTAATTGTCTCATTAGTATGGCAACATGTTAGACAGGTGTGTGACAGAATTATTTACAAACATGAAAAGTCGAACAAATTCAGATTTGTGTAAGGTAAACCTCAGGGGGACTATCCCAAAAATGAGATAACGAAAAAAGTAAGGGGCATTGGAGCAAGGGTTTAAAAAAAATGCTACATAAATATTATAACAAAAAAAGATAAAACAAGGAAAACAGTAAGTGCAGCGCTCAATAAGCCTAGGTTACCTTCTCTATGCACTCAACAGTGGTCATGTATTCATTCAATATCAATCGTGTTGCCTCTAAAGGAGACACAATAAATATCTTTTTAGTGTAACACTGTTTAACCAAGATTCGTATCTAAAGAGAATTCCAAAAACTCAAAAACTGAGAGCCACCCTGGCTCTATTATGAAAGCGGATGGACGCTTTACGACTGTCCTCAGCCCTTTCCCGAACAGGATGCATCTCCCCCATAGGTGGCGCTGGTGTAACACACATGCATTACATACATATTAGCTTAGCTCTTGAGGAAGCTGTGTGTCATGACGGTTAAACGAGCGTCAAATGTGTCCTAAAGATGTGTTTTTATCTTGTTTTACAAAATACTAAAAAATTGAGGAAATGAAGAGACTCTTTACTGCAGAATATTATAAGCAACAGTTTATTAGATATTGAATTAAAATGGGAATATTTTTAACATTGAAGCCTATGAGATAAAACATTCTTGTTACTAAAACATCAGGCAGAAACGGCCCTTTAATCAGGCACTGTAGAGGGCAGCCTGCCGGGGCCTCCCAAGGATCCCCTTGAGGAGCATGCGGCCCCCGGATAACAGAGCTGCGACTGTGCGGGGTAGCCGCCCGGGTGCATGTGGCGGAGACAGGCAATGCAGGGAGGGAGCAACTGCACCTGCAGCCACGGCAGACCCCCCCACAACCAGGATCCAGGGAGCCCCCACTGACCACCAGGCTAAGGTAAAGCGACACATTTCTAAAAAAAATAAAATCCGAGGACATTTTTAAATGTCCCCGGGAACATAAAATAAAACTTTTTTTTCTTTCTCTACCTGGCTAAATGTATTTAATTATATATATTAGATACATTCAGCCAGGTAGAGGGGGGTGGCATGTGGGCTGTGCGGGGTCTCAGGCAGTGGTTTGTTTTTTCTGTGTGTATATTTTTTGCAAATGTATAGGGGAAGGTAAGGGCAGGTATGATATATATATATATGTGAGATATATATATATATTCTTATAAATATATATATCCAGACTTGTATTACACACACATTTTGGCAACTAATTGCCCTCCCCCCATTTGGCTGATCCCTACAGAGATGTCCCTCTGTTCCAAATCAGCAGGCATCTGCTTTTATATGCATTCTTGGGATAAGACATTAGCCTTTGCAGATATTTAATTTTTTTTTCTCAAAACACTCCAAAACCCCCACCAAGACAGATAATATGGGCAGTATTACAAAGTTGGTGCTAACTTAACAAGAGCTGTTGTAAACTTAGCAACTCCATAGACTATGGGCTAAATTACATTCATTGCGGTAAAACGGGGACGCTAGGGAGAAAAAACTGCGCTCGCAGTTTTCTGACTAGCGTCCTCGTTTTACTGCGATATTAAAATGCAGGCGCTTAAAATGTTGCCTGCATTGTTACCGGGTGCTACACCACGGGATGCGCGCAGCAGCAGTACCAGTTCCACTCGATGGAGTCCATAGTACTCCATTGAGTTTCTCCTCTGCTGGTCACATGACTTGCCGGATATCGCCTCGCAAGATCCGACAGATCGGCGTAGTGATGCTCACGGGGAGACTGGGGAACTATTTTCCCCAGTCTCTCCCTGCTCCCGCCGGACGGAGGAGGCGGACAGAGCGTGGTCCTCGCCGCGGGATAGTAGGTGAGTATCTGAATTTTTTTGGGGTGGGTTACTGCTTGGGGGTTTGGAGGGGGTTACTGCAAGTCCAGGCTATGGTTAACTTTTTGCTAACCGCAGCCGGATGGTAATCAACGTGAGAACTTTGTAATCCTTACGCTTATTAACACTTTGTGCTCCCCATGTTAAGTATAGGAAACGCAAAAGTACAGTACCCTCACGCTGAAAAGCGTAAGGTACCAAACGCTAACGGGTTTCTTAACCCATTAGCGTTTGGATTGTAATATGCGGTGGCTACCAGGGCTAACGTTAACGTTCACTCAGGTGAGTGCTAACGTTAGCACCAACAAGGTAATGTAACCCTTTAATGGCCTTGGTAAGTTTACAACAGCTCTGGTTAAATTAGCCCCAACTTTGTAATACTGCCCTTTGCGTTTTATAATTTGGCCTTGGTAGGGCAATCTTGTGGTGAGTTACTTTGAAGTAATGTTAGTTTAGGTGATCTGGATTTAATTCCATAGGGGTTAGGAGGGGTCATGTCTCGAAAGATGGTATAGGGTCCACTAGTCCTTGTGTGACTCTTCACCATTCTTCTGGTTGTTTAATGACATAAATGATGCCATGAAAAATGTTGGCCCCTATTACATTCTTCGCGCAATTTTGTTCGTGCATCGCAAAAAATTTTCGGCCAACATTCTCGTGTGAAAATTAACGTGGTATACAGATCCGAACGCATTTTCTCATCTGTCAAAAAATAACGTTTGTAAAAACGATGCGCAAAACGAAGTGTAATACGCACGCAGTAACGTTGCGCACGTAAATCAGTGTGCGGACTGTTTTTTTCACGGGATTCAGCCAATCAGAATTAAGAACCTTAATTGACATCAATTTAGCTTAATTGACTCACTTACGTTTTTGCGCCTGTCAAAGTATATCTGAGTATACATGCTGCAGCAATAAAAAAAATATGCACGAATTCACAATTTTTTTGTTTGGGTATGTGTAGAATGTGTAACTATACTGTGCTGTATTTTTTTTTCGTGCTGGTGTTTTTCGTTTCGACAAAAACGTTCTGATTTGCAGTTACCACCAGCTTTTCAAAGACGTTAAAATTATGCGCGCAAACGTCGTTCGTAAAAAAATGCGCATCGATTGAAATACCATCTGCGTACCAGCGCACAAACGAATTTGCGCTCACAATGTTAAGTATAGGATGTGCACAGTTCATCACGCTTGCGCAGGTCCATCCACGTTAAACAATAACGTGCATCGATTGCATGAACGTTGTAATACGATGTTCAGTGCAAAGGGTTTTGCCCCTTGCGCAAATGCGCATTTGCGCACACAAAACGCACTGCATGAAGAATGTAATAGGGGCCATTGTAATTCTATTGATAATAAAATAGCTGTGCACAAAAAATGGCATCTATTTTAATGAAAAGCCAACTCACGTGCCCTCGCACATTGAATACATACGATGTGTGCACATCTAATTAAAGACCCCAATTAACCTCTATTATTCTTCTAATACACCCTTGAGCTTACTCACATACTATGCTGTGTTATTTGTTTATAATACACTCTGCATTGAATACTTTGTTTTGAGAAGATTGTGATAAGCTTCTAGATCACTTCAATCCTCTCTGTTTTTCTGACGTTTATGCTCATTTAATTGGAATATTCCATAATGACTGGGTTGAAGCAATGTATAATAAGGAGATACATGTAACAAAAGCTTCTAACAAATGGGCTCGTCTTGTCCCTACCTTCTCGGATCTATGAGTACTGCTCTTCATAACACATTTCAATTCACATCATGGTATTTGGAAAGTCAAATCAGAGGTGTTGAACCCATCCCTGTATGGGTGACATGTTCAGCGTTATCCCTTTTCACGGACGACCCTTCTTTTGAGGTGATGTAATCTGTATTGCATAGTTTAATGAATGATTATATGAATATATTGTATGTGTTACGTTTTTTAGTGGGAAACGGGTTGGCACTGGGGTTAAGTGAATAGGAGCCCAGGTTGCAGCGAACTGCAGACACAAAAATGGATGGAGGTGGGTGAATAGACAGACTAACCAGATTGCAGATGCAGTTGATGGTGAATCAGGTTGCTGGAGCAGGAATCAGAGAATATGGTGAGTGGAAATACAGGAGCAGGTACTGGGATAGGGTCCAAGATGATAAGGCTGGGGTTTCAGGAGTATCAGAGCACAGCACTTCTCTGTGAGGGTTGAAGTACAATGATGAAGCAAAGTTCAGAATGGGGCATAGCCCTTTATTCAGGAGTGTGTGGGATAGTTGCTGAACTGTTTGTGTGTTTCACTGCTGATTCAGATAAGTAGCGCAGGTTCCTAATACTAGTTCTGGGGATGGGCAGTACTGGAAAGGTGCTGACAGAGGTTCAGAGGACGGGGCGTGACAGTATGTGCTATGTTGGGATGTATATGCAAATCTGTCTTTTGCTATGTCTGTGTTCAATTTAAAAAATTTAATGTTAAAATGTTAAATTAAAAAAGATAATACTTATTAACCCCTTCACTGCAGACGACATGTGAGGAATGTCATGGGGATTCCCTGCTATACGTGGAGGACGTTCTCCACATGTTATCCGCTAAGGCGGCTCTCCCACCTAATACTTACCTCACCTTCCAGGGTCCCACAGTGGTCTGACTTTCTTGAAGTCAGACCTCGCTATTATAACCCCTCCCAGCGCATTGACGTAATTGCGACAGGCGCGATGATGTCAGTTTCCGGTGCCGTCCGGCAAAGCCAGAAGAGTGCCTGAAAGAAGGGGGGTATTTGGACCCCTCTCCCTCCTGATCGGTAGGTGATATTAGTAAAAGAGAAGCAGCGCTGGAAAGGTCACAGTGTGACCTTTCCCGTGCTGCCTCTCTTTAACCTGTGAGGTGCTGGTCAGCAATCCGGTGCCATTCGGTGCCAGATCATGGACCTCTCCCGGAGGTGGCTGACATCTTGGATGTCAGCCAAGCTTCCGGGGCCTCTCCCCACACACTGATGTCATCCATGGCGCAATTACATCAGTTGGAGAATTAACCTCTAGCTGCCTAGGGGTTTCCCTATGGAAAAATCTTCTATCTCCTGATCGGTGGCAGCTAGAGGGTCATGTTCAGGGTCAGAGCATGGCCTTTCCAATGATCTCAAACATGACCATGTTACAAGAAAACAATTAAAAAATAAAAATAATAATTTAAAAATAAAAATTCTTCACGCTAACCTGTGTGAGCGTTAACATTAGCTAGCCCTGATGGCCCTAGGTTAAAAACCCCATTAGCAATTGGTATCTTGCGCTTTTCAGAGTGAGTTTACTGTACTTTGCACTCCCTATATTTAACATGGGGTGCGCAAAGAGTTAATCAGCGTTAGTATAACAATATGCTAACGCTAATTACTGTCCGGCTGTGGTTAATCTGACAGTTAGCAACAGGTCCTGACTGTGGTTAAAGGATCCCGCTGCTGCAGAATCCGTCAACACCAGCCAAAAATCCCCCCAAATTAATCACATACTCACCTTCCATCCCACGGCAAGAACCACGGCTCCAACTGCCTCCTCTGTCCGGCGGGAGCAGGGCGAGACTGGGGGAAAAGTCCTCCAGTCTCTCTCTGTGGATCACTACGCCGACCTGCCGGATTTCGGAAAGTGAGATCCGGCAGGTCATGTGACCGGCAGAGCAGAAACTCAATGGAGTCCTATGGACTTCATCAAGTGGATGCTTACGGCGGTGCTTAGCGCTGCCGCGTGCATCCTGCATTTTAGAGACAGATTACGATGCAGGCAGCTTTTCTAGCGCCTGAATCGTAATATCGCACTAAAACTGACGCAGGTTTTTCTCCCTAGCAACCCAGTTTTAGCGTGAAGGATGTAACAGGGCCCCTCGTGTTGTTTTTTTTTTAAATGCAGCACTATTTTTCACTTTTCAATTATTATGTAAACAATGATGGTGCTCTAACGATTTTTTTTTCTGCTTTAGCTATAATCATGTAATTTCTAGGAAAAATAAAGTAACATATTCCCAATTAAATTTTTTTTAACAAGCGTACCCCATAGAAAATATAACTGCAAAGGCTTGGATGATAAAAAGTGAAAAAAAAATCTTTTTACACACTGTAGATGATTGAAATTTTAATTTTAATTCACATTTTTATTAAATTTTTTGTTGTTGTTTTTGTTCTTCTGGCAGGGCATAACATACATATGTATTATTGATATATTCTGAATCTGCTGAGTCTGCCGAAAAAAAGGATATATAATTTGTCTGGGTCGTATAATAAAACATGGCTTCAAATCGCATTTAAACATGATGAGCAAAAAAGGTAAAATTTAGCACACAGGGATGAAATGTTCCAGCAGTGAAGGGGTTAATAAAGAATATGTATTATATTTTATAATGTAATCAAAATATATTCAATTTGAGCACTGTACAAGCTTAATAAACCTATTCAGATTAAAAAGGTCTATCATTTCAACACTGCTTTTATCAAAACCTTATATAATAACAAAGTAACAGTTTAAAAAAAACATTTATCGAAAATACAATTATGTATTTATTACATAACATTTTTCATTTTATGTGACATATTGCTGACAAAGAAATACCACAACAATCATCAAAAGAGAAATTGCGGGTCAGCGCTTCAATCCAGATCTTGTGTAATTCATAGATGCAGAGAAATATTGTATATAGTGCAGATGGTACATATACAATTGTGTGAAATCAGCAATAAAAAGTACCACTCATGTGGGGAGGCCTTACGTATATGGCTCGTGTGTTAGGCTTATGGACCCGTTAATAGGTGGTGCTACCTTCTTTTAAAGGTGTGGGAATTCCTCAGGATATAAGAGCCTTCAAAGAATATCCCTCCAGAAAAAATTGAAAATATACACCATGTGCGGTACTTGTGTATAACCAGGTATCAAATTAACATTGCGAAGATGGTACTCACATTTGGGGGTGTCACGGCAAGATACGTGGATAGCGGGCAACGAGTGATTTTGCAGGAGCACCCAACCTCTTGTTCTCTCCCTCTCTCACCCGTGTTCCTGGGGTAAAAAGAAGTCCACAGCGGCCGACCAATTTATAATGAATAAAATATATAATAAAATGCCAATGGCTGCTGTAACCATCAAATAAATAAATGAACAAACTGACTGAAATGCGTTTCGCTATTTAAATGTAGCTTAAAAGCTTCCTCAGTTGGTCTGTCCCTCTGTAAAGTCTGCAGTTTAAATACTTTCTGCTTAAGGTGGTTTCGGTGTCGTTTTTGACCCATCATTCCAAGATGGCAGCTTCACCTTAGAATGCACCTGCTCGTTGTCTACTGCCCGGCGGATCCTACCATGATGACGAGTTTGCAGAATCTATATTGGGAGGGCAAGGGGGTTAATATATAGTTTATCTGGGTCGTATAATAAAATTTGGCTTTGAATCTCATTTAAACATGATGAGCAAAAATGGTAAAATTTAGCACACAGGGGTGAAATGTTCCAGCAGTGAAGGGTTTTATAAAGAATATGTATTGCATTTTTATAATGTAATCAAAATATATTCAATTTGAGCACCGTACAAGCTTAATAAATCTATTGAGATTAAAAAGGTCTATCATATTCAACACTGCTTTTATCAAAACCTGATATAACAAAGTAAAAGTTTAAAAAAACATTTATCGAAAATAAAATTTTGTATTTATTACATAACATTTTTCATTTTATGTGACAGATTGCTGACTAAGAAATACCACAGCAACACTTCCATGTAACACAAAATATCTGCCCTTTGATATTTTGGAAGCCTTTAAATGCATCTGAATTATAATATGATACAAATGATTCTTCCAGTGTGACTGTATCTTATTTTGGAATAGTGCCGTGATTTCAATTTAATTTAAAAATCTGATTGCCTGCATAAAGTATACTCCTATTGAAACCTGCATTGTGCTAGACAGTCAGAGACATAGGCCAAGATTCTTTATGTATTGTGACAAAGTGCACAGATTGGTCTGTGTATTCCCCTTGTATTTTGTTTAAGGTGAAGGCATTAAACCCCCCCAGGAGGGAATGCGTTTTGTTTTGCTGCAGGTGTCCCTGCAATTAAGGGAATAAATGGCTACTGCTTGAGCAAAGGGAAGGGGAATAATGAGATGAGATTTTGAGACAGAGGATGGTGCTACTCCTGAGGTGAGAAAGTCTGCAGTTGGTGCAGCATATGAAACCAAAGGTTAGTTTCGTTTGGATGTTATGATATCTTTGATGCTAAAATAAAGCCTGGAATATTTCACCTTTAAAGAGACTTTGTGTGCAATAATTGCCCTAGAGGACCATGCTACAGCGCCCCCTGTGACGTGCTGGGTTACAGTATTTATGTGGACACAATGGGCACTATTACGATTGTCACGCTAAAACGGGGACGCTAGGGAGAAAAACCTGCACCTGCAGGTTTCTCCTTAGCGTCCCCGTTTTAGCATGATATTACAATGCAGGCACTAAAAAAGCTACCTGCACCGTAACACGGCACTAAGCCTCGGGATGTGCATGGCAGCACTAAGTGACGCTGTGAGCATCCCCTCCATGGAGTCCATAGGACTCATGACGTGCAGGATCTCGCCTCGCGAGATCCGGCAGATCAGCATAGTGATCCTCAGAGGGAGACTGGGGGACTTTTCCCCCAGTCTCTCCCTGCTCCCAGCGGTCAGAGGAGGTGGTTGGAGCTGCCATTCTCACCGCAGGATGGAAGGTGAGCATGTGAATTATTTGAGGGGTTTCTGATGGTGCTGACGGATTCTGCAGCAATGGAATCTGTTAGCACCAGGTCCTAGCTGTGGTTACATTTCGCTGGACGGTAATTATCGTTAGTACATTGTAAAATTAGCATTAATCAAATCTTTGCGCTTCCCATGTTAAGTATAGGGAGCGCAACCTCGCACTGAAAAGCACAAGATCCAAATCGCTAATGGGTTTTTCAACCCACCATTGCGCCACCATTGCTAAGGTTAATGCTCACACTGGTGAGCGCTAACACTAGCATCAGGATTGTAATAGGGCCCAATATGTATTGTTCCTGGGATGATGATAATGTCAAAAGTCCCAGTGCACCCCTTACCCATAACGTGTGAGTTAAACGATATTGGGCATAAATGCTAGGAATAAAGCTGGCCGCAGTGGCTGCACTGAAGACTATAACATGTCTTTTGCCACATGAGTTGT
Source organism: Leptobrachium leishanense (assembly GCA_009667805.1). NCBI lineage: Eukaryota > Metazoa > Chordata > Amphibia > Anura > Megophryidae > Leptobrachium > Leptobrachium leishanense. Next base: position 208,477,698 of record CM019065.1, on the reverse strand, counting down.
AAAGACTGTACACATTCTCACAAATATCGATCCCGTATTACTTAAATTATCTTTTCGGTAAACTCACTGGTATGTTGTTACAGACATTGGGCTCTATTCCCTAGTGAACGCTAACTGTAGCGTTCGGGTGAGTAAGCAATAACGTCAGGATAAGTGACTTTAACGTCTGCCACCCAGATTACATCCCTAATGCTAAACCTCACTAAAATCCATTAGCGCATCAGTGATTTCGCTAGCTTGCGTCAGTTTACTGTTCTTTGCCCATCCCATACTTAATGGCCCCTATTACACGCTTCGCGCAGTGCATTTGCGTGAGCGCAAATGTGCTTTTGTGTGAGGACAAAACCATTTGCGTGGAACATCGTAGTACGACGTCGAGCGCAAACGATGCGCGTTATCGTCTACCGCGATTGACCCTGCGCGAACCCAGTGCGAGCGCAAGTGTGTTCGCGCATCCCATACTTACCATTGTCAGCGCGAATGCGTTGGAGCAGATGGTATTACGATCTTCGCGCAACATCGTACGAATGACGTTTGCGCAAAGTATCGTAACGTTTTTGAAAACCTGGTGTTAACTTACAATCTGAACGTTCTGGCCGAAAAGAAATGAACCTGCACAAAAAAAAATACAGCACAGTACAGTTACACATTCTACACATACCCAAACAATAAAATTAATAAATTGTTTAATTTTTTATTTTTGTTGCAGCACATATACGCAGATTGACTTTGACAGGCACAACAACAGAAACCTAGCAAATGGTGGTTCTTAATTCTGATTGTTTTTTCATGGGATTCAGCCAGTCTGCCCACCGATTCCTGCACGCAACGGTCATTTGCGCCCGGCTTTGCGCGTCGGGTTTGCGCAAGTAAAAAGTTGAAGGCTGACAAACTGCGCTCGCAGAGTACTACTGGGTTAATTTGCAAATGCTAACTTTTTTTGCATGCGCAAAAAAATTGCGCTGCGTGAGCGCATTTGCACGAACCGTGTAATAGGGGCCAACATGGAGAGTGCAAAGTAAGGTATTACAAAGTCGCTAATTACTGCATCGATGTGTTTACTAAAAAGGTTATCAACATCTAAAAGCTGGTGCTAACTGATTCAGCTTTTGCAGAATCGTTTAGCATCACCTAAATCCCCGATTAATTCCAATACTCACCTCTCCTCCCGCAGTGAGAACTGTGGCCTGATCCGCCGCTTTGCTTCTTGCTACCAGGAACAAAGCGAGACTGGGAACAAATAGTCTCCAGTCTCCCTCCGCTAACACTCTGTGGTGCCACGTGATCTCAGCATCCTCCATGGAGACCTATGGACTCCAGGAGATGATACTCTTGGCAGTGTGGAAGCACTACCGTGAGTATCACCGAGGGTAGCACATCGTTCTGGAGCAAGGTGCTGATGTAGCACCTGCCCTGGAATCTCACGCTACGAAAGTGACGGTACGGGAAAACCTGCAGGCACAGGTTTTCCCCGTTAGCATCTCCATTCTATTCTAGCGTGAGGAAGGGAATAGGGCCCATTAATTTTGTGACAATGGCTACTTGAGTGTCAAAAAGTAACATGACCAGCATCTATATCAGGTATCGGTATCACCTGACGTGACGGGACCCCCCTGCCCTGGAATCTCACGCTACAAAAGTGACGGTACGGGAAAACCTGCAGGCACAGGTTTTCCCCGTTAGCAACTCCATTTTAGCGTGAGGAAGGGAATAGGGCCCATTAATTTTGTGACATTGCCTACTTGTGTGTCAAAAAAGTAACTTGATCAGTATCTAAATCAGGTATCGGTTTTGCTCACACTGAGGTTTCTTGCTCTGGGTGTCTTATATGCTAAAGTATTAATTCCTCACATGCCATTTATATTACTGTCATGCTGATCGCAATGGGAGACCAGTATGCGTGGTAAGGCCGAATAGGTTGAGGGGAGTGGAAAAGTCCAGGATGCGGTACCAAAGGATAATCAAAATAAGCATAGTCAAGAAGGAAGCAATATGGTCAGGGCTGGCAGCAAACAATCAGGGTTACTGTGGAAAGCAATAGGTTCTGGAATACTAAGGAATCTTGCACATATAGGGTGATAGCAAGGAAAGACAGCCAAGTACCCTCACTCTGGTGAAGTGGGTTTAAATAGGGATGCTGGTAAGGTGCACACCCCCTGTGGGGAGGATCTCCAGCCTCCAGTCACACCTCCATAGGCCATTGGGGTGCCTGGTTGCCATGGCGACCCCCTATCTGACAACACAGCAAGAAGGCACACACCCAGGGGAGAGGATCCTCCCCACCACTACTGCCGGCACCCGGCGTGAAGTGACGTGCCCCCACGCCAAGTCTGGGTGTCTGCCACCATGTTAGGAGCTGTCTCTGGGTGTCGTGATCCCCTGGTAGGCCAGCCCAAATGAGATGGCCTGGCTGGGCAACTGATGGGCCTGCCGCCATTACGCCTGATGTGACAGGACCCCCTGCCAGACTGGTGAGTCATGACAATTCCAGAGGAATAGAGTGAGCCTGTACACACTGAGAGAACCATAATCTTACAAACACACACTAAAATATCAGAAAATACCAAGCTTGATAAAAGCCCAGAGCTGCTGAAATGTTGCTACTTTTGCAGTTGACTCCATAAATTAAAAGCATTGTTCATGGGCGCTGATTCATTAAGTATTTTTTTTTCACTTTTAGCAACTAAAGAAGGATGGGGGTCAAAGGAACACACAAGCTCTTGAGCAAGGTTGCTTGTCCAGAGACTCATGGGAAACACTGGTAGGAGTGCAGCAGTATAGACAGAAGGCCAATGTGAGCCAGGAGAAAGACATGAGCCCCCAATGAAGCTAATTGGGCTATCTAGCTGGGAGGCGACACAATGACTGGTTGAGATGACTTTCTAAGATCTGTCTTGGCATTCACCTGAAAGCTATTGCAGTGAGACTTTCTTATTAGTTATCACCACTACTACAATACTATGGTGATTATATATATATATATATACAGTTGTGTTCAAAATTATTCAACCCCACTGAAATTGAGTGTTTTGGCCAGTTTGACATAGATTTTGATCATTCAGTCATCTTGCTTACAATTAAATCAAAGAGGCATGTGTAGGTCAGACAAATATAACATAACTACAGAAAAAATGGCGTCGCGCCCATACTCACCGGAGCGGCAGCAACTGCCAGGAGTAACAGCCCAGTTAATGTATAAAACATAACAAGGAAAAAAGGTGTCATCTGCGCTCGTTTCTATGTGTTCCATGTACAACAAAACTGAGGTTTTTGTTTGTTTCAATGGCCATTGCAACGTAAGCTCACTCGCCACTTCACGGCACCTCTTTACAGAGTGAGTACCTAACAATTGTAACCAAAAGGCCGCTCTACTGAGCAGCTCCAAGCCCCTCCTGCTGCTTTTCAGCCAAGGAGAGGCAAAGATATGGTGGGTTTTATTTATACACGCACCAAACACTTCCCATTTGGGACCTCAGTTTTGTTGTACATGGAACACATAGAAACGAGCGCAGATGACACCTTTTTTCCTTGTTATGTTTTATACATTAACTGGGCTGCTACTCCTGGCAGTTGCTGCCGCTCCGGTGAGTATGGGCGCGACGCCATTTTTTCTGTATTTATGTATATCATGCTTGTAACACCAGTCTGTCGTTCTGCAGCTGTTCCTCTTTCCATGTTTTTGTTTTTAATCCCAAATGGGAAGTGTTTGGTGCGTGTATAAATAAAACCCACCATCTCTGCCTCTCCTTGGCTGAAAAGCAGCAGGAGGGGCTTGGAGCTGCTCAGTAGAGCGGCCTTTTGGTTACAATTGTTAGGTACTCACTCTGTAAAGAGCAGTGGCGTAGCGTGGGTTTTCAGCGCCCGGGGCCAGCCAAGAATTGTGCACCCCCACCTGTGGACACGTTATCGATATTGCCCCAGCTCTCACATGGATTTGCCCCAGCTCATGGATTTGCCCCCAGCTCATGGATTTGCCCAGCTCATGGATTTGCCCCAGCTCATGGATTTGCCCCAGCTCACACATGGATTTGCCCCAGCTCACACATGGATTTGCCCCCAGCTCACACATGGATTTGCCCAGCTCATGGATTTGCCCCCAGCTCATGGATTTGCCCCCAGCTCATGGATTTGTCCAGCTCATGGATTTGCCCCCAGCTCATGGATTTGCCCAGCTCATGGATTTGCCCCCAGCTCATGGATTTGCCCCCAGCTCATGGATTTGCCCAGCTCATGGATTTTCCCCCAGCTCATGGATTTGCCCAGGTCATGGATTTGCCCAGGTCATGGATTTGCCCAGGTCATGGATTTGCCCCCAGCTCATGGATTTGCCCCCAGCTCATGGATTTGCCCAGCTCATGGATTTGCCCAGCTCATGGATTTGCTCCCAGCTCATGGATTTGCCCAGCTCATGGATTTGCCCCCAGCTCATGGATTTGCAGCCAGCTCATGGATTTGCCCAGCTCATGGATTTGCCCCCAGCTCATGGATTTGCCCAGGTCATGGATTTGCCCAGCTCATGGATTTGCCCCCAGCTCATGGATTTGCCCAGCTCATGGATTTGCCCCCAGCTCATGGATTGCCCAGCTCATGGATTTGCCCCCAGCTCATGGATTTGCCCCCAGCTCATGGATTTGCCCAGCTCATGGATTTGCCCCCAGCTCATGGATTTGCCCAGCTCATGGATTTGCCCAGCTCATGGATTTGCCCCCAGCTCATGGATTTGCCCCCAGCTCATGGATTTGCCCAGCTCATGGATTTGCCCCCAGCTCATGGATTTGCCCCAGCTCATGGATTTGCCCCCAGCTCATGGATTTGCCCAGCTCATGGATTTGCCCAGCTTACACATGGATTTGCCCAGCTCTCACCTGGATATTGCTCCAGCTCCGGCAGGGGTTGAGGGGACCCAGATGCCGGGCAGCGCGGGAGTGCCTGCCCGGTCCTGAAGAGTCCGTCCTGTTAAAGGGAAGCGGCTGCGTGGCGTGCGTGCGCAGGTCACGCGGTCCGGCCAGTCAGGTGGTACAGAGACTCAGTACCACCTGATTAGCCGGACCACGTGACCGGCTGCGCCTGCACGCAGCTGCTTCCCTTTAACAGGACGGACTCTTCAGGACCGGGCAGGCACTCCCGCGCTGCCCGGCATCTGGGTCCTCTCAACCCCGGGCCAGTTTTAGGGGCGCAAATGCGCCCCTAACAAAACTGCGCCCGGGAACAATGGCCCCCCCAGCCCCAGCACGCTACATCACTGGTAAAGAGGTGCCGTGAAGTGGCGAGTGAGCTTACGTTGCAATGGCCATTGAAACAAACAAAATCCTCAGTTTTGTTGTACATGGAACACATAGAAACGAGCGCAGATGACACCTTTTTTCCTTGTTATGTTTTATACATTAACTGGGCTGTTACTCCTGGCAGTTGCTGCCGCTCCGGTGAGTATGGGCGCGACGCCATTTTTTCTGTATTTATGTATATGTAGCGCTCACTCCCGGAGGAGCCACTGAAATTGAACCTCAGGTCAGTCTCCCCGCACTAGGGAATAAATATACTGCAGCACCGTTGTGGATTTTATAAATTATATAGTTTACTAGAATAAATGGCATATAATGAATAACACGGTGTTCGTATATATATTTACAGTACTTCGTAATGTGGGAAACGCGCAGCGGAAAAGAAATACAATGCTTCGTAATTCGAGAAACGTGCAGCGGAAAAGAAAAGGAAAAATATATCTTTAACCCCCTTTTTTGAGGTTGGGGAGTGAGTCCCGCACAAGTTATGTCCCAGAATGTAAGTGTGTGTGTGTTATGGTACCCGGGTACAATATTCAACTGGCCAGTGAATTGCTTATGAGGTATCTTCGACTAGTCAAGTTGGGGCCCTGTGGGTTTTGGAAACAAACAGCAGCGTGGTTTCTATATTCACAACGGCCTGGAAGGCCTCTCACCCATCTGCCAGATACTTGATGCTCCGCTCGACCCAGGACGTCTCTCCGCTCGATGTTGACTGGGGTTCTCTTGGTTACTGGATCTGCTGTCTGGCTTTCTGCACCTGCCGCAAGATGTCCAGCTCACCCCCTGCTCTCCCTGTCCGATCGATCTGCGGTACTCCTAACTCGGGGTCTTCCAGCTTCCTCAATATCAGCGTGGGTAGTCTGGTGAATCACTGGGTCTTCCTCTGATAAGGCTGAATAACCCGGTCTTTAACTCTGTCAGGCCGCGCCTGCGCTCCGGCCTAGTCACTGTCTCGTTCTGCTGCACTGCGTCTTGCTCCTCTCACTCTCTGGCGCGCTCTCCCAGCTCTCTCCACGAGGCTCAGGATGTCAGCATCTGTGTTCCACTCACTTCCTGTGTCCGCTCCCAAAGCATGCCAGGAAATGTAGTCCCAATGTTCAGTGTCTTCTGTGTTTGTCCAGCATAATCTTACCATGGTCTCTGTCTCCCTCTGGTGGCCATTGCAAGTAAATGCAGCAGAACAGTCTTTTTAAACACAGCGCTACATATATCATGCTTGTAACACCAGTCCGTCATTCTGCAGTTGTTCCTCTTTCCATGTTTTTGTTTTTAATCCCAAATGGGAAGTGTTTGGTGCGTGTATAAATAAAACCCACCATCTCTGCCTCTCCTTGGCTGAAAAGCAGCAGGAGGGGCTTGGAGCTGCTCAGTAGAGCGGCCTTTTGGTTACAATTGTTAGGTACTCACTCTGTAAAAATATAACATAACATTTATAATGAAATAACCACAAATGTCTTTTCTGTGCTCACATCATTATCAGTTTTATTCAACCCCAAGTGACATTCAATCTTAGTACTTAGTACAACATCCTTTTACAGTTATGACAGCTTTTAAACATGAAGCATAGCTTGACACAAGTGTCTTGCAGCGATCTACGGGTATCTTCGCCCATTCGTCATGGGCAAAAGCCTCCAGTTCAGTCACATTCTTAGGCTTGCGCACTGCAACTGCTTTCTTTAAGTCCCACCAGAGGTTCTCAATCGGATTTAAGTCAGGTGACTGCGATGGCCTCTCCAAAATGTTCCAGCCTTTAATCTGCAACCATGCTCTAGTGGACTTGGAGGTATGCTTGGGATCATTGTCCTGTTGAAAGGTCCAACGTCTCCTAAGCCTCAGGTTTGTGACGGACTGCATCACATTGTCATCCAATATCTCCTGGTACTTGTAATGGCGAGCCCCCAAATAGGGTGATGGAGAGCCCTCAATCTGCGGAGGTTGAAGCCTTTAGGGCAGGTATGTGGTAAACAGGCAGTAACAGGATCAAGCACAACACCTTCAGACTATTACTTAGAATCCAGGGAGTAATACAGGAGAAAGAACAGGCTACTAAGCTCCAAAGGTTTCAAGACCAATGGATAACTTAGAGCACCCAAGAATATAGAGGAAAGCAAAACTTGAGCTCTAGAACTAGAAGGTATTTGGCAAGACAGAATGAATTGTGTAAGCTGCAGGGCAGCACTCAATACTGATACAATAATACAGACTGATGAACCAGACACTCCCAGCCAGGGAGCACAGACAAGGCCCTGAGTGCCACTCAACAGCAAGCTGGCTTCGTGGCCAGATGTCTGCTGAGCGAAAACAGCTACAATTTGCACAAACACAATAAAACATAAAACAGACAAGGTTATAACTAGAGAGGTCCAAAATTCCAAGCAAAAGGTCATACACAGGATATCAGAAATACAACAGGGGTCAGGCAAGAGAGGATTCAAACACAAGAGCCAGAGGTCATACACGGGTAGTCAGAACAAGAGGAACAATGATATAGCGCACAGGAACTAGGTAGAATAAGGTCTATCCTGGTCCAAGGATCAAGGGGAATCCTGGGCCTACATATAGGGCAGAACAGGTCATGTGACCGCAGACCAATAAGCCCAACAGATGGCCTGCAGCCTGAAAACAAAAATAAACAGGAATCCCTGCTACCACCAGCAGGGGGCAGGGCCGAGACGTGACAGTACTGAAGAGAATTCATGGTACCTTGCACACGCTGAAGCTTCCCTGTACCTGCAGAAGCAAAACAGCCCCAAAGCATGATTGACCCCCCGCCATGCTTCACAGTAGGCAAGGTGTTCTTTTCTTCATAGGCCTTGTTCTTCCTCCTCCAAACATAGCGTTGATCCATGGGCCCAAACAGTTCTAATTTTGTTTCATCAGGCCACAGAACACTATCCAAAAACTTCTGTGGTTTGTCCACATGACTTTTGGCATACTGCAGTCGACTCTTCTTATTCTTTGGAGACAGCAAGGGGGTGCGCCTGGGAGTTCTGGCATGGAGGCCTTCATTACGCAGTGTGCGCCGTATTGTCTGAGCTGACACTTCAGTACCCACATTTGACAAATCTTTTCTCAGTTCCTCAGCAGTCACGCGGGGACTTTTCTCCACTCTACACTTCAGGTAACGCACAGCAGTCAAAGTCAGCATCTTCTTTCTTCCACGACCAGGTAGCGTTTCAACAGTGCCCTTTGCCTTGAATTTGCGAATGATGCTTCCTATGGTCTCTCTTGGTATGTTTAACATCTTTGCAATCTTCTTCTAGCCATTGCCCTTCCTGTGAAGAGTAATCACCTCTTCTCTTGTCTTCCTGTACCATTCTCTTGACTTCACCATGTTTGTAACCACACCAGTAAATGTCTAGAAGGAGCTGAGTATCACAGTCATTTTAAAGCTGCCTAATTGGTGCTTATTATGCTTTATTGCTGCTCCGTGACATCCACAGGTGTTTTCAATACCTGATTGAAAACACTTGAATGAACCTCTGTTCTTCAGAGTGGTAGTCTTTAAGGGGTTGAATAATTGTGTCAATGAAGAATTCACAAAAGAAACATTTACTACTGTATTACAAAACCAATTGATGTCATTTTAGTTGCATATGGTTCTTTAAAAAGTCCTTGTAGGATTTCATTCTGAATACAATTACAAATGTACACTAAATTCCCTAAAACCCTTTACAGCATTGGGGGTTGAATAATTTTGAACACAACTGTATATAGACAGAAAGTGGCGGCACTCAGGAAAAGAATAATAAAATAACAAAATTTATTAATTACATGTTAAAATGAGAACCGACGTTTCGGCTCGCACAGGAGCCATTTTCAAGGTGCGAGCTGAAACGTCGGTCCTTATTTTAACATGTAATTAATAAATTTTGTTATTTTATTATTCTTTTCCTGAATGCCGCCACTTTCTGTCCATATATATAATTTTTTTGGCGAGGCACCACCCTATTTGCAACAGTGTTTCTGAAAGGTGTTGCAGGAATATATGAGAAGTATAAATATATATATATATAATTTGAGAGAGAGCGTTGAAAAAGCACAGCACAAAGATGATTCCTGCTAGGATCCCTATGAGCAGAAAAATATAGCATATGGATACAAAGTAGTTGTTAATGTAATGCCTTGCATCTCTCACTGTGCACTAAACTACTCAGTTGCTCTGCCAGTTGATTGCCTGCATTACCCACTGGGTTTCTTGTGATGGGTAACATCAGAGTTGTGTGAGACTTTGCATGAAAATAGGAAATGTCACACATCATCAATTTCCACAACGAGACAGAACTTACAGATAAATTCAGACTTACTGATAGTGAGATTGACAAGAACATGAAGAGGATTATGTTAGAGTTACAGATAAATAAGTAGGGGAAATAGGATTTGGAATCATTCATTACCATTTATTTCATGGCTTGCATGAAAACCCTAAATTCTGAGTAGAATGGAAATATTGCTACCCGGTTCAGTTATGTGAGTACTCTTCAATATGCAAGACACATTTCTGAACGTACTTGTTGGTTTTTACGTCTTTACACTTGAGGGTAGACACCATTGCATCAGATTCTATCAGTTATTAAACAATATATTCAGATTCCATACTAATGAATAATATACTCAATATTCTGAAGCACTGGCTTTCTATGTTTTTAGCAGATGAATGGATATACAGTAATTATTTAACCAACTGGAATGATAGTATGTTTACACATTGTGTATTGTGGTAACTCTATTATTAATTACAAGGTGGAAAGCCTGTCCAGAGGGCAGTCTATTGTGGATATACTGCCCCAGCTCATGGATATATGCCCCAGCTCATGAATATACTGCCCCAGCACGTGGATATACTGCCCCAGCTCATGGATATATGCCCCAGCTCATGGATATATGCCCCAGCTCATGATATACTGCCCCAGCATGTGGATATACTGCCCCAGCTCATGGATATATGCCCCAGCTCGTGGATATACTGCCCCAGCACGTGGATATACTGCCCCAGCTCATGGATATATGCCCCAGCTCATGGATATATGCCCCAGCTCATGGATATACTGCCCCAGCTCACGGATATATGCCCCAGCTCATGGATATATGCCCCAGCTCATGGATATACTGCCCCAGCTCATGATATACTGCCCCAGTACGTGGATATACTGCCCCAGCTCATGGATATATGCCCCAGCTCATGGATATACTGCCCCAGCACGTGGATATACTGCCCCAGCTCATGGATATACTGCCCCAGCTCATGGATATTGCCCCAGCTCATGGATATTGCCCCAGCTCATGGATATATTGCCCCAGCTCGTGGATATTGCCCCAGCTCATGGATATATTGCCCCAGCTCGTGGATATTGCCCCAGCTCGTGGATATACTGCCCCCCAAGCTCTCATGCATATGGCCCAGCTCAGACCCCAGACCAGACATGGGGCGGCTGTTCGAATGCTCTATCGGCATTCGGACAGCCACCCCTGGAGCTCCGTCTCTGCATACTTACCTGCTGAGCGGCGAAGGGAAAGTTTCCCCGCTTCCGCTCGTTGAAGGACCCAAGCCGCGGTCACGTGGGACTCCCACGTGACCGCGGCTTGGGTCCTTCAAAGAGCGGAAGCGAGGGAACTTTCCCTTCGCCGCTCAGGGGTTGGATGCGCGCGGCAGCCGGGTAGAGGCTGCGAGTGCATCCGGCTCTACAGGATGCGCGTGCAGCCTCTACCCGGCTGCTGCATGTGCATCTTGTAACAACCGCGGAGAGCGCACAGCCGGCTCGTGCCGCGGCGGTTGCATGCGCGCGCAGCCAACCGCCGCTGGTTGCGCGCGCATGCGCAGAGTAGGCTTGGCGACGGACACGCCAAGCCTTACTCTTTTATAGTATAGGATGTTATGTCCATTCTCAGTTCTGTATTTGGTAGTCAAGTTAACAATTGTGGGCAGTCCTGGATCAAATGGCGAAGTCCCTTTGGCCATTAATATCTCCGGATGAAACAATTAAGATGGGATCATCAACACAGAAAAAGCATGAACACATGGCAACCAAATACATTCTTACAACCAGTAATTTCTACTTCTTTAAAAAACAAGCAAGATCTATATCACAGTTTAACCCCATCGGTTCTAATGTTTTCGGATGATGTATCCAAAAGGTCTCTCTTCTGGATAATTTATTAACCCTATCACCACCTCTCCAATCACTTTCTACCTGTTCTATCCAAAAACATTTTAACAACTTCTCCTCATATTTGGGACATGTATTACAATGGACAGGTAATGAGTGGGTATGTCGATTTTTTTCTGATATTATTCTGATGTTCCAATAGTCTGCATTTGAATTTTTGAATCGTGCGGCCCACATATTGTAGACCGCATGGGCATTGTTTTAATTAAACAACGTAAGAAGTGTGCCATGTAATCTCTCCTTTAATTAAAAATCACTCTCCTGTATGACTACTCGCATATCCATGGGTTATCGGGGGCAAAAAACAACATGCCCTACAATTGCCACATCGCTTGAACCCACCAACCCCCATGGTGTGCTTAGTTGGAACCTGAGGAATACTTGGTGCTAACACAGTTTTAAGATTTCTGGGTTTCCTAAAAATAATAGAAGGCTGAGATGGTAATTCTTTACCCAAAATTGGATCCTGTAATTGGCCTTTAACAGATATGGCTATAGGGAGCTGCTAAGGGTTAACGACTCTTGCCATGTTTTCTCATCAGTTCAGCTGGAATAGGATCTTCAAACTTTCATAATAATTACTCCTCCACATGGCTTTCTTCAAGAAATTTACCAAGCATTTAATCTCCCTTCAAGAAAAGCGTACTAATCTCTTTTTTATTTTTTATTTTCATTGTATAGGATAAAAGGTTTAAAACTAAGCCTAATATAAATATGACTGATTTAGCAAGGGAATGGCTAACTAGAACAACACTAGATACATTTGACATGATGCCCAAGTTGACTAAACATTGTAGAAATGTTAAGTCTTCACTGCAAATACATATTTTGTTGATAAAAGCTTATGTGTTAAAATACTAAATAAAATTTGCAAATTTAACCTTTTTATCAAAGCTATTGCAGTTGCAAAGACATAAAATAGAGTCATAATTTAGTAATCCTTGTAGAAGTGTATATTTTTAATTCTTAATGTGAGTGTTTTAATATGCCTTTTAATTAAATTAATATGGGTAGATAGATTCATTTGTTCGTTCTTTTGCTTACAATGTAAAAATAAAATGTGTTGAACTTCTAATATAATGAGGCATAATTTTTAATGTATTCATAAATTCGCACAGAGATTGTCATTGCCAATGAAAACCAGTATCCCGAATAATCAGAACAGGCTGAAATATATTTAGAAAATGTGCAAAGTGATACAAATAAACTCCTGGTTTTTACATAATTTGCAAATAATTCCCATAAACTGTTTTTGAATCCATTTGCTCGCTTTGTGAGAACTTCTTTTTTTGAAGTAATCAGCAATGTGCAAGTTGTTGTGTACAGTGTGTTGAGGAGATGTTAATGTGTCAATTGGGAGAGAATTAAAGAGGTTGTATATAAAAAATGCACCACTGACACAGCGCAAATGAGTGCCTACCATCCATGGACATAATACAAAAGCAATGGCATTTTCTGCTTAATGAAATATTGGATCATTTATTGGGCAAGTGGATTGAAGGACATTAAGGGCCCCTAAAACTTTTCAAGGCATTGAAGTTTTTTAAATAGCTGTTTAACCCCTTCACTACCTAGCAATTTTTGTTGACTTCTTTTTCTCATAACATTTATTTGAAATCTGGGATCTGCAATTATCAATTAAGTATAGGATGACCTAGAAGTTTCTCACAAATATTGCTATTCTAAGAAAGTTTAAAAAAAAAAAAGATTTTAATTTGCTGATTTTGCATTTTTCATGCATTAGTTTATCCTTTACAGAAATATTGTCGAAATGTCAGATTTTGAGCTCTAGATGGTGTCCTTTAATTTCAAACAATTTCAATTCAAACAGGGTCTGCAATATTATTATACAGAAAGAAAAGACCTTGGACCTCTGGCCTAGGTGAGCACTTTATACGCATATTATTTCTGGAGAAATACGGCTATAGACCAGATTCTTGCCCTATGATCTGTTTTCTCTCCGATTCTCTTCATCTTCTACCAAGGAGAAATTCATCAGCCGATTGAGGGACGGTGCCATCCCGGTAATAGGCACAAACAGAGCCAGCCCATCCATGGAGCCGGGTGCTGCATCCAGTCCAGACGGCCCTTTGTCAGGGGTGGCATTTTGCAGCTCTGTCGAAGGCCACGGCATTGAGCGTCCGGCCTGGCCCTCCAACAAGGCTGTGCCTGCCCCTCCAACAGGCTGTGTCTGCCCTTGGAGCATGCTGGCACCCACCCCTCTTGCAGGCCACAGCAACCCCTCCAGCAGGCCAGCACCTGCCCCTGGAGCACAGGCCCGGAGCCCAGCATCCATGAACCATCAGGCCAGCGCCTGCCGATCCAGTAGGCTGGCGACCGGCCCTCCAGAATTCTCCAAGGCAGGCCTGGAACAGGGCTATATGGGTAAGTTTATGTGTCAGTCGGTGTGTGACTTATGTGTGTAACTGTATTGGATGTCTGCGTGTGTGACTGCATGTGGTGTGTGTGTGTGTATATATGTGCGCATGGAAGTGTGTGACAGTGGGCCAGGATATGTGCTGCTCTGTGATACGCTCATACACAGTGCACATTACTGGCCGTTTTATTGCCTTGGTGCTCTGGGATACACTCTTACACGCCGCATGTTTTTCTTTTGGGGGCAGCAATTCATCCTTGGCTCCAGGCAGCACAGTGGGCCGGCCATGGGCACAGAGCCACTAATACAAAGTCAATTTCATATCAGCTCCGAAAAAATGTGAATGGGCATAAAGAGTTCAAAATCCATAATTTCATCTATTTCAAACTGTATTACACTTTTATGTATATTTGCTTTTTCTTTGAGGTGATACAAACTACTTATTGATTCAAGGAGACACTGGAGTATTGTCTGTATTCTCCTTTATTCATTTGATTTTGCATAAATTCACCATTTACTGCATATATTATATTGCATTACTATTAATTGCATGTATTATATTGCATGATGGGCAACACTAGCACGCCCAGGTTGCGCTACGGAGTATGCCAATTTTGCTAATACTACTCATTGACATTCCCTCCACCAGGTAAATTACTGCTGTGACTGAAGAAGATTGATACACTGTATATGTACCCATGTAGCATGACTGTGACCCTGAACAAACAGTGCGGTCTTGGAAGATATTAACTGTTATATCTGAGCAAAGAAATACTAAGCCTATGTTTTCATGGAACTGCCTTGAGGCAGAATACTGAACATTTATTAAGTCTCGGCGTTGTCAAAAAAATAGAGAATGTGAAAATATAGGGACCAGCGCTTGCTGGAACATGACAAAGACAACTCAGACATTCAGCATTGACCGCAGGGGAAAGTTGTCAATCGTATCTGAAAAACTGCAGCAAAAATCACCCATTCGATGGAAAAACCACCGCAAAACCGCCGACTGCATCCAGAAAAACACAGAATCCTAAAAACCACCGAAGACCTACTGAATCGATTCGAAAAAATACCAGATCAATCCGAGAAAAGCCAAAGACTCGCTGAACAGAGTGCCAACCACCCGCTGGAAAAAGCAGACGAACTGGCAAAAGAAAAAACTACCGCAACTTTTAAAAGTTGTTTGCAAAAGAAATACTGCACAAAATGCCTGAAATTAATAATTAAGGTCCTATGAATAATAATAAAAAGGTCTGTTACAGGGAAAAAAAAAACCCTATTTGAAAAATTATAAATAGACTTTTTGCTGCAATTTAAAAGAATAAATGGTTTAATAATTATTAAATAAAAACGGAAATATTTTTTACATGGAAACCTATGTGATTCGCCCAGGAGCCAGATTTGCATTTGTGGAGTCTGTACACAACAACAAAAAACCCTGCCAAAATGACTTTTAAAATTTTTGTTTTGGGGCAAACTAAAACAATACAAAAAAAAACATTTTCAAAAACTTCAAAACAGTTTCTCTCTGCGCTAAAATCAAAAGAAGAGGCGGAATCTGTTGCCTTAGTTGAGTTAGTGCAGTGGCATTGTTGGATTTATATGTAAAAGCATATATTATTTTGCCATAAATTTTGTATTTATTTTTTTTAAATTGTTATTTTTACACATCATATGGTCTTGTTTGGTGGTATTGATAAAACCAGACTCTGACCTTTCCAATGACACCTCACTTAACCTTGACACCTCACTTAATTAGTGACACCTCACTTAATTGTGCGGTGTACAATTCAGAGATGCAGGAATCCATTGTCCCCATCCCCTGTCTCTCCTCACTGCAGTGCCACGGTCTAGGTTGTTGATGAAACAATGTGCTGCATTATCAGCTCCACACTTGCTGGCAGTGTGGGAAATGAGAAGGTGAGTTAGTGCAGCATCACTGTTCACTTTATAATTGTAAACTGGATAATAGTGCTGCATTAGAAAAAAAAGCAAGAAATAATATTTTTGAAATTGCAACGTATGGGGAAATTCACCGGTCGGTGCAATTTTGTGACAAACTTGGCTCTCTTTGAATAACCCCTTATATAATTCTTTTACGTTTTTGAGAATTATATCTCCTACTTAAATCTTTTATTGCTCAAACTTGAGAAAAGTAACAGATACATGAGAACAGAAATAGAACATGTTGTAGAAAGTAACAGCTTATTAAAAAGACAACCTGCGAGAATCATTCTGCCTGGAATATTTTTAACGTATTTGATAAAATATTAAAAACACAGCCAACAAAGTATTTTTATGTTAACTCATATGTAAAATATATATTTACTTAAATGTATATTTATATGTTTTACACATATATAATATCTTCTGTGGATGTATAAATTAGAAAATATACAGCTCTCTTAAAATGTAAATACAAACACACAAAAATCAAAAGCAAAGTGTATTAATTATTATAATTATTGCCACTTAGATTAATATTTTTAACACCTTCACTGCTATGATTGAGTTAATTCAACCTTCAAAAGCTCCATGAAGTCCTCAAGAGTGAAGTTAGTGTTTAAATGGGCTCCCGAATATGTTCCTTCAGTTACAGTTCTTATACTTTTGATGTACTGTAATTCACAGAATTACGAGACTCATTTTGGAGATCTGCAGTAGACGTGCTATAGGGGGATTGACAAGAAGAGAGTCCTAAGTCTGTAAGTATAGAACATAATACAGTCTCATTGTAGTGATAATTACAATTCATGGTTGATTTTTTTTTCCCCATCTGAAGCTCGGGTCTAATGGTAGTTTAAAGTTTTATATAAAAAGGTGTCTATGCAGGCAACAAATCTGTATTTTAAATTTTATTAAGGTTTCATAATCAAGTTTTAGAACCTATAAAGTGGAGGTAAACATTTCAATAAAATCAAATTTAATTTAACGTCAAATTACATTACATAAAAGTATTGGTAATTGGTATTGTCCAGTACCTGAAAAAATGTAATGGTGCTTGTATGCAGTATTTAAAAAATTAAAAAATGGTGCATCCCTAGTTGCAACTGCAGTGAAATTTGACTGTTCAGAAAAAACAATGTTAGGCAAAGTTGCTACAAACAACCTCAAACAACAATGTCACCATTATACTTCAATGGAAGGAGTAAATTGCCACGACATCAAAAGAGGGCAGCAGTAGGCCTGGTGTCAGGATCTGTGCCTGCAGTATGTTGCCAGAACAGCACATGGAAGGTGCTGCTCAGTACCAGCATCAATGCTTCCAGAGCCTAAACAGTATATCACAGTACACTACACACCCCTGCTTGCATAAAGGTCCACTCCCCCTATCTAACTTGGCTCTGCATTGCAAGTCTAATCATAGAAAACATAGAAAACATAGAAAAATGTCGGCAGATAAGAACCTTTCGGCCCATCTAGTCTGCCCAATTACATGGATACTTTACCTGGATTTATCTTTTGTTTAGGATAGCCTTATGCCTATCCCATGCTTGCTTAAATTCAATTACTGTTTTGGCCTCTACCACGTCTACTGGAAGACTGTTCCATGTATCCACCACCCTCTCAGTAAAATAATGCTTCCTGATGTTACTTTTAAACCTTTGCCCCTCTAATCTAAGACTATGTCCTCTTGTTTTGCTACTTTGTTTCCTTTTAAATATACTCCCTTCCTCTACCTTGTGGATTCCCTTTACGTATTTAAATGTTTCTATCATATCTCCTCTGTCTCGTCTTTTTTCCAAGCTGTACATGTTAAGATCATTAAGCCTTTCCTGGTAACTTTTCTCCTTCAAGCCGTACACCATTTTAGTAGCCCTTCTCTGAACTCTCTCTAAGATGTCTATATCCTTCTGGAGATACGGTCTCCAGTACTGCACACAGTACTCCAAGTGAGGTCTCACCAGTGCTCTGTACAGTGGCATGAGCACTTCCCTTTTCCTACTGCTAATACCTCTCCCTACACAACCAAGCATTCTGCTAGCATTTCCTGCTGCTCTATTACATTGACTACTTACCCTTAGATCCTCTGAAATAATGACCCCTAAATCCCTAAATCCTGCTAGTATTCTGACCTATTCTCTGTTACTCCTGATAACTGTGTACCAGACCCACTGCTGCCCACCCTGTACCAACCCTTGACCTCGGCTCACCCCTTGACTACGCTCTTGTCAGGGTGGCACCTGGCATACGCCGTGGTGGGACCCGAGTTCAGGTGGTTAGAGCTCTTTAGGCAGGAATATTCTGGAGGCACCTGGGAGTAAGCTGACTGAGGCAGGTCTGAGTCCATGGCGAGGTACAAAGGGGTGAAGAGAATGTGTAGTCAGGGACGGTCCATGGATCAAAGGGCTGGTAGCAAGGAGGCAATGTCAGTGGGTTAAGCAGGGTCTGGTACACAGTTATCAGCAGGAACATAAGCAGGTTAGAATAGCACAAGGTTGACTTGTCAATGCAAAGCCAAGTTGCAGGAGTGGGAGTTGATCTTTTATTAGACAGACAGGAGGTGTGGTGTGTGTTTGAGATTGTGCTTGACTGTTAGCCCCTATCATTGCTGGACAGGTCTGAGGCAGCACTTTACATGTCTGCACACATGCAGATACAGTTCTTGTTCACACACCGGTACAGATCCCTGACAGCTCTCTGGAAATACCCTCTTGTACTGAGCCTTCGATCTCCCAGTGTCTGTTTACCCAAAGGTACCATCAGTGTGTCCCTGCACACTGGGCTCAGATCCCCTCACCCTGCACTAGAGTCTCACCATGGCTCATGCCAGGTGCCACCCTGACACCTGGTAAGTATCAAAAGAAGCAGCCACAAGTTGGGATCTTGTAGGTGAAAATACATACCAGGTCTTGCCGCCATCTTTTGTCATACTTCAGCTTGGCCCTCATAATTCTTGTGCACAACCCAAACTGATTCCAAATACTGAAATAGTGCAACACATTTCTTGAGAAACCTCTTACAAAAAAATTGCAGTGAGTGTTGCATACCCCTGCAGCCTACTCCCAAAGGTTCTCACAAACCCTCAGAATTCTCAGCTGTTGTCATGCCCACCTTCAGCAAATGATCCATAGTTTCTGTATCCTGTTACACCAGTGTCAGAAAAACTGAACTGATTTTATATATTTTATTTTTTACCTCCTGGGAAATAGGCATTTCTAACAGGGAAACATCACAGGGTATCAGACTACTATTGCTGCATTAATTAAAAAAACAAAACAACAATTACAAAACCCTGTTGAGACTACCTTAATAGCATGCCTGGACTGTTAGTCCACCATACATCCCATTGATGTAGCTGTAGCTCTTGGGCTGCTGTTATTGATTCAACTGTACCCCAATCTGCAGCATGTTCCTCTGGCATTACTGCTCCACCACTGGGTAAGACTGGTTTGACCTCAGAACTCTGTCATCTAGCAGTGAAATCTTAAGTGCAGTCCCTATCTTGGTGTTGAACAGTGTTACCACATGCTCCCCAGCCTGTGTGTCTACTCTGGCACCATTCAGAAGCCAACAATGTTGAGAGACAGACAATCAATGACTGATTTAGTGTTGCCAAGGAATTGCCTCCAGAGTACCCTGGTCCAGGGTGCCACCATGTTGTGGGAAGGATGTGGGTGCACACCTGGGTATGACAAGCATGCTCCATTGCATATGACCAAAAGGTACATTAAATTTAGGGGCAACCTTTTTGTGCATCATAAGGTCATCATCTAACAGAATATGGGATCAGAAAACACTTGCTTCAGCAACAATCTTGTGTCACCATGTTGATACACTGCTCCCCAACCAACAGAACTCCCCATTGAAAGCAACAGGTTACCAAGAATCAAGCTGACAGAAGATAGGAATATCAGCCATCAGGGATCTGTTGTTGCCTGCGGCTGAGGGGGTTGAACCTCAATAAAGTTCTGGAGCATCTCTCTCTTCTGTCAGTCCAAGACCACCTTCTGGGACCAACTCCAGATAATCAATGAAAGAATTGTTGGGCATGGTACATGGAAGACCCTGCTTTGACATACTTTGAGCTGAAGTATGAGCTTGAACCTGGGTCAACAGAGTGTCAATGAGCAACAAATCCATATTTTCTGCCCCGCTAGAACTGAACTCTCCCCATGAACACTGTGCTTATATATGGCTATAGATACTTTGTAATGCCAATTTCAATTTAATGAGTAATTTCTTAACCTTTTTTATAGGGCCTCTGTGGTCTGGTCACCCCTTTCCTAATTGGTTCATGGTTTTCTGTATCTTAGAGAGTTTCTGTATCTAATATTCATAAAGTCACCATGATTTTTAAATTGTTCTTCTGTAGGTCTATATCTTTAAACAGCAAACATTGTTGGCTCCAGAAACAAATCTTAAGTTAATGAAAAGGAAATTTAATTAATCTCCATTGGTGTTACTCTATGTTGATGTTGTGAATAATTCCAATTCCTCATTTCGCTAATAGTAACTGTCTTGAAGCAGCCAATGAGACAAAATTACCCATAAAATGGTTTGGCGTTCACAGAAAGAATTGCATACAGGAGGACATAGATTTCAAGCAATTTGTTGCCCTAATTTCACAAAATGTTGCACTAATTTCACAAAGATCTTACTGAATTTTCACTGTTATTGTAACGGAAATGATTAAATGTGCACATATAGGTTTAACTGTCATATTAATAAACTAAAATGTATAATAATGGATAGGAGCATGGTTGGGGTCTCTAATCCCTCCGTGCTTATATTATAATTGCTTCCAGTCATATGTTTAAAATTTAACAGGAAGCAACAAGTACGACCTTAAATATTACGAAATACATTACTTGTATGGTGCATGAATAATTCCACAGCTGCAATTATTAGGATACATTTATAATGCAGATTGCTTGACAGGATCACAATGGTAATTATGTCAGAATGAAATAAATAATGACTTCACAATGAAATATGCCATTAGGAACAGAAAGAGAATGCACACACATGAAATTAATGTATTTGGTAGCATATGATAATGAAATAAGAAAAGCAGTTGTATTGAGATGTGAAATACAAAATGTTCTCAGAGACTATGGATTTGTATTTTTTTCTTTCAATATGTTGGCTCTGTTTAATAAATCTTATTCTTTGAATAATCATATTGCTAAGCCCTTTCACTTTAACCTTCTTTAAAAACGTTGTCTATATTAGACCCAAACTAAACCCTTTGCCTAGATTTCCAGAAATCCTATTAATTACTAATGTAATAATAGAGAAAATATTAAAATAATGTTATGAGAGTAATTTTATAAAAAAAATTCATTCTTACTACAATTGACAACAAATACATATACGAATCTGTCACTTGACAGTGAGTTGTGGCATGTTCGTAACAAACTTGATACATTAAGATCAAATACCAAATATGGAAAAAATCTGTAATTTATGTTTTCCCCTGAGAATGCTATCTTGTATGCAATTTTTTATTTTCAGTAATAATACAAATAATTTAAGTTTCGATTTAAGCAACGCTTTATTTGAAAGAATAAAAAGTCAAGCACATATTTGGCTGGGGCCCGTGATGTTTGGCGGCCGGCAGTGCTGTCCTCGCTGCTTGCTGGCCGGCCGACAGAGTGATATTGTTGGTGATTGTGGCCGCAGGACAGTTGATGTGGCCTGGGCGCAGCATGATGACGCAACGCCTGGTGAATTTAAAATCCCAGTGCCGACCGAGTCATTTTCATATCGTAATTTGTTCCTGACTAGTGCGTTCTTGTTGCCTTTGTATCAGTTTTAGGTCTACCGACTCTGGCTTTGTTTGCTGACTACTCTTTTGGCATTAACCCCTTGTTCTTCTTGATTTACGTATCTACCTTGGCTCCATTTCTGACTATTCATTAGGCTACTTTTGTATTGCAGTTCCTGTGTAAAGAATTCTAGCATGTATGACTTTCCTCTCTGACTCTGAACTTCTGGCGTGTATGACTTCCCTCTCTGACTCTGAACTTCTGGCGTGTATGACTTCCCTCTCTGGTTCTTACCTTGGCTTGCTTTTGATCTCATACGTTCTGTGTGTCTGACCTGTATATTAGTAATCAGGCTATTCTAAAGACCGGCAGGGTACTTTAGGCAGTGTCTACAGTAGGGATCAAGGGAATCCATTATAATAGTATTATAAATTTTGCAAAGGCTAAAATTGCCAATAGAGGTATAAATATGAACTAACACAGGACTAGTGGAGAGCAATGCCAATGTAGGCTTTATCTAACTCGACAAACAGGGTTTATGAATTCTTCTAAACTATGTACTGAAATTTTCTACAATGTTTTGGAAGCCCTGCTTGTATGTACCACCAGAAAAGAGATCTTGAGCTTCAATGTGATTTGCAACACTGCAAAGATTTGTTGCCCATACAGGACAAGACAAATCATAATTTCTACCAATTTATACTGGAAACTCTGTGAATGTCTGCTCCATACAGTGTTTAGCTCCCCATGTCTGATGGGCTCTTGCTTCTGCTTTAAGTTTCCATTTAGAAAAGGTTAGATGTCAAGAATGAGTCTTCGCCTGTTCTCCAGGTGTATAAACACTGTTAAAATGTTAATGGTATTCATGGATTGTAAAGCTCAGAGGTTTCCCCTTAAAGTAGACGCTAATGGAATGGAAATTCAACCGTGTCTTCTTGCTTCCCAAGCTGGCTGAGTCACTGAGGCAAAGAGAGCTGGATTTAACAACAGCTTCTGGCAGGCATTGCGGAAACTGAAGAAGATGGAAAATAAATAAAAAAAACATTTAAAGCAGTCAGAAACTCAAAAGATATATCTTTCGACTCACCTCCTTTGGAAAAAGGTTTCCAGTTATTTGAACAAATCTTACCCTTTAACCCCCTTAGTGCCAGAGTGGTGAGCAATTGAGCAGTCCATTACACAACAACACTTTGAACATCCCTCTGGTGCTCAAAGGATTAAATCATCTCTTTTTTGCTCGATGTTATCTCAGTGCTATCACCTGTTATATATAATTTGCATTTAGTGTCTGTTTCAGTATCATTTTCCTACACACAAGGGGAATAAACTGCCAGCAATTTTTACAGTTAAATAGTCTGTCTCAGATGTGGATTTTAAAAGGTAAACCCTTTAAAATGATTTCCAGTCATGTCTATTTAAAAAAGCAGCAATTAAAACACAAGCAAACATTATCAAATTCTTTATTTAATGCAAAACCTACAATCCTTGCTAAAGATGGCCCTTACTTTAAATCAGTGTTTCCCAACCCACTCCTCAGGGAGCTCTAACATGCCAGGTTTGCCAGACGCACAGCACAGGACATACCATTTGCTGCTCAATGATTGCAGTATTCAGTCAACATTTCCCTAAGGTAATCCTTAACCCCTTCACTATCACGATCTTGATTACATTATCCGCAATAGCTAACTCTGCAGCCCACGATCGCGTTAACAAAATCTGGAGCTATGATGTATCACTGCAGAAGAAATGTGTTTGTTGCAAATTCACTTAATTTGCATTTGGGTTCCAGAAGGTGCCCCTAAAATTTTAGTATTGTGAGCATGATGCATGAGGTGCTAACACTTTTTTAAAACCAGCTGAAGAATGTCTCTCACAGCTCAGCCTAGATCAATGTTTCCCAAACCTGTCCTCAGGACCCACTGACAGGCCAGGTTTCTCAGATATCTGAAGCACAGCACAGGTGATATGATTTGTTGCTCAGTGATTGCAGGATTCAGTCTGCATTTCCCCAAGAAGATCTGTAAAATATGGCCTGGTTGAGGATCCCGAGGACGGGTTTGGGAAACACTGGCCTAGATGATCCTGCACGTAGCTCAGACGTGTTGTAACTTCATGTGGCCAGCAGATGGCGTCAGGGGACATCTGCCTGTCAAAGAGATTATTACAGTAAAAACGACATTGGGAAAATTTCCAAATATTTCTCACTCTATGATTTAATTATAAATGATTATTCATAAAAAAATCACAGGTTCCTGACAGTGTTGTTATTCATTTCTTTTTGAAAATCTCTTGTTAGTGAAGTGGTTAAAATCTGTTCTGTTCTGAGAACAGGGTTGGTTGGGAAACACTGCTTTAAAAATACATATTTCTTACACCACTTTGGATATCACCAAAAAACTACCATAAACATTTTAGAGGCCCACTTTCACACTGACACAAATACTCACAAAAAGACATACACATACAGTCAGGTCCAGAAATATTGGGACATCGACACAATTCTAACATCTTTGGCTCTATACACCACCACAATGGAGTTGGAATGAAACAAACACAATGTGCTTTAACTGCAGACTGCTGTAAATCCTACACCTTTCACCTGAGTTGGATGTACATACCCTCAAATGAAAGCTGACAGTCTGCAGTTAAAGCACATTGTGTTTCATTCCAACTCCATTGGTGTATAGAGCCAAAGATGTTAGAATTGTGTCGCTGTCCCAATATTTCTGGACCTGACTTATGTATATTCAGGAAATACCCTTGTCAAGTCAACTCCAGTGGCTCGACATATAGATATTAAATAGATGCATATTTTTTTATGGAATTTTATTATATGAAGGCTTTTGTAAAGTCAGCTATGCACAGAGACATAATACTAACTAAAAAAAATTGCCTTTCTGTTCCCCTCACTAATAATCCTTGCTCTGAAATCTTTGACCCAGTGCTTATGAGATGCAAGAGAGCAGTGTGTGAGGAGTAGGCAAGGCTTAACTGGAGCTCACAACACCAGAGCTGGCTAACACCCATCAGGAGTGAGGGAAAGCAGAGGGGGGGGGGGGGGTTCTGCGAGCCCGATGAATCTCCCAGTAAAGTTGAATGGCTAATAATCTCAGTATGAGCACTACGAATACCCTTATGCACAGGGGTTAAATCCTAAAAAAATAAGTGTGGGAACTCCAACATTTCTGTACATTCTGGTCTCAAAGATTACAGGGAGCCGTAGCAGCTGCAGCACTTCTTTATGCATTAGAAAGAATGCCATTCCTCTGACAATCTCTGAGAAATTCTTGTTCCCATGTCTTGTTCCCAATGTACTTAAATCGAGGATAAACCCTTACATATTGACAGTTTTACAAAATTGTGTCTATATAGAAAAGGTATTGGAGCTTCCCAGTATATCAGCCAAAAGAGAACCAAGTTCCTCCTGCTAAAATAGTGAGGGAACTGTGTTCCCAAGCGTTCCTGCAGGACTTGACCCCTGCTTATGCAGGATATTTAATAATTCTTATTATCTATTTTTATCAAATTAACTGTATTTGACAAGAGAGATAATCTATGCCTGTATGCTAATACCGCAAAACACATTTGAACATGTGTAAGATAAGGGGACACCATCTAGTGTTTAGAAGCTTTCATCTCAAAAATATTCATTTGAAAGATAAATGACTACCTTTATAGGTTTATAACTTTATAGGTTTGTTTTTTTGTATTAAAGATATTTTCTTTTCTGGTATAGAAACATAAGGTAAAAATATCTATGCAAGTATATAAATATATTTATGAAAATATATTTTTATAATCAATATAGTCTATATATTCACAGTAAATATATACTCCAAATATTTGTAGAGTATAACTGTGCAAACAGTATAATTACTGAAGAATAGAATTAAGCTGTTTAAAATGTAAGTTGCTGATCTAATTGCAAAGGAATCTAGCTGATAAAGAAGTACTTTAAAATCCTTGAAATGGGCGAAATAACGAGAGATATTAAATCAAATATGACAAAAGAGAGACGGTCTGTCTGGAATAATTATAGTTGTTCTTTGTTCAAAATAAGATAGGGAGATTGACCTCTGACCTAGGATAAGGGATTTAAAATTAATTTGTGAAATTTTAATTGAAAAGCAACACTACCATCTTGAGGTATAGTAAATATTATATATTAACAATAAATTGGAGAATCCCATAGAGAAAGCAAATATTTAAATGAGGAGGTAGATTTTGAGTGACATCAAATCTACTATAATTTGCCATGCACTGTTCATTCAGATCATTCCAGGACAAGACACACAATACATTCAGATCATCTCAGGACATTACACCTCATTTAAATTAGGACCACATCTAAATTTTCCCTCATGGGAATGCACAATTCTAACTCTCATGCATTGATTATCTGACGTTGATAATTTTCACATATTCCAAAACAATACATTATATTTAAAGAATATCGCTGCAGTAACTACAGAAACATTGAATCCAGATTTGGACAGGTAATGTATGAAAGCAAATTAAGGAATTAATGTAATTATATATATCTGGAGTATTTTTTGCAATGAATGTAGACTGAGATTTATCTCGGATTAGATCCGGAATCTTTAAAATATTTATATTCTGCAGATAGAGATATAAAAAAGAGAATCGGATACAAGGATTTTATCCTAAAGTATTTGTTGCAGTGATATACAGATATATATGTATTGAAATTCGAAGTTACTGTGACTGAAATTAATAAGCAAGGAATTATATAACTACAATATAAAAAGCAGAAGATTAGAAGCTTAATTCTCATTATTAGGGGAGGATTCACTAAATAAGTTTTCATTACTTATCATTCTAGAAATAGAATAAGTGATAGCTCATCTCTTGTTGATCCATGTAGTATAGAGAGATACATATATCTCTACAAGATCTAGCTTGTTAAACATTGGTTTGCTGGGAAATACATGTTAATTGTTTTCGTTAAGCAGAAATGTTTATTAACCATTTGTGTATAGTTACTAACTGAGAAAGTAAATTATATTAATCATATATGCAGTTACTAACAGGAGATACATATATTGGGAAGCTAGTATTCTATGTGCTGATGGATGGATGTTGTTTATAAATCTTTGTTTATGATTAGGGATGAGTCGAACACCCCCGAGTTCGGTTTGCATGCGAACTCGAACTTTTCAAAAGTTCGAATTTGAACTCGAACACGAACATGAATTCAATACAAGTCAATGGGACTCAAAGTTCGATTTTTAGAGTGCCCTCCAATAGGGCATATATGCAAGATATTTGCCATAATAGGTGTATGGGGGTCCGGGTGGTGCCCTGGGGACAGGAAACCAGGACAAAAAGTAAAAAAAGTTTTTAAAGGGACAGTGAGTTTTCCATGAAATAAGGGTTAAAAATAAAAACGAAAAATTTCTTCAAATATCATGCCTAGGAGATCCCCATAACCTGCCCGTGTAGTGACGGATTTCTAGGATGTATAGAAACATTTAAAAACAATGTCCGGGTCCGGGTAGTGCCCTGGGGGACAGGAAACAAGGACAAAAAGTTTTAAAAAAATATGTTTTTAACCCATTCACTGTTGACAACGTGTGGGACACGTCCTCAGTTACTCCCACTGTATGCTGAGGAGGATGTGTCCCACACATCACCAGCTTTGCGGGACCCCCGGCGGAGATATTCACCTCTCAGTCCAGGGTCCCGCGACGTTCTGACTTCAGCATCCTCGGACGCTGAAGTCAAGCTCCTCCCGACATAAATGACATCATCGCGCCATCCCGATAGGGAGGTCCCACAAAAAGAAGCCAGGCACTGCTTAAAAGGGGAGAGTCTCCCCTTTTAAGCGGTACCTGGCTTTAACCCCTTAGGCACCGGGTCGCACTTCGGCACCTTGCGGCGCCGAAGTGTGACCTAGCTCCGGTGGAGGACCGCCATCTTGGATGGCGGCTCCACCCCCGGGTGCCCCCTCACTGCCTGATGTCTTCACGCACAGCTTGATGATGTCAGATAGCCGGGGAACCCCTAGCTGCCCGGAATCCCTTGGTGGAGATAGGGGGTTCATTTGAACCCTGATATCTCCAGAACCGTGCAGCTAGGGGGTCATAGAGGGTGTCAATCAAAAGGCCTGAGCATGGCCTTTCGAATGATACTCAACATGGCCAGGTATAAAGTAAAAAAATAAAAAATAGAATAACATGTATTTTTTTTTGTGTGTTATTTTTATTAATGTAGCAATATTGTTCACATTTCAATTATAATGTGAACAATGATGCTGCACTAATGAATTTTTTTCTATGGTGTGCCTTTGCTAAAAATCACATAATTCCCCCCAAAAAATGTAATAAGTCCCCATTTCTAATTTTTGTACAAGCGCACCCCATAGAAAATATAACTGCAAATGTTCATGTGATAAAAGGTGAAAAAAAAACACTTTACACGCTGCAGATGATTAAAAATTCAAGTTTTATTGCATTTTTTTGTTATAATATACAGGCAGAACATGACGTATACATATAAAAATGATATATTATGAATCTGCCGAGTCTGCCGGAAAGAACAATATCTAATATGTCTGGGTCGTATAATAAAATGTGGCTTCAAATCGCATTTAAACATGATGAGCGAAAGCGGTAAAAATTAGCTCAGCACACAGCGGTGAAATGCCGCAGCAGTGAAAGGGTTAAAGGAACAGTGAGTTTTCCAGAAAATAAGGGTTAAAAATAAAACCGAAAAATTCCTTTAAATATCGTGCCTAGGAGGTCCCCATAACCTGCCCGTGAAGTGGCGGATTTGTAGGATGTATAGAAACATCGCCATCACAGATCCACACACGACACCTAACACTCCCAGTCTGCATACAATGTATCATATTCATGAGACCGGACTAATTAGAAGCACATGTTATTTCCAAACACTAATTAAACACCTGTTTACGCCGTTTGAGAGCACAGGTCATTTAGAGGTGAGAATCTTTGCACCTAAACATTAGTTTTTAATTCAATATCTAATAAACCGTTGCGTATAATATTCTGCAGTAAAGAGTCTCTTTATTTCTAGATTTTTTAGTATTTCTTAAGCATTTTTTATTCTTTTTTTCAATTATTTTTTTTTTTGAACTCGAACCGAAAACGCCAAAAAGTTCGACGTTCGCGAACTGCCGATGTTCGAATCGAACTCCGAACTGATCGAACCGAACAGCTCATCCCTATTTATGATATGAGATTTGAAACTTTTTTGTATACGTAATAAATGTATATATGTTTTTATCCGGTTGTTGATTATTATATTTTTAAAGCAAAACACATACAATTAAAAGAATTTAGGAGAATTTCTAGGAAATATAGACGATTGATATTTATATCTCGTATAAGTTTCTTATTGAATATATCTTCGACATGCCCCAGGTTCTAGCATTTTCTAAAACCAACTGGAGAGTGTATATCACCGACAACTTCCTAACTGATCCTGCACGGAGCTTAGAACTGTAGTAACTTCATTTAGCCAGCAGATGGTGACACCTGCCTGCCAAAATAGGTTATTACAGCAAGGAATACATTGGGAATATTCCTAAATATTTCTTTCTGTATAATTAATTAAAAAAATGAAAAGGGGATTTCTTACCTAATTTGAAATGAATAAAATAATGTATATTATGGTGATGTTTTTACAAACTTAACTGTATATAAATATCTTAACAGGAGGGTATGTAAAAATAAATAAAAATGTTCAGAGAAATATCAGTCGGAATCAAATGAAATGCACTTTTCCTATTCACAATAATTTATATTTCTGGAAGCAATAATAGTTGATCTTTTCGTCTACAGTTATGTTGTAATTAACCAAACACTAAGGTATAGGCCATAGTCATAACCCTCTTATTTCTTATGAAAGGTGCTTGCTTTAACTATGTTAATTATATATAATATATGTCTCCTCATTACGGTGTGCATGTTAACTTCTTTGTGACCTATAGCAGGCTTCTGTCTACAGTAGAGATCAGTAAGTGCCATAAACAGTTAACATTTCGCATTTTTGCTCAGGTTAGACTAATTCTATGAACCTTCCAGTAAGTAAGCAGATATTCTTACACATACGCACTAACTTCTGCTGAGTACAAGAAAACGTTTTCTTAACTTTGCCAAGTAACATACAGCTTCTAAACGCTGTTGATCATAAAATATCTTAAAGCTCTATTAAATTCTCTCTACTTAAACGGCAAATGAGATATGGAGAGTGATGTCTTCTATTCGTTTTCTACTTATAAATCACAAATTACTTTTAGAACAAGGTGGTGTGATTTTATTAAGAGAGCTTTTCAGACTTGAGAAAGTATTTTTTTTTCTTAAGCTACGAACCATTATTATAGAACATTGTGGAAATGAACATAAAAATACAAATGGAATTAGATAGAAAGAAAACTAATGGGTCTATTCAAAGAAATGTGAAAGGAGAATTGACAGAAGTGAAAATTCTAGGTCAAAATAGCCAAACCAGAAAAATTCTCCCATTTATCTAATTTTCCAAATCAGCTATTTGGTCTTGATTGTTCTCTTCTCCTGCCAATTCTCCTGATTTTCACCTTTCTCTGAAGAACCCCGAATGTGTTGATGTATTAACAAATCTGACCAAAATTAACATATAACAGTTTTTTTAAACCAGAAATGTGGGTAGGTCAGTCACACAATATAGTGCAATGTGTAGTTTTGCTTTTTTGTACATCAGGTACATGATTTATGCCATCATAGCTAAGTGATTCATCATTATTAATCATTTTGATTATGAGTTGCTTTAGATCTAATGCACCAAAACACCTTTTAGACATTATCTACAGTGGAACATTTCAAAGTATCTCAGACATTTGCAAATATAATATATGAAAATATTTTAAAGTAATGTTGAATCTTATTTTACTTGCTTTGATTATGATTCACTGACGCTCCCTGTAGTTTGCCGATATCTGCACAGTTGCAAGTGTCTTCATTTATCCAATATGTCACAAATGGTAGTTGAGTTTAGGTTTTAATCTTAGGACCCACCTGTGAGGATGCACAGTGTGACTTTTTTAAAGTATTTGTGAGGTGAAACAACGAGGTTAACTGGGCTATTCAGATAAAGGTGAAAGCCAGGAGAACTGGCGGGAGAAGAGAACAATCTAGACCAAATAGCCGATTTGGAAAGTAAGATAAATGGGAGAATTTTTCGGGTTTGGCTATTTTGAACTAGAATTTTCACTTCTCCAGTCATTCTCCTAAATTTAGCAGTACTGACATTAAACGCTTCACTACAACAATCGAGTTACCTTGTTCTTCAAAAGCACATTTAGGTCCTGAACGCCTTCACACCCAAAATCGAGTTATCTCTATTTTGCATTGTGGTGCATTGAAAAGCACTCATTAGCATATCAAAAGACCATTTCACACCTTCTTAAAGCAAGATTAATGTGTCCCCTGTGGAGAAATGAAATCCTTGGTTTTATATCTCTCCAAACATTTTTTTCAAAACTTTTTTCTATTTTCTGAAACAGACTTTCTTATTATCATTCATTGGCGCGAATGATGGCCCAAACCGACACTTATGACTGTTGGGAGCAGAGTGAGACTGGGGTCAAATAGTCTCCAGTCTCCCTCCGCGAATCACTTCGCAGCCCTGTACTGCAACCCTCCATGGCATTCTATGGACTCCAAGAGGATATACACACGGTGGTGCAGAAGTGCTGCTGCAAGTATCAAGGAGGGTTAGTGCTGTGTTACGGTGATATGATGTTAAACGAGCATGCAATGGGGAAACCTGCAGGTGCAGGTTTTCCCTCTTGTGTCCCCGTTTTAGCGCATTTAATGTAATATGACCCATAGACTATAAAGGCTCCGGTAAGTTTACAACAGCTCTGGTTAACTTAGCACCAACTTTGCAATACAGCCCAAGGTTTTTTGCCTGTCTGGTTAAACCTTAATGCTATAGTTAACTCTTTCAATACTGTGATCAAGTTGACTAGTTCTTCAAAAGTAACTATGATAATGTGAACGTGTGTAAGATGGGGCACTATAAGGTAATTGTGGCAGATTAGATATCGATAGACAGATTTGTATCGATATATATATATATATATATATCTATAGATGCCAGTGGCCATTTTGCACAGCTGCCCTAGTAAATCAATGCCTGAGATTCTAGCCTGTTCAAGGAAGTAATTAGCATGTTAGTGACCCTTTTCTCTGTGAAGTCATCGAAGGTGTGAATGGAAGAAATTACCCTTGTTTGTTCTTCTCAGCAGGTGGGAGGTGCAATGGACTCTTTTCCACTACCCTGAGCAGACTGAGTGGCACCGCAAGGGCATTTCAAAGAAGCAATCATATCCTTTGATCACTAGAGGTGGTCTTTGGAGATGATTGATATCTTTGGGACTAGAATTAATGAATGAAGCGTACTGAGCGTGCCCAGGAGAGGGGAATGCTGGGAAATGTAGTGTAGGGGGATGTACCATTTATGTTTTTTTTTGAATGACCAGGAAACCCTATATATTCTGGAGCATGCCATGTGGCTGTGCGGGTCAAAGAGGGGTCACTCTACGTGATGATCTGTCCATGCTTCTATCTCCAGCAACAGTCTGAGTAGCTTATTGAAGTGTAAGTAAGGCTCTGTGTTTTAATCTTTTTCTTTTATCTGCTGTGTATTGTGTAATGTGTAATCATTGATTTATCATATCCATCTTTCTGTAACAAATGCACTGTGATTTTTTATCATAATAAATTCAACTTATTAAGTTCTGTATTCTGACTGATATTTGCTCCACTCTAACTGAAGGGACTGGATTATTGTTTTTCTTGTTTTAAGCTCGAGTATCTACTAAATTGTGAGTTGAGGTGGCTGGGACGGGTGGGTAGGCACAGCGGGGGATAGTTGTCTGCGTAGTCATTATTTGGGTCTAGGGTAGACAGATAGTGAATTTTTTAACCCTGCGTATTTTGCTGTGGCGCGCATAGTGTTCGGGACAACTGGTGGT
Organism: Leptobrachium leishanense; assembly: GCA_009667805.1. NCBI lineage: Eukaryota > Metazoa > Chordata > Amphibia > Anura > Megophryidae > Leptobrachium > Leptobrachium leishanense. Next base: position 208,445,155 of record CM019065.1, on the reverse strand, counting down.
AGCATAACGAATAGAGTAAGAAACTGGGTGTGTGGATTGTGGAAAACGTAGTCACTACCCCAGGTCGAGAGAAGACAGGTACGGCATTGCAATCCTGGGACCACTTGATCACGCTCTACGTGCCTGTCGCGAGTGGAGATGTTGCCGGAACGGTTAGGTCAGCGTGCGCGAGGGATTGTTGTCCGCATAGTCATTATCTGGGTCTAGGATAGATGGATAGTGAATTGCTTAACTCTGCGTCTTTCGCTGCGGTGCGCGTAGTTGTCGTGACAGTAATGTATATGTATAAAATAATATAATAAGAAACAAATTATTATTGTCATATTCTTCCTATAAGGAATTAATGATGTGTAAAAAAAAGAGATAAAATTACACAAGAAGTATAACAATAACATAATAGAATACCCCTCTGGCGCTATGGAATTTCAATATAATCATACAATGAACAGACATGCGTCTTACAGTGATTCACTATCATAATAAATGCGCACTATTTTATTAGTGAATCCCTGTAAGATGCACGTGTAAGACGCCCGTCTATTCACTTTATAATAATATTGAAACTCTGTAGTGCCAGGGGGATATTCTATTCTGTTATTGTTAGATCTTCAAAAGCTCTTTAAGGCACCAATGATCGAGTTTGATCTGGACTTATTCTAGAGAATTAGAAACACATTTTGTTTAATTGTAAATGTATAAATGCGTGCGTCATTGGCTGCAGGAGGGTGGCTTGAGTTCAAGCAGTCCTGCAGCAGCAAATGACTTGCGCCGCGTGCAAACTGGTGGGCTGGCTGGATACAGTCCATAGAGGGCAGTGAGGCATGCTATGCTGTCCCGCGGCATTCAGTCCCACCTGCCGTGTGGGGCCGGCATAGCATGCCCCGTGAAGTAAAAGGGCTAAATACCCAGTGAACTTTCATGTCACCTGCTAAACATCAATGAAAAACACTTTAGGTGAAAACTTAAAACTAATATATCAACAAATGTAAAGATGTGTGTAAAGATGTGGGTTCATTTTATAACAAGCACCAAACAACCACAATTTGAGTAAAAAAAAAAATCACAATAGTTTGACTGTACAATACAGAAAGTAATCAGTCCCACACTCTATTCCCAATACTCCTGGGTGGCAGCATGCACTGTAAGTATTCAGCTCCATGTCATATAAAGATTGTGCCCAAGCTAAATGATCATAGAGGGTTTTAATTGCTTCAATGGCTTTTAAAGTGTAATTTCACCTGCCAGCATCAAGGTATACCTCTGTAACTGAAGAACTGACAAAATAGCAAGAATTGGGTTAATTTACAACCAGCACCAAACAACACCTTTTTGTAACTACTCCCTGTATTTTGCACCCATGTCATATTTGCTGCTGACGTCTATTAATGGCCTGCACGTAACACCAAGCAAATCTATTTGCAGAAACCTTAAAAGTGTTAGGATTTGCACTTAGTAAACTGTTCTGCAAAGCAGTCTCTTTTTTTTTTACAGATCTTAAATTTAATTTTAATTCACACATTTTGTATAGGTGGTAGATTTTTTGTACTGTTTTTGGTCGGCAGTATGGCATCTTGGCATGTGATACCAAATGTGTAAACCTGATAAATTGCAGTCAGTAGAGATTAAATCAGCATTTAGACTTTTATGTTATTTTGTGTTTAAAATATATTTCATATTGATATTAACTATTTTAGGTCATGAAATACTGTTCGGAGTAAAAAAAAAAAATTACAACACACGTCTCTCGCTTTTCACGGGGAATCCCACATCCTGCTAAAGGGAAACAATTATACTTTTTTTGCTCTATAGCTTTTAAAGTTAATTAGCTCATTGCATCAACTGCAAGGACCTTCTAACTGTATAACAGAAGACTCTGAAAGGATGTGCTGGAGAAACACTAAACTTAACAGCTGTGGGGGATTTCTTAGCCAACATGCTTGTGATTGTCACCCGAAGAAGCAAATCAAATCTGTCATAGATAATCCTTCTGACATTTGAAGGGCCAAAAGGTGTATAATTTCTGTGTGATTTCTCATTGTTATGCTGAAAGAAACCTACCACCAATTTCCTTGTATCTGCAGGTCCTCACAAGCAACAAGGACTTTAATCTTGTTTTTGACAGCGATGCAGTGATCTGAAAATCATCACTATAAGATTATTAGGTCATGGGCAGGATACTGAAAAGGTAGAGATGAAAATCTGAATTAAATCTTCAGGAAACCATGTCACACATGATGATGTAGCTCGCAGAACAGAAATGGAGAGAGCGCTTGTATTAAAGCAGGTTACTGGGACATAGGGTGAAAGGGCAACTGTAAATTTAATTCTAGTTGTGATTCCTCAATAGGATGATTGAAGTATAATGGATTCCATTTCCCAGGAGGTTAATGGATGGTGACCTGTCTGTATATATTTGTGTGTGTGATTGTTTCCCTATTTGGTCTGTCTCATTGTGTTACGCTATTATACCTCTCCATTTTGCCTTAATCCCTCATTCAAATTTTCTCGATGTTATTTTTAGTTCCCCGTTGCTTTAATTTTTCTATGCAGATCTTAAATTTCAGAAGCCAATTAGTTTTCCAGCTCTTACCTTTCGTAATTTTTTTTTACAATTCTCTAGAAGATAGTTGATTTACGGAACTGGCATCGTTATGTATAAACAAACTAATTTTATTACGTTTCTTAAAATTGGTACATAGGCTTGATTTATATATTATGCATAAATTAGTGAAACCTTGTTCCCTTTACATGTACTTTGATTCTTTTACGGTTTGCAATGAATCCTTTTTTTAAAAAAATGGTTATTGAATATTTTCCATTACGGTTTAATTGATTATTGAGAGACTGTGGGGTTTAGTCAGAAAATAAGTATTAGTAAATTCATGGACAACTTTCAGAATTTTGATTAAAATTTAAACTAAGATCGAATTTCATTAGAGACGAATTGTATTTCAACTTAATGTGAACACCAGCTTAGCCAAAGATCTAGAGCCCTATTCCAAGGTTGGTGCTAACTTAACCATAGCTGTACTAAACTTAACAACCCCATAGACTATATTGGCTTTGGTACGTTTATAACAGCTCTGGTTAAGTTAACACCAACCTTGGAATACAGCCTCTGGTCTTTTATCAAGTCAAAAAGGCCTGTTGGTCAAAATGTTGTTTACATTCAGTTGAAGTGGAAATTGTCTGCTGACAGAATTGTAGGAATGCTGGATTTTCATTGTAACTTTTGTTTTTAATACTTAATAAGATGGAACTTCTCTTATTCAACACCTCAAAAAAAAGGAAAAAGACAGTGTACAATCTGGTTTTATACATATGATGAACGGAGTTTTGCATGATACAGAAATACATTTAATTTCAGGAAGCACTATAAGGGACTGAAATGGACTGTTATCAGGTCAATAGAAGCATGAAGTTTAAACTTGAACATAAAATAATCCATCTACTTGACATTTTATACCAGGGCTATCAAACTCTGGCCCTCCAGATGTTTCTGACCTACACTCCCATGATTTTCTGGCCATCTATTGCATCCAAAGAATTCTGGGAATTGTAGGCCATCAACATCTGGAGGGGCAGAGTTTGACATCACTGATATACATTGTCAAGTAAATTGATCGTTTTATGTTCACATTTAATTTCCTCTGCTATATAATGTTGTTGTTTTTTTACTTTTTATCCATAAGATTTGAGTGAAACAACATGAACAAATATGATTCTCCACAGCTAAATTTGACATTATTGGATATTAAATGTGATTATTGAATAAAGGGTAAGCTAGTAGAAAAATAATTGATAATTTACAGTAACATTTGATACACAGATAATTATTTATACAGTTAATTACAAGTACTTTAATGGACTGTCATGAGGTCACTATAATAATGGACCACATATCAATAATCAATATAACCCTCACTGTTTATTGATGAAACCCCTTTGCAATTCCTCATTTTAATTTGGTCTTTCTGCAAACAACTTCCACTACTTGCAATGACCTTTATCACTTATTTTACCTCCCATCTTTTTCTGGAGTGATTTGTGAAGGAGTTGTTTTTCAATGACGAGCTATAGATTACTTTACTGTAGTAGTATTCAGTACCTGAAAATTCAGTCACAGAAAGCTATCATTTTACATTTCCCATAAGAAAATACATTTTTTGAAATTCATTGATTTTAGCCATTATTTATTAAAAAAACAAAACTTGGAACTGATATTTGAATGTGGTTCAAAGAATAATACATAAAATGTTTAACATATAACAAAATGAAAATAATGAACAAATATTCGAACTATTCCAAGCTTAAATAAATTGTTACAATTTATTTTCATAGGGACTGCATAACAATCACACAATACGTTTTGGCCTTGATATAAAACAATGGAACAATTACTCATAATTACTATTTAATAAACAAAGCTGGCTTTAAAACACAAGAAATTGATTGATTTTTTGGCATAAATCAGAGTCCAATAAGTCGTACCTGCCAGCTTTAGTAATGTAGACATTCACAAGCAACTCTTTATGCACTAACTAATTCATTGTTTTAGATACAAGTGGTAGTTTTATTGATGATTAGAATGAGCAAATACACAACTGCTCAACTACAAAAATATATTTTGAAGGTCCCAGGGAATCAGTATTTATTCTTTGTGTGGCTAAATAAACCCTAGACTTTAACGTGCAATAAAAAAATTAAATGGGTTCCTAGGTTTCCTTATTGGTCACGCAATGGGCTTAAACAGTGAAATTCTATCCTAAACACAAATAAATTACTGCTATTAAATTGACTCCATTAAGTTCATAATTGAGAGATATCTTTTAAAAAAAAGGAACTAATAGTCTATTTGAACAGCGTTTCTGCAGCTGTCATAACAGATTTCATACAGAATAAATTCTTCATTTTATAGCCTTCACTTTGCAACATAACCATATCTTTGGTACTAGTTAAATGATCCTCCTTTTCTCTGCTGTTTCAACAATCTAATTAGACTGAATATCTTTTAATATCTAGAGTGGAGAAGACTCTAATTACCAGTGATTTTGAGGTTGAGAAAAATACGCCTATATCTAAAGCATGGAAGAAAATTGATCGTAAATAATCTTAAGGCAGTAAAATAAATATAGACGTTTGATCAAAAAGATTTCACATTAAAAAGGAAGCAACAACAAACAGGAGGATAAACAAATTATGTTCTCTAAAGCTAATGAAGGTATGTGCTAAATTTGACATTAGAGGAAATTAAATCTGAGCCTGGGAAAAAGGAAAAGCTAGTAGAAAAAACTAATTGTAAAATTGAAGAGTGATACAATCTTACAATTATTTGCAAGATATACTATAAAACGACTGTTATTGGTTGATATGAGGCCACACAAACAAAAAGGTACCATTTACACCGTCTCTACCAAGTTGTTTTTCATGAAACAACTGCAAGAAAGCAGTGGATTTCTGGGAAAAAATGCATTACACAAAAAATGAAACTGTTTGAAAATATCAAAATCACCTTTTCAAGATTTTTGAGATTGTAACTAAGTTCCCACGGGAATAGGGCCATCATGTCATCCTGTATCTGCTGGCAGCAATACTGACCTGCCTCCTGTATGTAATGTAGAATTGTCCTGTCTTTACCCATTGTACCTTTGTACAGTGCTGCGGAATGTGTTGGCACATAATAAATAACCTAATAATAATAAACTGCATAGATTATTTCAGAGGCAGACGACACCATGTGCTGACCTAATATTGCTACCACACCTGCAAAATACAGCTCCATTTTTTTTCTTAACTAAAACGAACAGGTCTTTGCACTAAAGGGTGAAGTCAGGATAATTGACAGGAGAAAAGAACTTTATAGACCAAATAGCCGATTAGGAAAGTAATAAAATGGGAGAATGCTTCTGGTTTGGCTATTTTGACCTAGATTTTCCCTTCTTCTGCCATTTCTCCAGACCCTTTAGTAAATAGACCTGTAAATGAATTCCAAACTGCTTAACCTGTTTTGGAACTTGGATATCATGCTTGAGGTGCTAAAACCTTAGGAGCACATTCTGGACCCCACCTGCAAAAAATGTTGTTTGCAAATAAAACTATATTCTTTTGCATTGGTCCAGAATTATTCCACATCGATTGCTTACAACCTTTTCAGTTGTATGCTTTGATTTCTTTCTGTTATTTTTAAGAGGACAAAGTCTTATAGCATGTACTTCAGGGCATTAGATAATTCTTGATCTAATAAGAACCATTGGTGAGCACCATTTTTCAAAACTGTAATTGAATTAAGATCTGGGCTTTGGAAAAGCCATTCTACGACAATCAAACTGGTGCTTATTTAGAGAGCACCAAAATGTTGCTGACATTTCGGTGCTCTCTCGTTCCCTGCACTTCGGGGAATCAAAGTTTCCCACCCTGCAGTGAATTCAGCATTCACCGCACGGTCCCCGAAGTGCAGGGAAAACCCGTCACTATCCCGCTGAAAACCCATCGGAACCATCGCAAAAAACACTCCGAACACGTCAGAAAAGCCGACAAGCAGACAAACTGGGAAAATTTGCCAAAAAAATCCAGAAAAAAGCCTAAAAGATCCTGAAAAATTTATAAATAAAGAGACTTTTTACTGCAGATTAAAATAATAAGCGTTTTATTAGATATTGAATAAAAATGGGAATATTTTTAACATTGAAGCCTATGGAATTTTCCTTAATAAACCTGCTGAATAAAAACACAGAACAGCAGGGCACTTCGGGAACATTTCACTGCTGTTCAGTGTTCTCCGAATAGATTAACCATTGCTTCACTATGGGGGTTTCACTGCCGTTGAACAGCACCAAACTTGCTGGCAGTTTGCAAAAATTGGGCAAACTGCCTGCTCTCTGAATATCCGAATGGCCCAAAAATGTCACCATACAGGTAAATTCCCTGTTTGGTGACATTTCGGGGCCAGATCGACTCTCTCTGAATAACCCCTACTGATTTTTAGCCATTCCAGTCTTTTTTTGTTTGTTGTTTTGTGTTCAGGATCATTAACCAAAGCACTTTTGATATAGTGGCCAAAGTTTAATACTTTGTTTTTCCTGATGAGAGGAAACACCTTTCTATAATTATGCCTGCTCACCTCAGATACACTGTGAAATCATCGAGATCACGCACACTATTAAACCATTTCACACAACTATTACCTTATTCCGCAGTACTATTCTAGTTTGCTCCTTCTCACATTGAATATATGAAGAACATTTTCAACATTTTGTGTGATCAGGCGAACACGAGTAATACAGTTTTTCAGTAATCTAGATTGTCACATGTCTAGTAGCTAAATTAAGCAGCCACATGCTTAATTGACAGTTTTTTTTGTAAATATCTACCATCTCTTATCAATGTAATAGAGGAATTGCACTTAAAAAGATACATTAACAGGGTTATTCAGAGATCCGAATTGTGGCCGAAAGGTAACCGAATACTGAAATTCAGCGTACGGTTACTTTTCCTGGCCATTCGGCTATTCAGAGAGCAGGCAGTTCGCCAAATGTTGGCAAATTGCCTGCACATACGGTGCCTGTTCGGTGCCTGTTCGAGGGCAGTGAAATCCCCATAGAGAAGCACTGCTTCGTCTATTCAGAGAACAACAAACAGCAGGGAAAAGTTGCCGAAATGCGACATATTTATTCAGGCGATTCCCATAGGCGTCAATGTTAAAAATATTCCCGTTTTAATTCAATATCTAATAAACCGTTTAATATTATATACTGCAGTAAATTGTCTCTTTATTTATAGATTTTTTAGGATCTGTTCGGCTTTTTTGGGGATTTTTTTGGCAAATTTTTTTCCAGTTTTTTTTTTTAAATCAACTTTTATTTTTACTGTAACTGCCCTTTTTATTATCATCCATTGTTAGTTTTTTTTTTTAGTTTGTTTGCAAACAGCGTTTCAATTTTCCAACTTTCAAGCGTACTGGTTTGGTTTTTTCCACCTCCTTCGTCCTGCGTGTCGGGTTTTTTCCAGCGGCTGCTCTGCGCTGTGATCGGCGGCTAGTTGGGTTTCTCAGGTGTGTTCGGCGGGGTTAATCCAGATGTTTTTGCGGGTTTTGGTGAGCGATCGCCGGGTATTGCGGTGAGTGTTCGTCGGGTTTGCGGCGGCTTTCCCTGCACTACGACGGCCCTGTGGTGCTTGCTGAATACACCGCAGGGTCGCCGATATGGGATCATCAAATTGCACCGAATTGAAGAGAACAAAATGTCACCGAACATGCGGTGGCTTTTCGATTCTCTTTGAATAACCCTGTAAGTATAGAAAATACTCTAGATTCTTCTGGTCTTTGTAGATTATGAAAGGATGAAGCCCTCCCTGACATATATGCATAGTTCATCGTTTTTTTCCATTGGCTGCCTCTATCTGTCGGTCCTGCATGATCCTGCATGATGGTCCTGCGATGTTCCATGCTGTTTGACATTGTATATACACCAATAAAAAACTTAATATGGAAAAAAAATGAAAGGATGAAGCCAATTCATAGGTTTCTCTATTTGGGAAAAGTTCTTGATGAATATCCTGTGAAAATTGCAGAAGTCTATTAACATTATAATCCTTTTTAATTTGCCGGTGCAGGCTATTTGTCAATCGCATCAGTTTTACTGATGACAATATTTATTTTTGACCTATTTGTAAGAATGTGGTTACATAAAAATTAAAAAAACTAACTTTTTTAAATACAAAACAGAATATTTATGTTGTGCTGCATTTTATGATGTATGTATTATAAATATCATATATTTGAGAAAATAGCAATATATAATTGTTCAATTGCAAAATTACAACATTTCAATGTGGCATAATGTTTTTTTTAAGTTTTGCATAACCAGAGCATGTTAAGACTCAAATCATTATATACACATATGAATAAATTACAAACACATACATCGGTTAAGACCTAGAATTCCCAGGAGCTATTTATTTGACTGTACACTTTCAATGAACTTCTGTAACAGGGAACAATAAAGTATTTCAACGCTGGAGTAACTCCCAGAGAGTGAAGGAAGTCAGTCTAGAATCGAGCCACTAGTGAAGTGCCATACAGCTTTGCAATTAAATGTGCAAGGGACTCTAGAATGATATCCACTGAGACTTATATGCATAAACATAAAGGCATTTGCTCATACAGGAAGCGCTGAGAGAACAGAATATGCCAGGGTCACTCAATCACATTAGGATTTCCCTCAGGATCTAATTTATAATGTCCTTATTTGTTGTTAAAGTTATTTAAGTAAGAATAGGGAAAAAATAGCATTAAATTTAAATGTATTCCACTCACTTGCTAAATCAACAAGCGAATACGTAAGCTTTTTGGTGAAGCAGAAAGACCATCACCAATGTATTCAACACACATATTTATGTGGGATCAAAACTCTACTTGCATAAATCCAAATTAACATTATTATTAATTGTAATATTGAGACTGAAAATTAAATCTGTAGCATTTATTATAAAATGCAGACGTGGTATTTGTATTCTATCGCAAAGAATCTTGGGCATTGTTCCGACCTAGCTGTTAAATCTAATGAGTGAGCCATTATATTAATGACAGGCTAGTAAAATTAACAGTTGGAGCTGTATTCTGAGCCAAAAGCTCTGCTTGCAACGCAGTTTCACAGGCTCCTTACTGTAAGTTAATGCTTCCTATGCTTTGTGTAGGAAGTGGTAACAAAAGGCCAGTCAGAGAATAACAAGCTATTCTAGTTAATTTTTTGCCAGGCATACCAGCAACTCAGAGACCATGGTGTTAAGTGTTTTTACCTTTGCAAAATGCTTATTTTAAAATAGATGTGAATTTCCCCATATGGTGCAATTTCAGAGTCATTCGGCTATTCAAAAAGCAGGCAGTTCACTAAATATCGCAAATTGCCTAGCGAAATACAGCTCTGGTCGACAGCAATGAACTCCCCATAGAGACGTAGTGGTGGTTAACCTATTCAGATAACACCGAACAGCACCGAAATGTCAGTAAAATGCCCTGATTTTCGGTGGTTTCATTCTGCAGGTTTAATCAAGGCGAATCCCATAGGGTTCAATGGAAAAAATATTACCATTTTTATTAAAGTGAGAAAGACGAGAGGTTTGTGAGGGTCCTGAGGACGAGCAATGGCACTAGTGGCCTGCTCTACGGTGGGGCCCGCTCAGGTCTCACAGGGTTTTTGCTCGATTGTGCCATTACAGGGATGAATGCTCCATATGCAAATCAGCCTGCTCTCACCCAGAAAGGGTGGCCAGTACTGATTGCCAAGGACGTCATCCCTGCACGAGAGGAGCAGCAACCCCCGATGATCCATTTTTATTAAATATTTATTAAACTGTTTATTCTTTAAATCTGCAGCAAAAAGTCTATTTATCGATTTTCTTTTTACAAATTTTTCGGGATTGTTTTAAGCGAAAAAAAATCTGGTGTTTTTTAAATAGCGCTTTTTTCTGCTACAGCCATTTTTATTATTTTTCATAGGACCTTCTATATTAATTGCAGGCATTTTCATGCAGTAGATTATTTGCAAACAACGCTTAAAAGCTGTAGTGGTTTTTTAAAATATTTTTTACACTGTATGTCGGTTTGTCAGATTCTTCCAGCGGCTGGTAGGTGTTTTGTTTGATGGATCGTCAGCTTTTTTCGAATGCGTTTGGAGGTTTTGCGGCAGCTCATCGGATCAATCCAATGTCATTTCGGTGGCTTATTGGATCTGATGTTTTTCGGCGGTTTTGTAGCGATTTTTGCGTTCGATTCAGCGGTTTTGTGGAGGTTTTTCGGATTCGTTCAGCAGATTTTCCCTGCATTTCAGAGACCCTGCGGCGAATGCTGAATTCACTGCAGGGTCGGGGAATTTGACTCCCCCAAGTGCAGAGAATGAAAGAGCTCTGAAATTCCAGTGGATTTTCGATGCTCTTTGAATAACCCTGTAAGAGGGTTTTTTAAAGGCTTCCATTGTTTGCTGAAGTTGCAAACACTGTTGAAAATCAGCACTGCTGTGTTGGCAATAGGCAGTACTGTTTCACGAAAGGTAAGCCCAAAACAGTGACAGGAGCAGGTTCACAGTTTGTCACCATCACCACAATGGCGATATTCACTAGTGTTTGCAACTTAGGCAAAGATCGGCCCTCTTTGAATAACCCCCTACAAAATCCATTATTATTATTAGTATTAATCTGTTACAACGGTGAAGAGGACTGCAGCCTCCTTTGGCCATATGCAATAGAATACTAGTAATATAAACAGTTTCTAACACATGGCTTGTGCAGGGTTGTGTTTGTCTCCATTGTGTCCTATGGAATCAAGGATCAGTTACGAGTGGTTGTGCATGGGGCCACTGCAAATATCGCTTATCAGCTCCATCCTGTTACAAGTTGACTTGCTAATGTAGCAGCTTTGTTTTAATAGAGATAGTAATAGGAAGCCACTCATCAGAAAATGGACCCTTTTCTTTAAAACAATGGAAAAAATCCCTCAAAATATATTAACCTTGGCATTCTGTTTTTTTGGCATCATGAGCATCTTATACTTTCTCAGAGTCTATAAGTATGCTTATCTAAATAAATAACATCACAAAGACCGAGAAGTTATTAAAATGACACTTTTGATTCTCTTCAAAAAAGGAAATTACTGTAATATGTCAAGAGTGGTATCAAATCAAGGTCTGCCAGCAGGATGCCAGCAGAGATAGCCATGGCACACGTAGAGGTCGTGGAAGTGAACCCCTCAATACATTTCACCTGCTATACAGGGTTTGTCATGATGGGCTTATCAGGTTTCCATGCACCCTGAAATATCACCTAGTTGTACTGGTTAACATGCTTAAAGTTACAGTTCACTACATTTGGACAGATGTGCCCCAACACTGAATATGTAATGATTGTTGATGCAGAAAACATTGTAAAAACATGATATATGCTGAATAACGTAACTCATGGGAAAAATACAGCAAACATCATTTCAACCTCTTGGCTGCAGAAGACGTGTGGAGGGCATCCTAGTGTTTCACTGCAACATGTAGAAGATGTCCTCCACATGCCATTACTTACCCACAGTCCAGGGGGTGGTCTGACTGCCTTGGGACCTCCCCTGCCCACTGATATCAGAAAAGGACTTCCCCTGGCTGGGCAAGGAAGTCCCTATGGAGGAGATACAGGAGTCTTTGGTCCCCTGTATCTCCTGCACCATAAAAGACAGAGTCATGCATGGTATCGTTGGAAAGGCCAGGGCACTTTTTTTTATATAATGCAGCATTAATTATTGTTCACTTTTCAATTATAAAGTGAACAATGATGCTGTACTTACTCATCTTCACATTTCCCACAATGCCAGCAAATGTGGAAGTGATGGCACAATGCATTAACCGCACTACAGCAGGGAGCCACACTGCAGCAGAGTGTGCTAGAGGTACTTTGGAACACTAAGGTTAGCTGAGTTGTCATTGGAAAGGTCAGAGTCTGGCTTTTAGGAGATTGAGGTTACTTTGGGCCCCTCTATTTTCATTTCTTACGCCCCACAAAGCAGTGGAGGAAGTACCAGGGTCGCAGTGGTCGTCCTGGCATTCTGCCACTGGAGGGGGGCCCAGCGCCACCGCCAGATTCCGGCAATCAGCGCTGGAATCTGGGAGCAGTGTCGTCGGCCATTCCTCTCCCTAAGAGCGGCCGCTGGCTTGCAGCTTGGCCGCTCGCGTGGGATGGGAACCACCTGACCAGCGCACGAGATCTCGCGAGAACTCGGCTGCAGTGGTCAGGTGGTTCCTGACCAAGCTGCATGCTAGCACTTGAAGGGAGAAGAAGAACGGCCGCAGAGCAAGGTGAGAGCTGGGGGCAATATATCCATATGAGCTGGGGCAAATACATCCATGAGCTGGGGGCAATACATCTATGAGCTGGGACAAATACATCCATGAGCTGGGGGAAATATATCCATGAGCTGGGGCAATATATCCATGAGCTGGGGGCAATATATCCATAAACTGGGGCAATATATCTATGAGCTGGAGAAAATCTATCCATGAGCTGGGGGCAATATATCCATGAGCTGGGGCAATATATCTATGAGCTGGGGCAAATATATCCATGAGCTGGGGGGGGAAATATATCCATGTGTGAGCTGGGGCAATATATACCCATGTGTGAGCTGGGGCAAATATACCCACGTGTGAGCTGGGGGCAAATATACACATGTGTGAGATGGGGCAATATATACCATGTGCGAGCTGGGGAAATATATATCCATGTGTGAGCTGGGGCAATATATCCATGTGTGAGCTGGGGCAATATATCCATGTGAGCTGGGGCAATATATATCAGTGTGTGAACTGGAGCAATATATCCATGTGAGCTTGGGCAATATATCCATGTGTAAGCTGGGGCACTATATCCATGTGAGCTGGGGCAATATATATCCATGTGTGAGCTGGGTTCAAATATATATCCATGTATGAGCTGGGGCAATAAATCCATGTGAGCTGGGGGCAACATATATCCATGTGAGCTGGGGGCAATAAATCCATGTGAGCTGGGGCAATATATATATCCATGTGAGCTGGGGCAATACTATCTTTTTTATATTGCTGGGAAAAAAAGTAAAGATATAGATTTTTTTGGGGGGAGAGGGTAGGGGGTGTCCTTCATGGATTCTTGCACCAGAGTCCTCAGGTTTCTAGTTATGCCACTGCCACAAAGTCACGTTATGTGTCATTGGACAGGTCTGAGTCCGGCCTTTCTAATGATACAAAACATAGCCGTATAAAAAGTAAAAACAAAAAACAAAGCAAACATACAAAAAAGATTTATTTTTATTTTCCTTATTTTTTTGTTCCAAAGCAAAGGCATTGTCCACTTTTCACATATAAAGTGAGCAGGACCACTGCCATTATTCACCTTCTAATTTCCCATGCTAGGAACAAGGTCAGTGTTTTATACAGAGTCGTTTTATTCATAAAACGTAATCCTCCAAAATAGAAGCGGACAATGTTATTTTTTTCAGTTTTAATTAAAATTGTATATTTTTTCAGAAAAATGCAGGAACAGGTTCTCATTTCTATTAATTTTAACAAGATTGTCCCATAAAATATATAACCACAAAGGTTTGGATGATAAAATGTGAAAAAAAATTAATATGTAAATTATTTAAATCTAAATGGAAATTTACATTTTGCTTAAATTTTTTGTTTTGGCATCTTGATGGAACATGACATATACACAATAATGATATATTTTGAATATTTATTTATTTATTTATTTATAAAGGATTTTACCAGGAAGGATACATTGAGATTTATCTCGTTTTCAAGTATGTCCTGGGTTCAAGAACATTGAATTGTTACAGAAATAAAAAGTAATAAAAATGCAAGATATTAAAAAAAACCACAGCACAAATATACATATTAACAGAAAATTAATATATTCACTATGTTACATGTTTACAGGTGCATTCTGTATTGAGGTATGTTAATAGGAGCTCTTAAATGATTTTAGACCGGGGGAAGATTTAATTGTGTCTGGGAGGTTATTCCATAATTGTGGTGCTCTGTAGGAAAGTGAGGATTGAGCCACTTTCATTTTGTATTGTGGTACTGCAAGTAAGGTGCTGGTCCTGGATCGGAGATTACAGGATGAGGGAACTGCTGGGGGAAGCAGTCTATTCAGGTAGGGTGGTAGCTTCCCAGAAAAGCTCTTAAACACCAGGGGCCCTATTACAATCTTCACGCAAATGTTTGTGCCGGCGCAAAAAACGCATTGCCTCGAGGGGTAAAACCCTTTGCGCAGAACGTCGTATTACAAAGTCAGCGCAACAAACGTGCGCTCTCGTCTAACGTGGATGAACCTGCGTGAACCCTGCGTGAGCGTACTGTACTGCGTGCGTCCTATACTTACTTAACATTGTGAGCGCAAATGCGTTTGTGTGTGGTATGCGGATGGTATTACAATCTATGCGCAGTTTGTAACCCACAGCCTTTGCGTGCATAATTTTAGCAACTCCTAAAAGCTGGTGTTAAATGGCAAATCTGAACGATCTGGCCGAACCCAAATACACAAGCCCAAAGAAAATGAAAATACAGCAAAGTATAGTTACACATTCTACACATAACAAACCAATAAATTTGAGAAGTTGTGGGTGCAGTTTTATTGCTGCAGCATATATACTCAGATTGACTTTGACAGGCACAAAAACTTAACGTGAGACAATTGTGGTTCTTAATTCTGATTGGCTGAATCGAGTGAAAAAAACAGCCAGCACACTGATTTGTGCGTGCAACGTTGCTGCGTGTACGTTT
Organism: Leptobrachium leishanense; assembly: GCA_009667805.1. NCBI lineage: Eukaryota > Metazoa > Chordata > Amphibia > Anura > Megophryidae > Leptobrachium > Leptobrachium leishanense. The sequence continues at coordinate 208,429,859 of CM019065.1, read as the reverse complement.
GTGCGTGTCTGTTTTACGCGCATTATTGCTCGATGGATGAAAAAATGCGTGAGGATTGTAATTCCAGCGTTGATTTACGCGTTAACGTTCAACACTTGGTGCACAAATTGACGCATTGCGCAAGTATTTTAACGCGAAGATTGTAATAGGGCCCCAGGTTGGAAAGGTGAAGGGTGCATCTAGATTCCAGCGACGGCCAGTTTAGCTCTTTTGACATGTCACAATGGTGGGTCATGTAGTTACATTGTAGCACAAAGCGGCAGAATGAGTTATACAATGTAGTAAGTTTATGAAGGTGTGTTTGCGGGGCGGCTGCCTACACTACATCTCCGTATTTAATAGCTGGCATAAGCATTTGTTGTACAATCTGCTTCCTTACTGTGGGGCTCAGGCAGGATTTGTTTCTGTACAGGGCACCTAGTTTGGGGTAAAGTTTAGATAAGAGTTTTTCAATGTGGGGGCCAAAGGATAGATTTGGGTCTAACAACATAACTAGATATTTGAAAGAAGTGACTGTGGTCAGCGTGTCATTTGATTTTGTCCTGACACATAGATGGGGAGTTTGCAATTCATGTAGTTTAGGTGCTGTTCCAACGAGCATTGTAACAGTTTTGTCAGCATTTAGAAAAAGTTTGTTATCTGCGATCCACTTTTCTACCTCTGTGAATTGTCCTTGCAGCACGGCCTCCAGCTGCGGGAGATTTGGTTTGCCGGTATAGATTACAGTGTCGTCTGCGTATATGTGTACAGTTGAGGCTTTGCAGACGTTGCCGAGTCTGCTGAAAATAAAGATTTATTGTCCAGTAATAAAACATGACTTAGAATTGTGTTTATACAGGATGAGCACAAAACTGTGAAAAACGGTCAAAGGGGTGAAATGGCTCAGCAGTGAAGGCGTTAAACTGTAACAATATAAATATGATGCAGACTTGCAACAGTATATTCATGCACACTTTTTACATCCCAGTCAAAAAGACACAAGCTAAGTAACCAGTTGATCAGATCCAAAATTCTAAAAACTAGTCAACTCATACCAGATTCCTACATATTTTTAGTGATAAGTTACTATACATATCCTGTATATATATAGAAAATCGTTTTTTCTTGGTAGCATTTAGTGGAGCACAAAAGTCAGACTGAGGTCTGTAATGCAAAAACTGCAATACAGAGAAAGGCCTCATGTTTGGCATAGGACTTGTATAAAGTGCTATAACACTAGTCAACAATGAAATTGTTTCTGACTTGAAAACACTTATTTCATACTAGGTGTTAAGCCTGCCCAGAGGGCACTCTATTGTAGAGGCTCTGGCTGCCCAGTGCTCCCAATGATATGGCTGCTTGTCGCACCCAGGATATGGCTGCTCAGGTGCACCCCAGGATCTGGCTACTGGATCTGGCACTTTGGTGCTCCCCAGCAATGGGTGCTCAGGTGCTCCCCAGTAGGGATGAGCTGTTCGGTTCGATCTGTTCGGAGTTCTCATCGAACATCGGCCGTTCGCGAACTCCGAACATTTCTGCGTGTTCGGTTCGAGTTCGCCCACAATGCATCACAATGGACCACAATGCACTTTTCCACTGGCCTGAAGCTTGTAATTGGCTACAGCCTTGCACCTGACCACAAGTCAGGAGCAAGACAGGTGCAAGACTATGCCAATCACGGCTCAGAGTCCTGATTGGGCAAACTTTGCCCAATCATGGGCTCACAGAGCTAAGTCCCGCAGCACACTATATAAGGGTTCACAAAGCCCCAGCACGTGTTTTTTGAGAGGAGATTGTTCTGTTAGCTGCTTGCACTGAGAAGACACACTAATTGGGGTCTCACTTATACAAAATATCTGGGAATTGTTGTAATCTGTGTGTTCTCACTGCCAGCAGCAATTGAGGGGTCTCACTTCTACAAGATATCTGGGAATTGCTGTAATCTGTGTGTTCTCACTGCCAGCAGCTATTGAGGGGATCTCACTTCTAGCAGATATCTGGGAATTGTAATCTGTGTCTTGTTACTGCCACCCATCAGGGGGTCTCACTGATTTATAGGAGGTTCCTGGGAATTGTAATCTATGTCTTGTCACTGCCACCCATCAGGGGTCTCACTGATTTATAGGAGGTTCCTGGGAATTGTAATTTGTGTCTTGTCACTGCCACCCATCGGGGGTCTCACAAACATGTAGCAGATATCTGGGAATTATAACCTGTGTCTTGTCACTGCCACCCATCAGGGGGTCTCACTGACATATAGGTGGTTTCTGGGAATTTTAATCTGTGTCTTGTCACTGGCTGCCAGCTATCAGGGTGTCTCACTGAGTTATACCAGAGTTCTGGAAATCTTTAATCTAGATAACACAGTTGAATCAGAGTTCTGCATATTTTCAATTTTTATAACAGAGTTGAATCAGAGTTCTGTATATCTTTAATCTATATATCACTCACCATGTCAGAAAGACCAAAAAGGACAGGCAGACGCTCCCAGACACAGACAGATAAGAGGGCAAGCAGCTTCTGTGTCAGGAGGCTGTGCCTCTGGTCGTCGTGGACGTGGTGCATCCTCTGCAGGGGCACGCTTGTCCTTTCTAACTGGTGCTGACCGTTTTAAGCAGCAGCAACATACAGAGGATTTGGTGGATTGGCTAACCAGGCCATCTTCATCCTCCGAGTCCTCTGCCAGCCAGGCTTCTAGTGCTTTACAGTGCACCTCAGCTGCCAAAGCATCTAATGCAGCCTCCATGTCCACAGCTACTCCTGCCGTAGCCCAACCAACATACACGGAGGAGTCAGCTGAATTATTTGACTACAATGACAGTGACCTGCTGCTTGAGGATGCGCACTAACTACAGTGCTCTGATTCAAACTCTGAGGTTGAGGAAGGGAGTATAATCAACCTAGAGGAAGGGGGTGCCAGTGACACACAAATAACAGGCACTCATGTTTCCCCAGCAGCTGCAGCATACTGCCAAATTGCCTCCAGTGACGAGGAGATAGGGGGTGATGACGATGAGGTCACTGACTCCACCTGGGTGCCTGATCAAACAGAGGAGTCAAGTGAGGAACATTTAAGTAGTGGGGGCATTGAAGGTGGGGATTCCTCAAGGGAGGGTTTTGTCTGCCCAGAAAGGGTTTTGTGTGCCCAGACTTGGAAGCTAATGCCACCTCCAACCTACGCTGCATGGGCTCCCTTATCCTGCAAAGCCTGCTAAAGGACCTCAGGATTCATGCTATCAAGGAGAGGGATCATTACTGGTTGGCAAGCCTTCTTGATCTACGATACAAGGGTAACGTTGCAGAGCTCATCCTGCCCCCACAGAGTGAGGACCGGATGAAACAACTTGAGTACGCTCTAAAGCGACACTTGTGTAACACCTTTCCAGGCACTGGTAGGTTACCAAGTGAGGACACAGGTGCTTCTGGGGCTGTGGATGATCAGAGAAAGAGCGGTGAAGGCCGGGGCCGCTTGACTGATGCCTTTTTAAATTTTTTTAGTCCACGACACCCAGGGACGTCAAATGTAGGCACCCATTGCCAGCGTCTTCACTGTATGGTGCAGGACTTCCTAGGGGCAAGGGCAGACCTGGATACCTTTACAGCAGATGATCCACTGGCTTACTGGGTGTTGAGATTGGATCACTGGCCAGAACATAGCCAATATGCTATGCAGCTACTAGGTTGCCCTTCATCCAGCGTGCTTTCTGAAAGGACATTCAGTGCCGCTGGAGGTTTTGTCACAGACAAAAGAGTGCGTCTGTCCACCGACTCTGTAGACCAGCTGACATTTATAAAAATGAATCAGTCCTGGATCAGCAGCTATCAATCCCCTGATGCTGACGTAACTGAATAGATCGGGGATCTCTTCTGCATTACCAAAACCTCCACCCCTGCACTCTTCCACAATACCTCGGAGGGGTTACGTTGTGAAGAAACTAGCTGGCACCAAAGGCCTAATATTTGGGTGCACTGCCACGGACGCCTATACCAGATTCATATCATTTTAATATTGGACCGCAGGGTCCAACCCTGCACTCTTCCATAATACCACAGAGGGGTTACTTACGGTGTGAAGGCACTTGCTGCCTCCAAAGGCACAATATTTGGGTGCACTGCCACTGACGCCTATACTAGATTCATATCATTTTAATATTGGACCGCAGGGTCCAACCCTGCACTTTTCCATAATACCACAGAGGGGTTCCGGTGTGTCGACACTGTTGCCAACACTAAAGGCCCAATTTTAAAGCACCTATTGTTACTTTCATCCAAAGCCTGCATAAGTTTCACCATAATTTAGCCAGAAAATTACTAAACTTGTTCTGCGTGTCCTAAAATGTCTCCTCTTTTCATACAGGCTGCCCCCCAAGCAGTTGTTTATGGATAGATTAAAGGAAAACCAGTTACCGTCATTTGAAATGTCATTTTTTTGTTTTTAAATGTTTCTATACATCCTACAAATCCGCCACTTCACAGGCAGGTTATGGGGACCTCCTACGCATGATATTTGAAGGAATTTTTCTTTTTTATTTTAAACCTTTAGTTCATGGAAAACTCACTGTTCCATTAAAAATGATTTTTTTAAACTTTTTGTCCTTGTTTCCTGTCCCCCAGGGCACTACCTGGACCCCCATACACCTTTTATGGCAAATATCTTGCATACTGTATATGCCCTCTTGGAGGGCACTTTAAAAATCGAATTTTCGAGTCCCATTGACTTGCATTGAGTTCGGTTCGTGTTCGAGTTCAAACTTGAATTTTTGAAATTGTCCGAGTTTGAATGCGAACCGAACACAGGGGTGTTCGGCTCATCACTACTCCCCAGGATCTGCCTGCTCAGGCGCACCACTGGATCTGGCTGCTCAGGCGTACCCCTGGATCTGGCTGCTCAGGTGCACCCCTGGATCTGGCTGCTCAAGTGCACCCCAGGATCCGGTTGCTCTCAGTGCTCCCCAGGCTCATGCTGCTCAGGTGCACCCCAGGATCTGGCTGCTCAGATGCTCTCCTGTATCTGGTTGCTCAGGTGCTCACCAGGATCTGGCTGCTAAGGGGAACCCCTGGATCTGGCTGCTCTCAGTGCTCCCCAGGATTTGTCTGTTCTCAGTGCACCCCAGGATCTGCCTGCTCAGGTACACCCCAGGATCTGGCTGCTTAGGTGCTCCCCAGGAAAGTTTGCCCTTGTGATATAGAGAGATTATGCATGACCATTCGTCCCCAAACTTAAATAATGCTAATTTATTCACTGCTCTTAAGGAGAAGCTGCAGTTCCTTGGCTCTCCACTTGGAGTCCCATTCAGCATGGAACTCCTAGCAGTCAGCCAAGAAACTGCAGCTCCTTCTTCAGAGCAGTGAATAAATTAGCATTATTTAGTGCCGAGTTGCGCGCAGCCGATTGGAAGGGTCTGGCTGTGCTGGATGCGCGCTCATGCAGGACAGCGACAGACACAAACATTTTTAAATATATAGATTGATTACAGTATGCTAAAAACAAATCTGACATTTACAACGCTTCGTTAGCTCCCTTTTCCGAGATATAGCAAACGTATTATGTTTTAGCGTATGTACATGAAATAAAGTGTGTGGCACTCCAAGCGTTTAAGTAAGGTAGTACGTAGAACTTTTATAGGTGTTGGCAAACTTGAGAGTGAAACATATGCCAACATGAAATTACTTCCGGAAGCAACTAAGTACTAAGACCACCAATGGCAGATCTGTGAAGTCCTGAAGATGATTGCAATATTGCTAGGCATGCAGTTGGGATACACCACGTACTGCTGTTTCCTGTGTTAGTGTGACAGTCGCACTAGATCCTCACACTACAACAGAAAAGACTGGTCCCCAAGGGAAACTCTGTGACCCGGGGAGAAAAAGAATGTCCAACACAGTCCTCTGGTTGATCAAAGCAAAATTCTTCTGTTACTTTTACACATCAAACTCTGCCTTATGAAGAACTTGAAAAGGGGATGAACAAGGATGTAAAGGCTTTCGATTACATGAGAGACAAATTTTCACATCTGAGTGAAGCCAGCGTTATGGAAAGAATCTTCATTGGTCCTCAGATTTGTGAACTTCTTGTGGATGAAAACTTTGAACTAGTCCTCCATGGCAATGAGTAATGAGCTTGGGAAGCCTTTATAAGTGTTGTGCATGGCTTCTTGGGTAACCGAAGAGCTGTAAACTATGTTGAGCTTGTAAGCAACCTTCAAGGCAGGTATTATCGCTTAGTATGCAACATGTCCCTAAAATGCACTTTCTCCACTCTATTTCAGGTAGTAATTGCAATTCCGCTATGTTTTATTGTGTGTAGTTTATGATTGAATGAATGAAGATAACTTTCATTTACATTGTGGTTGTATACAGTGCTTTTTTTCTGGAAAAATAAATGGGGGTACTCTCACGCCATGGGAAAAAATGTGATTATTATGACTATTTTTGGTGTCCTTTATTAACCTTTTAAGGACAGAGGCAATTTTACAAGTTCGGAACACTTCTAAAAGTAGAATTTCAGTTATTTGCCTGTTCAAGCATAATTTGCCTCTTTCATATTAAGTGCACCCAGGGGCATACCTTACAACGCTGCCAAGACGCCCGCTGTCATTCTTACTTTGTGGAGTGCAGGCAGCAGATAATGTGGCGATTCTAGGAGCAATACCATTCTTTTGGATCCAGGGCAAGGGGGCAACGCCGGACTGCGACAAGGACACATGTGAAGAATTTTACGCACAGCAGCCTGTTTAAAGACAAATACATGCATTTACACACACAGCTGTACATTCACATATATATAGCCATATCCTCCCTATACCCTGGGGGTACTTAGCAATAAAACTCACAGTAATGTGCAGTGTGCATGAGCATATCAAAGAGCTCCACAGCAATAAAACTCACAGCAATGTGCAGTGTATATGAGGGTATCACAGAATCCACAGCAATAAAACTCCCAGTAATAGAAACATAGAAACATAGAAACATAGAAAGATGTCGGCAGATAAGAACCTTTCGGCCCATCTAGTCTGCCCAATTACATGGATACTTTACTTGGATTTTTCCTTTGTTTAGGATAGCCTTATGCCTATCCCATGCTTGCTTAAATTCAATTACTGTTTTGGCCTCTACCACTTAAACTGGAAGACTGTTCCATGTAATGTGTGGGGTGTGTGAGCCTATTAGAATCCACTGTACTATAACTCACAGGTGGCAGCCTCTGCATTCCTGGTGGTCTTGGTGGTTGTGGGTAGGGATGAGCCAAACACCCCCCGAGTTCGGTTCGGGCCCGAACCTGAATTTTTCCAAATGTTCGGGTCCGAACCTGAACCCGAACCCAATGCAAGTCAATGGGGCTGAAAATTCAGTTTTTAGAGTGCCCTCCAAGAGGGCATATATGCTACATATTTGCCATAAACGGTGTATGGGGGTCCGGGTAGTGCCCTGGGGGACAGGAAACAAGGACAAAAAGTTTAAAAAATACGTTTTTAAAGGGACAGTGAGTTTTCCATGAAATAAGGGTTAAAAATAAAAACGAAAAATTCCTTCAAATATCGTGCCTAGGAGGTCCCCTCCTCATAACCTGCCCGTGAAGTGGCGGATTTGTAGGATGTATAGAAACACTTAAAACCAAAAAAATTATGTTTCAAATGACGGTAAATGCTTTTCCTTTAATCTATCCATAAACAACTGCTTGGGACGGCAGTCTGTATGAAAAGAGGAGACATTTTCGGACACGCAGAAAAATGTTTACTGATTTTTTGGCTAAATTATTGTGAAACTTATGCAGGCTTTGGATGAAAGTAACAATAGGTGCTTCAAAATTGGTCCTTTAGCGTCAGCAACAGTGCCGTCACACCGTAACCCCTCTGAGGATATGAATCTGATACAGGCGTCAGTGGCAGTGCACCCAAATATTGTGCTTTTGGTGCCAGGCCTGCAAGTACTATCATACAGTAACCCCTCTGTGGTATTGTGGAAGAATGCAGGGGTGAACCTTGCGGTCCTATATTAAAAAGATATGCATCTGGTAAAGGCGTCAGTGCACCCAGATATTCTGCCTTTGGTGCAAGACTGCCAGGCCAGCAAGTATCATCATACAGTAACCCCTCTGTAGTATTGTGTAAGAATGCAGAGGTGGACCATGTGGTCCTATATTGAAAAGTTTTTTATCTGGTAATGGGCATCAGTGCACCCAGATATTGTGCCTTTGGTGCAAGACTGCCAGGCCAGCAAGTATCATCATACAGTAACCCCTCTGTAGTATTGTGGAAGAATGCAGGGGTGGACCATGTGGTCCTATATTAAAAAGATATGATTCTGGTCAAGGCGTCAGTGCACCCAGATATTATGCCTTTCATGGAAGCTAGTGCCTTCACACCGTAACTCTTTTGTGGTATTGTGGAAGAGTGCAGGGTTGGACCCTGCAGTTCAAAAAATTTAAATGATATAAATCTGGCACAGGCGTCAGTGCAGCCAAATATTGCGCCTTTCATGGCAGCAAGTGCATTCATACTGTAACCCTTTTGTGGTATTGTGGAAGAGTTCAGTGCTGGAGGTTTTGTAAATGCAGAAGACATCCCCGATCTATTCCGTTACGTCAGCAACAGGGGGTTGATAGCTGCTGATCCAGGACTGATTCATTTTTATAAATGTCAGCCGGTCTACAGAGTCGGTGGACAGACGCACTCTTTTGTCTGTGACAAAACCTCCAGCGGCACTGAATGTCCTTTCAGAAAGCACGCTGGTTGAAGGGCAACCCAGTAGCTGCATAGCATATTGGCTAAGTTCTGGCAAGTGATCCAATCTCAACACCCAGTAAGCCAGTGGATCATCTGCTGGAAAGGTATCCAGGTCTGCCCTTGCCCCTAGGTAGTCCTGCACCATATGGTGAAGACGCTGGCAATGGGTGCCTACATTTGACGTCCCTGGGCGTCGTGGACTAAAAAAATTTAAAAATGCATCAGTCAAGCGGCCCTGGCATTCACCACTATTCCTCTGATCATCTGCAGCCTCAGAAGCACTTGTGTCAGCACTTGGTAATCTACCAGTGCCTGGAAAGGTGTTACACAAGTGTTGCTTTAGAGCGTCCTCAAGTTTTTTCATCCTGTGCTCCCTCTGTGCGGGCAGGATGAGCTCTGCAACTTTACCCTTGTATCGTGGATCAAGAAGGGTTGCCAACCAGTAACGAATCCTGGGGTCCTTTAGCAGGCTTTGCATTATTAGGGAGCCCATGCAGCGTAGGTTGGAGGTAGCATTAGCTTCCGAGTCTTCCTGGTCAATGAGGATGACCGTATCGTGCACTTCCTCCTCCCAGCCAAGCACTAGCCCTTCTGTTTCTGGGCACACAAAACCCTCTCTTGAGGAATCCCCACCTTCAATGCCCCCACTACTTAAATATTCCTCCTCTTCCTCTTCCTGTCTGATCTGAGTAGGACCCGCTGGAATGCTGTCTGCGGAAAGACTGGGGCCTTGAGAGCTAGGGAAGGCCTCCTCTTCCTCCTGCTGCTCTGCCTCTAGAGCCAAATCTATAATTCCCAGCAGAGTGTGCTCCAGCAGGAACACTAAAGGAATTGTGTCACTGATGCATGCACTGTCCCTGCTCACCATCCTCGTTGCCTCCTCAAATGGTGACAGTACAGTGCATGCATCCTTGATCATCAGCCACTGCGGGGGGAAAAAAAACAAGTTGACCTGAACCTGTCCTTGTGCCATACTCACACAGGTACTCGTTGATGGCCCTCTGCTGCTTGTGCAGACGCTGCAGCATTGCTAATGTCGAGTTCCACCTGGTGGGCATGTCACAGATCAGACAGTTTGTGGGAAGGTGGAATTCTCTTTGAATTTCTGCAAGGTGAACGCTTGCTGGGAATGACCGTCTGAAGTGGCTGCAGACTTTTCTGGCCTTGCTGAGAAGCTCTGGCAGCCCTGGGTACTTGGTTAAGAAACGCTGTACCACTAGATTTAGGACGTGTGCTAGGCATGGTACATGCGTCAATTTACCCTTGCATAGGGCGGAGAGAAGGTTGCTGCCATTATCACAGATGATCATTCCCAGCTCAAGCTGGCGTGGTGTTAACCATCTCTGCACCTGGCCCTGCAGAGCTGACAGAATTTCTGGCCCGGTGTGGCTCCTGTCCCCTAAACAAACCAGCTCAAGCACAGTATGGCTTCTTTTTGCTTGAGCCATTGCGTAGACCCTGTCAGGCGTCGGTTTAACTACCACTTCGCCAGAGACAGAGAAGGAGGAGGAGGAAGAGGGAGAGGTGGTGGTGGTGGAGCAGACAGACCTCATACAAGCAGCTTTCTGGAGGTGTGGTGGATGAACAAGCTCCAGCACAGAGCCCCATCTTGGATCCCTCCCAACTGCAATCAGAGTTACCCAGTGTGCTGTGAAGGAAATGTAACGACCCTGTCCATGGTTGCTGGACCACGTGTCTAAAGTCACATGCACCTTGTTGCTGACTGCCTTTCCCAATGACTGGATAACATTGTCTTCCACGTGCTGGTATAGTGCTGGAATGGCCTTGCGTGAAAAGTAATGGCGTTTTGGAACCTGCCCCTGTGGTAAAGCACATTCAGCAAATTCATGGAAGGGAGCAGAGTCCACCAGCTGGAAAGGCAGCAGCTGCAATGTGAGTAATTTTGCTAAGCTGGCATTTAGACGCTGTGCTTGGGGATGGTTGGGACTATATTTTTTCTTACGCCCCAGCAGCTGCGGCAACGTAATCTGACTGCGTAAATCTTCAGCTGCTGGGAGGATGTCACGTTGTGAGGAAGGACCTGGTACATCCATTACTGTAGCATCATCCCTGTCAGTGGAGGTTGTATGCAATGACATGGCAGGACATACAGTGGGGGTAGAGACAGATGAGGATGAGGAGGACCTACGCAAAGTTTTGTGCCAACGGGATGCGTGGCGGGTGGTCATATGTCGCCTCAAGCATGTGGTACCCAAGTGTCCGGTGTTTATCCCACGCTTCAGCCTCCTCTGACATAGATTACAAATAGCAATGGTGGGGTCTGCTGCACATTTCTTAAAGAACTCCCAGACAGCAGAGTTCCTGCATGTGTTCTTCGAGACAACAGCGCTCTGCACCTGAGCAGCTCTAACATCTGATGCCTTGGACTGGCTAGTGCTACAGTTGGTCACAGAGGATGTTGTGCCTTGTGTTTGCTCCTCCTCCTCCTCACTTGATTCCTCAGTTCGATCTGGCACCCAGGTGGAGTCAGTGACCTCATCATCATCAATGTCATCTTCACCCCCTATCTCCACGTCACTGGAGCCAACTTGGCAGTATGCTGCAGCTGCTGGGGCAACATGAGTGCCAGTTATTTGTGTGTCATCACTGGCACCCCCTTCCTCTAGGTTGATTATACTCCCTTGCTCAACCTCAGAGATTGAATCAGAGCACTGTAGTTGCTGCGCATCCTCAAGCAGCATGTCACTGTCATTGTAGTCAAACAATTCAGCTGACTCCTCCGTGTGTGATATTGAGGCTACGGCAGGAGTAGCTGTGGACATGGAGGCTGCATTAGATGCTTTGGCAGCTGAGGTGGACTTTAAAGCACTAGAAGCCTGGCTGGCAGAGGACTCTGAGGATGAAGATGGCCTGGCTAGCCAATCCACCAAATCCTCTGTATGTTGCTGCAGGTTAAGAAGATTGCCAGCACCAGTTATAAAGGACAAGCGTGCCCCTGCAGAGGATGCACCACGTCCACCACGACCAGAGGCACAGCCTCCCGACACAGGGCTGCTTGCCCTCTTATCTGTGTCTGGGAGCATCTGCCTGTCCTTTTGTTCTTTCAGACATGGTGAGTGATATATAGATTAAATATATACAGAACTCTGATTCAACTCTGGTATAAAGATTAAAGATTTCCAGAACTCTGGTATAACTCAGTGAGACACCCTGATAGCTGGCAGTCAGTGACAAGACACAGATTACAATTTGCAGAAACCTCCTATAAATCATTGAGACCCCCTGATGGGTGCCAGTGACAAGACACAAACTACGATTCGCAGAAATCTGCTACAAATCAGTGAGACCCCCTGATAGGACCCCCTGATAGCTGGCAACAGTGACAAGACACAGATTACAATTCGCAGAAACCTCCTAAAATGCAGTGAGACCACTTGATGGGCGGCAGTGAAACCTCCTATAAATCAGTGAGACCCTTTGATGGGTGGCAGTGAAACCTCCTATAAATCAGTGAGACCCTTTAATGGGTGGCAGTGAAACCTCTTATAAATCAGTGAGACCCTTTGATGGGTGGCAGTGAAACCTCCTATAAATCAGTGCGACCCTTTGATGGGTGGCAGTGAAACCTCCTATAAATCAGTGAGACCCTTTGATGGGTGGCAGTGAAACCTCTTATAAATCAGTGAGACCCTTTGATGGTGGCAGTGAAACCTCTTATAAATCAGTGAGACACCTTGATGGGTGGCAGTGAAACCTCTTATAAATCAGTGAGACCCTTTGATGGGTGGCAGTGAAACCTCTTATAAATCAGTGAGACCCCTTGATGGTGGCAGTGAAACCTCTATAAATCAGTGAGACCCCTTGATGGGTGGCAGTGAAACCTCTTATAAATCAGTGAGACCCTTTGATGGTGGCAGTGAAACCTCATAATCAGTGAGACCCTTTGATGGGTGCAGTGAAAACCTCCTATAAATCAGTGAGACCCTTTGATGGGTGGCAGTGAAACCTCCTATAAATCAGTGAGACCCTTTGATGGGTGGCAGTGAAACCTCTTATAAATCAGTGAGACCCCTTGATGGGTGGCAGCCAGTGAGAACACACAGATTATAACAATTCCCAAATATTTTGTAGAAATTAGTGAGCCCCAAAATACTGTGTGGTACTGGCTGTGTGACAAGACACAGATCACCTCAATTCACAAATGTTTTGTAGAGATTAGGGAGCCCCAAAATACTGCGTGGTACTTGGTTGTGTGACAAGACACAGAAGATCACCTCAATTCACAAATGTTTTAAAGAAATTAGTGAGCCCCAAAATACTGCATGGTACTGGCTGTGTGACAAGACACAGATCTCCTCAATTCACAAATGTTTTAAAGAAATTAGTGAGCCCCAAAATACTGCGTGGTACTGGCTGTGTGACAAGACACACATCACCTCAATTCACAAATGTTTTAAAGAAATTAGTGAGCCCCAAGAAAACTTGCTGGCTGTGTGACAAGACACAGAAGATCACCTCAATTCACAAATGTTTTAAAGAAATTAGTGACCCCAAAAAACTTGCTGGCACAGTGACAAGACACACATATCAATTCCCTGATATTTTGTAGAAATGAGGCCCCCCCAGACCCCCCAGTAGCGTGGCAGACCGGCAGTAACAACACACAACAATCTCCTCTGAAATTTCCTCTGAAATTTCCTCTGAAATGCGTGCAGATTCGGCGCGTGGAAATGTTATATAGTGTGATGCGGGACTTAGCTCTGTGAGCCCATGATTGGGCAAAATTTGCCCAATCAGGACTCTGAACGGTGATTGGCATACGGTTGAACCTGTCTTGCACCAGACCTGTGGTCAGGTGCAAGGCTGTAGCCAATTACGAGCTTCAGGCCAGTGGGAAAATGCATTGTGGGCCATTGTGATGCATTGTGGACTCGAACATGCGCCAAACACCCGGAAATGTTCGGAGTTCGCGATCTACCCGAACAGGCTAAGTTCGGGCCGAACTCCGAACTGTCCGAACCCGAACCGCTCATCCCTAGTTGTTTGGTGCTGCAACTGCAATCTGTGCTTCATCCCACACTGACTGTACACGAGTGCCACTGGAAATCGCTGATGAGTCTGACCTGCCCCCTCACCACCAGCCTTCTTTGACACAGTCAGTGAGCGTCGGCGGTCAGGTGACACTGACACTGACAGGTCATCTGCGATCGCCGGCAGCACTGATGATTGCTCAGTCATTGTGGGATGAAGCACAGATCGCAGTTGCAGCACGGCCCACAACCACCCGGACCACCAAGGATGCAGAGGCTGCTAGGGATGGAGAGAGGCAGCCATCCCAGTGCCCCCACCACACCCCACAGCCTCACAAACGGCGGCCACGTGCCACCACACACAATGGAAGGCCAGGGGAAACTAATATATATATATATATAAATACTAGGTCAAAAAAATCCTGGTTGTATAATATAATACTGTTCAAATTTGCTTTTCTCTATAATATATATATAAAGGAGTATATCCGTGTGTATCTCCGAAACTAGAGCTAATAAATAAACTATGTTCGGATTGTTGTTTTTTTTTATCCAAAGTGAGTAAAGTTTAACTACTTTCATTCAGGAAACATAAAAAAAGGTGTTTTTTTGTTGTTGTTGAGTAGTGCAATTCTGGATGGTTATCCAATGGGCAGAGTCCAATGTTACATAAGCACCATTATGTCTCATCTTTGTATTTCCCAGCAGTAAAATGCTGCAGAATATGTTGACCCTATTGAAACACTGTGTAACTATCTAAAATGCAGGCAAGAAATCTGACATAATGGTATGCAAATGATATATGGATGTCTAACTTTTGTTTTCGGAATAATTTTACATGGACTCATTAGCAAAGCAAACCTTAATGACTTTTGTTATGCTTCAGTTAACTTTATTCTTGATCATTGATTCAGAAACCTGTTTGCACAGACTTTCACTTCAAAATACACTACACTAAATTTCCACATAATTGAAGGTTTATGAGTTTTGCCAGGTTGCAAATGTTAGTCATATGCTTCTGAATCAATTTGCAATCAGTGTATAAGTGTGTTTTGGACTGTGGACAAAGTGGCTTTCACCTACTAGGCAGACAGAAATGTCAAAAAATGAGAGACCATAAATATTTTCTACAGAAGGTACAAGATCTGTTAATTCAAATCTCTTAATGTCTTATTATTCCCATGGATGCTTTTTTGGGGATTTTTTTTTTCTTTTTACTCTTTCCTTCCTTTATATGACTGGAGTATAGAAGCTAGATTTATCGTTTAATCTGGAAGATTTAGCTCAAATTATTACCCCAAAGCTACATTAAAATAGCTATTACCTGTTCAGATATTTAAACTGGACCTTCTCTATTAAAGATGTCTGTAATGTTAACCTTATATTCCTAAAAATAATCGCTGATCTACATCACCCACCTATGTTTTAACCAATAAAACTAAAGCTCTCAAATGGCTATGTGATGATGAGTCCATATCAAGTGAAAGTCAAATAACACTCATTGGAATGTTGTAAAAGTAAACAAAATGAGTAAATAATAATATATTTTGAGATCCTGCATTTTTCAGAAAGTGTCATATTTAATGCTAATATTTTTTTCAATCATACTGAAATAAAACACAGTAGGAGTGAAATGTCACGTTGGAAAATGTCAGATGAGTAGTTCATTTTAATGGATATTGCATTGCAGTTCTTTTAGAATACCATGTTATTCCTTATATTTTATTTGCATTACTTTGAATCTAGAGATTTAATAAAAAAAATAAACCTATCTGTGGAATTATTGTAATATATAGCTGTTCCAGCTCACAGCTACAATCTAGACATATATTGCTAATTACTGCTCTTAGAGCAGACTTTTATGCAAAAATATGGATTTATAAGTGCATAAGAATTTGTATTCAAAATGGATTTATATCTTGTGGTAAATATAAAATAAAAATAATATGGAGCCATGACAAAAGTCCCCTGAATCAATATTGCAAATAATTGATAGGAAACATTATTTCTAGATTACTTCTTTGAGGTAATTCTCCTTCAAGTAAACAAATCTTGCATCGTGTTGAAAAAAAAAAAAATACACAGTGAACAGTTTTACACAGTTAGAATTCTGCTGGTGGGTAAAAAAAAAAGGAGATGAAGGGAAATGGAATTAAATGCAATTACACGGTATGTAAAAAAAAATGCAGAATCTACCTTATAAGGCATTTTAAAAATATGATTATTATTCTTTAGACTTGCATCATAATGATATGCCCTAAGGAACATATGTTCCAAACATTGGGACGTAGGAACCTCCAGCATCACAGCGAGTCTGCTCTTTGGCATCTTTTCAGAAATAGTCTTTTGTGAATAATTATAGATTCACGCATCCAGCCGTGGGCAGATAACATTAACAGTTTCCATCATCTCATGTGCAAGCCACAGATAGCTCACCCTAGCTGCTTCCTACTCACAATGCTCGGTGCTTAAGTAATGAGCTTTCATACCGCCTGTAGAAACACAAGTTTGCCAGTGTAAATTGCTCCATTTTGAAGGCTAATTGTTGGAAAAAGCAGTCAAAGTAGGTGTGTGTGCTTCTGGTTATATTAATCTACCTTAGCAGCTCATTTTTATTTCCGACATTGAAGATCATCTTTGCACTCTACCATGTGCCGTAGCTTCAGCAATGAAAAATGTCCCTTGACATTTATATAAGACAAACCTCATTAAGAAAACATAAACCACATCTGCACAAGGCTAAAACCCCAAAGCTTTTTTCAGTCCATCATGTGGAACACATTGAGAAAACTGTGCATTTCCACCTCACCTGTAAGGCACAACTGCCTGCTTGTTGTCTACCCCCTTATGAGATTCAAACTGTGTTATTTTATGGATGGCTTTGAAGCTCCTGGTGTAAATACCAAGCAATCATTAATTATATAGATTATGCATGGCTTGGGAAAGCCCTGGAGTAGCTTCCCTTCTAATATCAATCAGTTAACATGGTAAGAAACCCTAAGCCAAATGGTTATTACAATATAATATCAACCTACAGATGTTGCAAGGTTGATCATCGGGATGCCTTGCCTACAGCAACATAAAAGGTATCCTGATTGTCATACTTATTGTCTAAATAGAAGAGTGAATACGATACTCTCTACAGAAAAAAAGACCCAGACAACTTTAACCCCTTAGTGACTGGGCGGTTTTACAAAATTCTGTCCGAAAGTGCCTGCCGCTGTTTCTACGTTTCTGCACTGTTTGTGTTTAGGTCAAATTTTCCTCTTACTCGTTTATGCAACCCACACATATTATATACTGTTTTCCCCGCCATTAAATGGACTTTCTAAAGATACCAGTATTTCCATCATATTGTGTACTTTACTATAAAAAAATATGAAATATGAAGAAAAAATAATAACACTTTTTCGTAATTTAATCCCCAAAATCTACAACCACCAAAAGAGACCCTGGCTAAATAGTTTCAAAATTTTGTCCTGAGATTAGAAATACCCAATTTTTAAATGGTTTTGCTTTTTAACCTCTTCACCGCTGAGCCATTTTGCCTCTGTGTGCTGAGCTCATTCTGACCATTTAATGCTCATCAAGTTCAAATGCCAGCTTAAGTACTATTTTATTAAACCCCCAGACAACATTTAAAAAAAAAAAAATGTAAATTATTTTTCTTTTTTTCTTTTTTCTTACAAGGTCACGATCAGACCTTCAAACATGACCCTCTAGCTGCCATGGATCGGGAGATAGGGGGATCCAAAGGATCCCCCTAACAGCTAGGGGTTAACTGGCCTACTGACGTCCTCACACATATGGTGAGGATGTCAATGGTGGGGGGGTGACCCGGAGACTTGGCTGACATCTTGGATGTCAGCCACTTCCGGGTTTGAATTGCGATTCGGCCCTGATTGGAGCAGAATCACGATCCGGCAGCAAAATGGTTAATGGTGGACACTGCTGAAAAGGGGAGACTCTCCCCTTTCAAGCGGTACAATTTGTTAGTATCTAGGTGGAATTGTTGGAGAGCTAAAGGGCTTTGGAGCCCCTGACCCCTTACACCTTATTCACTGCAGGCGCCGTGGCGCCTGGCAATGACATCATCACGCACCGTGATGACATCATCACGCCTGCCGGGCCCCCTGAAAAGGTGGGACAGGCTTCCAGCCTACCAGTCTGCTGCGGGAGCCCAGCAATGGAGGTGAGTATCTGGAGGGAGGGAGGTTAGGAGACTCTGACGTACTGTGTACATCAGCAGTTCTAAAGTAGACTTTCCGATTGGACGTACATAGTACGTCAGCGGTCAGGAAGAGGATAAATTGCATCAACCCTTGTGTTAAATAAAAGAAAGAAAACATCAGTTCTTTCATACATGCTGGGTTTTTGGAATATAGAGCTATAACACTGCTCATTGTTGATTTACAATATGCCCTGAAAAGTGAGATTCCATTAGTATTCTAAACCTAACTGCAACTTCAGTTGTGGTTCATCTTGTAAGTCAGGTTACTGCACATTTCTGCTTTCTATACTTGTGGGACCCATAGAATCAAAAGCATTTACAAGGATGCTTGTTGTTCTAATTTGTGGATACAAACTGGAAAAGCTGACCATCTTCCAAAATATAATCGTATAGGCACACTGCCATTTACATAAGCTGTACCTAGATTACTTCTGCATTACAAGCAAAACCACATTATAAAACACTTGCTGCTGTTTTTTTTTCTTTGTCTGAAGTAATTGCATGTAAAAAGAAAAAGAAAATTTGTTTTTTTATCTCCTGTTTCCATTTTGTGCTATTAACACACATTAAATTTCTTTTGGCCACATCACTGTACATGTGAAGCAACTAACATGGCAGTTTTGAATGGTAAAGGGGTTCTTCAGAGAGCACCGAAATGTCACCAACATTTCGCTGCTTTCTCGTGCCCCGCACTTTGGGGCATCGAACTCCCCGACCCTGCAGTGATATCTGCATTCATCACAGGGTCCCCAGAGTGTAAGGAATGGACCCAAAAATCCAATGCCAAACCGCCAAAAATCGGCAAAAAATCAGCAGAAACGTCCGCCGATGCGATCTGAAGTTTCAGATCGATCCTATAACCGCCGATAAAATCCCAAATGCAACAATCGATCTGCCGTCAACCCGCCAACCGCCGCCATAAGGAGCCGATGAGCCGCCAAACACAGGGCCAAACAGCTGCACAAAAGTTGACACGCAGCTAGTCGGGTAAAAGAAATAAAGATTGAAAGTCCCATATTTGAAACGCTGTTTACAAAAAAACTACTGGATGAAAATGTCTGGAATTAACATATAAGGTCCTATGAATAATAATAAAAAGGTCTGTTACAGAAAAAATAACTTTATAAAAACAGTTTGGATATTTTTTACAGAACCAAGAATTAGCTAATATGGGAATATAGACAGAGCTGCATGAGAACATGACATCCACAAAAAAGTTATTGAGTTGTTGTTGTGCTTGTGATCAGTACGGTAATTAAATTTGAGCACTGTCCAATTAGATTTCTCGCTTGGATACTGAATAAAAGTATGAAAAAAGTTCTCATGTTAGATTAAGGTCTTTTTTTACAAATATAATTTAGAAATTATTTTTTGCAGGAGATGGACATCTGTATGTTCTTTTACTTACGCTGCTGACAAATCTTAACAACTGAACTACTCATTAATTTCCCTCCCTGTAATTATACCCATTAACCAAACCATTAGCCAAACCATGTACTATTCCATTATCAACAGTCTGTCTATTTCGATGAGTTCCACTGATACAATATTTTAATATTTTGTTAAATTATTGTGAACTCCTGTCTAACCTTTTTTTCTTACCTTGTCAGACAGACAGCAATTTGAATTTAATGGTGTCAAATGGTTAAGATATTATGTGGGCACAAATGACAGACTAATGACTATAAAACGAAAAAACAAGTCTACTGCTGATAAAAAATGGAATAAAATGAAAACAGATTTGCTGTTTTACAGATGACGGAATTGGTAATAGGCAGTATGTAAGTGTATTTATTTCTAATTTATTTCAAATGAATATGACATGGGTGTACAATATTCAAATTGCCTTCAGCCTGGGCTGACTTTAATGGCGGTAATTTGGGAACAGTTTTAATTTCTACATGGACAAAAGAATGGATTAATTTTAACATACATAAAGATAATTAAATTGCTGTTCTATAATCTTGGATGTCAGCGTATGATGAAAAATGTATGGCCTTTACTGATCCAAAAACTTTTAGCTTTTAGATTCACTATTTGTCTGCAGGAGACACAGAACTGAGCTGCTCCTAGTGTCCCTTCATCCTTCTCCATCTCTTCACTTTCCTTGCTGACTTTCAATCTATGAAATATATCACCTGTAGGCAATTATACATTAATAAACAAGAAAATACACGTGGATCAGACTTTTAAAAAAAATAATAGTAATATTACAAATCACTCAAGACCTTACAAATTCCTAAATGGGAAAAATAAGGTCAGTCCAACATGCCAAGCAAATTTGCACTGCTTAAAAGACACAGAAGAAACTAATATAACACCTGCATTTTCTCAAGATCTCAAGAAGTTTCTTATTTAGTAGTATAGGGATGTGCAATTCATTTCATACCGAATCGATTTTCAGGCGAAATTTACCATTTTCGTGCTTCCGAGGGCATCTCGAATCCGAAATGTCGACCACACGGAATTTTGGATCAATTTTGAAATTTCGAATCGTTCGATTCGATACTTCGGATGATTCAAATTTTTGGGTTGATTCGATAGATCGGATCGATTCGGTGATTCGGGTCATTTCGGCATTTGGATCATCTCGGTGATTATACTGTAGAGGTGCTGCCCGGCAGTGTGCTTAATCATATTCTGCATTAATTATACTGTAGAGTAGGGATGAGCTGTTCGGTTCGATCGGTTCGGAGTTCGATTCAAACATTGGCCGTTCGAAAGTTCGCGAACTTCAAACTTTTCAGCGTGTTCGCCGCATGTTCGCCTACAATGCACCACAATGGACCACAATGGACCACAATGCACTTTTCAACTGGCCTGAAGCTTGTAATTGGCTACAGCCTTGCACCTAACCGCAAGTCAGGTGCAAGACAGGTGCAAGACTATGCCAATCACGGCTCAGAGTCCTGATTGGGCAAATTTTGCCCAATCATGCGCTCACAGAGCTAAGTCCCGCAGGCCACTATATAAGGCTTCACACAGCCTTCAGAACATGTTTTTTGAGAGGAGATTGTTGTGTTAGTGTGTGTTCTCACTGCCAGTCTGCCACCAGCTATTGGGGGGTCTCACTCCTACAAAATATCTGGGAATTGTTGTAATCTTTGTGTTCTCACTGCCACCAGCAATTGTGGGGGTCTCATTTCTACAAAATATCTGGGAATTGTTCTAATCTTTGTGTTCTCACTGCCACCAACTATTTTAGGGGTCTCATTTCTACAAAATATCTAGGAATTGTTGTAATCTTTGTGTTCTCACTGCCACCAGCAACTCTGCAACAATACCACAAAATGGTTACGGTGTGAAGGCACTTGCTGCCACCAAAGGCACAATATTTGGCTGCACTGACGCCTGTACCATATTCATATCATTTTAATATTGGACCGCAGGGTCCAACCCTGCACTCTTCCACAATACCACAGAGGGGTTACGGTGTGACGGCACTGTTGCCGACACTAAAGGCCCAATTTTAAAGCACCTATTTTTACTTTCATCCAAAGCCTGCATAAGTTTCACCATAATTTAGCCAAAAAATCACTAAACTTGTTCTGCGTGTCCTAAAATGTCTCTTCATACAGGCTGCCGCCCCAAGCAGTTGTTTATGAATAGATTAAAGGAAAACCGTTAACCGTCATTTGAAACTTCATTTTTTTGTTTTTTAATGTTTCTATACATCCTACAAATCCGCCACTTCACGGGCAGGTTATGGGGACCTCCTAGGCACGGTATTTGAAGGAATTTTTCGCTTTTATTTTTAACCCTTAATTCATGGAAAACTCACTGTTCCTTTAAAAAAATTTCACACTTTCAGCAAGGTCAATGTTCTATACATAGTCATATTATTCATAAAACACAATGCGATAAAAATATAAGCAAACAATTACATTTTCTTTTTCAGTTTTGGTTAAAATTGTGTATTTCCTCTGAAAAATGCAGTAACAGGTTCCATTACTACATTTTTTTTAACAAGAGTGTCTCATAGAATATATAACCACAATGGTTTGGATGGTAAGATGTGAAAATCTATTTTACACTTGTAAATGATTGACATCTGAATAGAAATCTACGTTCTTTTTTACATATTTTTATAGCATTGTGAAGGGACATTACGTATACTCATAATAATTATATATTTTGAATTTGCCGAGTCTGGATATATAATTGTCTGGGTCCTATAGTAAAACATGACTTCAAAATACTCTAAAACATGAGAAGCTGATTTTTTTTTTACATTCTTTTTGCTCTCTCCTTTTTCTCGCACTAGTAGACTGGGAATGGGCTCTGGCCTATACCACCCATTTGATTTTGAGTCCCACCTTTGGAAGTGTTCGCCGCTGATCTGGTTGCCTGGTTTGCTGTGTGATGAACTATTATTACTGTTGTCATATTCCCTCTTTGTAGGACTGGTTTTTTTTTTATCTTTTCTTCTTCCTCAGTTTTTCATAATTTTACTGGTAATGTTAACATTTAGAAGTCCTATATTATTGGTTGTTTTGTAATTCTATTTCAGACTATGTTTGTCTTCTTCATGCTTCCTTTGCCGAAGATATGTCATACGTACACTGTTACTTTTGCTTTTATTGAATAAAAAAAGTAAACATGAGAAGCACAAAACTGTAAAAATGAGCTCAGCATAGAAGGATGAAATGGCTCAGCAGCGTAAAGTTTAAACATTAACATTAACCCATCTTGACTCCTGACACCTCCCTTCCCCGCCTCCCTTTTAATCCTTTAGATAGTTTTAAAACTTTCTGGGCTACATTACTTTTATTGCGATAAAACAGGGATGCAAAGGAGGAAAACCTGCACCTGCAGGTTTCTCCTTTCCGCCCCCATTTTACCTTGATATTACAATGCAGACGCTTAAAAAGCTGCCTGCATTGTTACCAGGCGCTAAGCCCCGGGATGCACGCAGCAGCACTAAGCACCGCCGCGTGCATTCACTAAATGGAGTCCATAGGACTCCATTGAGTTTCTCCTCTACCGGTCACATGAACAGCCGGATCTCGCCTCGCGAGATTCGGCTGGTCGGCGTAGTGATCCGCAGGGAGAGACTGGGGGACTTCCCCCCCCAGTCTCTCCCTGCTCCCGCGGGACGGAGGAGGTGGGCGGAGCCACAGTCATTCGCCGCAGGATAGTAGGTGAGTATCTGGATATTTTTTGGGGGGGGTTTCTGCTGGTGCTAACAGATTCAGGTCCAGGCTGTGGTTAACTTTTTTCTAACCGCAGTTGGACGGTAATCACTGTTAGGACTTTGTAATCCTAACGCTGATTAACAATTTACGCTCACCATGTTAAGTATAGGGAGCGCAAAGTACAGTAACCTTGCGCTGAAATGCGCAAGATTCCAAACGCTAACGGGTTTCTTAATCCGTTATCCAAACGCTAACGGGTGCTAACATTGACGCTCACTCAGGTGAGCGCTAATGTTAGCACCAACAATGTAATGTAGACCTCCATATTTGCAGCGCTTGGCTCCCTTAGCAGTCCACCAGACGTGATATGCTGATGGCTATCTGTGAGTCTTGTGACTTATGGGAGACTGGAAGAGCATTGTAAGCAATTGGAGAGAGCTGGGTCCCGCATTGGCTCCCGCTTTGGGTCTCGATCAATGAAGCTCTGATCAGTGCTCACTGATCTGAGCTCCCAGATTGATTAAACCCCTGTACTCGGAGGGCTGACTTATTGTAGCACTTACATTATATATGATCCGCTGTGCATAATAATGCACTGCTCCATCTCCCCTGCACCTGTTCCCGCATGAGAAAAAGGATGAATAATTTAATTGGCATTGTTCACCTTATAATTAAAAACAGACAATGGCATTGCTTTAAAAGAAAAAAAACTTTTTTACATTTTACATGGTCATGATTGTATCACTGGAAAAGTAATTCTATGGCTTTTTCATAGTCATCTTACTTGACCTTGTGCGGTGTATTGAAGTGGAGACACAGGGGTCCAAATGGACCCTGCCACCACTGCTAAATTTTCTCCAGCTCTGCTGGATATAAAGTGGTTTTCCACCATCATGATGTCATGACGTCAGCAGACTGAGAGTACGCTGGCTCAACCACACTTACTGAGACTGGTGATTATGATAAAAAGACCCCATATCTCGCAAGCGTGACGAAAAGGTGTGTGACAAGAAGGGTGTGTGGGCATCCTCATCTGCATATCAAAGGAAATTCCATACATGCCCATCGCAGCGATGGGATTAATAAACAAAGGCAGAGACAAAAATGGTAAAACAGAAAATAAAGAAAAAAAAATCACAATTTTTGCGTCATTCAGTTCTATTATTCAATGTAAATGTTGTGTGTCACGTCTCTAGTCTAGTCTAGTATACCCATGTACCTTTCTTTGCATACTCATCCATCTTGTCTCATTGCTTGTGTTTTTAGTGATTGCTCTAATATTTATTTATATTACCTTAAACGTAGTGAAAACAAGACCGAGACAATTTGGGTAATTTTAGCTGGGTGACAATGCTTTGTCATAATAGTGAAAAATACATTGACTTCTTACTTTTTGAGATACTTTCTGGATCCCCTCTTTTTATTTATTATTTTTGTCAACCTATATTTTAATGCATTGTCTGTAATTTATTAACAACTGTAGTTAATTATAGTCAGAAATTCCCCTTGAAAATTATTATGTATTTACCTTATTAACAAATATGTAATATTATGTATTTACCTTATTAACAACTTTAGACTTATTTTAAATACCATTTTACTGAGTTTGAATTCATGCAGTACTATTGCTATTATAGAGAGATATATTTCATAACTTTTACCCGACCAAAGTATATGTGCATACACATACACACTCACAAATGGCAAAAGTGACAAGTAGAGAAGAATAACCTACAGTAGCTGTCATAATCCTTTTTATCCAACACCAATTTGCCTGGTTTCTGAAAGAGTAATAACGAGCACCTACAAGAAGACCTCTTGTTAGGAGAGATATCATTAACATTGCAAACAAGGCCACAAGGAGAGCTGTAGTCTGAGGATCTGTAGAGCCTGTCAGAATATAGATAATTAGGGAATAGTTCCAGCTATGATTAATCAGGATTGGTTATAGGATAAGGACTTTTGTTTCACTTCAAAATGTTCGGAACGGTAGGACTCAAGCAATAATATAGCAAGCGCAGGGGTGAGAGACACCGTGTAGATGAACAGAAAAAGGAATAGATCGACAAGTGAAAGAAGAAAGATTTAAAGTCGGTGTAATGAGCTTAAAAAGAGGTGAACTTGCATACAACTTATGTCCCTAGAAAATGGAGAAGATTTCCATATTAGAAAGTAGGATAATGGTTTATTCACTGAACAGCAAATTTTTATTCCCTGTACGGTGCCATTTCGGGCCTTTCGGCGATTCAGAAAGCAGGCAGTTCGCTAAATTCTAGTAACCTCTCATCGTATTGCCAAATATTGGAAAAAATATGCTAATAATATACCATGTAGCATACCATGGAATTTGTAAGTCCCCGAAACACAATTCTTTAAGAGAAAGATCCGATATTAAGTAGATTTGGAAACATCTGCAGTTGTAAGGCAGAAATGTAAGTAATTCAACCATGTAATTGCACAAACACCTGGGAAAGCAGTGGGTGGTGCTGTGTTTTACAAACGAGGTGTAACAAAGTTCATTTTAACTTTTTACAGCAAACAGCCGACCAAGAAATCCACAGCCCAAAAATATTGTTGTGTTTGTGTGAGAACACGTAGAGGAATGTTACAACAAACTAGCAAAAACAGGTGGCAATTTTTATATTTATGTGTGTTTATTTACCTGCATGTGCTATTTTTTTATTCGTTTCCATAACCTGTTAAAAATGTGTTTTTTTTTGCATATTTTGTTTTATTTCCCTAATATGACTTTGCAGAGAGCTTTCACTAAATATTTAAAATATCAAAAGGGAAATTTATAAAGTCATATTAATCAAAAATTCCTTTTGGGAACCAAAGAAAATAGATTTAAAAAACTAGCTAAAATAAATTGATATTTAATCTAGGTTACAGGATTTAATCATATCTGTTTTTTATTTAATTAACTTTTTTAATTGACTCAAAGGGTTATTCAGAGAGCAACGAAATGTCACTGACATTTTGGTGCTGTCTTGACCACCGCACTTCGGTAAGATAAATTTGCCGACCCTGCGGTATATTCAGCATTGACCGCAGGGTTCCCAAAGTGCGCTGACTCGACCCGCTGAATGCGTCCTCAAAACGCCGCAAGACCATAGAATCAATTCGAAAACCGCCACAAAACGTAGTCAGTTAAAAAAAACGCTGATCGCAGCTGCAAACCTGCCAAAAATTGCAGACAACCGGCCGAACAGACTGTCAAATCGATCTTCCAACCACCACTGACCCGCCAAACAGACTGCTGACCAGCCACCGGAAAAGTCGACAAGCCAAAAACAGGGGTTAAAAAAACACAGCTTTTAAAAGACGTTAAAAAAAAAGTGCATGAAAACACCTGGAAACAATATATAATGTATATTGACTGTATAATGGCTGCTTATATATGGGAAGTAGGGTAGAGCAGGCAGATCATGTGGTCCAAGACCAGGCTGGTTACAGGGGAATCCAGGAGCGGAGGGAGGGATAGCCCAAACAAGGGTAAGATCGGCTCACAATAGGGATCAAGGCTGGAACTGTGACAGCATGTCATGCATGCATATGACAATATACTCCTTATGAGTTATGAATATGCAGACAATGAGAGCATGGTGTACTTTGTCAGTAATACCAGTTAAAAAAGTATTTAATGATTCAGTCATTTTGTTTCCATGAGGTCCTGTTTTTTCACTTTGAATCTCTCACAAAACATTCCATTAATAGATTCTACTAATAGCATGACTGTGTAATCCCTTTCCATTAAACATTGACACATTTGTCTAATTAAAGTGTCACTGCCATGGGCAAAACATGTTTTGCCCAATTATCCGGATATTTCTCCCTTTATATAGAGCAGCTTTTTTTGCTGACCTTTATAATTGCTTTCAAAGATTCCTCTACTCCCACAGGCTGGTGCCATGTTGGAAAGGGAAGGGGTCCCTATGAGCAGAGAATGTGCCGGGCTGACTGTCATTCACAATCTAAAGGGGTTATTCAATAAGAGCCAAACTTGCCACCGAATTGCACTGAATGGTGAATTGCATCGAACGGTGCAATTTCTTGGCAATTTGGCTATTCAGAAAGCTGGCAATTTGCCAAATATTGGGAAATTGCCAGCGGAATACAGTGCAATTTGCCTCAGATCGCTGCAATTTGGCGACCTTTGGTGGCAGCGAATTTACCCATAGAGAAGTAATGGTTACTGTATTTAGAGAATGCCTAACTGTACCGAAATTTTGGAGAAATGCTAAAATTTTGGTGCTTCAGTTTAACCCTTTCGCTGCTGAGGCTTTTCCTGCCTCTGTGCTGAGGTCATTTTTACCGGTTTTGCTCATCATGTTTAAACGTGTTTTGAAGGCTTATTTTAGTATATTACCCAGACATATTATATATCGTTCTTTCCGTCAGACTCGGTAGATTCATAATATGTCATTATTATATGTATACGTTATGTCATGTCCGTATATTATAACAAAAAATGCAATAAAATATGTATTTTCAATAATTTACAACGTGTAAAGTGTTTTTTTTTCACATTTTAACATGCGAGCAATTGCAGTTATATTTTGTATGGGGTGTGCTTGTTAAAAAAATTAGAGATGGGGTCTCGTTACATTTTGTTTTGGGGAAAATTACGCAATTTTTAACAAACGCACCGCATACAAAAATCGTTAGTGCAGCATCATTGTTCACATTATAATTGAAATGGGAACAATATTGCTGCATTAACGAACCAAAAAAAAGAAAAAAAAATGTTTTTTTTTTTTTTTATAATTTTGTTTTTTAAATATATTTTTATTTTTAATTTTAATTTTTTTTAAAAAACTTTTTTCACTGTAGTGTTTGGTATCGTTGGAACGGCCATGCTCTGGCCGATCTAACCATACCAAACTTTAACCCCTAGCTGCCACGGATCGGGAGATAGGGAGTTCATTGGAACTCCCTATCTCCACCGTTGGTGGCAGTTAGGGGTTAACTCTAGGACTGGCGTCATCGTGCTATGCACGATGACACCAGTCCTCAGGGGGAGTTCCCGGAGGCTTGACCGACATCCAAGATGTCGGCCAGCTCCAGGAAAGGATCATGAACCGGCGCTTTTCAGCGCCGATTCGCGATCCAGCTCCCCAGAGGTTAATGCCAGGCACCATTTGGAAGGGCAGGCTGTGCCCTTCCAAATGGTGCCTGGGTTAACCCCCGCAACGCCGCCGATCGGGAGGGAGAGAGGTCCAAAGGACCTCCCCCCCTCCCTTTCAGGCGCTTCCTCCACACATGCGGGGGGGGCGCCTGAATTAGGTGTCATCGATGCCGCGATGAGCGCGTCCTCCGCATTGAAGTGGTTAACAGGTCTAAACAGGCGAATCCCATAAGTTTCAAAGTAGAAAAAATTCCATTTTTAATATTTTTGTAATCAATCACTTATTCTTTTTATTTGCCGCAAAGTCTTTTTACTTATTTTAGAATTGTTTTAGGCATTTTTATGGATTTTATTGGCAAAATTTTTGATTCCCGTTTTTTTAAATGGCATTTTTTTTTATTCTGTAGCAGACCTTTTTATTATTCTGTATAACACCTTTTTTATTATTTTCATGCATTTTCATGGTTTTAAACGACTTTCAAAAAATTCAGGGTTTTTTTTACCCCCGGTTTAGCGACCGATCGGCTTTTTTCAGTGGCATTCGGCGGTCTGTTCGGTGGTGTTTGGCGGATCGCCAGCTTGGTTCGTGGTCTGTTCGACGGTCAATGGCTGCAATCGGCAGCGTGACCAGCAGCATTTGGCGGATCCCTCGGCGCACTTCGGGGACCCTTCATTGAATGCAGAATTCACTGCAGGGGTGGTGAATTGAACTCACCGAAGTTTATCGAGTGAGAGTGCTCTGAAATTGCGGTGTTCTCTGAATAACCCCTTAAGTGAGAGCCAGAGCAGCACACTGACCGGAGTGACATCTTGCATTCAACTCTTTGCTAACAGTGGACAGTTCTCCCCAGCAACACGGGCAGCGTTAGGATTACAATCTACTAGCGCTGATTAACGTTCGGCTGTGGTTAGCAAAAAGTTAACCACAGCCAGGACTTGATGTCAATGGATTCTGCTTCTGCAGAATTCGTTAACACCAGCCTAAAAAAAAAAAAGAGAGTCAGATACTCACCTTCTGTCCCGCGGCGAGTACCGCGGCTCCAACCGCCTCCTCCGTCCTGGTCATGTGACCGGCAGGGGCAAACTCAATGGAGTCCTATCGACTCCATCGAGTGGATGCTCGCGGTTACGCTCGGTGCTGCCGCGAGCATCCTGGGGGTTAACACCCGCAAACAATGCAGGCAGCATTTTTCGTGCCTGCATTGAAATTCAGCGTTAAAAGGCAGGCGCAAGGGGGTCAACCAATCAAATTTTATTTGTAAGTTTTTGTCAATGCTTTGCATTCTCTTGTCATAGGTTGCTTTTTGATATATACTGGCGAAAAATAGGAGTTCAAAATGTCTGCCTTATCTTGATCTTCATTTAATAACACCCCTGACTCCGATTTCAGTGAACCTACACTTCCACTTTTGGGACCTTTAGAATGTATGTACTTAAAGAATCTTTTGGGGTTGGTCTTACTCTCTCTGGCTATATCTTTTTCATTTACTACTTAAGCCCATCAAATCGGTTTTCTACATGCTTTATTGATGACTACTACAGTATGCTTCCACTTTCATTGTTTGTTTGTATTTGCAGATCAATCACATTCACCAAGGCCTCTTCGGTACTTTTCGGTGCTCTTCAGCAGCATTCTCCAACTTTTTCGTGTGGCTTCGATGACTCCATCTTCAGCGCACTACGTTACCATTCACTAAGGGCACTATCACCTGGTGTGAGCTAACCCTAGCATCAGCATGTTTTCGTGCTAGTTCCACGTGAATTCAGTCTAGCGCCGGACCAACAGATTGTTTGCCCATTCGCTACAAATGGAAAAAATCACTTAGAGCGTGGTAATTTGTGATTTGAAGCGTGAGCTTACTGTACTTACTGTACTTAACATGGAGAGCTCTAGAGAACACTTGCGCTATTGTAACCAACAGATCATTTGGTCCTGATGCTAATTTCTACGTGGACACTAATCGAAAAAATTTAACTACTGCTCAACCCTGGTGTTAACTGACAGAAAGAAAAATTTTTTAAAAAAGAAAAAATAATAAGGTCCTTGCACAAATTAAAAGGCAATTGAAAGGAATGCAGCACAGGTGTTCTCTTTGCCCCATACACTAAATGGATCTGATCAGCAATGTCACTGCTGTTGCAGTAGGCTCTATTATGATATATATGTATCATTTAGTGACATGTATCCTAAATCTAATATATTGACTAATTATAAACATTTTATGCTGGGGGTTATTCCTAGTATGCAAGCAATTGAATATTAGGGTTAGGACCATGTTTAAAGGAACAAGTGGATAAGTCTTGCTCTGAAACATGTATTATTTATAAGCTGCAGCCAGTAAGTTATTATCGCTCACCTGGCCTTCCTTTTGGATTTATTAAATGCATTGTAATGATTCTATATGCTGTTGGGTGGCATTTATCATGAAATGCCCATCAGCCTTAATAAATATGTGTGTATATAAACATAGATAATACTTGGGGGATTTAAATAATGCAGGCGTGTGAGGGCTCTTCGCTGGATGTGTTCATACTTATTCAAGCTCGTGAAGGCAGAGGATAGGTATGGCCAGGCACACTGCACTGGAAAAAACAGTATTATCCTGTAGACATGTGCACAGCACAACATTTCGTTTTGAACTAATGGATTAGTCCTAAAATTTAATTTATTTAGTTGCTAAAGAAATTCGTTTTCAGTTCTTTAGTATGAAAACTAATTTCATTCATCCGAAAACCAGTGGATACAATTACTATTGTAGTGGCTCCTCAGAGGGCTGAGATCGCTGCTTGTTACAGTATCTCTCACTCTCAGCACAATGTGTCAGGCAAAGCTGTTACAGTAACTGACTGCTGCTCATCACAGCGCTCAGAGTTTCCGTAAAACTAGTAAATAATATTTTTATATATATGAGGTTAGAACAATATTATTTCCTTGTTTTACTGAAACTCGAGCGCTGTTACAGTCAGTTACTGCAACAGCTGAGCCTGATACATTGTACTGAGAGATAATATTACAAGCTGCCGATCTCAGCGCTCAAAGCCACTGGATTTAAAGGGCTAATAAAAAGGCTCCTCTCTGTATAATGTATAGAACATCCTTCTGCATTAATTAATACCCCTCTCTGTATAATGTATACAACATCCACCTGTATTAATTAATACCCCTCTCTGTATAATGTATAGAACATCCTCTTGAATTAATTAATGTCCCTCTCTGTATAGAACATCCTCCTCAATTTATACCTTTCTCTGTATAATGTATATAATATCCTCCTGCATTTATACCCCTCTCTGTATAATGTATAGAACATCCTCCTGCATTAATTAATACCCCTCTCTGTATAGAACATCCTACTGCATTGGCATGTGGAGGGTGCAGAACTTCGGAATGCAATGCTTATCCAGCACAGGAGTGAGAACTTTTACTTAAACTTTGTATCTCAGTGGGGGAGACACAAGAATATAAAAGCAGCGGAGAGGGAAAATATTAACGTAAATCAGTCTGAAAGCTCAGAGAAGAGATGACTGGTGCAAATTTATTTTTATAATAAAATAAAGCACTTTAAATCCAGGGAAAACATTCAAATAAATCACACTGAAGGCTCATAATGACAGAGTAACTGTGAGAGCTGGATACTAAATGTATCAGATGTAAAAAAAAACTTTTATAACAAGCAGCACTGGGACAGGAGAGGGACTCTATATAAAATGTCTATTATAGATGAGGAAAGGGGGATAGTGCTCCTGGATAATATAAAATGTATCAGACCCTATGTAAGCCCCTATTATGCAGAGCAGGAGGGGAGATAACACACGTTTTATAAAGTCCCTCTTTTCTCCCAACGCTGCTTGTTATAAAGGGGTTTTTACTATCCAGCCCTCCTCTGTCATTAGCTTTCAGTGTGATTTATTTGAATGTTTTCCTTCTCCAGCTGCTTTTATAATCTTGTCTGCCTCATAGACATGCAAGGGTTCAGTAAAGGTTTCCTCTCCTGTGCTGGCTGTCTGTGTTGCGAGTGAGTATTCTGGAGCTCTATCACTGAGTGAGTTTCAGGTAGGGGTCAGGAAGGATTACGCATACAAACCTTTTCTGTAGCTTTGCGATGTTGCGCTCTTCATTGCTGGTCTCCTTCACTCATCAATGTAATATCACAAAAAGGACTGAAACTAAAATGTAGTGCATTTTATTTTAGTTTCTTTCGTTTTTTGTACTGAGCAGTTTCGTATCTCTTGAGTCATACTAAAACTAAATTATCCCAAAATTCTGACTAAATCGTTTTAGTACTAAAACGAATGCACATGTCTACTATCCTGTACACAACCGCATTAGCGCTGGGTCTCAGCCCAGACATTTACATTTTGGTGACTGAAAAATTTAGCTTTTCATATGTATAAAAAATTATATATGGCATAACTGTAGGACCTAGACATGTACAAAAGCATTATTTTTAAAATAGCTCAAATATGCAAATATGCAAATATATATATATATATATATATATATATATATATAAGAAGAAAACGAAGTCCTCGCACACCCAGTAAAGAGGATAAGGTGTTCCGGTGCCAGAAAGTGGTCAGAGGCACAGTAGTCATCCAAAGATTCTGCACACGGAGACTGGTAGGTGAAGTAAAGAAGATTTATTTCAGGGGATCAATGTTTCAGTCCTGGAGGACTTTCATCAGGATATGATATATATATATATACACAGTGGCAAGAAAAAGTATGTGAACCCTTTCGGATTACGTGGAGTTTTGCATGAATTGGTCATAAAATATGCTCTGATCTTCATCTAAGTCACAACAATTTGAAAAACACAGTCTGCTTAAAATAATACAACAAAAAACATTATATGTTTTCATGTTTTTATTGAACAGAACATGTAAACATTCACAGTGCAGGGTGGAAAAAGTATGTGAACCTTTGGACTTAATAACTGATTGAGCCTCCTTTGACAGCAATAACCTCAACCAAACATTTCCTGTAGTTGCAGATCAGACCTGCACAACGATCTGGAGTAATTTTGTACCACTCCTCTTGACAAAACAGTTTCAGTGTAGCAATATTCTTGGGATGTCTGGTGTGAATCGCTTTCTTAAGGTCATGCAACAGCATTTCAATCAGGTTGAGGTCAGGACTCTGACTGGGCCACTCCAGAAGGCCTAGTTAGCTTTGTTGAAGCCATTCTTTTGTTGAATTACTTGTATGCTTTGGGTCATTGTCCTGTTGCATCACCCATCCTCTGCAGAGCTTCAGTTGGTGGACAGATGGTCTTACGTTTTCCTGCAAAATGTCTTGATAAACTCTGGAATTCATTTTTCCATCAATGACAACAATCCGTCCAGGCCCTGAGGCAGCAAAGCGGCCCCAAACCATGATGCTCCCTCCGCCATGTTTTACAGTGGGGATGAGGTTTTGATGTTGGTGTGCTGTGCCTTTTTTTCTCCACACATAGTGCTGTGTGTTTTTTCCAAACAACTCAATTTTGGTTTCATCTGTCCATGGAATATTTTGCCAGTAGTGCTGTGGAACATCCATGCAATATTCTTTTTGGACAGCAATGGCTTCCTCCGTGGTGGCCTCCCATGTACTCCATTCTTGTTTAATGTTTTCCTTATTATAGATGTGTCAACAAAAATGTTAGCATGTGCCAGAGATTTCTGTAAGTCTTTAGCTGACACTCTAGGATTTTTCTTTACCTCATTAAGCATTCTGCGCTGTGCTCTTGCAGTCATCTTTACAGCACGACCACGCCTAGGGAGAGTAGCAACAGTGCTGAACTTTCTCCATTTGTAGACGGTCTGTCTTACCATGGACAGGACACATGAACATCAAGGCTTTTGGAGATACTTTTGTAACCCTTTCCAGCTTCATGCAAGTCAACAATTCTTGATGGTAGGTCTTTTCTACAAGGCATGGTTCAAATCAGGCAGTGCTTCTTGAAACCAGTAAACCCAAAACTGGTGTGTGTTTTTAAAGGGCAGGACAGCTTTCAGCAACACATCCAATAATATCACACTGATTGGACTCAAGGTTGGCTCACTCCTGGCTCCAATTAGCTCTAGATAGGACTTGTCAAAAATGAGGTACATTGGCGACTGTGACAGGCTTAAGCAAATTATGATCATAACTTGTAAACTGAATCCCCATCATCTTAACTCAGGTTTTTTGAACGTTTTAAAACTGTGTTTTTTTGTCACAGAAAATGATGGAAGAAGGTGGTCAATAATATGGAGTGCTCTTTCTTGGTGTTTATATATATATATATATATATATATATTTGCATATTTGAGCTATTTTGAAAATAATGCTTTTGTACATGTCTAGGTCCTACAGTTATGCCATATATAATTTGTTTACACATACGAAAAGCTAAATTTTTCAGTCACCAAAATGTAAATGTCTCGTGAAGACCCACACAAGTGTGCAACTACTACTAAGGTGAGATCTAATTCCACTAGATTTCTTGTTATTATGAGTGCACAGAATACTACATATCAACAGTTTTTCAAAAAATTGTGTTTCTGGTGATGTGGCAAACACCGCTGAATTTCATTTTGAGGAAAAGTAAATTGTATCTACATTATCTGATTTTTTTTGAGAATTATAGGAAAAGGTATACTTAACTCTAATTGCTAGTCTTTTATCCTTCTGTTACAAAAAATGGTTTATGTTAATTATTGCAAGCTAAAGCTGAGATACAGGATAAATTATTAATTTCCGTGCAATTTCCTTCCAAATGCATAATTTTCTAGATGTATCTAGAAATCAAAACCCATTAGACGTTGAGAATATTCATTCTGTTTGAGAAAGCTTGTGAATACCATCTTTTATCAGAAACCATTATTTTTATGCTATTCCTATCAGGCATTGTCATTCTAAATAGCTTTCCAAACGTTTCCCTGTCATTCCATACATTTGTAGGATAGAAATATATAACATGCATGTGTACTACAGTCACAATAGAACTCTATTATTCCTATTATATAAATAAAAATAATACACACAGGCCCCTATTGCATTCTTCGTGCAATTTCGTTCGTGCAGCGCAAAATTTTTTGCGTGCATCGTCCAGCGTTATCGCGCAAAAATTAACGTGGCATTCCGATCCGAACGCATTTTCTCATCCGTCAAAAAATAACATTTGTAAAAACGACGCGCAAAACGAAGTGTAATACGCGCGCAGTAACGTTGGGCACGTAAATCTGTGTGGAAACTGTTTTTTTCATGGGATTCAGCCAATCAGAATTAAGAACCTTAATTGACATCAATTTACCTTAATTGACTCACTTAGGTTTTTGCGCCTGTCAAAGTAAATCTGAGTATACATGCTGCAGCAATAAAAAAAATATGCACGAATTCACAATTTTTTGTTTGGGTATGTGTAGAATGTGTATCTATACTGTGCTGTATTTTTTTTTTGGTGCTGGTGTTTTTCGTTTCAGCCAGAACATTCCGATTTGCCGTTACCACCGGCTTTTCAAAGATGTTAAAATTATGAGCTCAAAAGTCGCTCGTAAAAAGATGCGCATCGATTGAAATACCATCCGCGTACCAGTGCACAAATTAATTTGCGCTCACAATGTTAAGTAAAGGACGCGCACAGTTCATCACGCTCGCGCAGGTCCATCCGCGTTAAACGATAATGTGCATCGTTTGCACGAATGTTGTAATACGACGTTCAGCGCAAAGGGTTTTGCCCCTCGCGCAAATGCGCATTTACGCACGCAAAACGCAGTGCGCGAAGAATATAATAGGGGCTCCAATTTTTAAACTATTGACTTTCACTCATTACCAGTTCGACCAGTTAATTAAAAATTATATTTTTATATACAGTATCTATTTTTCAAAAATACATGTAGGAGACTTTTTCAAACTACAGTATATTCACATCTTGAACCCCTTGAAATTGGGATCTCCAGGCACCTAGATGTTGCTGAATTACAACACCCTTGTTTCTATGGCCATTTGATGCATTCAAAGAATTCTGAGAATCGCAAGCTATCAACATCTGCAGGGGAGAGCAACAGTTAGAGATCCCTGTCCTAAAGAAAATCATTGTAAAGTTATGTCACCTGGTTAATTTGCTCAAACAATAAGTCATAACAAGATTCCTGATATGGACTCATGGTGGGAGTAACCTGGAACTGCAGCATTCTCAGATCATAGCATTATTATTGTTGCTGGCTGTGAGGCGGCCAGCAAAAAAAGGAAAATTGTGTGCCGGTGTTCTGCTGGTCCCAAGGGCTGAGTGACAGGATGAGCATTAGTTAACGTGCACCCTATCAATTTCTTTATCTCTCATTGCCTGTGCTGCTTGTGGGCGTGTGGAGAAGGAAGACCCAGTGTCCCCATATGCCCGAGGCACCCTAAGGTATCCCCAAATGCCCCCACATATATAAGTGCTCCCAAATAGGAAATAAAGTATTTTTCAGCATCTGAGCACTGTTTAGTACAGTAGACCAGTGGTTCCCAATCGCAGTCCTCAAGTACCCTCAACAGGCCAGATTTTAAGGATTCCCTTAGAGAAATGCAGACTGAATTCTGCAATCACTGAGCAGCAAATCATATCACCTGTGCTGTGCTTCAGATATCTGGCAAACGAGGCCTGTTAGGGGTACTTGAGGACCATCTGCAATTTTTACCTTAAGTGGTTAATTTGCTGCTGACTCTTTGGGCCCTATTACACTCTTAGCGTTAAAACGCGGGCGCAAGGAGGAAAAACTGTGCCCACAGTTTTTCCCCTTGCGCCCGCGTTTTAACGCAGGATTACAATGCAGGCGCAAAAAATTCTGCCTGCATTGTTATCGAGCGTAAAATTTTGGATGCTCGCGGCTGCGCATCCACTCGCTGGAGTCCATGGGACTCCATTGAGTTCCTCCCTGCCGGTCACGTGACCAGCCGGTCGGCATAGGGATACACAGGAAGAGACTGGGGGGACTTTTTCCACCAGTCTTTCCCTGCTCCCGCCAGCCGGAGGGGGCGATTGGAGCCACGGTCCTTGCCGAGGGACAGAGGGTGAGTATACGATCTGTTTTTTTATTTTTACAGCTGGTGTTAATGGATTCTGCAGAAGCGGAATCCGTTAACACCAAGTCCTGGCTCTGGTTAACTTTGTGTTGACCAGAGTCAGGCGTTAATCAGCACTGGGACATTGTAATACCAGTGCTGATTAACACTTTGCACTCCCCATGTTAAACATAGGGAGCAGAAAGTACAGTAACCTCGCGCAGTGCAGCGAAGCGCAGCGCAAGGTAACAAATGCAAACGGGTTTTTTAACCTGTTTGCGTTTGGATTGTAATATGCGGTAAATACCGCAGCAAACGTTAATGCTCACGCAAGTGAGCGTTAGGAATGTAATAGAGCCCTTTGTTTTTTATAAATATAACTTTTTATTTATATTTTTAAAATTTACATCCTTCTTTTTCCTTTGAGTTTTTTTTCGTCAAGCAATGATGTTTCGTATTCTTACTGCAAGATAGTTGTGCTCAAAAGTACTCATACCCTGGCAAAAATTGTGAAATTCTTGCATTGATGTTGAAAATATGACTGATCATGCAAAAATATATTTGATTTAAGGATAGTGATCATATAAAGCCATTTATTATTGCATAGCTGTTTGGCTCCTTTTATAAATAAAATAAATCAACCAAATGTCTCTGATCAAAAGTTTACATACCCTGGACTGTTTGGCCGTGTTCCAGAAAAACAAGGCGACACACAGGTTAAAATGGCAATTAAAGGTTAATTTCCCACATCTGTGGCTTTTTAAATTGTAATTATTGTCTGTCTATAAATAGTCAATGAATTTGTTAGCTCTCATGTGGATGCACTGAGCAGGTGAGATACATAGGGAGCAGAAAGAACTGTCAAATGACCTGTGTAATAAGGTAATGGAACTTTATAATGATGAAAAAGGTTATAAAAAAATATCCAAAGCTTTGAAAATGCCAGTCAATCACTTATTAAGTGGAAAATTTGTGGATCTCTTGATGCCAAGGTAAGGTTGGTAAGGACCAAGAAAGATTGCAGCCACAAGTACCAGAAGAATTGATCGCAATACAAAGAAATACCCACAGGTAAACCTCAAGAGAAATACAGGCTGCTCTGGAAAAAGACTGGTTGTTTCAAAGAGCACAATTATTATTGTATCACATAGGACGATGTGCTGGCCAACAGTTTAGCTGAGTGTATCCTACTGTCCATAATCTTTATCAGTGGCAAAAAATGTGTATTCATCCAGGCACAACTGTTATCTATATCTCGCTGGAGTTTTACTTCTCTTCGTCTTTCTGTGGGTGGCACTCATTGTAACAGGAGCTTGGCACCTTGATGAATGTGGTGTGGAATTTGGCAAGATAATTAAAGAGTTGACTTGCAGGCTCCTGCCGATAACAAATGATGTGTCTGCTGTTTTCCACCCTTTTTTCTTCTAAGTTCCTTGAATTGGATTTTGAAAGATTAATGGATTTACCATTCATATCTCAACAATTCCCACCTTCCTATTACCTGATTCTACACCATGCATATATCAGTACCATTAGTCACACAGGTGCAACATAGAAGACTAGTAAAGAGAAAAATATAAATTTTCAAAAAATACACTATTTTCTATTGGAGAATCATATCTTTTATTGTGAGACTGCTCATTGTCAAGCCTTACTTTATACATCATATCATTATATTTAATTTAGTGCACTCTGGTTATTTATATGACATATTTTATTTATATGACATTTTAATGCGTCAAATATAAAAAATAAGCATGTTCCAGGATCTTTTGTAACATTTCACTTGCCTTATAGAAAGTCTAATAATAATATTAAATGTATTTTAAAGTTCAAATTATTACCTAGATTATCGTACAGGACCAAAGAACTGAGTGCACGGTCCTCAATTGCAAATGTAAGTCGTTATCTTTTCAACAACAATAATGAACATCTGCAACTCCAAAACAGCATTAAAAGCAACATTGCATAACTAAAAAAAATTAACTATGGAAAAATAAAGTGTAAAAATGTTTAAATACTAAGGATGTATGCAGTTTAACACATTTCTCAATAGTAAGTTATAAGTAGAGATGGGCTGGCGGTTCGATCCGAACATGAGTTCGCATCGAACATCGGCCCCTTTGAAAGTTCGCAAACTTTTAACTTTTCAGGCCGTTCGCAAAAAGTTCGAAAAAAAAATAATAATTTTGATTTTTTTTTTAAAAAATCCCCAAAAAATCTAAAAATAAAGAGACTCTTTACTGCAGAATATTATAAGCAACGGTTTATTAGATATCGAATTAAAATGGAAATATTTTTAACATTGAAGCCTATGGGATAAAACAATCTTGTTGCTAAAACATCAGGCAGACTAGGCCCTCTAATCAGGCACTGTAGAGGGCAGCCCGCCGGGGCCTACCAAGGATCCCTTGAGGAGCATGCGGCCACCGGATGTCAGAGCTGCGACTGTGCGGGCAGGCTGGCCGGGTGCATGTGGCAAAGAGGTGGCGCAGGGAGGGAGCCACTGCACCTGCCGCCACGGCAGACCCCCCCCCCACAACTAGGATCCAGGGAGCCTCCACTGACTGACCACTAAGGTAAGGCAAAACATTTCTAAAAAAAAATTAAATCCAAGGACATTTTTAAATGTCCCAAGGAACATAAAATAAAACCTTTTTTTTTTCATTCTTTCTAATACTCACCTGATTCCTGGATCCACCAACAAGCGCAGACTCCCGTCTCCCACGCTGTTAGACGCTGCATACACTGGCACGCTGTGTGCAGCTTCTGAGAAGATACGCTATTAGTGTAGAGGGAGCGATGCAAAATGCTCAGCCGGCTTCCTCGCTACACTAATAGCGTATCTTCTCAGAAGCTGCACACAGCGCGCCGGTTAAAGCTAGCATCAGACTGTAGAGATTCTGCAAGGGAGTGTGAGGATTCATATGCTGCATTAATTATTCTTCTTACAAATTTGGTTACTTAACCCGTTTGCATTTGGATTATAATATTGTGACATCCAGGACCCCGGGTGGCGATCGGGGGGCCCCCGGACGCATGGTGCCGCCAGCTGGCCGAATGCCTGGAGCTCCAGTGGCACCCGGCGCAGCTGTGAGGGATCAGGGGGCAGGGCGCGGCGTGATGACGCAGAGCCGCCGGGACCTTTAAATCAGAAGCGCGCGCTTACACCTCGCCTTGCCGTGGAGTTTCATTCCCACATCGCTAGATTACTGAATCAGTTTGTATACTTGTTACTTAACCTGCTTGTTCTGAGGACCCGATCTGTTGCCGGCTTTGCCTGCCATTTGACTATACTCCCTGTGTACTCCCTGCCTGTTCTGTTTGCCTCCTGGTTTGCGCCAATTCTCACCATATACAGTAGCGCAGTACAAGTGCCTAAACATTGCTGACCCGGTTTTGTTATAACAACTACTTTCGCTCTGCGCCCCTGTCTGGTATATTCCGCTGTTTGTTACTGCTGGTGCGCTTCCATCCTGCCATATACTATAGCGCAGTACAAACATATATTTATCTCAGTCTGTGGTGTATATTGTTGGTGCTGTCTCCCTGGCCTGTGTGGCTGCTAGAGGTTAGATTTAGTGGTCCCGAGTTCCGACCATCCTAAGGATTGGAGGGTTAGAGGTCTGTTACCAGGGATCCTACCAGGTCTGTCCTGGGCAATCGTTACAAATATGTGGTGAACACCGCAGCAAATGTTAATGCTCATGCAAGTGAGCATTAACGTTTGCATCAAGATAGTAATTTTTCCCACGCGTTGTTGTTCAAACATTTCCCATGGCTTCAAATTGCGTTTAAACATGAGCAAAAGTGGTAAAAATTAGCTCAGCGCACAGCGGTGAAATGGCCCAAAAAACGTTTTTAGGATCAAGCGTGGAAAAAACATCAGACGCTTGGGTACCACGTGCTTGAAGCGACATATGACCACCTGCCACGCATCCCATTGACACAACACTTTGCATAGGTCCTCCTCCTCATCTGTCTCTACCCCCACTATATGTCCTGCCATGTCATTGCCTACAACCTCCACTGACAGGGATGATGCTACAGTAATGGGTATACCAGATCCTTCCTCAGAATGTGACAGCATCCCATCAGCTGCAGATTTACGCAGTCAGATTTCGTTTCCCCAGCTGCTGCAGCGTAAGAAAAAATATAATCCCAACCATCCCCTTGCACAGTGTCTAAATGCCAGCTTGGCAAAATTACTCGCATTACAGCTGCTGCCTTTCCAGCTGGTGGACTCTGCCTCCTTCTGTGAATTTGCCGAATGTGCTGTACCACAGTGGCAGGTTCCAAAACGCCAGTTATTTTCACAAAAGGCCATACCAGCACTATACCAGTACGTGAAAGACAATGTTATGGAGTCAATGGGACAGGCAGTCAGCAGCAAGGTGCACATTACTTTAGACATGTTGTCCAGCATTCACGGCACACTGGGTAACTCTTCTTGCAGCTGGGAGTCGGGGCTCTGTGCTGGAGCTTGTTCATCCACCACGCCTCCAGAAAGCTGCTTATATGAGGTCTGAAATGGAAAAGGGGTTACTCCAGTGGCGCAAGGGAAGTTGGTATATGTAGATATAAAGACGGGGAAGAGTTTCAGGTTCTAGAGAAACAGTAGGTCCCAATTAGAGAAGCACAGTCTAAGAACAGACCACTAATAAAGTGCTATCTTAAGGTAAATGCTAAGAGGTGCAAAATGCAGACAAAAGTGCATATAGTGCAAATGACAGCTAAAACACATCAAAAGCATGCCGTGAAAAGTGCAACGGTTCCAAAAGGGGTGAATCTTAAAAATGCATTCAAAAAACAGTTCATAAAAACAAGTTCATAAAAAACACATACTTTTGTGCAAAGTGCAAATTTAAAGTGCAATTAGAACAGCACAGAATAGTCATAAAAATCTAATTGGAAAATGGTGGTCCAAAAATAGTGCAAAAGTCTATAGATATGTAAGTAGTCTGTTTGTGAGAAAAAAAGGCTTGTTTAGGACTGTGTAAGTCTCTCACTCTTTGCGTCCATGTATGGAAATCCTCAGAAAGAGAGGGAAGACGAATCTTATCCTTGATGTCCTAGTAGTTTCCACGTGAATTCCACGTTCTAGTGAATTCCACGTTCTCAGGATAAGAGAGAAAAGTAGAGAGAGAAAAAAATAGTGCAATATTGTCTGGATTTGTTGATTGTGAAAATATGCAAGAAAAATGAACACTTACACTTTCCAGAGCCTATGTGATCCAGGCTCTGGTTTGAAGTGCACTGGGCCAAATATAGAGTGGCCTCTTCCCTTCTTTTTAATTTTCTTGTTCAGCTCAAATTAGAGAGACAAGGTATTCATAGCGCAACTTGAATAGTAGCTGAGTGCATATGATAAAGAAGAGTTGGTCTCACTCCCGATGTTGGAGCCTTGGTCCAGGCTCAGCTTAATGGCATATAGTGCTCCTTGGTCGGTGGGCACCGTCACCTCTTTAGCAATCTTCGATGTTGGAGCCTTGGTCCAGGCTCAGCTTAATGGCATATAGTGCTCCTTGGTCGGTGGGCACCGTCACCTCTTTAGCAATCTTCGTCCCAGACAAAAAACGAAAGCTGATGAGAAGCAGGATCTGCGCGACCAGGATGGCAAAGGATAAGTTGGCATGAATGTGATATCGTTGATTTCGTATTGTGCTCACAGAGGACAGTATAGCAAATGTGACCAGAGTAATTGTCAGGCAGAAAATGGACACAGAGCAGCCGACGTAACTGATGTAGGACAGCGCCACATTGTGAGAGTTGGAAAGCTGCTTCACTGAATCCTCTGACAAGCAGTCTGCAGCTTTGATTTCCCATTGGTTTCCCATTTTCACAATCAACAAATCCAGACAATATTGCACTATTTTTTTTCTCTCTCCTTTTCTCTCTTATCCTGAGAACGTGGAATTCACTAGAACGTGGAATTCACGTGGAAACTACTAGGACATC
The DNA here is from genome assembly GCA_009667805.1 of Leptobrachium leishanense. Classification (NCBI taxonomy): domain Eukaryota; kingdom Metazoa; phylum Chordata; class Amphibia; order Anura; family Megophryidae; genus Leptobrachium; species Leptobrachium leishanense. The sequence goes on along the minus strand of CM019065.1, from coordinate 208,386,701 downwards.
AAGGATAAGATTCGTCTTCCCTCTCTTTCTGAGGATTTCCACACATGGATGCAAAGAGTGAGAGACTTACACAGTCCTAAACAAGCCTTTTTTTCTCACAAACAGACTACTTACATATCTATAGACTTTTGCACTATTTTTGGACCACCATTTTCCAATTAGATTTTTATGACTATTCTGTGCTGTTCTAATTGCACTTTAAATTTGAACTTTGCACAAAAGTATGTGTTTTTTATGAACTTGTTTTTATGAACTGTTTTTTTGAATGAATTTTTAAGATTCACCCCTTTTGGAACCGTTGCACTTTTCACGGGAAACGCTTTTGACGTGCTCAACGTTTTAGCTGTCATTTGCACTATATGCACTTTTGTCTGCATTTTGCACCTCTTAGCGTTTACCTTAAGATAGCACTTTATTAGTGGTCTGTTCTTAGACTGTGCTTCTCTAATTGGGACCTACTGTTTCTCTAGAACCTGAAACTCTTCCCCGTCTTTATATCTACGTATACCAACTTCCCTTGCGCCACTGGAGTAACCCCTTTTCCATTTCGTATCTCCAACACATTTCAGTCAAGGTTTTGTGTCCCTCTCAGTAGGCTGCATATTTACCTAAATTTTCATTCTATCCAACCTAGCGCCTCCTCCGTAACACATTTTTTCGCTTATATGAGGTCTGTCCGCTCCACCACCTCTTCCTCCTCCTCCTTCTCTGTTTCTGGTGAAGTGGCAGTTATACCGACACATGGCAGGGGCTTAGCAATGGCTCAAGCAAAAAGATGCCATACTGTGCTTGAGCTGTTTTTTTTAGGGGACAGGAGCCACACCGGGCCAGAAATTCTGTCAGCTTTGCAGGGGCAGGCGCAGAATGGTCAACACTACGCCAGCTTGAGCTGGGCATGGTCGTCTGTGATAATGGCAGCAACCTTCTCTCCGCCCTATGCCTGGGTAAGTTGACGCATGTACCACGCCTAGCACACGTCCTAAATCTGGTAGTACAGCGTTTCCTAAACAGGTACCCAGGGCTGGTAGAGCTTCTCAGCAAGACCAGAAAAGTCTGCAGCCACTTCAGACGGTCATTCCAAGCAAGTGTTCGCCTGGCAGAAATTCAAACCGTCTGATCTGTGACTTGCCAACCAGGTGGAACTAGACATTGGCAATGGTGCAGCGTCTGCACAAGCAACAGAGGGCTATCAATGAGTACCTGTGTGAGTATGGCACAAGGACAGGTTCAGGTCAACTTGATTTTTACCGCAGTGGCTGATCAAGGATGCATGCACTGTACTGTCACCATTTGAGGAGGCAACGAGGATGGTGAGCAGGGACAGTGCATTCATCAGTGACACAATTCCTTTAGTGTTCCTGCTGGAGCGCACTCTGTGGGGAATTATAGATGGGACACTAGAGGCAGAGCAGCAGGAGGAAGAGGACTTCCCTAGCTTTCAAGGCCCCAGTCTTTACACAGACAGCATTCCTGCGGGTCCTCAGATCAGACATGAGGAGGAGAAGGAGGAGGAATATTTAAGTTGTGGGGCATTGAAGGTGGGGATTCCTCAAGGGAGGGTTTTGTCTGCCCAGAAACACAAGGACTAGTACGTGGCTGGGAGAAGGTAGTGCACGATACGGTCATCCTCAGCGACCAGGAACACTCGGAAGCTAACCCCACCTCCAACCTACGCTGCATGGGCTCCCCTATCCTGCAAAGCCTGGTAAAGGACCCCAGGAATATAGCCTTTTGCATGTTCGCGAACTACGAACATTACCGCATGTTCGCCGCGTGTTCGACCACAATGCACAACAATGGACCACAATGCACTTTTCCACTGGCCTGAAGCTTGTAATTGGCTACAGCCTTGCACCTGACCACAGGTCAGGAGCAAGACAGGTTCAACACTATGCCAATCACGGCTCAGAGTCCTGATTGGGCAAATTTTGCCCAATCATGGGCTCACAGAGCTAAGTCCCGCAGCACACTATATAAGGCTTCACACAGTGCTTCTGCACGCGTTTGAGAGGAGATTTCAGAGGAGATTGTTGTTGTGTTAGTGTGTGTTCTTACTGCCAGTCTGCCACCAGCTACTGGGGGGGGGGTCTCATCTGTTGTAATCTTTGTGTTCTCACTCCCAGCAACTATTTTGGGGGCTCACTAATTTCTACAAAATATTTGGGAATAGAGGTGATCTGTGTCTTGTGACACACTGCCAGTGCTACGCAGTGTTTTTTTGGGGTCAGTAATTTCTACAAAATATTTGGGAATTGAGGTGATCTGTGTCTTGTCACTGCCAGCAAGTATTTTGGGCGTCAGTAATTGCTACAAAATATTTTCGAATTGTTCTAATCTGTGTCTTGTCACTGCCACCCATCAGGGGGTCTCACTGATTTATAGGAGGTTTCTGAGACTTGTAATCTGTCTTCTCACTGTCAGCTATCAGGGGTCCCACATACTTCTAGCAGATTTCTGCGAATTGTAATCTGTGTCTTGTCACTGACACCCATCAGGGGGTCTCACTGAGTTATACCAGAGTTCTGGAAATCTTTAATCTTTATACCAGAGTTGAATCGGAGTTCTGTATATATTTAATCTATATATCACTCACCATGTCAGAAAGACCAAAAAGGACAGGCAGACGCTCCCAGACACAGATAAGAGGGCAAGCAGCCTCTGTGTCTGGAGGCTGTGCCTCTGGTCATGGTGGACGTTGTGCATCCTCTGCAGGGGCACGCTTGTCCTTTCTAACTGGTGCTGGCCGTCTTAAGCAGCAACAACATACAGAGGATTTGGTGGATTGGCTAACCAGGCCATCCTCATCCTCCGAGTCCTCTGCCAGCCAGGCTTCTAGTGCTTTACAGTCCACCTCAGCTGCCAAAGCATCTAATGCAGCCTCTATGTCCACAGCTACTCCTGCCGTAGCCTCGCTATCACACACGGAGGAGTCAGCTGAATTGTTTGACTACAATGACAGTGACATGTTGCTTGAGGATGCGTAGCAAGTACAGTGCTCTGATTCAATCTCTGAGGTTGAGCAAGGGAGTATAATCAACCTAGAGGAAGGGGGTGCCAGTGATGACACACAAATAACTGGCATTTATAATAACTTAGCATACTGCCAAGTTGGCTCCAGTGACGAGGAGATAGGAGGTGATGATGACAATGATGAGGTCACTGACTCCACCTGGGTGCCTGATCGAACAGAGGAATAAAGTGAGGAGGGGGAGGAGGAGGCACAGCAAACATGAGGCACAACATCCTCTATGACCAACCGTAGCGCTAGCCAGTCCAAGGCATCAGATGTCAGAGCTGCTCAGGTGTAGAGCGCTGTTGTCTCAAAGCACACACGCATGAACTCTGCTGTCTGCTGGGAGTTCTTTAAGAAATGTGCAGCAGACCCCACCATTGCTATTTGTAATCTATGTCAGATGAGGCTCAAGCATGGGAAAGACACCGGACGCTTGGGTACCACGTGCTTGAGGCGACATATGACCACCTGCCACACATCCCGTTGGCGCAAAACTTTGCGTAGGTCCTCCTCCTCCTCATCTGTCTCTACCCCCACTGTGTGTCCTGCCATGTCATTGCCTACAATCTCCACTGACAGGGATGATGCTACAGTAATGGATGTACCAGCTCCTTCCTCACAGTGTGACAGCATCCCATCAGATGAAGATTTACGCAGTCAGATTACGTTACCCCAGCTGCTGCAGCGTAAGAAAAAATATAGTCCCAACCATCCCCAAGCACAGCGTCTAAATGCCAGCTTAGCAAAATTACTCGCATTGCAGCTGCTGCCTTTCCAGCTGGTGGACTCTGCTCCCTTCCGTGAATTTGCTGTATGTGCTGTACCACAGTGGCATGTTCCAAAACGCCATTACTTTTCACAGAAGGCCATTCCAGCACTATACCAGCACGTGGAAGACAATGTTATCAAGTCATTGGGAAAGGCAGTCAGCAGAAAGGTGCATGTGACTTTAGACATGTGGTCCAGCAAGCATGGACAGGGTCATTACATTTACTTCACGGCACACTGGGTAACTCTGATTGCAGCTGCAAGGGATCCAAGACAGGGCTCTGTGCTGGATCCTCCTCCTCCTCCTTCTTCTCCTTCTCCTTCTCTTTCTTCCGTCTGATCTGTGACATGCCCACCAGGTGGATCTCAACATTAGCAATGCTGCACCATCTGCACAAGCAGCAGAGGGCCAACAATCAGTACCTGTGTGAGTATGGCACAAGGACAGGTTCAGGTCAACTTGGTTCCCCCCCGCAGTGGCTGATGATCAAGGATGCATGCACTGTACTGTCACCATTTGAGGAGGCAATGAGGATGGTGAGCAGGGACAGTGCATGCATCAGTGACACAATTCCTTTAGTGTTCCTGCTGGAGCACACTCTGCAGGGAATTATAGATGTGGCTCTAGAGGCAGAGCAGCGGGAGGAAGAGAAGGCCTTCCCTAGCTCTGAAGGCCCCAGTCTTTCCGCAGACAGCATTCCAGCGGGTCCTCCTCAGATCAGACAGGAGGAGGAATATTTGAGTAGTGGGGGCATTGAAGGTGGGGATTCCTCAAGGGAGGGTTTTGTGTGCCCAGAAACACAAGGACTGGTACGTGGGTGGGAGGAGGAAGTGCACGATGGGGTCATCCTCATCATTGAGCAGGAAGACTCGGAAGCTAATGCCAACTCCAACCTACGCTGCATGGGCTCCCTTATTATGCAAAGCCTGCTAAAGGACCCCAGGATTCGTGCTATCAAGGAGAGGGATCATTACTGGTTGGCAACCCTTCTTGATCCATGATACAAGGGTAAAGTTGCAGAGCTCATCCTGCCCACACAGAGGGAGCACAGGATTAAAAAACTTGAGGACGCTCTAAAGCGACACTTGTGTAACACCTTTCCAGGCACTGGTAGGTTACCAAGTGATGACACAGGTGCTTCTGAGGCTGCAGATGATCAGAGGAATAGTGGTGAAGGCTTGACTGATGCCTTTTTAATTTTTTTAGTCCATGACGCCCAGGGATGTCAAATGTAGGCACCCATTGCCAACGTCTTCACCATATGGTGCAGGACTACCTAGGGTCAAGGGCAGACCTGGATAACTTTCCAGCAGATGATCCACTGGCTTACTGGGTGTTGAGATTGGATCACTGACCAGAATTTAGCCAATATGCTATGCAGCTACTAGGTTACCCTTCATCCAGCGTGCTTTCTGAAAGGACGTTCAGTGCTGCTGGAGGTTTTGTCAGACAAAAGAGTGCGTCTGTCCACCGACTCTGTAGACCGGCTGACATTTATAAAAATGAATCAGTCCTGGATCAGCAGCTATCAATCCCCTGATGCTGACGTAACGGAATAGATCAGGGATGTCTTCTGCATTCACAAAACCTCCAGCACTGGACTCTTCCACAATACCACAAAGGGTTACGGTGTGAAGGCACTTGCTGCCATGAAAGGCACAATATTTGGCTGCACTGACGCCTGTGCCAGATTTATATCTTATTAATTTTTTGAACCTCAGTGTCCAACCCTGCACTCTTCCACAATACCACACAGGGGTTACTGTATGATGGCACTTGCTGGCCTGGCACCAAAAGCACAATATTTGGGTGCACTGCCACTGACTCCTGTACCAGATTCATATCCTCAGAGGGGTTACTGTGTGACGGCACTGTTGCCGACGCTAAAGGCCCAATTTTAATGCACCTATTGTTACTTTCATCCAGACCCTGCACCATAATTTAGCCCAAAAAATCACTAAACTTTTTCTGCGCGTCCTAAAATGTCTTTTCATACAGGCTGCCGCCCCAAGCAGTTGTTTATGAATAGATTAAAGGAAAACCATTTACCGTCATTTTAAACGTAATTTTTTTGTTTTTAAATGTTTCTATACATCCTAGAAATCCGCCACTTCACGGGCAGGTTATGGGGACCTCCTAGGCACGATATTTGAAGGAATTTTTAGTTTTTATTCTTAACCCTTATTTCATGGAAAACTCACTGTCCCTTTAAAAACGTTGTTTTTAAACTTTTTGTCCTTGTTTCCTGTCCCCCAGGGCACTACTCGGACCCCCATACACCTTTTATGGCAAATATCTAGCATATATGCCCTCTTGGAGGGCACTCTAAAAATCATATTTTGTGTCCCATTGACTTGTATTGAGTTCGTGTTCGAATTCGAACATTTGGAAAGTTCGAGTTCGAATGCAAACCGAACTCGGGTGTTCAGCTCATCCCTAGTGATGACACAGGTGCTTCTGAGGCTGCGGTTTATCACAGGAAGAGCGGCGAAGGGGGCCGCTTGACTAATGCCTTTTCCAATTTTTTTAGTCCACGACGCCCAGGGACGTCAAATGTAGGCACCCATTGCCAACATCTTCACCATATGGTGCAGGACTTCCTAGGGGCAAGGGCAGACCTGGATACCTTTCCAGCAGATGATCCACTGGCTTACTGGGTGTTGAGATTGGATCACTGGCCAGAACTTAGCCAATATGCTATGCAACTACTAGGTTGCCCTTCATCCAGCGTGCTTTCTGAAAGGACATTCAGAACCGCTGGAGGTTTTGTCACAGACAAAAGAGTGCGCCTGTCCACCGACTCTGTAGACCGGCTGACATTTATAAAAAATGAATCAGTCCTGGATCAGCAGCTATCACTCCCCTGATGCTGATGTAACGGAATAGATCGGGGATGTCTTCTGCATTCCCAAAACCTCCACCACTGCACTCTTCCACAATACCTCAGAGTGGTTACATTGTGAAGGCACTAGCTGGCACCAAAGGCCCAATATTTAGGTGCACTACCACTAACTCGTGTACCAGATTCATATTATTTTAATATTTGATGGTAGGGTCCACCCCTGCACTCTTCCACAATACCTCAGGTTACGGTGTGAAGGCGCTAGCTGGCACCAAAGGCCCAATTTTAAAGCAGCTATTGTTACTTTCATCCAAAGCTTGCATAAGTTTCACCATAATTTAGCCCAAAAATTACTAAACTTGTTCTGTGCGTCCTAAAACGTCTCCTCTCTTCATACAGGCTGCCGCCCCAAGCAGTCGTTTATGAATAGATTAAAGGAAAACCATTTACCGTCATTTGAAATTTCATTTTTTTCTTTTTAAATGTTTCTATACATCCTACAAATTCGCCACTTCACGGGCCGGTTATAGGGACCTCCTATGCACGATCTTTGAAGGAATTTTTTATTCTTAACCTTTATGTAATGGAAAAATCACTGTTCCTTTTAAAATGTTTTTTTTTTTACTTTTTTTCCTTGTTTCCTGTCCCCAGGGCACTACCCGGACCCCATACACCTTTCTTGCATATATGCCCTCTTGGAGGGCACTCTAAAATTCGAAACGTTCGAGTCCCATTGACTTGCATTAAGTTCGAATCGTGTTCGCATTTGAATTCAAAGTTTTTCAAATGTTCGTGTTCGAATGCGAACCGAACACGGGAGTGTTCGGCCCATCACCAGTTATAAGAGGTAAAGATGTATTTGATCACCCATATGAAGAAACAGAGTGTGACATTTACATTATAGCTAGAGATTAAAACAGGCCATTCATTAAACATTTGTGTTTATAAGTTGTAAATTACTGGCAAAAAATGAGTTCGGTCATAGCTGATAACTATATTTTTTTGCTCTGCAGTTTCAATGTGAAAGATGAAAATTATACTTTTGTCAAAATTAGAAGCAAAGCAAAAAAATATACACATACTGTTAATCAGAACAACAATATAGTGCAAAAAATAAACTTAAAATCATTGTAAATATCTAAATCCTAAAACATTGCAGATATCTGAGTCATTAAAAGTGAACCAAAAGAAACACGCAAACACTTTGAGATGCCCTATGAAAATCAACAGATTGTCAAAGCTCTCAAAAAGAACACCTGCACATTACTATGGAAAGCCCTGGTTCATCCCAATTCTCATCCTATTAAGATTTGCAAGAATAATTTAATTCATCAATTATGCCCAGATAAGGTTTTAATTACTATTCTAATTACAATTGCTCCCTGTTTTGTACATTTAGCAAAATATCTTGCATATTATTGAGTCACCTTGAAGTTGATATTGATGATTATATGCTAAGTTTAACTCTCATAGAAATTGTAAGTTTTAATTACAATTAATAAAAAAAGTAATTACCTTGCAATTGAACCTTTTCACTACCAAGTTGGTTTCCATAAAACCACTGCCAGGACCCAATGGATCTATGGGAAACAAATTTGCAGTCGAAATAAACTGAAAGTGCCTGTCAGTCTCAAGAATACAGTTTAAAAATGAATGCATTATTTAACAGACAGCGCCATCTGCTGTCCCAAATGTGCTACTACAGCTCTATAATACAACTAGGAATTATTTTTTCCTTTTATGCAAAAAGAGATTCAAGCTGTTTAAACTGTTTTGATACCTTGGGTGTCATGCCCAAGATGCTAAAACCTTTGTGGTACATCCTGGAGCCAATCAGCAATTTCCAATAGGTGAAATTTCTTTGGAATGCTTCTGATTTAGAACAAATCAAATATATTCAACATTGAGGCACCAGCAGATGCTTTGAAGATCAAGTACACTCAATCTTGGTAGTGAAATGGTTAAATGTATAATAATAGTAGACGGCTCTTTCCATAATATGCAGTTATTCATTTGCAATGTCCTCAGGATGTACGACACGATATTGGAGTGAATATTACTTATCCTCACAGCTCTATTCAGGCATATCCCAGCAAAATAAATATTTATTAGATTTAGGCCATTGATTAGTACTGAATTGTCTCACTTCAAAAGCAGTCAGCAACATTCTGCACACCATTATAGGTTTTACCAAGAATCCCAGTGCTCTGCAAACAAAATCAAGAAAGCGAAAATATGACTGTGGCACAGTGCATGGACATCAACTTGCCACATTGATAGAAAATGAGTATGTTATACACGATTTATGCCTTAGCAGATAACATTAGAAGTGAATTAAATACCATGGATGATACAATAGTGAGATTTGTTAGCAGCAACATGCAGCACCATGTCAACATTCTCCACAGAGAAAATGCCAGCCACTTCCAGCACTTGCTGCGATGGGATGTGTCTAGAGTTTAGGTCTGTATGAATCACCATGTATACTGTCCCTTCAGTGATAACATCAACTTAACAATCACTGCTTGTGGTATACACTCTAGAGTCCATTGAGTGTTACAGCAGAAGTTGGCCTAGACCTTGTAAATGAGATCTCTTACAACATGAAATGCCAGCAGAAGGACACAGGAATTATTTGGTGTTTTACCTGTTACTTCAGTAGAAGATGGTGGATCAGTGTGATGATCTTAGGGTAAACCAAGTACTAATTTATGCAAGAGTCTATATTCTAACTGGCTATAAGTTGATTTTGCTTTCAACAAATGGCATCCTCATGAAAAAGATGAGCAGTAACACAATTTTTACCACATGACTTGGAATAACATTCCAATACCAAAAATCAAAAACACGTGTATCCATTACGCAGGTGAGTACTTTCAATATACTCACAGATTTCACGTATTGTTGATTTTACTGTAGATACAAATAGTGTATTGTTGTAAGGCCACTGCATACTTGTGATTTCTATGGTACAATCAGTAATGAAGGATGTCAAAGGTGAGTGGGGTTTCCGATAATGTTTGAAGGGTTTTGATAAATGAAGAGACTTAACCACTGTAGTTTACAATAAACGTCAGTGATCCTAACACTTGTGAAGTTTGTCTTTCAGCTGTTTGAATTGTCCTTTTGGGTCGGTGAATAACCCCTTTATTATTAGAGTGAAAATCATTTGCAAGAGTCAGTATCTATAGTTATGCAGTAAGGGAGTATATTCACATCTCATAACTCTCTGCTTTCAATTCTCCCATGATATGTAGGCTTTATTGTCTACTACATTTTGAAGTTACAAGATGAGCATTGCAATATGTGATATTATAGTGCATTTTCAAGATTTTCATGAGCATAAAACGAAACTAGAGCTAGACTGGGCACTCAACCTCTTTTTTTAGACAACACAAATACAACACACAAACGTTTCGGCAAAAAATATTTGTCAAGTGTTTTCCCAAAATGTTGCTGTGGTATTGTTTTGTTATCTAATAAACCTTTCTGAAATGGAAGGCTGAGTGCCCAATCCAGTTCTTTTTTTTTTTATCTATCTTGGAGGTGGTCTATCCTTGGTTTATAATAGCAACTGCCTAGCCTTGCAAGATGGAAATGCTGCTCTACATTGTGGAACTGTATCCTTTTCAAGAGATTTGAACTATGTTTCTTAATTTAAGGTAACTTTATGATGTAACAAATAATACAAGGTTTGAAAGTAAAAATAACATTTACAATATAACAATAGAAATATTGAAAATATGTTAGTCAAAACATTTATTTATAAAGTGTTTTGCCAGGAAGGACACATTGAGATTTCTCTCGCTTTCAAGTATGTCCTGGGTTCAAGAACATTGAACTGCTGCTTTGTATTTCTGGAACAACTGTAATAAAATGCAAGATATTAAAAACAACACAAATATACAGACTGACACAAAAAATAAATATAGTAATAACTTGGATTGCGAGCAAAATTTGTTCCGGAAATGTGCTTGTAATCCAAAGCTCTCTTATATCAAAGCGAATTTTCACGTAAGAAATAACGGAAACTCTGATTGGTTCCACAACCATTTATTCATATGAAAATGATTCCAGGAATACAAAATACTGTACAGTATAAAGTAAAAATAAAACAAATTAACCTGCACTTTACCTGTGAGAAGTGTGGCTGGTGGGAGAGAGAGGAGGTTTACCACTAACGGGATCACTGATATCTGTTGGGAGGGTTTCAGAACGTCTGGTGTAATGTGCGATACTATTACGCATGTTCCACTGTGTAGCCTCCCCATCAAGCCGTCAGAATGCTGCGACTGACGCAGGGAGGAAAGGTGACCATGGCCTCGGTTGTGATGTGATGTGAGGTAGACAAAGCATACGTACTTTGACATCGCTTGTATATCAAGACATGACTTGTATATCAAATATACAAAAATTTATAAAAAATTGTTGCACTCCTTGCAAAACACTCTGAAACCAAGTTACTCTCAATCCAAGTTTTTACTGTATCATAGTGTTTATTAATAGTTTCAATCACCACCTTATACTGGGGTGTTGCACGAGCCGATGCGGGATGCCCTTTTTAGATCCATATGCGCAGTAGATAGTAGGCGCAGGATGCGCACTAAGAACTGCGCACAAGCATCTGCCCGGTATGAATGCTGGGCTGTACGCAGACGTAATTGCGGTGTTAACGTCAAAAATAATAATAAATAAAAAATAAAAAGTATAATAAAAGTATATATCTTTATGCCATTTAGGCATCAATACTATAGTAGATCTAATGAGGTGGTTAGTAGGTCTACCAATGTCTCACGTTGTACATCACTTTGTTATTATGTATTTAAAGCCACTGTGTCATTTTATTTTCAAAAGTTATATATTCAAAGATACCAATATAATTTATATCCACAGATGGCTACATTTACTATGTAGCCTCCGTTTTATATGGTTTTCATTAAACTATAGATCTACCCCCCTGAACAGTATCTAAGAATACCAGGGCGATATATGAGCCGATGCGGGGTGCTAGTATTTGGCCCATATGCGCAGACGCTATGCGCAGGACATATAATAGGAGTGGTGTGAATGACACGCAGGTCCTGATACGCTGAGTCCGGCGCATGCGCAGTTGCGGTGATCCGCCCAGTTGTCATAATATACGGTGGAAAATGAAATCCCCCATACAATTAGGGCTAATGACTATGCGTCCCATATTGAGAGACAGCGTCAACACACAGGCACCCATTGGTTTAGTCACAAAGTGGCCACATGTGATTCTAATTGTTTCCAATTGTTTTTAATTGTTTTTTAATTGTTTTTAATTGCCTTAATGATTTTTACCTGATGTGAACTGTGAATGACCAAATGAGATATTTGAAACAGTATATAAGGAAGCAGCAGACATAAGACCAGTGATACCAGCTGAAGAAGCTCTGAGGAGCGAAACGCGTTCTGGTAATATATTTTATGTATTAATAAATTATTTTATTTTAAAACCATTGCTGCTTCCTGTAACGTGATTAAGAAGAGGTTTTGGAATTACCTTAATATTCCTATGCGATATCTTGGAGCCAATGCGGCTCATTAACATGTGAGTGTGACCATATATAAGTACCAACTTCACCATTACAGTGGCAAGAAAAAGTATGTGAACCCTTTGGGATTACGTGGAGTTTTGCATGAATTGGTCATAAAACGTGCTCTGATCTTCATCTAAGTCACAACAATTTGAAAAACACAGTCTGCTTAAAATAATACAACACAAACATTATATGTTTTCATGTGTTTATTGAACATAACATGTAAACATTCACAGGGCAGGGTGGAAAAGTATGTGAACCCCTAGCCTAATGACTTCTCTAAGAGCTAATTGGAGCCAGGAGTGAGCCAACCTTGAGTCCAAGCAGTGTGATATTATTGGATGTGTTGCTGAAAGCTGTCCTGCCATTTAAAAACACACACCAGTTTTGGGTTTACTGGTTTCAAGAAGCACTGCCTGATGTGAACCATGCCTCGCAGAAAAGAGCTCTCAGAAGGCCTACGACCAAGAATTGTTGACTTGCATGAAGCTGGAAAGGGTTACAAAAGTATCTCCAAAAGCCTTGATGTTCATGTGTCCACGGTAAGACAGACTGTCTACAAATGGAGAAAGTTCAGCACTATTGCTACTCTCCCTAGGCGTGGTCGTCCTGTAAAGATGACTTCAAGAGCACAGCGCAGAATGCTTAATGAGGTAAAGAAGAATCCTAGAGTGTCAGCTAAAGATTTACAGAAATCTTTGGCACATGCTAACATTTTTGTTGACACATCTACAATAAGGAAAACATTAAACAAGAATGGAGTACATGGGAGGACACCACGGAGGAAGCCAATGCTGTCCAAAAAGAATATTGCAGCACGTTTAAAGTTTGCAAAAGAGCACCTGGATGTTCCACAGCACTACTGGCAAAATATTCTGTGGACAGATGAAACCAAAATTGGGTTGTTTGGAAAAAACACACACCACTATGTGTGGAGAAAAAAAGGCACAGCACACCAACATCAAAACCTCATCCCCACTGTAAAACATGGCGGAGGGAGCATCGTGGTTTGGGGCTGCTTTGGTGCCTCAGGGCCTGGGCGGATTGTTGTCATTGATGGAAAAATGAATTCCAGAGTTTATCAAGACATTTTGCAGGAAAACGTAAGACCATCTGTCCGCCAACTGAAGCTCCGCAGAGGATGGGTGATGCAACAGGACAATGACCCAAAGCATACAAGTACTTCAACAAAAGAATGGCTTCAACAAAACAAAATACGCCTTCAGGAGTGGCCCATTCAGAGTCCTGACCTCAACCCGATTGAAATCCCGTGGCATGACATTAAGAGAGCGATTCACACCAGACATCCCAAGAATATTGCTACACTGAAACAGTTTTGTCAAGAGGAGTGGAACAAAATTACTCCAGATTGCTGTGCAGGTCTGATCTGCAACTACAGGAAACGTTTGGTTGAGGTTATTGTTGCCAAAGGAGGGTCAACCAGTTCTTAAGTCCAAAGGTTCACATACTTTTTCCACCCTGCACTGTGAATGTTTACATGTTCTGTTCAATAAAAACATGAAAACATATAATGTTTGTGTTGTATTATTTTAAGCAGACTGTGTTTTTCAAATTGTTGTGACTTAGATGAAGATCAGAGCACATTTTATGACCAATTCATGCAAAACTCCACGTAATCCCAAAGGGTTCACATACTTTTTCTTGCCACTGTATATCTAAACGGTATTGCACCAGATAGTGCGTTGGTATTTCTTTTGATCCACTGCAGGGGAAAGTATTTGAAGAACTCCGTTGCGGGTTTATGGGCACCTGAACATCCTTTTGAAGACCCATAATCGCTATCCATCCTAGAGCCAAGGTTGGGCTCAATAGAATGTGAGTAGGACCACAACTGTTGCATTTTCCTCCGATGGTGGATCGATATACTGCGCGATTATATTTTCTTTCTTCTGTAGAAATTTCTCTCATCTGGAGTAGGGGTTTCTTCTGAATGGATTAGAAGACGTTGATTGGACATGTATATTGACTAACCGTACATCCAGTTCGCTGGCGCTCCATTGACTATCTATAATAGGAAATAGGGATGCACCAATACCACTTTTTTAAGACCGAGTACGAGTACCGATACTTTTGTTCAAGTACTCACCGATACCAATTACCGATACTTTTTCTTAAAGGGACAGGACACATTTTTTCTAAAGCAATACAAAATAATGACATGTTTTTTCCATTGCTCAATAGTGATTAATAATAATTAATCACTATTCTATTCACTATTCAGCAAAGGAAAAAAAAATAATTTGTTTATTCATGCTGTATTCACAGCATGGTCAAAGATGAATGAATATTAATTTGCTATAATCACTGTTTATATCAAATTAATATCCATTCATCTTTGACCATGCTGTGAATACAGCATGAATAAATAAAATAACAGCACTGTAAAATGCAGATCTCCCTCTCTGGAAGAGCTGCACAGCAATAAAACGCAGTTACTGTGGAGCTCTGTGAAACACCTCCATACACCTGTTACATCATATTTAACCTCCATAGCCCCATTATGCAACCTGTAGGAGCCTCAGGGGATATGGGAAACATTTTTAAATTATAAATATTTCTTTAATGATGCCTAAATTCAGGTTAAAATCCCAATGTCATCTGCTCCTTGCTTGGTAATCTCCCTGCACTCTGTAAGGAATTGCCACAGGTTTAGGACACCACTAGACCTCCAACATTGGCAATAAGGATATACACTCATACACTTACTGTGCGGGTAGGTAAGCATGCCGTATGCAGAGCTGGTCCGGCAGGCAGGGAGGGAGGCACCAGGTTTCACACACAGGGCCCAGGCGGCGGCCCCAGACCGCTGTGACACATTCCGGGAGCCATTCACTAACACACCCCAGCTTGCGGTGTTCACGTGCTGCCCGCAGGGCCCACTTCCTGCAGGATCCTCTGGAACATGACTGCACCCGTCATCTGTGCGGTATCAGGGTGCCTTGTCAGAGCTTGGCCGCCTTGTCAGAGCTTGGCCACATGTCCTCTGGCGCCAGAACATTGGGCGGCACATGTCAGGTGGTGCACCCTGTGAACCAATCAGTGGGCACCAACCACCGGCTCCCTCTGATTAGGTCATAGGGCGCTGGACAGCTGTGCCTTTTCGAGGACTGGGTGCTCCATGGACGGGCCGGCCCTGCCCCAGCGGTTTCGTGCGGCAGGTGCGGCAAAGGTACTTGGGCTAGGCATCAGAGCATTTGAGAGTATGAGTACTCGCCCAAATACTCGGCATTGGCACCGATATCGATACTAGTATCGGTATCGGTGCATCCCTAATATTCACTATGTTACATGTTTACAGGTGCATTCTGTATCGAGGTATGTTAATAGAGATCTCTTAAGTGACTTTAGACTAGGAAGATTTGATGACGTCTAGGATTTCAATCCATAATTGCGGTGCTCTGGAGGAAAATGAGGATCGAGCCACTGTCTTTATGTATTGTGGTATTGCAAGTAAAGTGCTGGTCCTGGATCAGAGGTTATAGGATGAGGGAACTGCTAGGGGAAGCAGTCTATGCAGGTAGGGTGGTAGCTTCCCAGAAAAGCGACAGAATGAGTTATACAATGTGGTAGGTTTATGAAGGTGTGTTTGCAGGGCAGCTGCATACACTACATCTCCATATTCAATAGCCGGCATAAGCATTTGCTGTACAATCTGCTTTCTTACCGCGGGGCTCAGGCAGGATTTGTTTCTGTACAGGGCACCTAGTTTGAGGTAAAGTTTAGATGAGAGTTTTTCGATGTGGGGGCCAAAGGATAGATTTGGGTCTAACCACATACCTAGATATTTGAGAGAACTGACTACATATCAAGAAGGCATCTTCGTCTATGGAGCTGTAAACCTAAAACTTAATTGCCATGGATATGCTGATAAACCTAGTTTAAATATAATTTTTAAACAGATCTTGATAATGTCAAGCTCAAAATTTTTTAGAATCCTTATGATCATAATTAATTTTAATAAGTGATTGAATTTTGTGTTTATTTTGGAATTTTAATCAATTAGTGCTTTTGAGGTAAATTGCTCAGACTTTTTTATTACAAGAGAATTCTTCTGAACGTAATAAACACTTTTTTTAATTTATACATTTGTACGAGTATTATATTCAACTGGTTAAATATGTAAGCAAATTATGCCTTCTTTCTGTCTCCTTCAGGCACCAGTGTTAAAATCTTTAAAAAGCAAAAATAACAAAACAGGAAATATTATACGCTTGCATCACTCTCTACTTTAGAGTTAAACAGTTATAATTTTTAAGATTTTCCTTCCCACCTCTCATGTGTCTTTTTCTTATGTGAAATAGAAGCTTTTACATTGTATTACAGACTGAATGGTGCTGATCTGTTCACCTTTCAATTTTTAAAAGTGACAAGATGGATGGTGTTCTGAGCAGCTACAGACAATACATAAATGCAAAGGTTCCTGTAAAGGTGGGTTTACAATCATATCTCTAGGATGTTCTTTCTTTAAATGGAGACTAGCTGAATAAAAAGTACAGATTCAAAGAATAGTACTGATTGGATTATGTCAGGGCAGGAACCTCACTCCACTTCATACAAACTAAAATTTATCAACTGTTAAACACAGGGAAGAATGTTCTGCTGATATATGGAATCAAAGATATTGCTTGAAATGAGGTTATCAGGTTAAATATCCTGAAAAGATTTCCGATTCCTGATACTTCACTTCAAAGATTGGCTTTGCCGTCTAAACAGAAGCAAAACAAATCACCTATCTTACAAAATGTTTTCCTTTTTTATATATATATATATATATGTACAGTATAGGTTATGGATATTTAAATTAGGTAACTGCAAGGACCATTAATCACATGCTGTTTTAATTGGTTTTCTTTCCAGATTGGCAGTGGCTACGTAATTAGAAGAATAAAAAAATAAAGTTCAGATGCACTTCCAAGTAGTGTGACTTTCTTTCAATCTAAAAATAATGTTTCTGTTGCATTCAGTGAAAGAAAATACCTTGAATTTAAAGCAAGAGAGGAGGAGACGGGCCTTAGAAGCAAATGAAATACATACAGAAGCGAGTGATAGATTCTATCTCTCTATGACTATCCTTTCCATCCCATCCAACCCTGGTAAGAAAATCAGTTGGCTTACCCCATGCCTTCCATAATACTGCTCAGCAAGACCAATCTCTTCTTTTCTTGCTGACATATATTGAACCCCCAAATGACAGCAGAATAGATGGATGAATAGCTCTTTTTTGTTCTATTTTAGCTTTTAAATGTTTTAATGATTTTGGATCTTGTTTAAAGTGCAATTATATTGCTAGGCTTTCAACCAGATCACCCATGATTGAGGCATGCACATTAAAAGCATAAGTTTATCTGGGGAATAAATTAGCCCCACTTGAATCATCTATCCATTTCTCATGGACCTTAAAGATGTGCGAAAGAATGTTTGCTTTTTATTTGTCAATGTGCTTTTCTGGTAATGGGGCTTAGCAATTACATGTCATCAGTTCTGTCTGATGCTCACCAAAGAAAGCTTAAAAAGAATATTGAAAAACACTTAAGAAAACCATTTTCCAGGTCAATTGCAGTGTATCCATAGATTATCACATTTACCAAAGAAAGATTAGCTTTAAATACAAAGTGAGCCTCCAAATATAATTCCCTAGCTTTCATATTTTGGTGAGAAGGACCTCCTCCTCTTATGAACATGTTAAAATGTTTAGCAATCAATAATGCAGTTTTACTTTAATATTAGCACTCAGGGCAAAACAAAACAACAAAAAAAGATGGTTTACATAGTAATTCCTGGCATAAAATTTCTGGTGATACAACAAACACAATTCATTGTAGTGTTTAACTACACTTAAAGGGATACTTTATTAAAAAGAGTTCCATTCTTTTTCTGGCCTTAAATAATTTTACAAATACTGCTTTTCGATATTTTTTATTTTCCGTCGTTTTACTCACCTTTTATTCCATTGCCGTGCACAGATCCTCCTATTCTAAATCCCTATGTTCCTGGAGCTTTTCTGCACAATTTGCACTTTATGCAATCTGCATAGTGTAGGCACCACAGATTGTGCACTACTACAGACGTGAGTATTTTACATACACAAATTAAGTAGCGCCTGCGCAGAATAATGGATCGGAGCTGTGTGTGCAGATCTGATCCAATGGCTGCCTCTCTGAGAATGCTTGCTATTGTGGGAGGGTTTCAGAGAGGTTGATGTCAGCATCAGGGCCACCATCAGGGCATTACGGCCCATGCTGCGGTAAGGGGCCCAGGGACTGGGGGCCTGCCGTCGGCAGCTATGTTTACTTTAGGCCCCTCCCACAGAGGAGTACTGCAGCCTATTTGGGCCCGGCTGCCGAGCAGAGACTCCAAGATGGTGGCCGGGAGCCGTGGCCCCCTCTGATGTCAGAGGGGGTGCACCGGACATCTGCAGGCAGCCCATGCCCCCTCCGACTCCGTCCTGGCTTCCTCCCTTGTCACATCGCCGCACGTGTAGTCTGCGGCGCTGGGAGGAAGTGATAATATAATGTCACTTCCTCCCAGCATTCCATGATGCACATGGTGTGGCGGAGGAGAGGGAAGCATGGCTTGAGTCCCAGGTAATTGATTACTAGGAAGGGGGGAGGGGAATGAAAGGAAATCAAATTAAAACAGAGGTGGAGGGGGAATGACAGGAACGGAGGAGAGGGGTGAAATTAAAATGGATGGGGGAATTTTAAACGGAGGAGGGGGGGTTGAAATGAACATGAGAACTAAAAGTGGGGTGAAATGGACTGAAAAAGGGAGGTGGAGAGATGGACATGATAAAGGGAGGGGGACCTGAAAAAGGAGATACTTTTTAAGGTATTGGGAGCAACCCTCTGTAATACGATCTTGATTCATATTTTTTAAACACAATTTCATAGTCTTAAATTATTTGAACCAGATACTTTTTTATGTTAAATGTGCTGTTGTGTGAGCAATATGTGTGATTTTAAGATATTGGGACTAACACTCTGTAATGTGATCACGATTCACACTAAATATTGTATTTCCTATGGGAAGAGGGGATGGGGGGGCCATTCTGAGGTTCAGTAAGGGGCCACAAAATTTCTGATGGCTGGCCTGGTCAGCATGCTTTCTGCCTAATGACTAGGGACCGATCTAGTGATTGGCAGCTTGGAAATTCTAGATCCCAGCTGCTGGTGAGGAGGAAACTCCTCCACTTCACTCAGCTTTTGTGCCAGATCAGAGCAGGAGGGAGGGAGAAAAAGGCGAGTACTTCTTACATCCTGACTACATTAAAAAGATAATGTGGTCAGGATGAGTAAATTAAGAGCAAGAATATCTATAACTCAGAATGCTCTGATATATAATTTACATGATAATTGGGATAATTAGCATTTTGCAAATTTTCAATGTGTTTCTTATCATACATATATCAGTATATATGTACTGGTGGGCAATATGTGAAAAATGCTGTCCTTTAATATTCAGCGCTGTAGAATATGCTGGCGCTATATAAATACAGAATAATATGTGTAATATTTATAGTTAAGGGACAAAACCAATGGCAGATCCATTTATGGACAATCTTGATTTGACTTTTCTCCTGATTATATATTATATATCGTGCTGGACAGCATCTTTACTGTCCTCACATGTAGGGGGAAAAACACAATGCAGATGTTTTAACGAGACAAATTGTGCAACTTGTCAATATAATGGATATGTGAATGAGTGTGAAACAGGCTGATATTCAGTATGTGTCTGCTCATAAATTAGTTTTTGTGTATATAGTCTATGTACAGTTGTGTTCAAAATTATTCAACCCCCACTGAAATTGAGTGTTTTGGCCAGTTTGACATTGATTTTGATCATTCAGTCATCTTGCTTACAATTAAATCAAAGAGGCACGTGTAGGTCAGACAAATATAACATAACATTTATAATGAAATAACCACAAATGTCTTTTCTGTGCTCACATCATTATCAGTTTTATTCAACCCCCAAGTGACATTCAATCTTAGTACAACATCCTTTTACAGTTATAACCGCTTTTAAACGTGAAGCATAGCTTGACACAAGTGTCTTGCAGCGATCTACGGGTATCTTCGCCCATTCGTCATGGGCAAAAGCCTCCAGTTCAGTCACATTCTTAGGCTTGCGCACTGCAACTGCTTTCTTTAAGTCCCACCAGAGGTTCTCAATCGGATTTAAGTCAGGTGACTGCGATGGCCACTCCAAAATGTTCCAGCCTTTAATCTGCAACCATGCTCTAGTGGACTTGGAGGTATGCTTGGGATCATTGTCCTATTGAAAGGTCCAACGTCTCCCAAGCCTCAGGTTTGTGACGAACTCCATCACATTGTCATCCAATATCTCGTGGTACTGAAGAGAATTCATGGTACCTTGCACACGCTGAAGCTTCCCTGTACCTGCAGAAGCAAAACAGCCCCAAAGCATGATTGACCCCCCGCCATGCTTCACAGTAGGCAAGGTGTTCTTTTCTTCATAGGCCTTGTTCTTCCTCCTCCAAACATAGCATTGATCCATGGGCCCAAACAGTTCTAATTTTGTTTCATCAGTCCACAGAACACTATCCCAAAACTTCTGTGGTTTGTCCACATGACTTTTGGCATACTGCAGTCGACTCTTCTTATTCTTTGGAGACAGCAAGGGGGTGCGCCTGGGAGTTCTGGCATGGAGGCCTTCATTACGCAGTGTGCGCCGTATTGTCTGAGCTGAAACTTCAGTACCCACATCTGACAAATCTTTTCTCAGTTCCTCAGCAGTCACACTGGGACTTTTCTCCACTCTACGCTTCAGGTATTACACAGCAGTCGAAGTCAGCATCTTCTTTCTGCCATGACCAGGTAGCGTTTCAACAGTGCCCTTTGCCTTGAATTTGCGAATGATGCTTCCTATGGTCTCTCTTGGTATGATTAACATATTTGCAATCTTCTTATAGCCATTGCCCTTCCTGTGAAGAGTAATCACCTCTTCTCTTGTCTTCCTGGACCATTCTCTTGACTTCACCATGTTTGTAACCACACCAGTAAATGTCTAGAAGGAGCTGAGTATCAGTCATTTTAAAGCTGCCTAATTTGTGCTTATTATGCTTTATTGCTGCTCCGTGACATCCACAGGTGTTTTCAATACCTGATTGAAAACACTTGAATGAACCTCTGTTCTTCAGAGTGGTAGTCTTTAAGGGGTTGAATAATTGTGTCAATGAAGAATTCACAAAAGAAACATTTACTACTGTATTACAAAACCAATTGATGTCATTTTAGTTGCATATGGTTCTTTAAAAAGTCCTTGTAGGATTTCATTCTGAATACAATTACAAATGTACACTAATTTCCCTAAAACCCTTTACAGCATTGGGGGTTGAATAATTTTGAACACAACTGTATGTTCCCAGGCTTTCTCTGAGACTCACTTTACTAGATAATGATCATCAGACATAAGGATGCTGTTAGTATCACAGTGGGTTTATAAGTTTGGAAGTGCTGTGGGACAAACTATAATATGAGATAGATATTTATGTAAAAACACAAAAGCAGGATTCTTCATTTTATTGAAAAAAGACACAGAACAGAATGATAGCATATGAGGAGGCATCTATAAAAGTCTTAAAACCAAGTTTCTCCAATTTTCTCATTGAGTCTCTACAACAAGAAATCTCTTGAAGGTCCATTGACAGGGTTATCCTGTATTTATGACCTTTTTTATAGATCAATCCTATGGTAGTTAAAAGTAATTTATAATGAACAGAATTAAATTACTCACTCACCAAACGTTTCAACTTTAGACAGGACGGTCCTGCATTTCAGTAGCTGTTCCACCGTACCAATGAAAAGTCTGTATCTTTCTCTTCAAGGTAGAATGGTAGATCCCTTTTCCAGACAGGCCTGCCTTTTTGGAGGCACTTACATGCCATTTTTGTCCTTTGGTTGTCTCCAGGGAGGCTGTCACACTCCCTTTTCAGAGAGTCCCTCCTATTTTAAGCATCACCAGTGACACAAATCTTACACTCTACCCTTGCCAAACCCAGGTTTTTTTTTTCAGCCGATACATGCCAGTACTAAGTACCAGCAGCACTGGCCCAACAAGCGGCTGCAGCACTTTTTTCTTATCAACGCCGCCATGTCGGAATCTCTTGGAGGCCGACACAGTGGCCGCTGACCCCACCCACATGCATGTGCCAGGAGTGGGAGAGTGGGATTAAGGTGCATGTGGGTGGGCCGGATCTCATTCTGCAGCAGAGCAGCTTTGCTGCAGAATGAGATCTGGCCTGCCCACATGCAGGAATCATGCAGCAGGGCAGCAGATTCTGTGGGGGCCTGGTGGCCGCTGGCTCACTGTGCCAAAACACACGTGGCCAGCTGGGTCAGGAGAAGAGTATGTCACATGTGTGGAGGTGGATGCTTCGGCTGCAGCAGCACGTCTCCTGTCGGCACCAGGTATGCAGGCCTCCAGTGCTGTGGGGGTACCCCGTGTCTGGCTCCAGTCAGTGCAGTGTGTATGCAAGGGGTCTGATGTCTCAGGTCTGATGTTTGATTACTGGGGTCTGATGTCTGGGAGTCTGATGTCTGGAGGTCTGAACGCTACAGGCAGCACAGTAGCTGACACCATCTCGTAAGCCAAATATTAAAAAAGGTGACTTGAAATGCCCTGTTGATTTAAATTAAACCCACCAAAACAGTTTAGTAGAATGAGCAGAGCTTAATAAAGGAGTATTTATTAGGACACGGAAAATAGACATAATAATTGTTTTCCCTGGGCGTGAGAGTACCCCCACCTATTTTTTCCAGAAAAAAAGCACTGCCCATCCTTCCTGATCACATAACTCCCATTGCTGGAACATATGCTTTTAAAATCATGTGCAATTATATATGTAAGTGTAGTTTTCTGCAACACTAAACTAATTTATTTTGGTTTCCCGCGACTCCATTTTGGGAAGGTCAACTTGCAACTGGTCGTGGTTGAGTGTTGCTATCCTTATAATATCGAGGAGGTCATCCCTTCACTGACTGGTATCAGGCTTTGAATTTCCCACCCCCTGAACTCCTTCTCCAGGAGTACGTTACGCAACATTCCGCCCCAATAACTTGACAAAACACAATTCTTAGTGGATGCAAAACAGGCCACAGCTTTTATTGAAATAAATTCCATCGTCGTTGTGGATGCGTGTGCATCCAGCACAGCTGGACCCTTCCAATCAGCTGTGCGCTGAACTTACAGGGGCCCGGGCAAGAGGTGGCTGTGATCTCCAGCCCTAGCGGCAGAGCAGGGGCCATCTTTTCCTCTGGGATAGTGACCATTCACTCCTGAATTCTGGGGACAGTCCCCAGATTGAGGAGACCGTCCCTGCCAACTTAAATAATAATGTATTCACTGCTCTGGAGGAGGAGCTGCTAGGAGTCCCATGCTGATCCTGGTGTGCACCCGAGCATCCAGATCCTGGGGTGCACCCGAGCAGCCAGATCCAGGGGTGCACCAAAGAGCCCGATCCAGTAGCCAGATCCTGAGCAAGACCTGAGCAGCCAGATCCTGAGTGCAACAAGCAGCCACATCATTGGGAGCACTGAGCAGCCAGATCCTCTACAACAATAGACTGCCAGCAGGTTTAACAACTAGTGTTATTATAAACTAGTGCAACACTTATCCCCTCATTTAGGCCCCTCCCCAACCTGGGTCCTTATCACACATTACCTATCCTTTAATCATCTAATTATTCCACCTCTATTTATACTTAACTGTATTAAACATTTCCCCTATATAAAAAACCTTCCAACATTCTCAGTAGCTTATTTATTATTACTCCCCTATAACACCTATCAAACCCTATTCACCCAAACAAAGGGCAGAAGGTGGGACCCAGATTTTCTTAACAAAATGGTGCCGCTGACCAGCGCGCACGACGGAAAAGGTTGGAATTTATTGATGCCACAGATTGCAAAAAACGCTTTTGAGACAGCATCATTATGTTGCAGTGCTTGCAGCCAGGATATATGAAACAAAATAAAAAACAACCTACCTTAAAATATAGGTGTGGGAAGTTTCCATACTTGAAGAGCTTTATGCCCCACTGCCGCCTCCCAAACAATTTAGGTGTGTCAACATGTTCAATATTATCAGGGCTGAACTGGGACAAAAAATCAGTCCTGGACTTCATCCAGACCAGCCCACATTAATTATGCAAACTCGCACAAAAAATGTATTAATAATTTTTTTTAAAAAAAACTTGGTAAATGTTTGTTTTTGTGATTGTTTTATTTTTTGCATGGTCATGTTTGATATCATCTAGAAAGGCAAGACTCTGGCCTGTCCAATAACATCTAACAGGACTTTGTGGGGGTAAAAAAAATGGAAATACAGACCCCCGATTTCCTTGCAACAGTGCAGTGGCTCGTGATTTAGATGGATCAATGGGGGAAGACTGTCCATTAGGGCACTGCCCGAGGTCCCTGACTTAAGAGGGGGCCCATGAGGGTCCCTCTAAGACTTGACCTGACATGCTCTATGCTAGCAATGAGCTCCTGCATGTGGAAATCAGGCCGTGACCTCCTTGTGTGCCAGAGCCCCACAATGAGAGGCCCCATGATCTCCTATTGCCCGGTGGACCCAATTCTTGTCACTCCGCCCATGCCTCTGTCCCTCATTCCCCAGCTATGTGCTGGATCGACTATAGCGGACATCTCACTAGCCTAGACTTCCAGTCCAGTGGTAGTACATGGTCTCCCTGCCACAGCTCGTACCTCTCCCCCTCTGGGGTAACAAGGGGATGTACTGCAGCCTCCATTTCTGCTGTGGCCAATGCTCCAAACGGCGCTGGTAAGGTGTAAAATTATGGCCAGAACTCGTGGAAGTGCCTTGAGTAGGCCACAAGGCGTCATCCCGGTGCAGGCTGTGGGTCTCAGCGGCCCAGCAACAGACTACTCAGGTGCCTCACAACGTGGGGGTTTTGCCGGGGTAGGACACACTCCTCGATCTGTTTGCCGCTGTGCGTTTCAGTCTTCGACAGGAACTGTTGGGACAATAACTTGTCAAGATGGTGGTCTAACCTGACGTCCTCTCAGCTTTTTGGAAAATCTGGGGAATAGTGGATGTATGCTACAGATTAGTACGCTGGAGGTCCAAACAGAAAATAAACCAGCTCTTTGTACCTCATCTTTTTTTTTTTTCATTTTCTACTTTCTCTCAAACTAATGTAGCGCCTCCGGGAGTGAGCGCTACACTAACAAAGTCCTGAATGTTCTTTTACAAAAATCTGCAATATCTTACTAATTTGTAGGCTTTTAAAATGGTTTTCATTGAAATAGCTGATATTAATTAAGCCTGTGTCTTTCAATATTAATTTTCTCTTATTTCTAATAAGAGAGAAAAAGAAAGCGAAAGCTGCATATTTTATGGCTAATTTAATTTTCCATGTTTATAAAGGTTAATGGGCTTGCGCCTTATCTTTTTATTTCCTGCTAATATATTATGCTTTTAGGTAACAAAAGGGTTTAATTACTTAACAGTGAGTTAGGTTTTTTTGAAAACTGAAATTGAAAACCTAAGATGCAACTGCTAACTTAAAACATTTGAAATAAAGTATTTCAGTCTATAAATTGCAGTTAGGTCTTGTAACCCTTCACTCCCAAGTGATTTTCCCCAAAAAATACTCTGTCAGGAACCAATGGTTTCTTTTTTGTAAAAATCGAGTTTCTATGCAATAAGAAATATTCCCAATGCATTTCTTACTGTAATAACCTATTTGCCAGCCAGATTTTGCCATCTAGTGGTCAAATGGAGTTCCTGCAGTTAGAACTGCAGCCCATGGTTCTGTCCATTGGCTGGGAAAAGCCAGAGGAAGCCGCCTGCTGGTGACGAAAAGCAAACAAAATTAATTTGAACAAAATAATTTAATTTGCTTTTAATCTGCACTGCTTCAGATTGAGAACTCGATATTAGCCACCTGATGGTGCCTTTGAAGACCCGAGTTATATCGTTCTCGAGGGAAGGGTTTATACAGCAAATTCCAGTTTTATTAAACAAATTCCAAGAAACCACTAAACACTTATGTAAAATAGGTTTGTATAGCCAATTTAATTTTGGTGTACTTTTAGGGAAGGTTGAAGTTACAAAAAATTCCTATCGTTGGCCAGAATATTGATTCATACGAAGCTACCCCACATATATATTAGGAATTACCTTTTCATGCATGAGTAGGAGTCCATGAAACCTAAAAATAAATTAAAATTATACAATCACAGTAAATGCATAAAGCGTTTTCTCTAAACCTGCCTTAGCTATTTCATTTTGTCCTTTATGAATTGGGTCTAAATAACTTTAATGAGTTCTTTATAATGGCATAACATTTTAGTTAGGGCAAAACTCGACTTTAACCACAACCTAAAAAAAAAAAGAATGCTATACTCACCTCCTGTCCCACGGCTCTGACCGCGTCCAGCGGGAGCAGGGAAAGACTAGTTGTTACTATTTTTAATAACTCCCAAAATGGACATCAATATGCTACACAATGATTCTCTTATTTTGTTCTTTTTTTGGAAGATTGAATATTCTCATATGGAGAAGAATATCTTTGTAAAAAAGTGAATGTGAATAAAGCCCCAGGGCCGTATGGAATTCACCCGCGAGTACTGAGGGAGCTATGTGTTGAAATATGTAAACCTCTGTTCTTAATCTTTCAAGATTCTTTTCTTTCAGGAATAGTACCAGAGGATTGGAGAAAAGCTAACGTGGTCCCTATATTTAAGAAAGGTTTAAAATTTGTGCCTGGGAATTATAGACCTGTGAGCTTAACATCTGTGGCTGGGAAAGTATTTGAGGGGTTACTAAGGGATAATATTCAGGAATTTATTGGGAGGTATAACGTAATTGGTAAAAATGAGCATGATTTTATGAAGCACATATCATGTCAGACTAACCTAATTACAGGCAGTAAGTAGAAGTATAGATCAGGGGGTCACAGTGGATGTGATTTACTTGGATTTTGCCAAAGCTTTTGACACAGTTCCACACAAAAGATTACTATTTAAATTAAGAAAAATAGATGAAAATACTTGTTCTTGGATAGGAAACTGGCTAAAAGATAGGGTACAGAGAGTGGTCATAAATGGTACATTTTCAAGATGGACATCAGTGGTAAGTGGTGTCCCTCAGGGGTCTGTTATAGGACCAATTCTATTCAATTTATTTATAAATGACCTTGAGATAGGCATTGAAAGTCATGTATCAATGTTTGCAGATGACACAAAACTTGGAAAAGTAATACAATGTGAGCAGTATGTTACTTCGCTGCAGGGGGATTTAGATAGATTGAGGGAGTGGGCACTTAAATGGCAGATGAAATTTAATGTAGATAAATGCAAAGTTATGCACTTTGGAGTGAAGAACACACAAGCAATTTATACCCTAAATGGTACGGAATTAGGGAAATCCAAGCAGGAGAAGGATTTTGGAATAATCATAGGCTTCAAACTAAGTAACAATGCGCAATGTCAAACAGTAGCCGCCATTGCGCCAAGGCCAGCAAGGTATTGGCATGCATTAAAAGGGGAGTTCACTCTTGGGATGAAAACATAATTTTGCCTCCTGTATAAATCAATGGGAAGACCGCACCTTGAATATGCAGTGCAATTTTGGGCACCTGTCTTAAGAAAGGATATTATAGTGCTAGAAAAAGTGCAGAGACGGGTGACTAAATCAATAAGGGGAATGGAAGGTTTAAGTTATGAGGAAAGACTAACAAGCTTAAAACTGTTTAGTTTAGAGAAACGGCGCCTTAGAGGGGATCTGATAACCTTATATAAATATATACGGGGCCATTATAAACCATTGTCTGGAAACCTATTCATTAACAGAACTATACACAGGACACGAGGTCACCCATTTAGACTGGACGAAAGGAAATTCAGCCTAAAGCATAGGAAGGGTTATTTTACGGTGAGAACAATAAAGCTGTGGAATTCTCTGCCTGTTGAGGTGGTTGGGTCAGAGACTGTACAGACTTTTAAAAAACGACTGGATGATTTCCTGCAGACACAGAATATTACGGGTTATAATATTTTATATGTGGGTAAGCTTCTTGATCCAAGGAGAAATCTGACTGCCATTCTGGGGTCAAGAAGGAATTTTTCCCCAGTTTGTTGCATATTGGCAAGCATTTCAGACTGGGTTTTTTTGCCTTCTTTTGGATCAACAGTAGTAGGTGTTGTGTGAGAGGCTGAACCCGGTGGACGCATGTCTTTTTTCAGCCTATGTAACTATGTAATGCATAAGCATATCCGTGAAAAATTAAACCGCAAATTTACATTATTTAATCTCATAGCTCTTTATCTCATAACCAATCTCTGAGCAAATTTTCTATTTTACCATCCATTTGTTAACTTTGAATCCAGTGTTTCAAATAAATGTTATAAGAATTTTTTCAACAAAAATTGCTTTGTAGGGTAGGGTTCAACTACTGAATTTGGAGTCCCACTTTACGCTGGCACACTGTGCTCCTATTCTTGCCTAATATTCAGATACTCTAAAATAGGATAGATACCGAGATATAGCAAGGAGCTCTTTTTATACCCTGTAAGTTTCTATAGTTTACTAATCTACATACTTTTTTCAAAATTACAAAAAGTAGAAAGCAAGATCTGTGTGGTACATTATGATGAAGAGAAATTAATACTATATTTTATGTACTGGCTGGTGGCGTAGAGGTAACATCACTGCTCTATATCCGTGGAGACATAGGTTGAAATCCCTGCAGCACCTCTCCAGTAAGTGTCCTTGGGCAAGACACCTAACGGTACATACTCGCCACACAGGACATACTTGAAAACGAGAGAAATCTCAATGTATCCTTCCTGGCAAAATACTTTCTTCAAAAAACCCTACTTGTATCTGGATCAATGTGCCACAACCTTGTCGTATAAAATTTCACTATACGACAAAAATAGACATCGGAAAAGAGAACAAATTTAAGAGTACCAAAAAATGTAGAACAAGGGAGAGGCAGCGTCAGAGATAAGGAAGAGGTTATTATTAGCATGGTTTTGTTAAACAAAATTATTATGGCAGTCTATAATAGCAGGGTAAAACATTCCAGAGAAACTGTTTCCATCTAATGTTAAAGAACAAAAAACCTGTTACCTGATCCAAAGCACAATTCTCATATACAAAGAGACTAAAGGTTGCCACATCATGTGATTTATAATTTATAAAATTTGAAGCTAACAAAATTCCGTCATTAGTCTAAGATTAATCAAAACTCTGAATACACAAAGTTTGCATATAAAATGCTTCATATTTTATAGTCTGTTATAAAAAAAATGCATATCAAATTCTAGACTGTCAGTACGTATGCTTCAATTGAACGTGTTAAATGAGGATCTCAAGTAAATTTGCTTTTGCTGTATACAATTTGCTTATCAATGCATTAACCATGATACAGCAAACTTGCACTGGCAGTGTGGTAGTTCTTCTCATAAAAACAACTTTAAAAGGATTCAGATTAAAGTGTCCATGTCATACATACCTACTGGAGGTATCCTATTGTAAAGTCACTGGCAAGTGGCCAACTTTGGTAATCCTGAGTAAAAAAAAGTCATCAGTTTTAGAAGAATTTTTTTTTTTATGTTGAGCACATATAATAGCTGGTGGGGGGCTCCAGCATCTCCCAGATAGGGATGAGCTGTTAGGTTCGATATGTTCGGAGTTCGATTCGAACATCGCCCGTTCGGATGTTCGCGAACTACGAACATTTCCGCGTGTTCGCCGCATGTTCGCCCACAATGCACCACAATGGACCACAATGCACTTTTTCCACTGGCCTGAAGCTTGTAATTGGCTACAGCCTGTACCTGACCACAGTTTAGGTGCAAGACTATGCCAAAAACGTTTGAATTTGTTCGAGTTCGAATGCGAAACGAACACGGGGGTGTTCGGCTCATCCCTACTCCCAGACTTGTAATTCTATGTTCACACCAGCAGCTGGCTTCACAGTATGGCATAAGACTACCAGCCACATTATATATATATAACAGGAATATGATGCAGTAAGCCATGCTTAGCTGCCTGGGTGTACCACCATACACAGGGCTCTGTTCTCTAGTGAATGCTAACTGTAGCCTCTCCTCTTAGATTGTAAGCTCTCGAGCAGGGTCCTCTCTCCTACTGTTTTGTGTGTGTAATGTGTATGGATATTTGTTATTCTGTGTCTCCCTTTGTATAGCGCTACAGAACTTGTTGGTGCTTTATAAATGCTTGTAACTGTAGCATTTGGATGAGTAAGCGTTAACACCAAGATAAGTGACTTTAATGCATGCCCCCCATATTACACCCCTAACACCAAACCCACGAAAAATCCACAAGCGCATCGGTGATTGCTCTAAATTACTGTACTTTGTGCACCCTTTACTTAACATGGGTGGCGCAATCAGTAATTAGCATTAGAAGTGTCAGGGTTATTCAGAGAGAATTAAAAAGTCACCGCACTTTGGGGCGATTCTAGTTCGCCGACTCTGCGGTGTATTCAGCAAGCACCGCAGGCCCCCCCCCCGTAGTGCAGAGAAACCGCACTGAACACTCGCAAAAACCCCACCGAACAGGCCGGACAAATCTGAGCTGCCGATCACAGCACAGAGCAGCCGCCGGAAAAACCCAACAAGCAGACGAACGTGGTAAAAAAAAAGAAAAAACAGTACGCTTGAATGTTTCAAAATGGAAGCACTGTTTGCAAAAAAAAACTACTGAACGAAAATGCCTGGAATTTACATATAAGATCCTATGAATGATAATAAAAAGGTCTGTTACGGGGCGTGGCCAGAACGCAGAGAGAGCTGGATGTGTGAGCGCTGAGCTCCCAGGCCCGAGTGCACAGATTGTCATTTCGGGGCAGAAATAACAGCGATTGCACAGCGGAAAAATACACTTGCTACCCCAGGAATCTCAGGGACTGCAGGGACCCAACGCCGATCCTCCATTTTACCGTTTTTGGGGGATACATCTCAACCGCGGACCTTCGGTAAGGGATCCAAAATGGCACCCGGCGATTCAGATCAGGAGGCCTCCCCGCCCCGCTTAGATTCAGCGCCAAAAGGGAGCGATATGGAACATGACCTGCGGGCATTACTACAGAGTTTGCCGACCAAAACAGATTTGGCTGCTCAGTTTACCCAAATGGAGCGCAATTTTAATACTAAATTTGATGAACTGGGGTCTGATTTGAAGAAAATGGGAGGCCGCGTGGTGGACTTGGAAGAGGACAGAGATGCGTTATTTTCTCATGTGGAACGCTTAAATGGTCAAATGCTGACGCAAGCTAAACAGTTGGCCACTCTGCATAGACACCTGGATGATGTCTATAATAGAGGCAGACGAAACAATCTTCGCATAAAGGGTTACCTAGAAGCAGACTCTGGAAAGGAAGATGTTAAAGAGCTACTCCGTGGTCTGTTTAATGATATACTGGGTCGCTCTGGAGAGGAATTGCTAGTTCTGGATAGAGCTCACCGTGCGCTGAGGCCAAGGGGATCACAAAATGACGCACCTCGTGATAATATCTGTCGCTTGCAAGATTATACACTGAAAGAGGAAATTCTCAGAGCAGCACGCAAAACTTTGGAAATTAAAGTGGATGGTCACGTGATACTTTTCTTCCAAGATGTCTCCTGGACCACTTTACAGGCACGGAGGGCTCTGAAGCCGTTAACTGAAGCGCTCCAGGAACGTGATATCCGTTATCGATGGGGATTCCTGCTATCTTTACAGGTGACACATAACAACCAAGTTCATTCTGTTGCGTGTCCTGAGGATGTGTTTTTGGACTTCCAGAAGTTGACATCCCAGACTGGTATGGTTCGCCGTCGCCATCTGACACTCTACCCTTCCCACAGCGACCCCGCTGGACTCAACAGGCAAAAAAACCCATAAAGGCAAGCCCTCTGCAGCGGCCCCTTCTGAGCCTGATCCAGAACTGTGAGGGAAGCCCTTGCTTTTGCTGCCATCGTTATTTAAAAGTTTATACGCTTTTTGATATTTTCTGCCCCCTTGCTAATTTTTTCTGATTGAATGCGCTCGGGTCCGGCAAACGAGACAGTCGGATGAGACTCTTGCTCGGTACCCAGAATTGTTGGAAATTTCTGAGACTTTCTCGGCCGCCCCCTGAGTGGTGTTTTTTTTTATGTCCTCTGATGGGTTTTCCCATTATCAGGGGTCCACACTACCTCAATTTTTCTCACGTTGTGTGTTGTTATTGTTGTTTGTTTTTAGATTTTTCTTTTTGGTGATCACTCGTACTATTCGCTATGCTACTAGGGGGTATGGGCAGGTCCCGGACCCTGACGCCCTCCTCTCTCATTATTTTGAATGGCTAATTTAAATTAGATTTCTATGAATGTCCGAGGTCTTAATATGCCAGCCAAATGCTCGAAGGCTCTTGCAGAATTCCAGAGGTTGAAAGGTGATGTTATTTTTGTTCAGGAAACGCACTTTAGAGAAGGTTCGACGCCAGGTTTTCGCAATGCTCGCTATCCGACTGGTTATTTTAGCAACTTTGGGGAGACAAAATCTAGGGGGGTTGCCATTCTTTTTGCGCGACATGTACCTTTTATTCTGCAAAATATGGTAACTGATCCACAAGGTCGATTTTTGATGATTAAAGGGACGTTGGGCAATACTAAGTTAACTTTTGTAAATGTTTACTTGCTGAACCGCTTGCAAACCAAATGCCTCCGAAAAGTGTTACGACGTTTGTCCGAGTTTCAGGAAGGTTTTGTGGTCTTAGGGGGTGATTGCAATGTTTCGTTAGATATGCCGGCGGATTGTGTACAGGGTGAGGGGTCGTCTGTTACCTCCCTACGGGTCCAATTTCGTAAACTCTTGACAGCGGGCCGTTTGATGGATTGTTGGCGTCTCAGTAATCCAGCAGTAAAGGACTATACGTTTTATTCACATGCCTTTAAGATGTATTCTAGAATAGATTATTTTTTTGTGGAACATAGGGCTTTGGAAATGGTACGCAGCTGCAAAATAGGACCCATTACATGGTCGGACCATGCACCCCTTCTGTTATCGTTAGCCTTACCTAATTTAGAGAGAACAGAGAATGCCTGGCGTTTGAATGAGTCATTACTATCTGATCCCATGACGCGAGCGGAGGTGACTGCCTCCTTAGAGAATTATTTCCTTGAAAATGACACTGATGATGTTGCACCCGCGACGGTTTGGGAGGCCCATAAGTGTGTTGAGAGGTGCTCTTATCCAGTTTGGCTCCAGGCGCAAGACGGAAAGGACCGCCAGAATTGAGGAATTGATGAGGGAGATCACGGCCTTAGAACTGACGCATAAATCTGATCTAGATCCCGAATCATTCCAAAAATGAATTCTATTAAGAGCAGACTTAGCTAAATTAATGAATGCGCAGGCGGTGCGGGCCCTTACACTGACGAAATATGCGTACTACACCCAAGGGAATAAATGTGGCAGGTGTTATGATCTCTGCAGCAGGCTCCTAGCACGTGCTTTGAAGAAACGATATCAAGCTACTTTTATCCCGAAATTGCGTACTAGCACGGGATCTGAGGTCTATACGACCCGAGACATTGCGGAAGCCTTCCATGCTTATTACCAAACTTTATATTGTATCGATGAGAGTCGGGTTCCAGAGCATGTAGTGGACTCGTTTTTAACTAAGACGATTAAACCTACTTTACCTCGCAATGCTAGATGACAATTAGATAACCCGCTCACATTGAAGGAATTTACGGAGGCTTTAAAATTAACGCCCTTGGGTAAGAGCCCGGGTCCTGACGGGTTTACGGTGCTATATTATAGGACTTTTGGGTCTATCCTGGGCCCTAGATTTGTTAAAGCTTTTAATTCTATTTCAGACACCTTTCCTATTCCACCTGCGACGCTCCTCGCTTCTATCTCTGTGATACCGAAACCGGATAGAGACCCGTTGGATTGTGCTAATTATAGACCCATATCTTTAATAAACGTTGACTTAAAACTGTTTACGAAAATACTGGCTTTACGACTTAAACCTCTCCTGACTTCAGTGATTCACCGAGACCAGACAGGCTTCGTACCGGGAAGGGAAGCCCGTGACAATACTATCCGTACCGTCTCCCTCATCCATTATGCTTCCACAAAGGATCAGCCTTTGTTAGTCCTCTCGGTTGATGCTGAAAAAGCGTTCGACCGGGTGGACTGGTCTTATCTTTTTCGGATGTTGGAGAAGATGGGTTTTGGCGATCGATGGTGTTCGTGGTTGCGGCGCTGTATGATTGCCCTCAGGCACGAGTGCGGGTTAATGGCAGACAATCGATCCCGTTGACGATATATAATGGGACTCGACAGGGGTGCCCTTTGTCCCCTCTCCTGTTCTTGCTGTATCTGGAACCCCTATTGCAGGCGATTAGAGATAATCCGGCGATTCGGGGAGTAACTGTACCGGGGCAGGAGCTCAAGGTGGCCGCATTTGCGGATGACCTGTTGTTCACCTTAACGGATCCCCTTGCATCGGTGTCGGCTTTGATGACGGAATTAGATGCATTTGCAGCTTTCTCGGATAAAATTAACGTGATGAAGAGTGAGTTTTTAGGGGTAAACCTTTCACGTGTTGTGACCGAGAGTATTCGTAATACTTATGGAATGCGGTGGGTTCCAGAGGGACTTAAATATTTGGGAATACACTTATCGTCAGACCTAGACCAATTATTTCAGTTGAATTATGTTTCTCTGCTGCAACAGATTAAGGGGGACTTACGTGACTGGAACTTGCCCCCTATTTCATGGTTGGGAAGGATCAATGTCTTACGGATGAATATATTACCTCGACTGTTATATTTGTTCCAAACCTTTCCTATTACTGTACCTCAAAAAAATTTCCGATTTGCGACAGACATTTACAGGCTATGTCTGGAGAGGGAAGAGGGCGAGGATAGCTTACAGTGAATTGACGAGACCGGTGGGAAGGGGTGGTCTGGGCTTGCCCCATGCTTATTTTTACTATTTAGCAGCGTTTTTTTCTATACTATACGGCCTGGCGAAGGGAACGATGGGTAAGCTTTGGGAAAATGTGTTACAGGCAGGAATTACTTGGCCGTTGTCCTCCTTGCCCTGGCAGTCGGCACCGCTGGCGACCCTGGGGCTACGGTCACACCCGCTGCTGGGCACACTGCTAAGGTTGTGGAGGAAACATGGAGTGGCATTAGGACTGACTACACTGACTTCCCGCCTGACACCCTTGACTCACAATCCCCTGTTCCCACCGGGACTGACCTCGACGTTCTTAGATGGGTTACTACCAAAACCGTATATACCGCTAGAAGCAGTAGTGGAAGATGACAACTTGCTCCCCCTGGACCGATTAGTGGCCCCAGATATGGCGACCAAGTCTATGGTGAAGTTCCAAGAAGCCCAACTGAGTCATTTTATTCGCTCTACTACATGGTTGACAGAGGGGTTGCCGCCATTGGCCCCATTTGAGACCTTCTGTACCGATAAGACTAGATATGGACATATTGTCTAGAATATTTATTCATACATAATGAGAGGGGCCTATAAAATTGATTCTCCGTTGCTTCTTAAGTGGGAAACAGATTTAGTAGACATTTTGGCTGAAGAATGGGTCAGGGCTTTCGAACTTACATACTTTGCGTCCCGGAGTCAGGCGCTTCGTGAATCGAATTGTAAATTGTTTGAGATGGTATCTTACCCCGTCTGTTTTACATGCTATGGATCCACTGTTGCCTGATGTCTGTTGGAGGTGTAAAGTGGCCAGAGGTAACTATGTCCACATATGGTGGACTTGCCCGAAAATTCATAGCTTCTGGTCAGACGTTGCACAAGAGATATCGCGTTTAGGGGTACTGGAGGTGGAATTTACTCCCTCTGCCTATTTGCTTAATGTATTGCCATTTTCGAAGTCCTCCTTTAAAAACTCACTTCTAGCAATTCTGTTAACCACAGCGAGGGCACTGATTCCGTTATACTGGAGGAGGGAATGTGCACCCACCGTCAGGGATTGGTTTATGAGGGTGGAGGGGATCAGAGCTCTAGAAGAAGCACACTACAATAGTTTGGGTAAATATGAGGAATTTTATGTGATTTGGCGTCCATGGTCCTCGAACCTTCACGCAATAACAGTATCAGACAGGTCACCGGAGGAAGAAGAAGCGGTCTCGTAAGATAGTTGACCTGTTATTGGGGGTTAGAGGTGAATTCAGACCTGAGCCCGGTGCTGTGCTGTTTTGTCTTGACATACCTTCCTGGTACTAGCTTTACTACTGTTTATCTATAGATACGATGATCACCTTTATAGTTCGTTAATTTAGAGTTTATTATTTGTTGTATTATAAAATTCTGGCACAGTCTATGACCTAGAGGCACTTTGATTGTATTCTATATTATTGTAACTTTTTTCACTATTGTCTCTTATGTGATTTGTATTTTATACTTTGCCAATAAAAAATATTTTACACAAAAAAAAGGTCTGTTACAGAAAAAAGAAAATACGATATTAAAAAAAAGGAAAAAAAATGTTGCCGAAAAAATCCCGAAAAATGCCTAAAAGATCCTAACAGATCTAGAAATAGACTTTTCACTGCAGAATATTATAATCAACGGTTTATTAGATATTGAATTAAAATGGGAATATTTTTATCATTGAAGCCTATGGGATTCGCCTTAATAAACCTGTCAAATTAAACCAACGAACAGCAGGGCATTTTGGCACCTTTTCACTGCTGATTGGTGTCTTCGAATAGATTCACCATTACTTCTCTATGGGGGATTTCACTGCCCTCCAAAACAGGCAAAATGTGCAGGCAATTTACCAGAATTTGGCAAACTGCTTGCTCTCTGATTAGTTGAATGGCCCTGAAATGTCCAGTACGCTGAAATTCAGTGTCTGGTTACATTTCAGCGACATTTCGGAGATCTCTGAATAACCCCCTAAGATTTTACAAAGTCCTAGTGCTAATTACAACACCATTGCTCAAACCAAAAATGTTGTTGCACCAAAAAGCTGGTGCTAACTACGGTTTTGCATAATCATTTAGCACCGCCCATTTTTGCTTCCCTATTTCTGGGGAATTGGCCTGGGCTCCATAGAGCACCCAAAATTCTGTGTGTGTGTGTGTGTGTATATATATATATATATATATAGGTTTCCAATGGTAGCAGGAAGCACTCGAGGACTTCAAAGTAATGAGAGTATTTATTTAACAAGAAATTCTAAAATAGAAAACGACGTTTCGGCCTACACAGAGGCCTTCATCAGGAATAAAAACAATTAGGGTCTTGTTGTTTATATAGTTTTTAACTAAAGACTTACCAACCTGTAATTCATTGAAAATGATTGCACGCCGGTCGGAGCCGGAACTAGCGTGTCAATTAAGGTTATCATATGGGTTACGTCCAGAATGGACGTTCTCGTTGCTTAGCAACCAGAGTACGTTACCTGGGTTACCCTCGACGCCTCAGCGTAGAGTAGTGTGACTATGATACTACGGAGGGGATATTTAGAGAGCTGATGTAAAGAGGAGCTGCAGGAGTCTAAAAGTAGCTGTTGAAAGTTTACAAGAGAAACAAAAAAGATATGGATTAATAGCGATGTTGTTGAACATAGGGAGAAGCCCATTGGCTGAATATGTCACATGCATATTTGGTCTATTGGAAAACTGACCGGAAGAGAATCACGTGGGATCATGGACAGATAACAAAAATGGAGGAATTAACAGAGGGGGCTAGCCAGTTGCTTAGCAACTGATCGTGAGGCTAAGTGTATTGTAAGTGCTAGTAAATAAAGTGACTGAACACTAATCTACTATGTGTTTAGAGAATCTGAAAAGCCACTGCTCTAAAACTAAGTGGTGTGTGAATTGCTGAAGAGATTATAGATAAATAAAATGTAGTGAAATGCGTGTTAAATTAGCCTAGAAGAGGCTATTGTCCAGTCTGAACAAATAAATAACGGAGTATCTAGGTGACCCATAGGTCATTACCTTAAAGTGACTATCTACTGATAGTAGAAGTATTGAGTGCAAAACAAGAAGTGATGAATGATATAGTGACAGAAAAAATGTCAGAAAAAATGTATAAGAGTGTATGTGAAAATAAATAACAAGACTATATTGAGTGAGGAAAAAACAACAGGGAAAATGCTAAAAAAACGGAGAAAGGTGCAAATAATGATAGAAGTGCTTGAATAAGAACAAAAATGGTGAGACTAACTATTGAGTGTTATGTGAATGTGAATGAAAGAGTGAGCTGTGTTGTTAGCATGTGGTGTGATGCTAAAAAAATGTGAAAATAGTGTTATGACTAAAAAAAGAAAGAAAGGAAGGAAAAAGAGATATTGTGAGGGAAGGACAAAAAAAATGAAAATAAATAAAGATAAGAAAAATAAAAAAGGAAAAAAGAAATAAAAATAAAAATAGAAATAAAATTAAATAAAAAAATGAAAAATGAAAAATAAAAACAATTGATGTAACTTCGGGCGAATCTGGCTCAGACGTAGATATGCCTGGACCTCATAATACAACCCAAACACCTCAATCTTTTTTAGAGATCAATACCCCCAAAGAGGGGGAACCATCAATTCCAGCAAGGATCCAGACCAGAGGTTTTGCTCAAACAACAACCGCCGAACAAGGGTCCGTCGTGGACAAAAAAATAAAATCAGGGACACCCAGAGGACGCCCACCGCTATTCAGGAGATAGCACCAATCTTTAATTTGTCTGATAAAAAACTCTCTTCGGCCCATTTACAAGTACTCAGCAAAGGCCTTTCCTTTGTTCCAATTAAAATGGCTACACCCTTTCAACGAGAGATTGAACGTTATAAAATCACTCGGACTTTAGCCTTACATGAGAACTTTCACCAAATACTTGACAAACCTAAGGAAGCACTACGTTTAAAAAGCACTCGAGACTATAAGGCTTCTAACCCTCTAATAAATACATTTGGCCTTATGTTGAACACAGAACAAATCGCCCATACCTCTACGACACATAAGAACAGAAAACAAAATTTAACTAAAGGAGAGACTGAGGCACTGAGGGAGCTAGCAGACGATCCCAATATCATCATACGACCGGCAGACAAAGGTGGAGGAATTGTAATTCTTAATTACCAAACATACCGTGAAGACATACTACAACAATTATCAGATGTCGCCACGTATAGAAAATTAACAACAGACCCTACTAAAGTCTTTAGCAACAAAATAGCTTTGCTGATCGAAGAAGGACGTCTATCTGGTTTCCTCAGTGAGAATGTAGCCAACTATCTTGTGGTCACCCATCCGTGTACTCCAGTACTGTACACAGTGCCCAAAATACACAAGGATCCCCATAGCCCTCCTGGGCGTCCAATAGTCTCAGCCTGTGGCGGATTGTTGGAGCCCATAGGCAAATATATAGATCGATGCAGTAAGTCTACAGTACTTGCTCTCCCCTTTTGCTTAAAGGATACAGGTCATTTTCTGGATTTGATTTCACAACTAACACTGGCAGATGGTGAAATCCTACTGGTAACTATGGACGTTAAAAACCTATATACAATCATTCCCCACAATCAGGGAATTGAAGCTTTCAGACGCACACTTTCCAAATCATCATCTTATACAGGTCCCCCAGTCGAATATCTACTGGAGCTACTACAACTTACACTGGAATGTAATTTTTTTCGTTTTGAGAAACAGTTTTATTTACAGATTGCAGGGAATACAATGGGAGCCTCCATGGCTCCAACCTATGCCAATATTTACATGTCACAATATGAACAGATTAATATACTTTCTAAATTTGGAGATAAAATATTTTTTTATACCCGATTTATTGATGATATTTTTTTAATTTGGAATGGCTCTTCTGAATCCTTTGACTCCATGGTAGACCAGCTTAACCAGCTCCAATTGCCAGTGAAACTGACGTCCAATAAGGACAGGCATACCATCAGCTTTTTGGATGTTACTCTCTTCCGTGATGAGTACAAACTGGGCTTTACATTATATCGCAAAGAAACGGATCGAAACTCTATTTTACAAGCAACCAGTCACCACCCAAGACATTTGAAAACATCCTTACCAATTTCGCAATATTTACGGGTCCTACGAAACAACTCAGATCCACAATTACGTCACGAACAAATATCAGAAATGACCTGCAAGTTTAGGCAAAGGGGGTACTCCACTTCCATTCTAACAGAAGCGCTAGGTAAAGCGCAAAACAAATTTCTTAATCCTATATCTAGTGGACGGACACAACAGCCAAGGATAGTTCTACCTCTCACTTATCACACCACAGGAGATCAACTGGCTTCAAATATTCGGAAGAACTGGCATCTTTTTCGATAT
This sequence comes from Leptobrachium leishanense, assembly GCA_009667805.1. Taxonomy (NCBI): domain Eukaryota; kingdom Metazoa; phylum Chordata; class Amphibia; order Anura; family Megophryidae; genus Leptobrachium; species Leptobrachium leishanense. Next base: position 208,346,155 of record CM019065.1, on the reverse strand, counting down.
GATCCAACATTACCAGCACAATTCCGAACACCGCCCCTTATCAGTTTTCGTAGAACTAAAAATCTGAGAGATCTTCTTGTCCATACGGACCCGGTCCAATCTTATGAAAAATCTATGTTTACACCCAAAAAGGGTTGCTTTCGCTGTTTGGACTGTGTTACTTGCCGACATATGCTACCAGGTAATTCTTTTGTGCACCCAACAACTGGGAAGAGATTTAAAATCCGTTTTAGAATTACATGTACAACAGAATTTGTAATTTATCTCCTACATTGCCCATGTGGTTTAGCATATGTCGGCAAGACAGACCTCACTCTCAGAGATCGAATAAGAGGCCACCGATCTGCTATCAATGTCGCTGTCCGGGATGGACACTCAGACCAACCGGTCGCTAAGCATTTCCTGGAACTTCATCACACTCTCCCGACTCTGAAATTTATTGGAATAGACCACGTCCCCCCTCTTCGTAGAGGAGGAGATCGTTCCCAGCTTTTACTGCAGCGGGAAGCCTACTGGATCAGGACTCTGAACACCCTTGCCCCTCATGGGCTAAATGAATATTTGTCCTTTACACCATTTTTGTATGCTAGATAACTCAGTATGCACCTTCTAACACTATTCTCATATTTTTTTTTTCTTTTTTTTTTTTTTCTTTTTCTTTTTCATTTTTCATTTTTTTTTTTGTTTTTCATTTTTCATTTTTTTATTTAATTTTATTTTTATTTTTATTTTTATTTCTTTTTTCCTTTTTTATTTTTCTTATCTTTATTTATTTTCATTTTTTTTGTCCTTCCCTCACAATATCTCTTTTTCCTTCCTTTCTTTCTTTTTTTAGTCATAACACTATTTTCACATTTTTTTAGCATCACACCACATGCTAACAACACAGCTCACTCTTTCATTCACATTCACATAACACTCAATAGTTAGTCTCACCATTTTTGTTCTTATTCAAGCACTTCTATCATTATTTGCACCTTTCTCCGTTTTTTTAGCATTTTCCCTGTTGTTTTTTCCTCACTCAATATAGTCTTGTTATTTATTTTCACATAAACTCTTATACATTTTTTCTGACATTTTTTCTGTCACTATATCATTCATCACTTCTTGTTTTGCACTCAATACTTCTACTATCAGTAGATAGTCACTTTAAGGTAATGACCTATGGGTCACCTAGATACTCCGTTATTTATTTGTTCAGACTGGACAATAGCCTCTTCTAGGCTAATTTAACACGCATTTCACTACATTTTATTTATCTATAATCTCTTCAGCAATTCACACACCACTTAGTTTTAGAGCAGTGGCTTTTCAGATTCTCTAAACACATAGTAGATTAGTGTTCAGTCACTTTATTTACTAGCACTTACAATACACTTAGCCTCACGATCAGTTGCTAAGCAACTGGCTAGCCCCCTCTGTTAATTCCTCCATTTTTGTTATCTGTCCATGATCCCACGTGATTCTCTTCCGGTCAGTTTTCCAATAGACCAAATATGCATGTGACATATTCAGCCAATGGGCTTCTCCCTATGTTCAACAACATCGCTATTAATCCATATCTTTTTTGTTTCTCTTGTAAACTTTCAACAGCTACTTTTAGACTCCTGCAGCTCCTCTTTACATCAGCTCTCTAAATATCCCCTCCGTAGTATCATAGTCACACTACTCTACGCTGAGGCGTCGAGGGTAACCCAGGTAACGTACTCTGGTTGCTAAGCAACGAGAACGTCCATTCTGGACGTAACCCATATGATAACCTTAATTGACACGCTAGTTCCGGCTCCGACCGGCGTGCAATCATTTTCAATGAATTACAGGTTGGTAAGTCTTTAGTTAAAAACTATATAAACAACAAGACCCTAATTGTTTTTATTCCTGATGAAGGCCTCTGTGTAGGCCGAAACGTCGTTTTCTATTTTAGAATTTCTTGTTAAATAAATACTCTCATTACTTTGAAGTCCTCGAGTGCTTCCTGCTACCATTGGAAACCTATATACACAACTAAGGATATCAGCACCGAGGCAGAACACAACAGAACTGGTATGTGTGCAGAACCTTTTGGACTGTTTACTATATATATATATATATATATAAATAATGTCGCTTATGCTGAACTGTGTGCAGAACCTCTAACTACAATTGCCGTGTCAGGACTGGTATTGGCGATTTGGCTGCTCACCCAGTGGGGCTCAGTGCCATCTTCCTCCCCCTTCAGGTACAAAGGGTCAATGGGACTCCTAGCATAGACAAGACCCTCGCGGCAGCTGGGCCTAGTCGAGGCCCACACTGCAGCTGGGCCTGGTCAAGGCCCCAGTTACTGCTCTATGCCGCAGCCTTTGACAGGGCAGCAAAATGCAGGCCCAGTCAAGGGGCCGCCTGGAACCATGGACCCATCCGGCCCCATGGACTTTCCGGCCCTGCCTATATATTTACACAGCCATATATCTGCTAACATTTATAGTTACAAAGCCATGTATCTACCTACCAATATATCTAAACAGCATTTCATGCATTTCCAAAAATAAGCCTGCCAAAATCTTCAGTTCAAGGTTCATATAGAGCTGAAACCCTTAAATCCCAAGAGCAAGATAGCAGGGCCTTCAAAGGCACCATCAGGTGCCCGATATCTACAGGGTTATCCAAAGAGATTCGAAAAGTCACCGCACGTTCGGTGACTTTTCGTTCTCTTCAATTCGGTCCCTTTTGCCGATTGCATTTCGGTGACCCTGCGGTGTATTCAGCAAACAGCACAGGGTCCCCGAATTGCAGGGAAAAGCTGCCGCAAACCTGACGAAAACTAACCGAAAACATCTGGATTAACCTTCGAAGAGGAGCCGAACAGGAGCCGAAAAGGAGCCGAATCACACAGAGCCGAAGCAGCTGTGACGTAGAGGAGGCAGTGAATAAATTAGAAAAACCATTTGTATGAATCTGGGAAAAAGAAACGCTGTTTGCAAAGAAACTACTGAGCGAAAATGTCTGAAATTTTCACAGGAGGTCCAGGGAATGATAATAAAGAGGGCTGTTACAAAAAAAATAAGCAAACTGAAAAAAAAATAAAAAAAAATCGGACTTTTAATTTTTTTTTAAAAAATTCAGAAAAATGCTTAAAGTATCCTAAAAAATCTATAAATAAAGAGACTTTTTGCTGCAGAATTTTATAATGAACGGTTTATTAGATATTGAATTAATACGGGAATATTTTTAACATTGAAGCCTATGGGATTCTCCTGAATAAATTTGCCGAATTAAACCACCGAATGGCAGAGCATTAGGGGAACCTTTCACTGCTGGTTTATGTTCTCTGAATAGCCGAAGCAGTGCTTTTTGATGGGGATTTCACTGCCCTCGAACAGGGACCGAACAGGCACCGTATGTTCAGGCAATTCGACAGGATTTGGCGAATTGCCTGCTCTCTGGATAGCCGAATGGTCAGGAAAGGCAACCGAACGCTGATTTTCAACGTTCGTTTACCTTTCTCAAGCAATTCGAATCTCTTTGGATAACCCTGCTAGTAATTTCGATCTACAGCTGAGTAGAGCAAAACCAAATGAAGTTAGTTTGTTGCTAATGGATTTCGTTTGCTTTTGGGCTGCACAAGATGGCCCCATAGTTTTAGCTCTGTGGGCAAAATGCCAAGGTGCTAAAACAGTTTAAAATCAGCTAGGTAAGCCTGATATCTCAAGCTTTCCCCAGCTGTTGTACAGAGCTATGGCCTGCAGTTCTAAATGCAGGAATTCCATTTGGCCAGTAGATGGCAACATCTGCCTGCCAAATAAGTTATTAAAAATAAGAAATATTTTATGAATATTCCCAAAAATGTCTTACTGTTCAATTAAATAAAATAATTTTTCCAAAAAACTATTGACAGTGTTTTTTTTTTTTTTTTGGAAAATCACTTTTTTTTTTTGAGAAAATATTTTACCAAGAAGGTTACATTGAGCTTTCTCTCGTTTTCAAGTATTTCCTGGGTGATAAGAATGTACGGTCATTCAGGGAAAAGTGTACAGGGATATGATTTAGGTGGTTATAATTGCTGAAAACACCCATACGTTATGGATACAATTTGGACAATCTATCGTTTTTACATTAGATCCAAAACCAATATTATTTATATGTTCTGTTGGTCTGTTTTGAAAGTTGCATTACTAATCAAATTCTGATCACAAAAAGCAGGATATCTGACCATTTTTATTAGCTATCTTTATCACATTCACTATATTTGAAAAAAATTCCATTTCTACCTCTATGCTAACATTGCAGTCCCCATGTCAAATGGTGCAAGATCATATCTTCCACAAAAATATAGCTGTGAAGAAAGGTTCTAAACTAGGTGGCGTACCTTGATCTAGTGTTTAGAACCTTTCTTCACAGCTAGCAGGGTTATTCAGAGAGTGGTGAAAACCAGGAGAATGACTGAAGAAGTGAAAAATCTAGGTCAAAATAGCCAAACCAGAATAAATTCTCCTACTTATCTCACTTTCCAAATCGGCTATTTGGTCTAGATTGTTCTCTTCTCCTGTCAATTCTCCTAGTTTTCACATTTCTCTGAATAGACCTGAAGGTCAAAATAGCTGATTTGGAAAATGAGATAAATGGGAGAATTTTTCTGGTTTGGCTATCTTGACCTAGAATTTTCACTTCTCCAGGCATTATCCTGAGTTTCACTTTTCTTTGAATGGACCTGTAGATTTATGTAGAAAATAGACACATGAAAAAATTGAAATTGGCACATTTACATTTTTTTATCTATGTAAAATTGCTAATTTATCCTACATAGTTACATAGGCTGAAAAAAAGACATACGTCCATCGAGTTCAGCCTTTCCAACATCACCTACTGCTGTTGATCCAAAAAAAGGCAAAAAACCCAGTCTGAAACACTCACCGAATATGCAACATACTAGGAAAAAATTCCTCCTTGACGCCAGGATTGCAGGCAGATTTTTCCTTGTAGCAGCTTTTACCCACATATTAAAAATATTACACAACATCCTACATTTCAATGCTATCTCAGCGGCATTAAATTTGTCAAATTTATATATAATTTTTTTAACAAAAATTGATTGGAAGTGAGAAGGTTAACACATTTAAGTACTGTTTATACAAATGTGTATACAGAAAAAGCAAAGATTATCAGGGTTATTCAGAGAGAGGTGAAAAGCAGGAGAATGACTGGAGAATGGAAAATTCTAGGTCAAAATAGCTGATTTGGAAAGTGAGATGAAAGGGAGAATTTATCTGGTTTGGCTATTTTGACCTAGAATTTTCCATTCTCTAGTCATTCTCCTACTTTTCACCGCTCTCTGAATAACCCTGTATGTAGCATTTGTTTGCCAATCAAAACTATTTTAGCCCCTTCACTGTTGAGCCATTTCACGTCTTAAAATAAAAGAAAAACGTGTTTTTTTATTATTATTTTTATAATTTTTTAATCTTTACTTTAAACATGATTATCTTTGGTATAATTGGAAAGGCCATGCTCTGGTCTTTCTAATGATACCAAACATGACCCTGTTAGCTGCCAACAGTAGGGAGATATCGGGGTTCAAAGGAACACCCTATCTTTCCTTAGGAGTCAATGAGGACGGTCCCCACACGTCCTCAGCAGTGAAAGGGTTAAGCAATCTGATCTCTTACCATAAGTTTCATAAATAATGTTTCTGCATAAAAGAGTAGGGAGAGTGTTTGACCAACTGTTTTTATTAAATATACATTTTGAGCCTGCAGACTACAGGTTTGTGATGCTTATCTTCCTTTCTTTCAGCAGGAGTTGGGAGCTTCTGTTCATTGTTTTCAATACTGAGTAGAGTGGAGCATCTTACACAGGGATATTGCATATAATGATATAAGTTCGGGGATGCAGGATACAAGCATGAGCTTTTGACAACTATTTTAAAAACTTTAAAGAGAATCATGATGCAACTGATAGTAGGTAGAATATATTTAGTTTACAAATTACTACTACAAAACATGTTTAATCGGTTTTAGAAAACCTTAACCTAAATACACACTGAGGGAAAGTGTCAAGTCTTGCGCAACATTCCTCTGTTGAAATCAGAGTAGAGAAAAACTAATTTTAAATAGTGTTTACACAGTAAAATAATGAAACCAGTTTGAAAAAATAGAACTGTAAACAAATTAAGAAATGCCTAGGTTGAGCAAGGAGGTTGCACAGCCGAGCGCTTTCATTTTACTGCATGTTTAACAAACCTTGTTACTAATCTTCAGGCGGCTTTGCCATATTATCCATCATGTGAGGGAAATCTGTGCGAGTTACACTGACCCTGAAGCATGGATGTAATTTCTGTGATACAGATTAAGCTAATCTCTTAAACCAATATTTTTTCAGCACCATTTCTTTTAATTACTTATGCTAAGTGCAGTGGTGGAGAGGAGTAAAGAAATATGACAGGGGGATTGGTTCACAGTTTTAGTATAAATGGCTGCAATTGCTCCGTGGATGAAGAATGTAGAGATGGAAAGTAATAGCACAACGTAAGGTAAATAATTGATTTCTCTCAACATAATTTCTTTTTCATGTTCAATTGTCAAAGTAGCACCGGTCTACTTCCATCCACCTTACCCCTTTGTTATAATTTTAACAGATTTAACTGTCGAGCTTTACTGTTCTATTGCAGTTCAGTTAAATTATCTGTATGAACAAAGGTCACGTGACAATCATTCTCAAGCATGTAAATGGAGATCATGGGTGAATTTAATTATTATAATACAAACTATTAATTTAATAATACTAGCATTATGTAAACAATAAAACATGTTTCAGAAACTCCATTTAATTCAATTTTATTATTATAAAAGTATGAATTAACACATTGTATTCTTCTTGGAAAGGAGGTGACAAGTCTTCATCATGGAGTAGCATTTGCGATGATCCGCCTCCTATTTGTTAAAGCAATCCAGGAAGTATTGTCAATATCTAAAGGCATGAAACTGACTTTTGATTACACTTAGGGGGTTATTCAGAGAGCACCGAAATGTCGGTGACATTTCGGTGCTCTCTCATTCCCCACACTTCGGGTAATCAAATTTCCTCACCCTGTGGTGAATTCAGCATTCACCGTACGTTCTCCAGAGTGCAGGGAACAGACCCAAAAACCAGAGGAAACCGCTGCAAAAAACACGCCAAACACATCAGAAAAAGCCACTAAACACAGCATCGACTAGCCTCTGGAAAAAGCCGAGGAACGGGGTATAAAGAAAAAAAAAGGTTTGATAGTGTCATATTGAAATTCTGTTTGCAAAAAGCTACTCAATGAAAATGCCTGGAATTTACATATAAGGTCCTATGAATAATAATAAAAAGGTCTGTTACAGAAAAAAAGAAAAAACGCTATTAAAATAGAAACGGAAAAAAAATTTGGCTGAAAATATCCTAAACAATGTCTAAAAGATCCTAAAAAATCTATAGACTTTTTACTGCAGATTAAAAGAATGAACGGTTTATTAGATATTGGTTAAAAACAGGAATATTTTAAACATTGAAGCCTACGGGGTTCCCCTGAATAAACCTGCCGAATGAAAGCACCGAACATCAGGGCAGTTCAGCAACTTTTCACTGCTGGTCGGTGTTCTCTGAATAGGTTAACCATTACTTCTCTAGAGGGATTTCACTGCCTTCGAACAGGCACCATATGTGCAGGCAATTCACCAAAATTTGGCGAACTGCCTGCTCGCTGAATTGGCACGAAATGGCACCGTACAAGTAAATTCCCTGTTCGTTGACATTTTGGGGCCAGATCGGCTCTCTCTGAATAACACCTTTATGCTTTACCTTGATCATATGAATTAATATACAAGTCACTTATGTATTAGAAAAATGTTAAGTGGTCAAATAGTACATTATCCCATACATAAATATATTTTTAGTAAACTAATGTATGAAAACATGATATAAACTTCATATTATTGTTTTGTTTTTACTAGTTGCAATTTAAGGATTCTACATAAGGAAGGACAACAATAGAGTATCAATCAATTCTCCTTTGGTATGTTCATCAAATTGTGTTAATTTATCTTACGGGGCATAATATCCCTTCATGCTTTGTTAGACTATGAGCTGATTAATTAAAGTGTCAAAATAACAGTGCTTGATGAATCAGCCCCACAGAATTAAAGAACACATTGATACTATCTCACAAGAGATAAAGTAACAGTTTGACAATATATCTCTAATTCTTTTAATTTACAAGTCCATGCTCCATGTACTAGAGTATTTGATGTAATAGATGTTTTGATGGGCACTATATAGAAGGCACTCTAGAGTCATGGAGGGTTGACATTCTGGTTCTCATATTATCTAGGACCCATTGAGTAACTGCTCAAGTAGCTCTATTTTAAAATTCTTTATTAAATGGTACAGGTCGATGTTCAGAGACCTTTGGACCTCCTTGAGGCTGATCATCCTATTCAAGATCATAATTTAACCAAGAGTCCCATATGCAGTAAAATTAGGGTAAAGTGCCTTTGCTGACAGTTTGTCCATCATATGCACGACTACTTTTTTAACTAATGTTTTAAAGAAGTCTGACAGACCACAAATGATTAGTTTCTATTTTATCCCTTCATTTTATTTTTCACTATGGTATGTCAACAAAAATCTCTCGTGGATAAGCAAATGAATTGGTGTACATACTTCTATTACAGATTAGATAAAGATAAGATATATGAATTTTAAAGTCTGTCATAGATCCAGCTGATGCTCCATGATTCTCACAGAGTCATATCTGCAAACTCTAAAGTCATGATGGTAGCAGGAAGCTTCTGAACACTACCTTTCAAGAATGCAATGAAGGCTGTTTGTAATGACCAGCCATTTATGACTTTGAGGAATACTGCCAATATTGGAAAGCTAGAGAGTAGGGTGCTACTAGTTATCTACGTCTTCCATGATGGTTCAGTTCTCTCTCCTAGTATCAAGAAGATGCTTGGACTATTTTGTCTCGCTTAGGCCTTTGGCAACCTCTGGATCTGGTACATGTTGGGAAACTGTAGTGTTTATCGACTCCTTTGAATTTGAGCTGAAGAGATTGACACCCAAGACATTATTATAGTATTTGTGGACAAACAATATTTTATTTAGTTCGAAGATTTTTTATCTGTCCCTTTTGTGTCTTTTGTGTGTGTGTTGAGTGCAATGGCTAGTCTATGACCAACTTCCTATCCTCCAACTTCTTGCTTGACCACCTGCAACCCGGCTTTCACTAACCACACTCAACAGAAACTGCTCTCACAAAGGTTACTAATGATCTCCTCTCTGCTAAATACAATAGCCACTACTCCATACTGATTATACCTGACCGCTTAGCTGTCTCTGATAAAGTCCTTCTAAAGACCCTCTGCCCTCTTGGTCTCTGTGATAACACCCTCTCTTGGTTAAAATCGTACCACTCCAATAGATCCTTTTCAGTATCCCTCGCTGGCAATACCTCCTTTTCAATGCCACTGTTAGTCGTGTAAGTTTATGTGTTATATGGGAACTGTGTCGGATTGTTTGGGAATAATGGATGGATGGATATGGGACTTGTGCTAGTAATGGGGGGGCTGCAAAGGTGTTCAGAACTGTATAGCAATATTGGGGTTGGACATAGAAAACAGAATGTGTTTGGAAAGGTATATGGAAGGCTGTATGTTGGGTTGTGGTATTCCCTCTCTGCACATATTTTTTATGAGGGATAGAGGATTCTCCACCTCCCTGCTCTATACCATTTGGGCAGGGATTGGGCCAAGATCCCTGGTGGGTCAGTGAGAGCAGGGAAGGGCTGGCATCTTAGCACATCCCCATGTACTCATGCTCTGGTTGGAGACTGTATGTTTAAAGATGGACATTAAAATTGTGGGAATGTCACTCTTATATTTGTCCCAAATGGCCATACATATCTCAAAAGCAAACCAAAAATGGTTTTGCTAGATCACTTGCTGAATCAATAGTCCAATATGCTGCTAAGTGTGGTCTCAGACAACATAGGCAAATAGTCATATGCAATGTTCATAGGCAGAGGGCTGACAAATTAAATCATTGACACATGTGAATGGTTCAAACATCTAAATTAAATCAGTGAATGCAATGACATATTCAGGGAAGACCACCTGCATCTGGAAAACAACTTCAAGTTTGTTTTGGCTCTGCCCCCTTGCTTGAGCTCCATCTCTTTAGCTTGACTGAACTGTAATCCCAGCCTTGGCTGAGCAGATTTTTCATCAACATATTAGTAATTTAATTGCTTAAATTTACAAAAACAACACATTCAGCGTCAGTTACAACCAGGATTTGAACATTCTGTAGCTACCAGGAAAATATATATTTATTTGTTAATCTTCTTGAAGTAAATGCATGCAATACCTTTTTATATGTAGTTATGCTGAATTGTCATTTGCTATGATAACGTTAATGAACTATCTTAATAGCAATTTAATTATATCTTATAAATGTAAATAAAAAGCCTATAATTTAAAGCTGTTTTTAATATATCCATAGTAACTAACTGTTAGAAGTTGCATTTTTTTTTTGCGCATATCTTTTATGTTGATCCTTCTATTAAGCACATTGAGAACCTGTAGTGATGTTTGTAAATGTTTGTACAAACTGGGAAATATTGCAGTTTTTTTGCATTTAATAGTAAAATATGACAGAATAATTAGTTTAAATAGATAATGTAACAAACAATAATTGCTAGATACTCTTAGATTTATAACTAGCTAGGAGAAATAATTAGTATTTTATGCTTAGCCGAAAATACATTTTGCAATTAAAATTAAAAGTCTTGAGATGACAATAACGCCCTGGTAATCTCCCGACTCGACTATTGCAATAATCTCTTATCTGGCCTCCCTCTGTCCCACCTCTCCCCCCTACAATCCATCCTGAACGCCTCCGCCAGGCTAATTCACCTCACCCGCCGCTCTGTCTCTGCCGCTCCCCTCTGCGAGTCCCTTCACTGGCTCCCCATCCACTGCAGAATTAAGTTCAAAATCCTTATCCTTACCTACAAAAGCCTCACTAACTCAGCTCCCCACTACCTGTCCTCACTAATCACCAATACACCCCAGCCCGCTCCCTAAGGTCAAACAGTGACCTGCGCCTAGCTTCTCCCCGCATCACCTCTTCCCATGATAGACTGCAGGATTTCTCACGCGCAGCCCCCACTCTCTGGAACGCTCTCCCTCGTACTGTCAGACTTTCCCCTAACTTCTCTTCCTTCAAACGCTCCTTAAAACGTTCCTATTTAGGGAAGCCTACCACCCAACTCACTGACGCAACCATCAATCACTCTCACCTTACAGTCCTCTCCTCCTGTTTCCAACTCCAAACCCTCCAGATTGTGAGTTCCTATGGGAATAGGGCCTCATCTCCTCCTGTACTGTTTGTCAAATGTTGTTCAATGTATTGTAACCCTGTCTATACTGTGCTTATTGTACAGCGCTGCGGAATATGCTGGCGCTTTATAAATAAAGAATAATAATAATAATAATAACAATTATTTTAAAAATGCTTTTGCTTTTGTACCTTTATTGTAAATATGCAGAGATTAGAATGAAAAAAGTGTGATACATTATGGCTATAAACAGGGAGAAATAGGTTACATTCCGATGAGAAACAAACATTACCATAGTCAATATTTTAGAAAAAATGTGAAGGTTGAGCTTTTTTAAATTCACCTGCATAAAAGGGGTCAACAGTTAAAAACGTGTAGTAGTAGAGTAGCTCCATGTTTGGGAATTTTGGGTTAACTTCAGTAAAAGAGGGTGCAATGAGATAATGGTTTTCTTTGCTCTGTAGAGTCATAAATACAGGATACATAACTGCCTGCTTCTTGTGATGCTATAATCTGATTTGAAAATGCATTTTAATTGGAAAGTTTAAAATTGTAATGAGCCACAAAACCAGAATCTACACTGCGTCCCTCCTTTATGCTGTTAAAAGAGGAAATAATTTTTATTACCAATGATTTGAGTTTGCGAAAGTCTTTAAAATTCGTTAAAGTACTTTCATTTTGAGGATGTGTATGGAGTAGCATGTCTGGCTCGAGTGGTGTCACACAGTTGTAAAGTATGTATTTTTGGCGTTGTCATCTTGTTATTTTCAACTCTAACCCCTCCAGATCTTAAGTACAACTGAGCAGGGTCCTCTACAACTCTAGTCTCTGGTCTCTAAATTTATAATTTTGTTAGATTAATTACCCATTCTTTATTGTAAATCACTGTGGAAACTGTTTGCATAATACAAATATTATAATTTAGTTCTATTTGTGTGACTAGCATTGCTAGCTTTATTTTGTTTAGGCAAATGTAATTGTCTTCTGAATTCCGATTTCAGTTAAGTATCGAAAACGTGACTATAATGATTAAACACTGGTTAAAGATCAGTAACTTTCCATGCCATCATGCATTTTGATCCATGTAAAAATATATGACTTAAGATATAGATTAAGAAAAAACCAAAATGGAAAGGCATCACCTTTCCTGTGTAATGATGAATATACGGCAAGGCTGATTTGTTGAATTTATATTTTTATTCAACCAGTACACAATTCTGCGAAAGAACTTCTAATCACTCTATTCAATCAGAAAGTTCATTATGTGTGTGGGCACCAAGAGTCCACTTAACAATGCTTGGTGTTTTTAAGCTTTCAGCCATTCTGTTCTAACTATATAGAATTATCTCTCCCTGGTGCAATTAAGGAAAATGTAAATCTGTGGGGAGTAGTAAAAAGGAGATCTGAGAACCATCAAAAAAATAAGCCATTTGTTCAAAAGAACGCTGCCCTGTTGTGCATTTCTGAACTTTAATTCTAACTTTTACAGTCAAAAATCGAAGTACTTTGAGTTCAATGAAAAGAGCAGCACTATGGAAAATTTTATAAGTATTTTTTTTAATTATTAACAATTATTAATCGTTTTTAATAATTTGGTACATTTAGAGCATTTGTTCATGTATAAGTTTAAATTCTTACATTTTACGTGGCATAACCATAGAGAGTTGATGTAGATTCTCTCTACAGGCAAGGTGAGAAAGTGAGAGGAGCTGTACTGACAGGCAGATAGCAGGCTCACAGAGAATCGTGTCTCAGGTCCCTGTTTAAAATCCAATTAATGTACTTTAGGGAAGATGGTGTAAGACTGCGACGACAGGAGAGGAAGACACGAACAGGCCTCTCCCTCTTTCCCTTATCTTGCAGACAGGTAATTGGAAACCTTTTAGCTTTTATAACAATGCATTTCGTAATCACTCCACCTTGTTGCTATGGAGCTTTGGGGTGTATTTTTAAGGAATCTAAATACTGTGATTAAATATGATAGCATCCAGACCAATTACTCCTATTACATTCTTTTAAAGGCTGATTTCCATATTGTTTTTCTCTTGTTGTTTTTCTGAAGCTGTGAAAGCTTCAAACTAAAAAAGTATCCAGTAATTTTTTTTGCTGTTTTGCTTTAATATTTGTTGTGGTTTTTTCTTTTGTTTTGTCCATAGGGTTATTATAACATCTAGAATAGATACAGTTAGACTCAACCTCTACATTTTAACTAGAATTGGCATGCTGGTGTTTTATTTTATATTAAGGCAATTGTAAATTTTGTGCATGCATAATGAAATAAATCATAATTAAATTTTAGGGGCATCGTAAGTGCTTTGGTTTGGTCATTAAAATTTACAAAGAATCTCAGAAAGAAGAGTAATGGTAGAACAGTAGTTAAAGTACACCAGTCGTACTTACTTATAGGGTCCAGCATTTTGGTGGTAGTATAGGCACAGGACGCTCAAACATAGTTGCAAGCATTTATAAAGCGCCAACAAGTTCTGTAGCGCTGTACAAAGGGAGAGACAGAATAACAAATATACATACACACAGGGAACAGTAGGAGAGAGGACCCTGCTTGAGAGCTTACAAACTAAGAGGAGAGGGGTGACACATTAGGTGAGGGTGAATAGAGTACAAGTAGCAGGGTGCATGTGGGCTGTGTGGGAAGAAGGAACAAGAAATGAACAATGGGATTATGGAGTGAGCCGATAGGCTTCTCTAAAGTAATGTGTTTTCAGAGACTTCTTGAAGGACTGGAGAGATGGGCAGAGTCTGATGTTGCGGGAGAGGGAGTTCCATAGAAAGGGGCAGCTCGGGAGAGGTCTTGAAGGCTGGAGTTGGGTTGCGGGTACGAGGAACTGATAGCATCAGATAATCAGCTAAGCGAAGTGGTCGGGACGGGATGTGACTGATAATACTGCAGGTAATTTAGTCAGGGGCATGGTTATGGAGAGCTTTGTACGTGAGGACCAGTATTTTGAAGAGGATACTAAAGGAAACAGGGAGCCAGTGTAGAGAGTGACAAAGGGGTAAGGTGTGAGAGGTGCGGGATGTGAGCTGAACGAGTCTGGCACACGCGTTCATTACAGACTGCAGAGGGAGAGACTGGGATCTTTTAAGGCCAGAGAGAAGGAGGTTACAGTAGTCAAGGCGGGAAATAATAAGAGCTTGAATGAGCATTTTATTAGAGTCCTGATTAAGAAAGGGATGGATGTGTACAATGTTCTTTAGGTGGAAGTAGAAAGATTTGGATAGTGAATGTGAGGAGTAAAGGATAGCACGGAGTCCACGGAGTCCTCGGAGTTACTGTAAACTAACATCAGGATCAGTATCGGGTGGGTACCGGCCCTTGCAGATATGAGCCTGGTATGCAGTGATAAACACAAGTTATAAATAGATTGAATAGAAGTGGCCCTATAACAGACCCCTGAGGGACACCAATTACCACTGTTGTCCTTCTTTAAAATGTACCATTTATGACCACTCTCTGTACTCTCTTTTAGCCAGTGTTTTATCCAAGAACAAGAATTTTCATCTGGACAAATTTATCTTAATTTAAACAATAACCTCTCATGTGGAACTGTGTCAAAAGCTTTGGCAAAATCCAAGTAAATCATTTACAGTTACAAGTATTAAGCCCTGATAAATTCCTTAGCGCCGTACAATAGGAGAGACATAATAACAAATAAACATACATGTTACACACATGGAACAGAAGGAGGGAGGACCCTTCTAGAAATCTTACAATCTAAGAGGAGAGGGGTGACACATTAGGTGAGGGTGAATAGGGTAAGTGAGGTGGCAGTTGCAGGAGGGCTGAATGGGAAGAAGGAGTAGGAAATGGGAGATCATGGAGTGAGCCGATATACTTCTCTAAAGTAATGCATTTTCAGAGAGTTTTTGAAGGACTGGAGAGACGGGGAGAGTCTGATGTTGTGGGGGGGGTTCCATAGAAAGGGGGCAGATTGGGAGAAGTCCTGAAGGTGAGAGTTAGGGGTGCAGGTGCGAGGAACTGATAGCATCAGATAATAGGCAGAGTGAAGTTTTTGGGATGGAATATACCTGCTAATAAGGGAGGAGATGTAGACAGGGGCGTGGTTATGGAGAGCTTTGTATGTGAGCATCGATATTTTGAAATCACATCCACTGTAATCCCCTGATCTATACTTCTACTTACCTCTTCAGAATACAATTAGGCTAGTCTGACATGATCTGTGTTTCATAAAACCATGCTGATTTCTGTATTAGATTATACTGCCCAATGAATTCCAGAATATTATCCCTTAGCAACATCTCAAATGCTTTCCCAACCACAGATGTTAAGCTCACAGGTCTATAATTACAAGGCAGACCTTTTGATCCTTTTTTGAATATGGGGACCACATCCTCTTTTCTTCAATCCTCTGGTACAATTCCTGAAAGAAAAGAATCCTGGAACATTAAAACCAGTGGTTCGCTTATTTCCACACTTGGATCCCTCAGTACTTGAGGTTGATTTCCATGCAGCCCTGGGGCTTTGTTGCCTTTCACTTTGTTTACTTGCTTCAAACCCTTTTTTTTTTTAGTCAACCAGTCACATTTTATATGTAAGTTTTTGTCAATGATTTGCCTGTCTTGTCGTGGTTCCTCTTTGAAAAATACGAAAGAACGAAGAAAAATAAGAATTCAAAATGTCTGCCTTATCTCGATCTTCAGTTAATAACACCCCTGACTCCGATTTCAGTGAACCTACAATTTCACTCACCATGTAATTCTTGCAAAATCACTTAGGACACTAAAACAGAGGCAGCAAAAATTCCCATACTCACTTCAATTTCCAGAATGGAGTATGCATCATGTTCCACTGCTTCCTGATGTTTTAAAGCTACACATTTGTGTTTAAAGATAGACAAATTGTAATCACGATGCTTGGATAAACTTCCATGTGAAAAGCAATCACCCAGATTATTAAATATCTTCATAATTCACAATTTAGTGGGAGACAATACTGTATCAAATTATTTTGTTTTACAGGTAACTATATAATGAATACCAGATAGTAAAGGCAGCTGTTTATTGAAACACTGAAAAAATTAGAAAAAAAGAAACAAGCTTTGGTGCGAAAATGCCAATTTTCACAAGGAAGCCACATCTTCACACCATAATGAGTAGGTCATTAGAGTGGTAAATTCTTTGCAAAATGTTTCTAGGTCAGCTCTCAGAAACTAAACCTTTACTGAAAACCTTGATATTCTTTCCAAACAGATGATTAGAGGCTGTTATTCAAGATCTGTTACCTTATTTCAGACATCTCACAATTTCAATAGATTATTACAGCTTTTGTCATGGCTGATGAGAAAGCTGATTGATGGGCTAAATTATACCATGGTTACATTGCATAATAAGAGGAAGTTTGCAAAGAATTTGTTAGATACGGAATACTTCATATGCAATCCATCATTGGAAAAGCAAAATTTTTTCAAGAAATACGAGCAAAATTATTAAATAAAGCTGACTGATATGGCTATTATATATAATATAAAACCGTAAAGCTATTTCATTTTTAATACCAAACTATGGCTACTAGTGTATGCTAACAAGATTTGGAATATAGCCCCATTAATATTATTATTTTGTTCTAAAAAGTGGTAGGAAGAGGTCCTTCTACTCAATGTCCCCATCCCTGGTCCTCTAGTACACCTAACAGGCTAGATTATTAGGATTACCTTGAACAAATGTAGATTGGATCTTGCACTCACTGAGCAGCAAATTATATCACCTGTTCAGTGCTTCAGCTGTGTGGGAAACCTGATCTGTTGGTACTTGAGGGCCAGGGTAGGGAACCACTGGTCTAATATAAGAAAACTGTAAAAGGCCCACTAAATTTATGACAGTAAGGGGTTATTCAAAGAGAGCCAATTTCCCTGTACAGTGACATTTTGGGGTCATTCGTCTATTCAGAGAGCAGGCAGTTTGCCAAATTTTGGCAAACTGCCTGCAAGTATGGTGCCTGTTCGAAGGCCCTAAAATTCCCATAGAGAAGCAATGGTTAATCTATTCAGAGAAAACCGAACAGCAGGAAAAGTTGCTGAAGTGCCCTTCTGTTCAGTGCTTTCATTTGGCAGGTTTATTCAGGCAAACCCCATAGGCTTCAATGTTAAAAATATTGCCGTTATTATTCAATATCTAATAAACTGTTTACTATTTTAATCTGCAGTAAATAGTCTATTTATTGATTTTGTTTTGGGGTACATATTTTCAGGTTTTTTTTGTAATAGCGGATTTTCTTTTTCTGTAATAGACCTTTTTATTATTCATAGGACCTTATCTGTAAATTCCAGGCATTTTCGTGCAGTAGTATTTTTACAAACAGCGTTTCAATTTTGACACTTTCAATCTTATTGTTTTTTGGGTTGTTTTTTTTACTCGTCCGGCGGCTTGTCAGCTTTCTCCTGCGGCTGGTCAGCGCTGTGCTCATCAGCTGCATTTGGCGGCCCTCCGGCGGGTTTACAGCAAATTTCCGGTGGGTTGGTGGCAGCAGGCGACGGGTTTTGCATTGTGCCTTTTCGGTGGCAGTCAGCGGGTTTGTTGGCGGGTTGGTGGCTACATTCAGCGGCTGAATGCAGGGAATGAGAGCGCACTGAATTGTGGGCAACATTTTGGTGCTCTCTGAATAACCCCCAGTAGTAGCTGAAGCCTCTGGAATCATACATCTGTGTTCTGTTACTCATGAAAATCAGTGTGTGATGTTTATGAGTTAATGAATGGAAAATGGGTGCTTTAGAATCTGGAGGTACCTACTCATTCTTAAACAATTATTTGTCAAGGAGGACTAGTTTACTTGGTAATCCAATGTATACACTTGATTATGATTCTCTTTCTGTTTAGCCCATACAGACTTCTTACTTTGCCTGTTATGTAAAAATAAGTGGCTAAAATGGAAGCAAGCTATACTGATAAATGGAACGTGTCTCCAGTCCCATGGGCCTACTTCATGGTGCAAGGAATGGCCATATTGTCGGGTTATTTATTACGGCGTGTATTTTCATTTACTATATATATATTTATCTCTGCTACAAAGCCACGGTGTGGCATAGCATTGATTTTAGGGTTCTGTGTAATAACAGACCCAGGATGCATAAAAGTGAGACAGATGTCATTTGCATATCCTACCCAGAATTCCTTGCTGCATATGGGGAATGTGGCACAGGAGCTCTGGGATGCAATTCATCGAATTGCTGTGATGTGCAAGTGGCTTCTGCAATAATAAACACACTTATTATAGTGTGGAGGCCTTTTATCTCACTTTTTGTCCACCACTACAACCCTTGTATATATATGTAGCACCCCCCCCGAAGGAGCCGCTGAATAAACCTTGGGATAGTCTCACCGCACTAGGAAATAACTATACACCAGCACTGTTGTGGATTTTTCTATATTATATTCATTACTGATCTCAATAAAGCAGCATATAATACGCATATACGGTATTTGAGTAACAAGAATTCGTAATGCGGGAAAAACACGCAGCAGTAAAAGAAACCGGTTAACCCCCTCAGTTCTGGAGTGTAAGTCCTGTGAAAAATAGCTCAAATATATATATGTGTGTTGTATAGGGTACCCGGGTACTATGTTCAACTGGCCAGTGAATGAAAAGAGCCATCTTCGACTAGTCACCGTTGGGGCCCTGTGGATTTAAACAATATTGCAACGTGTGTTTCTGTTTTAGAACTGCGGCCTGGAGGCCTCTCACCCATCCAATGAACGAAACTGTCCAGAAATCGATGCCTCGACCAAAAGATCTTCTCCGCTATGTACTGGGACTCCGTGCCACTGAATCTGCTCCCTGCTTGCCAAATCTCCGCAACTGGAACAACGATCCGCTGCCTGCACTCCCAATCGATCGGTGCGGTCTCCTAACTCGGGGTCCTGCCAGAAATAGTTTGTCCTCCAGACCTCTCAGCGCTGCGTAGGTAGGTCTCAACACGGTCACTGTCCCGATCTCCAGCACCAGTAAGACAGCGTCTGTACTCCGGCCTGGTTACGATCCCTGACAGCTCCAACGGCGTCCTCCACCTTTCACTGCTCCGCTCACTCTGCCCATGCCTTGCACGAGGCTGCTGATCTGTTTCCTCTTCCTTGTAGCACCTCCTTCCTGTCCTCACGCAAAGGGTGATGGTAGATGTAGTTCGGTTTTGTCCAGCATAGTCCACAATGTCTCTGTTTCCCTCTGGTGGCAGCAATAGTTCAATGCACCAGAATATAGTGTTTTTAAAGCAGCGCTACATATATATATATATATATATATGTACCATTAATGACAGTGCCTCCAATACCAATGGCATAATTTGGTTATTTACCCTTAAAATAAGGATTAATAACCAATCAATGAATATACGTCACAAAAAATATATAGCGCTTTATCCCGAGTTCTTTTGAGGCTATGTAGATATTTTTAGACACAATAAAATCATTAAAGATGATGAGACTGCATAACGGTAAAACAATTCAAATAAAAATGTATTCACACCGTCAAGTTTCATACAATCATATGTTATCAACTGATCAGTAAGATACAATTTTAAAAGTAATTATAGGTAGTGATTAGTAGCAATACTGCGACACGCAATAATCTAATGGACAAACAGTTTAGATTTATAGACGTTTCTGAAAAGGATCTCCAGGATACAGGGAGACTTGGAGAACATGGTCCTTGTAACTATGGACGTGAAAAGTCTCTACACGATAATACCACATGAGGCGGGGGTGGAAGCCATGCGGGAACTCCTCTGTGAATCAAGAAACTATACAGGACCTCATATTGAGTTCGTATTGGAGCTTTTAACGTTATCCTTGGAGAACCACTACTTTCGGTTCGAGGAATCCTGGTATCTCCAAAAGACCGGGACTTCCATGGGTGCCTCTATGGCACCTATGTATGCCAATGCATATATGTATCAATTCGAAAGGAGATACATTCTGTCACAGTTTGAATCACAAATCATGCAGTACATCCGGTATATCGATGATATCTTTATTATATGGCGGGGTACCGTTGAAGAAGCCAGACAATTGGAAACATATCTCAATGGATGTAACACTCCGGTGGAAGTCACTCTACAGGCCAGTGATACAAGAATTAAATTTTTAGATGTGGAGGTGTATAAAGTTGTGGATCGATTACAATATACGCTGTATTCAAAACCAACAGACCAGAATACACTACTGCATGCTTCGAGTGCACACCCAGAACACATACAAAAATCTCTACCCTATGCCCAATTTTTAAGGGTGATTAGAAATAATTCTGACAGCAGTAATTGTAAGGAACAGTTGGAATCTATGTATAGGAGGTTCAGAGTGAGGGGGTATTCCAAAAAGACGCTGGACTCAGCATTGTGGAGGGCACAACAGCCTGACACAATTAAGAAATCACAAGACAAGAGACTTGTCTTCCCCACCCATCATAATTTGGCGTCGAAGGAGTTAACTTCCAGTATTAGGAACAATTGGTGCATTTTGGAGCAGGAACTGTCGCTACCGGAATCGTTCAAAAATAAACCCATGATATGTTACCAAAGGGGCAAGAACTTAAAGGATTTACTTGTTCGAACTGATCCGGTAAAGAGTTATGAACGACAATCAAAGGAATTCCATAATTACGGGTCAAAAGGTGTCTGGGATGTGTCACTTGTGGGCACATGGTGCCGTCAAAGACATTTGCTCATCCACACACAGGAAAAGTGTATAAGATCCTCCATAATATTACATGCAAAACTCGAATTCGTTGTATATAAAATATTGTGCCCCTGTGGTAAAGCCTACATCGGTAAGACAGAGCCACCGTTATGTGAACGCATTAGGAATCATCGTTCCAACATCAGGACAGCGTACTGAGATGGAAAATCTGACAAGCCTGTGGCGCGGCACTTTCTAGAGAGTAATCATCCGTTGTCCTCGCTTAGGTTTATGGCGATAGACCATATACTGATTCCCCCACGTGGAGGTAATCAAGGACAGTTGCTGTTACAGAGGGAGATGATATGGATACACCGCCTACGCACTGTGTTCCCTGATGGACTCAATGAAAAGATGTCTTTTTCTATGTTTTAGCATAATTGACACATGTCTAGGTGGGGTCCAGTAATGGCAAGAGGAAAGAAAGAGGGGTTGGTCCATTGCTTTATGGCTTCAAGCGGAGCCCTTTAAGTAAGGAGCAGATTATGTTGGTGTATTGAGGGAATAAGTCCCCATTTATATTATGAGCGAAAACTAGATGTTCCAGATTGGGCGCGGTGGAAGTTGGACACAGTTATTTGTTATGCCGCACTCCCGTTTGTCGATAGTAAGGGGGTAGTGTGGCCCCAGATTCTTGGTGAGTGCCCGCTGTGGTGAAGTGTGTGTGTTTTTAAACTACAGGGATCGGCACGGTGCTTCCTTCTTTGCCTTAATGACACGCTGGGTAGCAATAAACAGCGTTGGTATGGGTCGAGGAAGCTGCAAGTTTCCAGCATTCAGGGTTGCTGGCATACCCGGTGCGCACCGCTGGGCAAGCTTCTAGGTAGACGCATGCGCGCAGGGAAGACGCCGACGCCGAACGCTAGGGAGCGGTGAATTAATCAATTAATGTTTGTATATCTTGTGTGTATAAAATGGTTTCTGCAACATTGTTCACTTGTATATCCCGATGAAAGCCTCGGGGAGAGGCTGAAACGTTGATTTTATGGATTGAATAAAGAATCTTTACAGTCCTGGAGTGCCACCGTGATCTTGTGAGTTGCATTCTATATATATATATATATATATATATATATACCATTAATGACAGTGCCTCCAATACCAGTGGCATAATTTGGTTATTTACCCTTAAAATAAGGATTAATAACCAATCAATGAATATACGTCATAAAAAATATATGGCGCTTTATCCCGAGTTCTTTTGAGGCTATGTAGATATTTTTAGACACAATAAAATCATTAAAGATGATGAGACTGCATAACGGTAAAACAATTCAAATAAAAATTTATTCACACCGTCAAGTTTCATATAATCATACAGTATGTTATCAACTGATCAGTAAAATACAATTTTAAAAGTAATTATAGGTAGTGATTAGTAGCAATACTGCGACACGCAATAATCTAATGGACAAACAGTTTAGATTTATAGACCGCACCACACATATGCACGAATCAATTCAAGTTCTATTCTATCCACTTAAGCTTCTCCCATTATAAAACAACCCTCAACCTAGCCAAAAACATTCAGTTACTGGGGCGTCACCTGCAGCACAATTTAGTATTGTGGGGGGCCAATTCACTAAATTAAACTTTCTTCAGGGAGATACATAACACACTCGATAGGTAAACTATCTCTTCCACAGATTAATCACAGCATCAATACTCGGCTTAGAATATCATTCACTGCAGTTACTCTGTAACACACGTAATGGACCAAACAAGATAACCTGTATATTTAATCACTTGCAATATGGACTCAGCAATTTATTCAGCATGAGTTAACAAAACAAACTTCCTATTGACTTAGTATACATTCAGTAGTAGCAGCTGCAATATGTAGAATTGGGTTATGTTCGTTTATCTAAAGGGGCTGATGGTAACTTGATACATAAAAGCTATTTCTCAGTTCCAGCTTATCTCACTATGGGGACAATAATTATCTTTAGATGTCGAAATACAGAATTCTTGGATTATAAATAAATTCATAAATAATGGGGAGCAACATGGCTGCCCATTAATAGTTTTCTTCCTTAGAGTTCCTCTGCAGTAGGAACGGGAAGGATGATACTATTCTACTGTTTAGGCTTCAACAGCCGAATAATTCATTTATATTCCTTTTAATAGGTGATGGACATATAAAGCAGTGACAATGCAATTAGAAAATAGATATCAAATTAAAACTATTTAATTCTACTTTACCATCTGGTAGTGAAAATAGATTAGTGTAAGAAGATTCAGGTGGGTCTTAGTGGAATCTGGTGGTGGCTCCTTGTGTCACTGGTGGTATCTGGCCTTTTCTTTCCTTTCTTCCACCCCCTCTGTCTAAAACTCACCCCCTTTTATGTTCCAGATTTCTTTATCTGAAGACTGGCGTACAAGGGAGTAGCTTTACAATATTTATTATCATGTGATTGGTGGGTCGTTTTATTCTTTTTCCGAATATTTAACTAGATGCTCCTGACACCTGTTCAGCAGGGGTATCCCTAAAATCAAAATCCTAATTTTGGAGTTTCTCAGATCTTAGGGACAAAAATTCTAAAGGAATTAATTAATATATATGACTAGACAATAACCTAATATATACAAGTATTCTATGCAGCATCTACCAATATTTTTATTATTATTAAGGCTAGGGTCAGACTGGGGCAGTGCGAACGTGCGTGCAGGCGCACTAAATCACGGCCGTAGTAGCAGCACATGACGGCCAATGACGGCCAATATACGCAGTACGGGCGTACAAAAGTGCGTCCACGTCACGCAACCGGCCAACTGAACGCATTTTTCGTACAACGTGTATCGCTAGTACAGACGTACAGAGTGCGCTGCGGCCGCATAGCAGCGTGTGTGCGTGATTAGGAGACGTCAGACGCTGCTATTGTGCGGTCTACAAAACGTCCAAACAGCCAAAGTTTCCAGGTTTTGTGGAGTGTACCTGCGACTGTCGAAAATGTCTGCTGGACCAGAGATCGATGTGGAGAGGCTGATCAGCGCTGTGGGGAGCATCCTGAGATATGGGACACGGCCTGCGACAGGTACAAAGACAAGGGGAAGAAGGCCAACGCATGGGTCGTGGTGTCCCGTGTCGTGTACCCTGAATATGATACGTGGTCCGAGAAAGAGCAGCATATCCAGAGTGAGTATTTGATTATTTTAATCATAATCCCATACATGTAAATCTCAATAATAATAATAAAAACAAATATGTAATCATTGGGGTGAAATCTCAAATGCTCCCCAGCTGCCAGGGCACCTGCCTGCATCACTCGTAAAATAATTAGACAGAGCATCGCGAAACCTGTTGCTGTATCTATTCACAGCTATGATGTCATCGTTCACATCATCTTCAAGACCGACAACTGTGAGGGTATCATCAAAATTAAAACTATCCCTGGCACGCACATAATTATGTAGGATGCAACAGCATTTGACTATATCCACACAGAAATCAACCTGTACATCCAGCGGTCTATGTAAAATCCTCCACTTGTTGGTCAGTATGCCAAAGCTACACTCCACATACCGTCTCGCCCGCGACAGCCTATAATTAAAAACCCGCTTCTTCACATTCAGGTGTGTCCCTGAGTAGGTGTGTCCCTGAGTCCCTTAGGAGGTGTGTGGATAGTCCGAATGCTTCATCACCCACGAAGGCATAGGGGACTGACACGTCACTGCCAGGCAATGGTGCGGGTCTGGGGATGTTCAGGGACCCACTCTCAATTTCATTCCACAGTGTGGAGTTCCTGAACAGTGTGGAGTCAGAGTCCTTGCCGTATGAACCGACATCCACATAGACGAAACTATAGTTGGCATCTGCCACCGCCAGTAGGCCAATGGAAAAGTAATGTTTATAATTCTGATACAGTGAGCCACTGTGCGGTGGCTTCACTATGCGGACATGTTTGCCATCCACGGCTCCCAGGCAGTTTGGAAAGTTGGCTCTCTCCCAGAATCCTGCTGCAATTTCTAGACATGCCTTGTGTGTCGGTTTTGGCAAACATTGGTCCTTCATGGTTTCCCATATGGTTTGGCACACCTTGCGGACGATCTCACCAGCTGTTGATCTGCCAACGCGGAAGTTATAATGCAGATCCATCAAACTGCATCCACTAGCGAGATACCTAGAACACAAAACAAAACTGTTTGAATATGATCACATACCATGAACACAAGCTAATGTCACACTCATCATGTTTTGCAGCACAAGAGGCGATGAACAAATGGCGCACAGTACGTGACAATTATACGCGGGTGCAGAAGAAGCAAGCCATGGCTGCGCGCTCTGGAGCTGGCTCCAAGAAGGTCCGTGGATACATCTACACGGAGCAACTATCATTCCTCCGAAGGACCCAGGAGCCGCGCAGTAGCGTCAGCAGCATCGACCAGCCATCGACCTCCGGCTCACAGGTCCAACACACGGTGCCAGGAGGTTCTGCCAGCTGCCAGGAGGAGGTGAACCGGGGTGGTGCAGAGTCCCAACTGGAGGAGGATGTGGAGACAGGACAGGTGGCAGGTACCGCAACAACGGTCAGCACCAGACCTGCACAGAAGAGAAGGGCACCAGCTACAGACCTGGAGCAGGCCATGGTTACCTTCATGGAGGCTCAAACCAACCATCCACACCAACGCTGCATGCTTGCGGACTCCATGGACATGTCATTCTTCAATTCCTGTATGATCCTCCTCAACAAGATGAGCGAGGCTGAGAAGGTGGAGTACCGGCGCAGATCTCTGGCTATATTGGACGACATCCTTTCCCATCCCCATCACGCAGCCGGTTACAATGCTGTGCCACAATCCACCAATGCCAGTGGCTCATCCCTCCCCAGTGAGGTGCTGTCCACCCACCCAGCCATGCCCCCTGGAGCCAGGCCACACACAGAGTCGGAGTCCTGCTCTAGCCACACCACCGGCCCTCATGACCCAGATGCTCGGCGGTATCATGATCTGTGATACATGTCATGAATATGTTTTAGTTTTGTTTGTCATGTGTTATTTGGTTTCATGTTTAATATATCATGACCTTCAGTTAACAAGTTATAATATATGTCGAAGAATATATTACTGTTATTTTATTTCATGTTTCATATTATATTATTATTTTGGACTACATTGTTGTCGGAGTCATTTATGATTATGTACGTGTGATGTGATGCCTGTGTGTGTGTGTGTGTGTGTATGTGACAGTGGGCATGTGACTACAGACATGATGCACTCATGTCAGGTGACTGGCAGCGATGTCATGTATGCAGGTGTGTGACAGTACGTACCGCAAAGTGATGACCAGCATCTCCTCCGGTGGTATGGCGGCCCTCAAGTTGGTGTCCTCTTGGTCAGTGGCTCGCGTACCCGCGACAACAGTTCATCAAAGGAGGGGATGCACATCCGCATGTAGTTGAAAAACTTCACGGGGTCCCTCTCTCGCAGTGGCCTGTACAGCGTCACAAAGTGTCCATGCGTGGGTCTGGCAGCGTTAATTTGATGAACCCAGGTTCGCCGCTTTTCTTCCTCTTAAGGTACAGGTACCCCATTGCAGCAAACACAAAGACGTGTACTGGATCCATCTTTGAAAAACGCCACCATACCCAAAATGGCTTTTTATAACCCTACCCTTATGTTTTTCATTCATCAATTAATTAGATTCATCGGATTTTCTATTTTTTTACAGCTCCGTCATGAAATACGTCCAGAATTGCGCATTGTCTGACCGCTTTCGCGTATTCCGTGAAAAAATGCGTTCGCACGCACCACCGTACGTTTTGACGCTGGACGTCAGAAATGCGTTCGTCTGACCCTGGCCTAATTTATAAAGCGCCAGCATATTTCACAGCGGCGTGCATCTATACTTTGGTATAGATATCTAGAGATATGTGTCTGCAGGATAATCTCAAGCATACATGTGTTTTGTGATAATATTATATTCATAATATTCATTCATAATTAACAGATTTAATCTACTGTTTTCTGAATGTTAATAAACGATACACTCGCTATTTGATAATCAATTAAATGAGGTATGGGCTCTATCTTTTATAAGAATATCAGTACCATGATTATCTATTATAACTCACCACGTAAATTACATATTCAAAACCACCTATGCACCTTGTATAATATAATGTTACAGATCATATTGCCCATCTTCATAGTGTCATAATATGTCTTACAAACTTGATTTGTAGGTAACCATCACTGCTATATAAAAAAAAAAATCTCTAACCTTATTTTTTATTTTTTTTACATCTTGGACAATGCAACATTGTCCAAAGTTTGTATGATTAGAGAGCTTAGATGTGACCCATTGAATTGCCCTTGGTAATACAATAAATTTCGCTTCTATGTAAAAGTATCTATTGTATTCCTCAGCTTCAAGACAATGTGGTTTGGCAATATCTCCTCCTGGAGATCTGGTTTTATGACAGGATTACTTCAGAATCTTTAGATATTCTAACGAGTTTAGGAGGTCCATTGTCTGGGAAGCTCATTCTGTTTACCAGGTGTTAAAATTTAACCAGGCTGTCTGTTTGAAAGAAATTCAAGGTATCTCTGTAATCCGTCTTGCCAAAATATGAAAAATTATGGAAGTTTCATATCTCACATGACCGGACAATATGCCAGCTACAATAAGCTGCATATGTACACGTATATTCCTCTTATAAAATAATATCAGGAAAGTATACTTTACATTGTTCTAGATTCTTGAATTTTCTCCAGACATGTTATAGTAGTGAAACAAGTACATCATTTACTGTCTGTCGTTCCCATTGCATACATTTTCTCATGCTCTGCTGTGTGATATATCAACATTGCATACAGTATGACGTAGTTGACACAAAGTTTTACTCTAGAGCCTAAATCCTTAGCAACAATTGGTGTGTTCATTAAGAAAGTGTAATAAAAGGCTAAAAATGCTGTTTAGCAGTTTTAAAGAGTAAGGGTCTGTAGAAAACTCAAAACCCCAGTTTTGAAGAAATGGTATTTCCCGAGTTAAAGAATGCTTAAAACCCAGGTTCTAGCAATAATTCTTGGAGCTGAACAGTTTAACTGCACTCTAAAATGTGCTAGATATGAAGAAAACAGTATCTATTCACAAGTGCACTCAACCTTTTCTCTTTTAGAATTCCATAACAAAGAATATATTTGAATAACAGTAGATTTTGGGACAGACAGAAACCACTTAGGTAAGTGTAGAGGGCGCACTCCTGATATATCAACTATACACATATAGAGATAGATCAATTATAGACTTATCTTATTATCCCAAGATGATTCTCTATATATTCTCTTCAATGGTTTTGTTATAAACCTACAATGAAAGCAATAAAAAATAATCGCGCAGCATAAGGTACATGGGAAAAAAATTCCCTATTGTACCAGTAGATGTATATACTCACAAAGATGGAGCCTATATTGGCTCAGGATGTAACGCCTCTGGATCTCTATGGGGGATCCCGCCCATCTCCACTCGGTGGTGGTATACCAGAGATGATGGAAGTAGCTCAAAAGAATGGAGAATGTATATATATATATAGTGCGTTATCCTTATGCATATATATATTGTAGAGGTCGGCAGGGCTGGGTCCTGGATGGACAATATGTTTCACCCCTATTTGGGTTGTGGACCCTTTAAGGGCAACCACAGGGTTAATCTTCCTGTCAGAAAGAGTTTTTAAGCCAGCAACTCCCAGATAGGATTGTGGGAGTTTAGGAAAAGAAAAGTAATCAGTGGAAGCTATGTGTTTGTGTTCCAAAAGCAGGAGACGTGCTGTGCCTTGCTGGAGAGGCTTCTACATACTGGGGAAAGGATTCCCTAGGTTTGGGACTGTTTAAAGCGTTGGTGAGCCACTATTATTTCTCTGTTTATTTGTGCTGAAGATCAGGACTTTGCTTTAATTTCGCTGAACCAAAGTGTGTACTTATTATGTTGCCTTTTTGACTGCCCTGAAAGGGTGAATAAAACTGTTTTGTTTGTGAAAGACCTTGTGCACGTGCTCTGTGGGCCCCCAAATGTCACAATATATATATATATAAGTAAAGCACTTGGTGTAAACTCACATGGTTCAGAGCCTCCTTTATGGGGTGGCTCTGTAATTAAGCCTCTGGACCTCTTATATAAGAGGGGGTCCCTCCTCACTCAGTTGGATGTGGTTGAAGAAGTCAGTTCAGGAGAAGATGTTCCAAATAAAAGTCTGTATTTATTTAAACATATAAAATAATTAACAAATACGTAACTGGCGGCACGATGGCAGTCGCTGTTTGGTCTTGTGGTGGTTCTCTTTTGTAGTACCGTCCACATGTGATATGAAAAACAGTGAAGAAATACAATAGTGTAGACGAAACAAAATTATCGATAGAGATACATGTGATACTGCTCCCACTCACAAAGGAAGAGCCCCAACGCTGGCTCTGAGCGGGTCAACACATTTGGTCATTTAATCCTGTTCTGAAGGAGGCGACCCACAACTCTCAAAGATGGTGGTCCTCTTCCGATGCCAATGCATGAAGAGACATGTAAAGAAAGGAGAGACTTCTTGCGTAGGTCTCACCAGCTGCCTCCTGGTCTGGTGGCAGGAGGCAGCTGGTGAGACCTACGCAAGGAAGTCTCTCCTTTCTTTACATGTCTCTTCATGCATTGGCATCGGAAGAGGACCACCATCTTTGAGGGTTGTGGGTCGCCTCCTCCAGAACAGGATTAAATGACCAAATGTGTTGACTCGCTCAGAGCCAGCGTTGGGGCTCTTCCTTTGTGAGTGGGAGCAGTATCACATGTATCTCTTTCGATAATTTTGTTTCGTCTACACTATTGTATTTCTTCACAGTTTTTCATATTACATGTGGACGGTACTACAAAAGAGAACCACCACAAGATCCAACAGCGGCTGCCATCGCACAGCCAGTTACGTATTTGTTTTTCATTGCACACTGGTTTGGGGAAACTACTGATTGCTGGCTGGCCTTGGAGATTTGGTGGCGGTACAGGCGGGGGCGCCTGCCACTTCGGTTGTATTATATAAAATAATAAGTAAAAACAAAATAGATGTGAGAACAGCGCTCCCTTTTAGTGAATATTTTTGTGCTCTCCACACCGTCACCATAAGGAGCAATAGAGTAACGAATATCTTACTTTTTTATTCTTCAGATGTATCTAGAGAAACTACTTTTATTCACAATATTGTGGAAATCCTGCAATTTCTGTGTTGAAGGCGGCTTTTTGAAAATTGTGCCGAAAACAATTCGTATACCTTGGAACCTGAGGGCTCGGTACTGCCCCTAAAAGGGTGAGTAATATTCCCTCTCTGGGTTTCTGTTCATCCACCCAAATTGAGATACCACACTATGAGAATCTCTCCCATTTATATTCCGAGATATAAAGGGTGCAATTATTGAAGAAAGTAGGGGACTGACATAAGAAGCCTGGCCGACGGACTGGCCTGAAACAGTCCGTAACGCGAACAAAATAGAGCTAGGGAGCTCTCTAAAAGTGTGAGTTCATTACTTTATCGAACTTTGGCTATACCTCACTTATTATATAGTACCAATTGATCTGCACTATTGCATTTCCCTCTTTCTGCTTACCTTTTTGAGGTCGCTACTGGTCAGTGTGGCCTTACATTTCGAGTGAAATACTTCGAGAATTATTTTTTCTCTAGATACAGTACATCTGAAGAATAAAAAAGTAAGATATTCGTTACTCTATTGTACCTTATGGTGACGGTGTGGAGAGCACAAAAATACTCACTAAAAGGGAGCGCTGTTCTCACATCTATTTTGTTTTTACTGTTTATCTTTTTGAGGTGAAGGGAACACCACACCCGTGAAGACGTGTAGCGATCCCCAAAATTGTCTAAGCGCCGTATATACATCCAGAATTGACCTTTTTCTGATATAAAATAATAAAAATGATTAAAATTCAAGTCAAACCTGAGACGCGTTTCACTTGCAAACTGCAAGCATCCTCAGTCAGGAACAGAAGTTCTGTTCCTGACTGAGGATGCTTGCAGTTTGCAAGTGAAACTCGTCTCAGGTTTGACTTGAATTTTATCATTTTAATTATTTTATCAACAGTAGATTTTGGTTAAACATTATTGAAGTTTCCGCTTTCTTTTAATATATTGCAGTAAGCAAACATACTTGATTCCATGCTATTTTAATAAGTTTTCAGTGAAACCCAGTGTTATTTCAACGTTAAAACCAGGGATAGAATGCGGAATCAGAGCCAACAAAAAATGACTTAAAATTATGTGTGCCCAGTTCTTTCACTCTATGGAGCGAAAGAGTGTAACTCAAGATAAGAAGATTATGAGAGATGCTTGAAAAATTGCAACTAATAATCTTTGCAAGGGATCTTTTGCATAGGAATCAATAGGAATCAAAGAAAATATCACAATCCTATTAACGACGAAAGGACTTTGCACACAAAATATTGTCTGCTTTTACAAACACGAAAAAAAATCTTGGGTGTCCAAGCCAGGTGAAGATTCAGTGAAACAATTTGTTGCATGTACAAAGAACACGTTTAGTCATTTAATACATTTGCGATATGTAACCCATATAAGAGGTGGCCAACCCTGGAACACAGGTCATACGTGCTAAATCTTGAATAATTCCTACAAGGATTGGTTTCTGGGGATGGCTGCTGGAGTTGCGTAGCTCCTCCTGATGGGAATTGAACACGCAACATATTTTCTTGTTTTTGCAGTACTTTTCCTATTAGCCACCCATAAGATAACAAACAAACTGGTATAACGGCGCAGATCACAAGTACAGATGGTCACTATGCAGCAGCAAAGGCTCAAATGCACCCTCCCAAGGTGTACATAAATATTGTAGAAAAAATAGAGTCCCCGCGCTTGCAAAAACGTCCAGAATAAGGTATGCTCCAAGCGATCTAGAAGATAAAATATAGGACAAAAACCATTGAGCATTATATCCTAAAAGTAATGTCCAGAGTCCCGGGGGGTCTCACAGGAGGACCCTGGACGCATATGTCAGCCAGCTGGCCGGGTGCCAGGAACGCCGGCGGCATCTGGCACGAAGATGGCCAATCAGGGGGCAGGGCGCGGCTTGATGACGCGGCGCCGCCGGCCTTCAAATGGGGAACGCGCGCATTAGCCTTCGCCTTGCCGTGGAGTTGCTTTCCCGCATTGCTGCTCTGATAATTCAGTTTGTAGACCCTGCTTTTTCTGAGGACCTGATTTGTTGCTGACTTTTGCCTGATTTTTGACTATTCTCTCTGTGTATTCCCTGCCTGTTCAGTTTGCCTCCTGGTGCTGCTGGTGTGTGCTATTAGATCCTGCCACATATACCACAGCGCAGTACTAGTGTCTTTACGCTACAGATCCGTTTTTTGTTTGAACTATTACTCTTGCTCTGAGCCCCTCTCTGGAAATCTGCTGTCTGTTACTCTTGGTGTGTGCCACATATCCTACCATATTGCACAATAAAAGTATATAATCTATCTCATTCTGTGTTGCTGTTTGATCCTGGCCTTTGTGGCTGCTTGTGGTTAGGGTTAGCGGTCCTGACCATTCTAAGGATCGGAGGGTTTGTTGCCAGGGACCCTACCAGGTCTGTCATGGGAACCGTTACACTAAATCAAAGATCGCTCATACAAAAAAGATGTAATCAAACTCCCTTTTTAAAGAGCCACATAAAGCCGGCTCTAAACTATATAAGCAAATGGGTGCAGATAGTACTGCAGATGATACTTCTCACCAGTACGTCCCCGATAGATCGGTTCCCAGTGTTTTTAGCAATCCACGTGTCGTATCCAATACTAGGCTTTAACTGGAACGCATTGGGATCAGGCACTAAACAGTTTCCATTTCCATACAGCAAAGAGTTTAATAACAGGTAAAATATACAGCACTAATGCGTTTCGACCTTAAAGGTCTTTGTCAAAGTGCATATAAAAAATAAATTCGATACAGACTGTCTATTTGTATTTAAAAACCCGGAAGGGTGGAGCGGCGCCATATCGCAATGTTAATCTCCTGGCGTTTTCCGACTCTCCCTTCTTCCGGTCACCGGCCTCGTGTCTGACGCATTTCCGTGTCAGACGGTCACGCAATACTCGCGTCTATCGAGCACAGACAACTTGTCCATTCAGGAATTTAAGTGCCATCTTTAAAAAGGGCAAAGTCCTCATATGCCTCATAACATGAGAGTCTGTTCTTTAAAAGGTAAAGCCATCATCAGCCATTATCAGCCACCCAGTCATATTTTCTGCTCATGCTGTATACTATTTGTTTGACAGCAAAATATGGTGCAATTCTCCGCAATTCAGTGGTGTTCAGTGGCACCGAAATGGTGCCATAGAAGACTATCGTGTCTTCTATTCACAGAATGCCAAACTGCACCGAAATTCCTGCAATATGCCCTAATTTTCAGTCTTTCAAGTTGACAGGTTTAAACAGACGAATCCCACAGATGTAAAAGTAATATATTTTTAATTTTTTTAAAGACCATGTATTCTATTAGGGCTTGATTACAAACCGTATGCTAAAATGGGGAAGCTAACAGGAAAAACCTTCACAACTTCAGCACCTTGCCCCGGATGATGTGCTACCCTCGGTGGTATGCGCTTCCATGAGTATCACCTAGTGGAGTCCATAGGACTTCATAGAGGGTTGTGCTGCTGTACCGCGAGATCGCACAGCGCCGTGGAGTGATCGCAGAGGGAAACTGGGGGCTATTTGACCCTATCACACTCTGCTCACGGCCAGGAAAAGCATCAGATCAGCCACCGTTCTTGCCACGGGATGAGAGCTGAGTATCGGATTTATTGAGGGGGGTTAGGAGCTGCTAAATGATACTGCAAAAACGGGATCATTTAGCACCAGCTTTTAGGAGTAGCTAAAAATTTGTTTAGCCCATTGGTGCAGTAATTAGCGCTGGGACTTTGTAATACTTCACTTATCCTAATGCTCATTACTGATTGCATTCCCCATTTTAAGTATAGGATGCATAAAGTACAGTAAGCTCACGCAAACTAGCGCAATTACCGATTTGCTAATGTATTTTTACTGGTTCAGCGTTAGGAATGTAATATGGGGCATGTGTAAAAGTCACTTATCCTGGAATTAACCCTTACATATCTGAAAACTACAGTTGGCGTTCGATATGGATTCTAGCCCTCAATTTTTTGCAAAAAGATCTTTTCATTTTTTAGACCACCTTTTTGTATTTTTTTAGATAACATTTTTGTTTTTTTATTTTTTAAATGACTCTTTTTGTTTTGTAACAGACCTGTTTATTCTTTTCTAAAGGACTCTTTTGGACACATTTTACTGATTTATATTGACTTATACTTTTATTAATAAAAGTAAATATGCATTAATTCTAAAAGCCATAACCAAACCATTTTTTTATATATTTTTAAATTGACCTGCACCACTACGAACATAAGAAATGCATGCCAGTAGCTTACTGGTACGTGCTTGACCTTAGAGAACACAGTAATAGCACTAGGAACAAATAAAACAATCTGTATATAGATGTCAGTGTTATTGGTGAAGTGGAGAAACGTGAAAACAGATCAATATACCTTTTATCACTCACACATATATTGTATATCATATTATTATTGTTATAACATATTGTATTATAAAATGTGACTCCTGTAGTTCAAGTGAGGAAAGAACCAAATTTATAGCAGGATAGCAATTGGCAAGGTCAAAAGTATAAGTAAGGTTATTATGGGACATATAGGCTTGATGGCACATTTGGTGTTGTTTACTTAACACACCTACGTATATAGAATGAAAGCTTTGTACAGTCTTGCCTCAGTCAGACAACCATTTCTATACAACATCTTACAATACTGAATTTACAGCTGCACAGATAATTATCAGTCCAGGGAGATTTACTGAGGAAGGAGAAGTAGATAAGGCCAATAAACAGAAAAACATGGAACACTTCATTCATTCTTAGAATACTGCAGTCAGATAAGAAATGTGTGTGAACAGTAGGAAACAAAACATTATATATTAATTAAGGATATTTAGTTTAACCCCTTCACTGCTGAGGCATTTCACTGCTGTGTGCTGAGCTCATTTTTACTGCTTTTACTCATCATGTTTAAACGTGATTTAAAGCCATATTTTATTATATGACCCAGACATATTATATATCGTTCTTTCTGGCAGACTTGGCAGATTCATAATATATCATTATTATATGTATACGTCATGCTCTGCCTGTATTTTATAACATAAAATGCAATAAAATTCGAATTTTTAATCATCTACAACGTGTAAAGTATTTTTCTTCACATTTTATCATGCGAGCCTTTGCGGTTTTATTTTTTATGGGGTGCGCTTGTTAAAAAATTTGAAATTGGGACTCGTTACATTTTTTGGGGGGGAATTACGTGATTTTTAGCAAACACACCACATAGAAAAAAATCATTAGTGCAGCATCGTTGTTCACATTATAATATTGCTGCATTAATAAAAACAACCCACAAAAAAAGTTTTTTTTTTTTAAATTATTATTTTTTAAAACTTTTTTACTTTTAACAAGGTCATGTTTGGTATCATTCTAACAGCCATGCTCTGTCCTTTCAAATGATCTCCTACATGACCTCCCAGCTGCCACCGTTCTGGAGATATGTGGGTTTAAAGGAACAGTTGAAAGATATGGGGGTTCAAAGGAACCCTTTGGTTCTCCGGCTAACTGATGTCATCGTGCAATGATGTCAGGAGGCAAGGGGGGGTCGTAGGTGGAACTGCCATCCAAGATGGCGGCCCCCCACTGGAGCTAGGCTGTGATCCAGTGCCGGATGGCGATGGATCACGACCCGGTGCCTGAGGGGTTAAAGCCAGGCACCGCTTAAAAGGGGATACTCTCCCCTTTTAACTGGTGCCTGGCTTGGAGCACTGGTACCTCCCGATCGGGAGGGAGAGGGATCCGAAAGGATCCCCCCTTTCAGGCGATCTCCTGGCATTGCCAGGGGGGGTCACCTTAAAATTACAATATCACGCATTGCGCGAGGATGTCAATGACGTCGAGAGGGATTTAAATTCAGAGTCTAAAAGTCAGAACGCCGCGGGACCCCGGAGAGAGAGAGGTGAGTATCCCAGGGCTCCTGCTTGCGGGTGAGGTGTGGGGTACGTCCTCCGCATATAGCGGGAGTCAATGAGGACGTTCCCCACACGTCCTCTGCAGTCAAGGGGTTAAACCTAATAACTGGTTGGGCCACCTGTAGCAGCAAGAACGGCAATCAAGTGTTTGCAATAACTTGCAGTGAGTCTGTTACAACGCTGTGGAGGAATTTTGGTCCACTCATCTTTGCAGAATTGTTGTAATTCAGCCACATTGGAATGTTTTCGAGCATGAACCCCCCTTTTTAAGGTCATGCCACAGCATCTCAATAGGATTCAGGTCAGGACGTTGACTAGGCCACTCCAAAGTCTTCATTTTGTTTTTCTTCACACATTCAGAGGTGGACTTGCTGGTGTGGTTTGGATGATTGTCCTGCGGGCAGAACCCAATTTTGCTTCAGCTTGAGTTCACGAATAGGGATGAGCCGAACACCCCCGAGTTCGGTTAGCATTCGAACTCGAACTTTTCAAACTTTTCAAACTCAATACAAGTCAATGGAACTCAAAGTTCGATTTTTAGAGTGCCCTCCAAGAGGGCACATATGCTAGATATTTGCTATAAAAGTTGTATGGGGGTCCAGGTAGTGCCCTGGGGGACAGGAAACAAGGACAAAAAGTTTTTAAAAAAACATTTTTAAAGGGACAGTGAGTTTTCCCTGAAATAAGGGTTAAAAATAAAAATGACAAATTCCTTCACATATCGCGCCTAGGAGGTCCCCATAACCTGCCCGTGAAGTGGCGGATTTCTAGGATGTATAGAGACATTTAAAAACAAAAAAATGACGTTTCAAATGACGATAAATGCTTTTCCTTTAATCTATTCATAAACAACTTCTTGGGGCGGCAGCCTGTATGAAAAGACATATTAGGACGCGCAGAAGAAGTTTAGTGATTTTTAGGATAAATTATGGTGAAACTTATGCAGGCTTTGGAAGAAAGTAACAATAGGTGCTTTAAAAATGGTCCTTTAGCGTCGGCAACAGTGCCGTCACACCGTAACCCCTCTGTGGTATTGTGGAAGAGTGCAAGGGTGGAGCATGCGGTTCAAAAAATTAAAATGATATAAATGTGGCACAGGCGTCAGTGCAGCCAAATATTGTGCCTTTCATGGCAGCAAGTGCCTTCACACCGTAACCCTTTTGTGGTATTGTGGAAGAGTGCAGGGTTGGACCCTGCGGTTCAAAAAATTAAAATGATATAAATGTGGCACAGGCGTCAGTGCAGCCAAATATTGTGCCTTTCATGGCAGCAAGTGCCTTCACACTGTAATACTTTTGTGGTATTGTGGAAGAGTTCAGTGTTGGAGGTTATGTGAATGCAGAAGACATCCCCGATCTATTCCGTTACGTCAGCATCACGGGATTGATAGCTGCTGATCCAGGGCTGATTCATTTTTATAAATGTCAGCCGTTCTACAGAGTCGGTGGATAGATGCACTCTTTTGGGTGTGACAAAACCTCCAGCGGCACTGAATGTCCTTTCAGAAAGTACGCTGGATGAAGGGCAACCTAGTAGCTGCATAGCATATTGGCTAAGTTCTGGCCAGTGATCCAATCTCAACACCCAGTAAGCCAGTGGATCATCTGCTGGAAAGTTATCCAGGTCTGCCCTTGCCCCTAGGTAATCCTGCACCATATGGTGAAGACGCTGGCAATGGGTGCCTACATTTGACGTCCCTGGGCGTCGTGGACTAAAAAATTAAAAAAGGCAGCAGTCAAGCGGCCCCAGCCTTCACCACTATTCCTCTGATCATCCGAAGCCTCAGAAGCACCTCTGTCATCACTTGGTAACCTACCAGTGCCTGGAAAGGTGTTACACAAGTGTCGCTTTAGAGCATACTCAAGTTTTTTCATCCTGTGCTCCCTCTGTGCGGGCAGAATGAGCTCTGCAACTTTACCCTTGTATCGTGGATCAAGAAGGGTTGCCAACCAGTACTGATCCCTCTCCTTGATAGCACGAATCCTGAGGTCCTTTAGCAGGCTTTGTAGGATAAGGGAGCCCATGCAGCGTAGGTTGGAGGTGGCATTAGCTTCCGAGTCTTCCTGGTCAATGAGGAGGATGACCCCATCGTGCACTTCCTCCTCCCAGCCACATACTAGTCCTTGTGTTTCTGGGCACACAAAACCCTCCCTTGAGGAATCCCCACCTTCAATGCCCCCACTACTTAAATATTCCTCCTCCTCATCCTCATCCTCCTCCTTTCTGATCTGAGGAGGACCCGCTGGAATGCTGTCTGCGGAAAGACTGGGGCCTTCAGAGTTAGGGAAGGCCTCCTCTTCCTCCCGCTGCTCTGCCTCTAGAGCCACATCTATAATTCCCCGCAGAGTGTGCTCCAGCAGGAACATTAAAGGAATTGTGTCACTGATGCATGCACTGTCCCTGCTCACCATCCTCGTTGCCTCCTCAAATGGTGATAGTACAGTGCATGCATCCTTGATCATCAGCCACTGTGGGGGGTGGGGGAAAACAAGTTGACCTGAACCTGTCCTTGTGCATACTCACACAGGTACTTGTTGATGGCCCTCTGCTGCTTGTGCAAACGCTGCAGCATTGCTAATGTCGAGTTCCACCT
Source organism: Leptobrachium leishanense (assembly GCA_009667805.1). Classification (NCBI taxonomy): domain Eukaryota; kingdom Metazoa; phylum Chordata; class Amphibia; order Anura; family Megophryidae; genus Leptobrachium; species Leptobrachium leishanense. The sequence continues at coordinate 208,307,439 of CM019065.1, read as the reverse complement.
GGTAGGCATGTCACAGATCAGACGGTTTGTGGGAAGGTGGAATTCTCTTTGAATTTCTGCCAGGCGAGTACTTGCTGGGAATGACCATCTGAAGTGGCTGCAGACTTTTCTGGCCTGGCTGAGAAGCTCTGCCAGCCCTGGGTACCCGGTTAGGAAACGCTGTACCACCAGATTTAGGACGTGTGCTAGGCATGGTACATGCATCAACTTACACAGGCGTAGGGCGGAGAGAAGGTTGCTGCCATTATCACAGACGACCATTCCCAGCTGAAGCTGGCATGGTGTTAACCATCTCTGCACCTGCCCTTGCAGAGCTGACAGAATTTCTGGCCTGGTGTGGCTCCTGTCCCCTAAACAAACCAGCTCAAGCACAGTATGGCATATTTTTGCTTGAGCCATTGCGTAGCCCCTGTCAGGCGTTGGTTTAACTGCCACTTCGCCAGAGACACAGACGGAGGAGGAGGAGGAAGAAGAGGGAGAGGTGGTGGTGGAGCAGACAGACCTCATACAAGCAGCTTTCTGGAGGCGTGGTGGATGAACAAGCTCCAGCACAGAGCCCCGTTTTGGATCCATCCCAGCTGCAATCAGAGTTACCCAGTGTGCCATGAAGGAAATGTAACGACCCTGTTCATGCTTGCTGGACCACGTGTCTAAAGTCACATGCACCTTGCAGCTGACCTGCCTTTCCCAATGTCTCAATAACATTGTCTTCCACGTGCTGGTATAGTGCTGGAATGGCCTTCCGTAAAAAGTAATGGCATTTTGGAACATGCCACTGTGGTACAGCACATTCAGCAAATTCACGGAAGGGAGCAGAGTCCACCAGCTGGAAAGGCAGCAGCTGCATTGTGAGTAATTTTTTCTAAACTGGCATTTAGACACTGTGCTTGGGGATGGTTGGGACCATATTTCTTCTTACGGTGCAGCAGCTGGGGCAACGTAATCTGACTGCGTAAATCTGCAGCTGATGGGATGCTGTCACATTGTGAGGAAGGACCTGGTACATCCATTACTGTAGCATCATCCCTGTCAGTGGAGGTTGTAGGCAATGACATGGCAAGACATACAGTGGGGGGTAGAGACAGATGAGGAGGACCTACGCAAAGTTTTGCACCAACGGGATGCGTGGCAGGTGGTCATATGTCGTCTCAAGCACGTGGTACCCAAGCGTCCGGTGTCTTTCCCACGCTTGAGCCTCATCTGACATAGATTACAAATAGCAACAGTGGGGTCTGCTGCAAATTTCTTAAAGAACTCCCAGACAGCAGAGTTCCTGGATGTGTGCTTTGAGACAACAGCGCTCTGCACCTGTGCAGCTCTGACGTCTGATGCCTTGGACTGGCTAGTGCTACGGTTGGTCATAGAGGATGTTGTGCCTCGTGTTTGTTGTGCCTCCTCCTCCTCACTTGACTCCTCTGTTCGATCAGGCACCCAGGTGGAGTCAGTGATCTCATCATCATTGTCATCACCCCCCATCTCCTCGTCACTGGAGCCAACTTGGCAGTATGCTGCAGCTGCTGGGACAACATGAGTGCCAGTTATTTGTGTGTCATCACTGGCACCCTCTTCTTCTAGACTTATTATACTCCCTTCCTCAACCTCAGAGATTGAATCAGAGCACTGTAGTTGCTATGCATCCTCAAGCAGCATGTCACTGTCATTGTAGTCAAACAATTCAGCTGACTCCTCCGTGTGTGATAGTGAGGCTACGGCAGGAGTAGCTGTGGACATGGAGGCTGCATTAGATGTTTTGGCAGCTGAGGTGGGCTGTAAAGCACTACAAGCCTGGCTGGCAGAGGACTCGGAGGATGAGGATGGCCTGGTTAGCCAATCCACCAAATCCTCTGTATGTTGCTGCTGTTTAAGACGGCCAGCACCAGTTAGAAAGGACAAGCGTGCCCCTGCAGAGGATGCACCACGTCCACCATGACCAGAGGCACAGCCTCCCGACACAGAGGCTGCTTGCCCTCTTATCTGTGTCTGGGAGCGTCTGCCTGTCCTTTTTGGTCTTTCTGACATGCGAGTGATACATAGATTAAATATATACAGAACTCTGATTCAACTTTGGTATAAAGATTAAAGATTTCCAGAACTCTGATATAACTCAGTGAGACACCCTGATAGCTGGAAGTCAGTGACAAGACACAGATTACAATTCCCATAAACCTCCTATAAATCAGTGAGACCCCCTGATGGGTGCCAGTGACAATACACAAATTAAAATTCGCAAAAATCTGCTACAAGTCAGTGAGACCCCCTGATAGGACCCCCTGATAGCTGGCAACAGTGACAAGACACAGATTACAATTCCCAGAAATCTGCTAGAAGTATGTGGGATCCCCTGATAGCTGGCACTGAGAAGACACAGATTACAATTCCCAGAAACCTCCTATAAATCAGTGAGACCCCCCTGATGGGTGGCAGTGACAGGACACAGATTAGAACAATTCCCAGATATTTTGTAGAAATTACTGACCCCCCAAAATTCTGGATGGCAGTGACAAGACACAGATTACCTCAATTCCCAAATATTTTGTAGAAATTACTGACCCCCAAAATAGTTGCTGGTGGCAGTGAGAACACACAGATTACCACAATTCCCAGATATTTTGTAGAAATTACTGACCCCCAAAATAGTTGTTGGTGGCAGTGACAAGACACAGATTACCTCAATTCCCAAATATTTTGTAGAAATTACTGACTCCCAAAATTCTGGGTGGCAGTGACAAGACACAGATTACCTCAATTCCCAAATATTTTGTAGAAATTACTGACCCCCCAAAATAGTTGCTGATGGCAGTGACAAGACACAGGTTACCTCAATTCCCAAATATTTTGTAGAAAATACTGACCCCCCAAAATTCAGGGTGGCAGTGACAAGACACAGATTACCTCAATTCCCAAATATTTTGTAGAAATTACTGGCCCCCAAAATACTGGGTGTCAGTGAGAACACACAGATTAGAACAATTCCCAGATAATTTGTGGAAATGAGACCCCCCCAGTAGCTGGTGGCAGACTTTCAGTGAGAACACACACTAACACAAGAACGATCTCCTCTCAAATCTCCTCTCAAACGTGTGCTGAAGCGCTGTGTGAAGCCTTATCTAGTGTGCGGCGGGATTTAGCTCTGTGAGCCGTGATTGGGCAAAGTTTGCCCAATCAGGACTCTGAGCCGTGATTAGCATAGTCTTGAACCTGTCTTGCACCTGACCTGTGGTCAGGTGCAAGGCTGTAGCCAATTACAAGCTTCAGGCCAGTGGTCCATTGTGGTGCATTGTGGGCGAACATGCGGCGAACATGTGAAAATGTTCGTAGTTCGCGAACAGGCGATGTTCGAATCGAACTCCGAACCGAACAGCTCATCCCTAGTCACGAACAGATGGCCGCACATTATCCTTCAGGATTTATTGGTAGACAGCAGAATTCATGGTTCCATTTATCGCAGCAGGTTTTCGTTTTGGACTCTGCCATGCAGACCATTTTTGCCCAGTCTCTTTCTTATGGTGGAAGCGTCATGAACAGTGACCATAACTGAGGCAAGTGAGGCCTGCAGATCTTTGGATGTTGTTGCGGGGTCTTTTGTGACCTCTTGGGTGAGTCATCGCTGCGCTCTTGGGGTAATTTTGGTTGGCTACCCCTTCCTGGGAAAGTTCACCACTGTTCCATGTTTTCGCCATTTCTGGATAATGTCTCTCGCTGTGGCTCGCTGGAGTCCCAAAGCTTTAGAAATGGCTTTATAACCTTTTCCAGACTGATAGATCTCAATTACTTTCTTTCTGATTTGTTCCTGAATTTCTTTGGATCTTGGCATGATGTGCAGCTTTTGAGGCTCTTTGGTCTACTTCACTTTGTCAGGCAGGTTTTATTTAAGTGATTTCTTGATTGTGAACAGGTGAGGCAGTAATCAGGCCTGGGTGTGGCTAGAGATATTGAACTTTGGTGTGATAAACCACAGTTAAGTTATGTTTTAACGGGGGGAAAACACTTTTTCACACAGGGCCATGTGGGTTTGGATTTTGTTTTGCATGGTGTGCTTACTTGTGTTTTCTTTGGCTAATATTTAAATTAGTTTGATCTGAAACATTAAAGTGTGACAAACATGCAAAAAAATTAAAAAATCAAGAAGGTTGCCAACACTTTTTCACACAACTGTATGGACTGACAGATAAGGCTTTGTGACATAAAGTTAATGGTCACAGCTGGGCTGGATCCAGTGAAATTGTGTCTCGCGTATCAGTGGACCATTTATTTGGATCCTTTATTCTCTAAGCTTGAGCTGCAATGTTTGTGGCTTTAAGTTATACTGTCTAATATTATTTTTTCCACTGCCTGTAGTCACATATTTGGACTTTTCACTGTTTAGTGAGTGACCCAAGAGTTGTGAGGTGAGGCTGATGGTCAGAAAGCAGATGCAGAAGTTATTCTGCTAAAACTAGCCTGCCACAGGAGCTAACCATGTCTCACCTCTCAGACACAGAGCTCCCAGCATAGTATATGAGGCAGCAGGAATTATTTTGAACTTCTGGGCAGCCTTTTTTTCTCCTGTCCAGTCCTCTGAACTCACACTTACCCAAAGGAATCCAGGGCAGCTTAATCAGGCAGTACATTGTTCAGGGAGCCAGTCCTGTTCAAAAATAGCCCATGCAGCTCCTCGGTTCGACAATTCATCCTCCCTCAGCCCTCTCCTGTGGCATAGACTCCAGCAGGTGTCCCTGCTCTATTGTACCTACACAGTGCTCCTATCAGACTGAAGGCCAACAATGCAATAGCACTGTCCTCAACTTGTCCTAAGTATTACAAAGACAACACAGAGGCAATTACATAGGCAGAAAGAACTGCAGCCACCAGTGTGGGCCTGAGTAATGTGTCCAGATGGGAGGGAGTCTGAAACCAGAACACATGATTACAAACCCAAAATGTCTGGTTGAAAACTGGACAGGTAGCGAGTACGACCCTTAGTGGAAGCCAGAAGAGGGCTGAAAACAGAGAGGGACAAAGATTTATAAACATATAATATTATTAAGACAGAAGCAAAACATAAACAGGATAAACTAGAGGTTTTTTAATAGAGTATGCTTTAAAAAATGTTGCATGTCTTGTGAATCCCAAAGCTGCAGAATACAGGACTTTTTCAGCCAGTGTGCTGCAGCTCAGAGAAGTGTTCTCAGTGTTTGTAAGAGTTCGCAGCTGCACAATTTGACTAGCAGGGGAATCCTCTGTATTGCATTGCTTTGTATATATATATATATATATATATATTAGGTTGCATACATTTTTACAGTTTGGGTAACAGAAAGTCGCTTTTCATAAACCTCTTGGTATCTGATTGCTTTTATTGAAAATTAAAACTACTTGATAGTGAAGAGGTTAAATTGACGAAAACAGAAAATATGAAAAATGTTACAACTCTTAGATTTCTAATATCCTATTCATCTTCACATACAATCTGCCGTAACAGTTACTATGCAAGCAAATTGCTAGCACTTGCAATCACATGCAAATTCACATGCTAATCTCATTTTTTTTCTGCTACATTATGAAGATCCACCCAAAGACAGCTGTTCCATCATCTGGTTGGGCAAATGAATTTAAGCTTGATTACTGATTCTGCATTGTGAATTGTGACACAGAAGAAAACAGATGCAGGTCACTGTAATTTTTTTAAAAAAAGGAGGGAGTCAAAAAGTTGGATGAAACATCCAATCCCAGTTCATAAGATCACTGATTAAAGGACTAATCTTTCTATGAATAACCCTTTAGACAAGTATCTTTTGCACCATAAATGATTCACAAGACTTATTCTTTACGTAGTATAATTGGTAGCATTTCAGTGATAGTATAAATAGTATCAGACAATGTGCTACATCCAAGAATAGACCCTGGCAAAACCTTGCTTGGAGAAAGAATGAGGGCCATATTCCAGTTTTGCCATTAACTGCTTTATCCATTATGTCAATCATTACTGAGAAAAGGAAAATAACATTTGCAACAACGAACAAATATGTTCAATATATATATAGAGCTTGTTTAAACCAATATATTGATAACATGATGATGTGGACATTATCCTCTTATTTAAGGTAAACTGTTAAATCGTATTCATCGTAGGCTACAAGTTTTACATATTTATACTTGCCTTTAACTAATGTTGATGCCATTATCCCCAAGTTAAAAGGGGTCTGTTAATAATTGTATGAAAGACGCCACGTAGACCAGAGAGAACCCTCTATGAGATTGTGCACACAATCTTGTTCCGATGTTTGTTCCCAGTGTCCTACTGCATGCGGAAGAGAAGGTGACAGATCGCTCTTTCGTCTGCACTGTGGAACCAAAAGTAAGTAATACATTTTTTTTATCTTTTTAGATTTTGGGGGGGTTATAATTTTGCATTTGCATTTGCAAAACCACTTAACCCCAGGGGCTGTATTCCATCCGAACTGTCAACCCTTTCCCGCTATAGGACGTACTATGCCGTCTCTGCGGCAGGTGGGCCTTGAAGGCGTGGGACGTACTAGTACGCCCCATTGACATCTATGGGCTGCCTCGGCCCTGCCCAGCAGTCAGCACGTATCAAACTCAGGCCGTCCCCTGCAGCCAATGACACATGTCACATGTCAGCATCTAGGCAGGCCGGAGGAGGCACCCGCCGAAGAGGCTGGTAAGTAGCCACGTCAATGTTAACCCCTCCTGCCAGGCACAACCCGCCCAATGTTAAGAGGTTAATGGATAGCCACAAATGGAAAAATTCTGTGCAAGCCTTTTTCCATTTGCGACTCGCCTCAAATGACTGTATTCCAACCAAACTGCTGTAGCAGCAGCTCGAGTCAGATTACTTATTAGCTACTGGTGGATAACGGCAGCTGTGCTGCACACCACCATTGCTATCAGCTCCAGAAATCCATAGGATTTGATATATCCAGACAGAGCCCTACTCGAGCTCTGCGCAAATGGGGTCATGCATGGACACTGGAAGGATTTGTAGAAAAACACTGGGATTTATTTGTAGCCAGTGTTCTGCTGCATATGAAACAAGGAAGCAATGAATCGTGATGCTCTACTCACTGTGGGTTCTGATTTAAGTATGGAATTTTCTACTATGTTGAAATAATATTTTAAAGGCACACTTTACTCTTACTGACCACTTTATAGTTCTACAGTTTACAAGATGTGAGGAGTTCCCTCCACCCCATCGAGCACCACCAGCAGCCGGGCTTTTTTAATTTCCTGGCTGCCAGTCACCAGATCTGTTACCAGTGACATCAGCACACAGAAAGTGTGCTGACATCATTGTCTCTGAGAAAGAGCAGTCTCAGAGAGGCAGCCATATGTATATTGTTAATATCCATATTGTCTGAGTTTTATTTTACTGTTATTATTTCTAATATTATTACTGTGTGTGTCACTGCAGCCCTTTCCACCCCCGTCATACACAAGGAGCCATATCACAAATTTAATGCTACCATTAGCGCTCAGATGTGTGAGCATTAACGTTAGCTTTGGTGGCCCTAGCACAGGTCAACCATATTACAGTAGGAATGCTACCGGGTTGAAAAACCCATTACCGATTCAGAGCTTGCTCTTTTCAGCGCAAGCTTCCTGTTCTTTGTGCTCCCTATGCTTAACATGGGGAGCGCAAAGTGTTAATTAGCAATTAGCGTTCGGATTGCAAAGTCCTAATGCTAATTATGTTCCGCTGCTGTTAACTCAAAAGTTAGCCACAGCTAGGAGCTGGTGCTAATTGATTCCGCTTCTGCAGATTCAGTGAGCACGCGCAAACAGGACTCGCACAAATGCAGGCTCAGTACCGTCTCGCACAAAAATCTTTGTGCGCAGTTTTTTGCACCCATTCAGTCAATCAAAATGAAGAAACACATCTAGTAAACACAACTGAATTGCGTCTGCCAGAGTCATCGGAGACGGGTTCTGCGTCTATGGTGCAAAATGAGCACATATGCTACAGTAATAATACACACACACACACCTGCCATCATCCATTGTTGCTGCATTCCTTTTAATGGGCTGTTTTGTTTTTTTTGGTTAGCCAGGTTGTTCAGATATGCCGTTAGCACCAGCTTTTAGGAGTTGCTAAAATTATGCGTGCAAAGGCTATGGGGTAATTACCGTCAAATAGATTGTAATACCATCCTCGTACCAGAGCACATTCGCATTTGTGCTCACAATGTTAAGAATTGGACGCGCGCAGTACAGTAAACTCGCGCAGGGTTCGTGCAGGTTCATCCGCGGTAGACTATTGCGTGTGATTGTTGCGCTGACTATGTAATACGGGATTCGGCGCAAATGGTTTTACCCCACGCGTTAATGTTTTTTTTTGCGACGGTGCAAACGTTTGCGCGAAGATTGTAATTAAGCCCAACATTTTTAAACGAAATTGAACATTTAAAATACAAAAATGGAACCCTAGTATATGATTATTTTCTCTATTGAACCATGCAGCACAATGCCCTAGTATAAACTCATCCAGTAGTAAGTATTTCACAGGGACTGCAAATATGGCTATAATTCCTACCTCTCGTCCCTAATATAGTTTAATGAATACTGTTCCTTAGCCAGCATGCAATAGTTACTGCTTAATAGCACTGAGGCAACAGCGTGTTTTATTTTTTTCTGCAATCTTTTGCTTTTAAGAGCAAAGGAAGCTGTATTCGTAAGTTATCATTTTTTTTTAATTTCAGCTTCACAGTGAAAACCATTATTTCCTGTATGGATATTACAACCCCCCAGGGAATAACAGGGAGCTGAGCAAAGCTGATGTCTGTAATACAGCAGATTTTGAAATCATATTAACACTTACAGCTCATTGCAAGAGAACTGTTACAGTTTATGGTACAACGCAGAAGGTTCTTTATAATTCAAGTAGCACACATTATTTTAGTTTGTAGTGCTATCTATCTATATCTCTGTCTATGCATCTGTCTGTCTGTCTAAATCTCTGTCTATGCATCTGTCTGTATGTCTGTCTATATCTCTGTCTATGCATCTGTCTGTCCAAATCTGTCTATGCATCTGTCTGTATGTCTGTCTATCTATATCTCTGTCTGTGTCTGTCTAAATCTGTATATGCATCTGTCTGTATGCCTGTCTATCTATATCCCTGTCTATGCATCTGTCTAGCTATGCCTTTTTCTATCTAATGGGATTTAAAAAATCCAATTACTTGTTTATTTTATATGGTATTCAAGTGGCGTTGAATCAGGGGCGGATCCAGGGGGGCAACGGGGCAATTGCCCCCCCAGCAGTGCAGATGCCAGGCTGACCTCCAGAACTCAAATCGCGATGTGTGCAGTGAATGCAGACATCGCGATTTGCAGGGGCACACACTGTGCAGAAGCACTGTGGATTGCCCCTCCCAGTCATGTGTCAGTGGCGTGTCACGTGGTGATTCTTTTCCCGGTGACCATGTGACTGAGCCTGTCTCCTTCAATGCCTGCCTGACAGCCACAGGAAAGGGCTGGATCTGAGGCTGCACTGAGCAACAGGATCGGAGGAGAGAGGCTGGAGCCTCCATGCAGGGACACTAGGGAAGTAAGTAATGGGTCCCTGAGAGTTTGATCCTTCCTCCAGGGTGTATAAGAAAGCTAGAGCTGCACAGTAATAAACCTCTCAGATATGAGTCTGTAACTGCTCCTCTAGATTGTAAGCTCCTGGGTGTCCTCTGCTCCTCTAGATTGTAAACTCATGTGTGCCCTCTGCTCCTCTAGATTGTATGCTCCTGGGTGTCCTCTGCTGCAGTGGTGTATTTTGGCCTAGGCCAACAAGGCCTAGGCCTAGGGTGGCACTTTCCAGGGGGCGGCAGCGGCCCGCACCGGTGGCCCCACCCAAAAAAAATATATTTTTTTTTCACTTTTGCAAAGTATTTTACCAGGAAGGATACATTGAGATTTCACTAATTTTCAAGTATGTCCTGGGTAGGCAAGGCCTAGGCTTTCACTTTCCAGGGGGCAGCAAAAAACCTCACCACTAAATGGGTTACTCACAGAGCACCGAAATGACGCCAACATTTTGGTGTTCTGTAGTTCCCTGCACTTCGGGGAATAAAATTTCCCCACCCTGCAGTGAATTCACCATTCACCGCAGGGTCCCCAAAGTGCATGGAGTCGGCCGCTGAATGCTGTCACCGCAAACCCGTGGCCTGCTGTTTTCAAAAGAACTACTGAACGAAAATGTCTGGAATTTACATATAAGATCCTATGATTGATAATAAAAAGTTCTGTTACAGAAAAAAGAATAACCGCTATTAAAAAAAAGGGGGGGAAATTTTGCTAAGAAATTACTAAAAGGTACTAAAAAAAAATCAATAAAGACTTTTTATTGCAGATTAAAATAATAAATGGTTTATAAGATATTGCATATAAACGGGAATATTTTTAACAGTGAAACCTATGGGGTTCGACCTGAATAAACCTGCTGATTGAAACCACCGTACATCAGGGCATTTCACTGCCATTTCTCTGCTGTTTGGTGTTCTCTAGATTAACCATTACTTCTCTATGGGGATTTGCACTGCCTTCAAACAGCACTGTACTTGCTGGCAGTTCGCCAAACTTGTATGTGAGCATATCACAGAGCAGTGGTGTACTTAGGGGAGTGGTGGGGGCGGGCCGCCCCAGGTACCAGTGATTATTGGGGTGTCATTAGGGGTACTAGGAGTTGCCACTGTCACTGTGTGTCAGCTTTGAGCTGTGTTCTCAAACAACGAGCAGCGGAGCAGGGCATTTGCATACGGAATAAAATCGAATAGAATAAAAATCCCCCTCTCCTCCCTCCATAGCTCCTCCCCTGCCCCGCAGGGGAGGGGGATGTGATTTTTGTGCAGAGAGAGAAGATGACAGTAAACGGCAGGTAAAGGGGGGTTATCAGCAGAATATGAAGCCCTGACTGCTTACTGCTGTTTAAAGTGGACCTTTCCTTAACCAGCACTGCAGTGATAGAAATTTGTCATTGAGCTGCCTGGCTCCTGGTGAGGCTGCGTGCGTGCAGGTCACACGGTCCGGCCAGTCAGGTGGTACTCTCAGTACCACCTGACTGGCTGAACCACGTGACACGCACGCAGCTGCCCACCCTTTCGTTAACACGGACTCTCACTCTATTCTGGACTGAACACCCACCGGGAAGGGAATCAAAGCCACGGTGCAACCCTCTGGCAGTGGCACCCCACTGCTGACAAGATGGCTCCACGCACAGGCACAGCCGCGATCCTAACGTGGCCTGGAGGGACCTCCTGCTGAGTCCGTACACTGTCCCTGCTGACTCTGCACACAGTCCTACCGCAGACAGAGGCCGGTAAATATAGAATAAATAATTGCTGTGTTCACATTCACTCGGTTTGCTGGGAGTCTTATTGCAGTGGATTCTGATGCACTCATACACACCGCACATTGCATTGCTGGGAGTCTTATTGCTGTGGATTCTGATACGCTGACACACACCACACATTGCATTGCTGTGAGTTTTATTGCTGTGAATTCTGATACGCTGACACACACACATCGCACATTGCATTTATAAGAATTTTATTGCTGTGGATTCTGATACACTCATACACACTGCACATTGCATTGCTGGGAGTTTTGTTGCTGTGGATTCTGTGATACACACTGCATATTACTGTGAGTTTTATTGCCCTGGAGCTCTGGGATACGCTCATACACACTGCACATTACTGTGAGTTTTATTGCTGTGCAGTTCTGATTTGCTCATACACAGTGCCCATTTCTGTGGGTTTTATTGCTGTGCAGCTCTGTGATACGCTCATATGCAGTGTACGTTTCTGTAGATTTTATTGTTCAACCAATTATAGCAGCTGTGATCCAGTATACTTGACATGCCTGGCTGTTCTTTGTAAAAATGCTTGAATTTAACATTTCATAATTTTATTTATCTCAATAGATACATTTGAAATGGTAAACAAAATATTCAAGTAGGCACTTGGTATCCACTTTTAATATAAAGAGAGGAAAAGGTGGAGCTTAAAGAGGAAGGGTGGGGATTAACCAGGAAGAGGTGTGCCCTTGACAGGAAGGGGTGCCTCAAATTTAAATTAGGGGGTGCACGAGTTTAGTCAGGCCTAGGGCAGCACAAAACCTAAATACACCACTGCTCTGCTTCTCTAGATTGTAAACTCCTGGGTGTCCTCTGCTCCTCTAGATTGTAAACTCCTGGGTGTCCTCTGCTCCTCTAGATTGTAAACTCAGGTGTGCCCTCTGCTCCTCTAGATTGTAAACTCCTGTGAGCCAGACCCTCTGCTCCTCTAGATTGTAAACTCCCATGAGCCGGACCCTCTGCTCCTCTAGATTGTAAACTCCTGTGAGCCGGACCCTCTTCTCCTCTAGATTGTAAGCTCCTGTGAGCCGGACCCTCTGCTCCTCTAGATTGTAAACTCCTGTGAGCCAGACCCTCTGCTCCTCTAGATTGTAAACTCCCGTGAGCCGGACCCTCTGCTCCTCTAGATTGTAAACTCCTGTGAGCCGGACCCTGTTCTCCTCTAGATTGTAAGCTCCTGTGAGCCGGACCCTCTGCTCCTCTAGATTGTAAACTCCTGTGAGCCAGACCCTCTTCTCCTCTAGATTGTAAGCTCCTGTGAGCCGGACCCTCTTCTCCTCTAGATTGTAAGCTCCCATGAGCAGGGCCCTCTGCTCCTCTAGAATGTAAACTCCTGTGAGATGGGCCCTCTGTAAATTCTCGTGAGTCGGGCTCTCTGCTAAAACACCTTATTTTCTGTCAGTGCCCCTCGAGAGACTAGTCTCTCTCTGTGGATCCGCCCCTGCGTTGAATTAAAACGCCATGAAATGTATCACCTAGTAAGAATGCTAGAGGCAATATTATCCCCATGGTTGGTGATTAGGATGGCATTTCTCCTCTTGCAGTACAGCGCTTGTTCCATATCTTCTATTATCTGTTTTAGCCTTCCCTCGCCCTCTAAGTATTTTAAATAATCTAATGTATTCTGCATTTGAAATATACTTTTAAGGATCAGAATTAAAAGGTTAGTAAAATGCAAGAAAAGGTGTAAAGTTTTAAAGTCAAGTTCTTTGATCGATCTATCAAATATTTCAATTAGCATGCTGCCTAGGTTTATAAAATATTAATGAATAAGTAAATAAATATATAAATGTCTCTTTCCTTTTTGTTTTCCCTAGGATCTGACACCTCCTCCATTTATGTTTATTTCAAGTAAGGTTTATATATATTATTATCCAATGGCATAAAGTGCATTGATGTTGTGGCATCTTTTGATATAATGGAGATTTGGTAACAAATTGTAACTAATTATATTCTCAGCTACGTGTTTTAAAAATCCCATATAATAAATTTAAGCGGAGTCCACTGTACATTGTTTGTTATTCTCATTGGTCTCAGTACCACCCTTATATAAAATACATAAGTTTTGAATGCAGCCTCCCGCACATAAAATAAATAAATGAACAAGAGATAGAAACATGCAGCATACATTAGCAAACTTTACTGTTCTGCTACACAAAGTGCAAATACATAACTGTAAATACAGTAGGGGTTATTGAGAGATATTTCGGTGCTCTTGTTTGCCGCAAATCAGCCAGTTAAAGTCACCGACCCTGAGGTTAATTCAGCATTCACCACAGGGTCCATAGAGTGCGCCGAATCGACCCGCCGAACGCATCTTCAAACTGACGCAAAACAGCTGAAACGATTCGAAACCGCAGAATCGATCCTCAAACTGATGATGACCCTTGGAACAGACTGACTAATCGATACTCAAACCACCAATGACCTGACGAACAGACGACCAGCCACTGGAAAAAGCCAACCAGGGTAAAAAAATATGTATATAAAACTGCAAATTTAAAGTGCGTTTTAAGAAAAACAGCACATTAAAATGCCTGGAAATAATGTATAAGGTCCGTTGAATAACAATAAAAAGGTCTTTTACAGAATAAAAAAGCAGCACGTAAAAAAAAAAAATCGGAATCAAACATTTTGCTGAAAAATTACAGAAAAATTATTTTATAATTCAAAAAAATAAATAGACTTTTTGCTGCAATTGAAAAGAATAAACAGTTGAATAAATATTTAAGAAAATCAGGGATTTTTTTTTACATTGAAATCTATGGGATTCGCCTGCTTAAACCTATCAAATGAAACCACCTAAAATCAAGGCATTTCACTCACATTACAGTGCTGTTCGGCATTCTCTGAATAGATTAACCATTACTTCTCTATGGGGATTTCATTGCTGCCGAAGGTCATCGAATTTTGCTGGCAATTCGCCAATATTTGGTGAATCTCCAGCTTTATAAATAGCCAAATGGCCACGAAATTGCATTGTACGGGGAGATTCACTGATCGGTGCAATTCCATGGCCAATTTGGTGTTCTTTGAATAACCCCTAGTGTCTTGTTCCTTTTTATGCAGAGAAAAACTAACCTTTTAATGTAAACAATAAGCTACTTTTGAGAATGTTTTCTTCCAATACAAGTTAAAAGTATCTGTCATAGATACGGAGTATCTCCATAAGCCATGTCCTGTAACTGTACTAAAACATTTGTGCATTAAATTTCTGTGTATCATAACAAAGGAATGCCTCATATGTTCTCTTACACAGTGGTGTGTGATATTAAACACAGATATAATTTAATTAAAGATTTCTGTGTCAGTGTCTGGCGGTATATATGCGTAAAAGGAATTCATTTTGATATAATTACAGTTTTGATAGATAAAAAATAATGCAAAGATTGAATAATTATGTCTTGTTGATAGACATTATAAATATATCTTCCAGGTAGACATAAAACTGAAAATTGTATTATTAATTATTTATTATCCCCTTCACTATCAAGTGATTTTTGTTGAATTTTTTTTATCATAACATTTATTTGAAACATAGGATGCAAAGTTAACAGTTAAATATAGGATAAAATAGAAGTATTGCACATAGATCGTTGTTCTGAGATAATGTAAGTTTGCTCATTTTTAATTTCTTGTATTTGTTTATCAATTACAGAAATATTGTTGGAATGAAAGATTCTAAACTCAAGATGGTTTCCTTTATCTTGCACAATGTCACATGGGGTCTGCATTATCAGCATACAGGCAGAAATGGCCTGTGTATCAAAAACTGTAACTGTGATGAAGATAAATAATAATAAAAATGTTCAGCACTCCTGCTTATGGGGATTTGTTCAGATCACAATGATATTATTAGCAATGCAGCTTCCAAAAAATACCAGCAAAATATAAAAATAGTATTTGTATGTGGTATAGTGCCTGTATCAGTAAATTACAGTAAAACATCTGTACTGTAGAGCAGGGGCGTACCTAGGGGGTGGGGGCGGCCTGCACAGGGTGGCACCACCCCCTAGGGTGACACTAATTTTTTTTTTTTTTTTTACTTTTGCAAAGTATTTTACCAGGAAGGATACATTGAGATTTCACTAATTTTCAAGTATGTCCTGGGTAGGCAAGGCCTAGGCTTGCACTTTCCAGGGGGCAGCAAAAAACCTCACCACTAAAGGGGTTACTCACAGAGCACCGAAATGACACCAACATTTTGGTATTCTGTTGTTCCCTGCACTTCAGGGAATAACATTTCCCCACCCTGCAGTGAATTCACCATTCACCGCAGGGTCCCCAAAGTGCAGGGAGTCGGCCACTGAATGCTGTCACTGCAAACCCATGACCTGCTGTTTTCAAAAAAACTACTGAACGAAAATGTCTGGAATTTACATATAAGATCCTATGATTAATAATAAAAAGTTCTGTTACAGAAAAAAGAAAAACCGCTATTAAGAAAAGGGGGGGAAATTTTGCACACACCCATTCTCTGTTCGGCAACTCCAATCCACAATACCAGCCACCCAGCACACACACACAACTCCAATCCACAAAACTAGCCACCCAGCACATACACACAACTCCCATCACACAAAACCAGCCACACACAACACCAGCCACCCACACACACAACTTCATCACACAAACCAGCCACATGTGTACTTTTGTTCATAGCATGAGGATTGATATGTTGTGAGTTTGCAAAATCACTTAAAAATAACTATTCTTCAAAAAGCAATCTACACTCGCCTCTTATTGCACAGCACAGAGGACACATGATCCACCAACAGCAGATTCATAATATATCATTATTATATGTATACATCATGTCCTGCCAGAATGCTATAACTAAAAATATTTTTGAAAACAATAAAGTGCGTTTTTTTTTTTTTTTTTTACATTTTAAAGATGGGGGGTGCCAAATATAAGATCTGCCACAGGTGCCAAATGTTCTAGGTACGCCTCTGCTGTAGAGAGATTTGCACACAGCAGTGAGAGACACCAGACAGAGCTCTCCCTGCATTCTGAACTGTTGCAGGCTGCTGTACTGCAACAGTAATGTATTTGAACTTTTTGTTACAGTGAGGTTTTGGGTTGCTCTATACAGATTATTTTTATCTCTGGGCAGGGTGCCTCGGGAGTTAAGAAACTGGAATTTGTTTCTCCACAGGGGGCTCACTAATTTGTCTTTAAAAATGGATTTTGATATGCTAATGAGTGCCTCTCAATGTTTTACAATCCAGAATTGAGATAACTCAACTCTGGGTGTGACGGGGTTCAGGGCCAAAAGATGCTGCATCACTGTACAAAGATACAATGGGTAATGATAAAACAATTCTACAATACACCAACAGATACAGGAGAAACTGAGGGCTCTTTTGCCATGGAAATTTACGATCTAGAGGTGAAGTGGTGATAAACAGGAGGGGTGGACTGCAGATGTTAATTCAGAGAGAGCTGAGTACGGTTATTGGGTCATCAGATGTTTTTTTTTATGGGGTTGGGTGGCAGGCTTCGCTAAATAGAAGCATCATTATTAGGGAGCGTTTTAAAGAAGCCAGATTATTACATATGAATACAGCAAACAATCTTGATGTTTTCTAAAAACATTGCACAGGCTGAACTTTTAAACCACATCTACTTTAAATGCAGACAAGAAAGGGCTCATTTTTAAATTTAGATGAAAAAGCAGTTACATAGATCTCATATTTGGTGGTCAAATCTACAACTATTAATTGAAAATAAAAAAAGACATGAAACATTTTTTTTAAAAATTATAATGCAATGTGCACAACTCTTTTCAGCTATTACAGCTAAGATCTTCTGTGTACATAACAATTGTTTCAGTGACCATGCGCCGCAAATTAACTAATATGAATGTTAACATCATTTCTTATAATAGATTTCAAAATGCCAAAAAGCTTGTCCCACAAAGCATTTTATATATATATATATATATATATCAATTCTTCAAAAGCTTTCTGGGTTAAATATTTGTCAGATCTCCTTTGCATGACAGTCCTGGCAACTCATTTTTCCCACTTAAAGGGTTAAATTCCACATTGCTCTTATAAGTTTATAAGTCAGCTGTATTATTTCTTAGAGACAGTAGGTGGCAGTATAATGAATCACTGTAAGAAAAAATGTGTCATTTTAGCATAGTCTTTCTTTACAATTGAAGCCATTTATACGGACATAATGTTAACAGCCGTGAATGTAATTGCTGTAATATATTGCGTTCCTTGAATTCATCCAGACTGTTACATATGAATACAGCAAGCAAACGGTTTCATCCTCTATCCTTATATACACCCTTATAAACCATAGATTTGTTTTTCTCAGTTGCAATGCTGTATACAATTTAATGTTCTTTTTCACCCTTTTTTGTTTGACTGTTGAGATCTATCGATCTGTCTGTCTATTTATTCTGAGACCAACTTTGTACAATTTAAAGCTATTTATTAATTTTGGTTATTTGATCTTATGCATTTCATGAACATTTAAAGCTATGAATTACTGGAAATTATTTGTTGTCAGGCAATATTCTTTAACCCCTTCTCTACTATGATCTGATATACTCTATTTTCAAAAGCTCCTGCAAGAGCACAAAATCAAATTATCTCGATCTGGTCATATACTTTGTATTTCTGTATCAACTGTAATATTTCAATGTTCTTGAACCCAGGACATACTTGAAAACGAGAGAAATCTCATTGTATCCTTCCTGGTAAAATACTTTACAAATAAATAAATAAATAATTACAAAGGAATTTAATTTACTGCAAACAACAATTGTTTGCTCATGGATTCCATCATGTTTCCCAAAATTTCAGCACCTTGGATACATCATCCAAGGTGCTGAAACTGGTTGAACGGCTTGGAGACCATTTTTACTTTTACAGAAAGGAGCTCCAGCTGTATTATTATGCTTGTAGTTGCACTTTTTGCCTAGACGGGGGAACCTTCTGCCTGCCATAAAGTTTAGGATATGTAAAATTTATTTTCATTGCAAGTTGTTGTTATTATTATTATCGTCATTTATATAGCGCCAACAGTTTCTGCAGCGTTTTACAATAAACCAAAGGCTACAAGATACATATACACGGACATCTGATGGAAACAAGAGGCGTAGATTGCCCTGCTCATAGGAGCTTACAGTTGAGAGGGAATGGGGTTGAGGAAGACAAGAGGAATTTTACTAGATAGCAGGATCATTAGTGCCAGTGGTTTGGGAACGGTGGGGCCATAGAAGTAGCTTCAATCTTGAGTAAATAGGTGAGCAGAGGGAGGAGTTGCATCAGTGATGTGGTACACTAATCTGAAGAGGGGTTTTGAGGGATTTCTTGAAGGCCTGAAGGTCAGGGGAGAGATTGATAGGACGAGGCAAGTCATTCCACAGGACCGGTACTGTCCTTGAGAAGTCTTAGAGGCGAGAGTTGGCAGTGCGTGTGTAGACCGATGGCAGGTGGAGAGTTGTCTAGTGTTCTAGACGGGACATGCTTGCGGAGTAACGAAGACCTGTAGGGAGGAATTGAGTTATTGAGTGATTTGAAGGTGAGCATCAGTATTTTAAACTGTATCCTGGACCGTACAGAAAGCCAATAGAGGGCCAGACAGAGTGGGGAGGTATGCAGGATGCGTTTGAGAAAAATAAGCCTGGCCCCTGCATTCATTACAGATTGCAAAGGTGCAATATGGGAATTGGGGAGGCCAATAAGGAGCGAGTTGCAGTAGTCAAGTCCTGAAATGACAAGAGCATGAACCAGCACTTTTGCGGTATCTTGTGTCAGAAAGGGGCAGACACGGGCAATGTTTTTGCGTTGAAAGTAACAGGATTTGGTCAATGTCTGGATGTGGGAAGAGAATGTTAAGACAGAGTCAAAAGTGACACCAAGGCAGCGAGCTTGGGGTGTTGGGCTAATGGGCGTTCTATTTACTCATAGAGAGATAGTGTTACAGCCTCAGCCCCCACTGTGCCCCCTGGGGGGTGTGGACAAGAAGGGGGACCACTGGCTGGCTGGGTGTCTCAGCACTTTCTGCTGGCAGATCGGCATCTGAGGGGGCAGGGTCAGGTGTGATTACAAGGAGCCGCAGGCTTTAAAACAGGACTCAAGGCCTTGCCTCATCGCCCTGTTGTGGAGTTTAGTTCATGCACCGTAGGTCCTGTATCTGATAGAATTCCCTGTGATGACCCTGCTTGTATGAGATTCCTGCTCCTGTGTTTGACCAGGCTTGGCTTTGACTAATCTCAAACTCTTTCGTGTGTATTTGTCTGTCTGCATGGTTTAGTGATTTAACACCATGCTGGTTGCTGGGTTGATCACTCGCCATTCGGTTTCTGCATTCCTGACTACCCTGCACCTTGCATACTTCATGAACTGTCGTTCATCATATTATGTCTCTGAGTGTGTCCTAGGCTTTCTGTCGGTCACGAAACCCTCGGAGCCTAAAGGCACTTCAGCTAGTCCTTTGAGTCTCTTGGTTCTTGAATTATACCTGTATTTTGTGCAGTTTCTGTGTTTTCCAAGAAAGTATTGTTGTCTTTAAGGATCCTAACTCCGCTACTCTTGGGAAGCGATATAGCTTCCATTACAGATAGGTGGTATTGGGTTCTACTTGGAGGGAGGAATGACGAGAATTTCAGTTTTGGCAAGATTGAGTTTAAGGAAGTGGGAAGCCATCCAATTTGAGACAACAGAGTGTGACGGAAACCCATTCTCTTACGCCTGTACTGGCTCTCGAGACACCCCCTCGTTGCGGTTAGCCCGGCTACTGGGAACGTGGTCCTCAGTGCCTCGAGCAGCTTGACCCGCTTGCTTCTGCCTGCTGGGAGACCTGGGTTGGCTGGCAGGGATCTGGGCTGAAGTTACAGCAGCTTCTAGGGATCTGCAGCCTTTCGATCTCCTGACCTGTAGCCTCGATGTTAGGTCAGTCTTTCAGATTGCCGCTCTGTGCCTTCTGTTGGTGAGTGTAGAGGAATAGTGCAGAGGAATAACACACCAGACAAGCTGCATGTATCAATCAAGAACTATATACTTTACTGAGAAAACCATACCAGTATTTATGCTCAGGTTCAACAGGGATCATTTACATAAACCAAACCACGAACATTGACTTACTGGAACTCTAATTACATTAGGTCAGTTATCACACACCTCATTTACATAATTCATTGTTCCAATAAATCTGATTGGGACAGTGTTTGCTAGACAAGGGTAAATTCATGACTCCTCAAACATGTAAACAATAAACAAAGAGAAAAGCCTTCTTGCATAATCACACATTACTCAAACATTCCACACAAAAGAGGGGATTGAAAATTACCTAATAGCTGCAACTTCAAAACACATCTCCAAGTTTACATTTACATACAGTAATAAAAGTACAGTTAAACTAAAACCAAGCATTTTACAGTACATTAAACACCACACAATATAAATGAGCATAAAGTCTGCTTCTTTTGGGGATTCCGCCATAGAAATAAACAGTCATGGTGGTTGAAGCGGGGAGTGTTATGCCAGTTCCATGACACAGAGAGACAGTCAGTGACTTGATCCAGGAGAGCTGGAGAGAGATCAAGGGAGGAGAGGTAAATTTGAGTGTCATCAGCATATAGGTGGTACTGGAATCCAAAGGAGCTGATCAGTTTTCCTAGAGAGGCATTGTAGACTGCCAGGAGGAGGTACTTCCTGCAAGTGAGTCACTAAATGATTGTTGTGAAAGGTAGGTAGGTAGCGAAACATGAAAGAACAGTTACGTGTTTAGTAAAGTAGTGTATTTTATTGTAGAAACATTGCGAGTTGCGTGTTATATTTAAAGTAGTGTATTTTTCAGTAGAGGTTTGTACAGTAGTAGATTGCATATACTCTGTAAAATAGTGTATTATACTGGGGCATTGCAAGTTGTGGGTTGTAATTAAGAAAAATAATTTTAAACTAAAGGCATTGCAAGTTGTGGGTTTACTGTACAATACTGTTTTAGGGTAGAGACATTGAGAAACATAGAAACATAGAAACATAGAAAAATGTCGGCAGATAAGAACCTTTCGGCCCATCTAGTCTGCCCAATTACATGGATACTTAACCTGGATTTATCTTTTGTTTAGGATAGCCTTATGCCTATCCCATGCTTGCTTAAATTCAATTACTGTTTTGGCCTCTACCACTTCTACTGGAAGACTGTTCCATGTATCCACACACCCACTCAGTAAAAAATGCTTCCTGATGTTACTTTTAAACTTTGCCCCTCTAATCTAAGACTATGTCCTCTTGTTTTGCTATTTTGTTTCCTTTTAAATATACTCCCTTCCTCTACCTTGTGGATTCCCTTTACGTATTTAAATGTTTCTATCATATCTCCTCTGTCTCGTCTTTTTTCAAGCTGTACATGTTAAGATCATTAAGCCTTGCTTGGTAACTTTTCTCCTTCAAGCCGTACACCATTTTAGTAGCCCTTCTCTGAACTCTCTCTAAGATGTCTATATCCTTCTGGAGATACGGTCTCCAGTACTGCACACAGTACTCCAAGTGAGGTCTCACCAGTGCTCTGTACAGTGGCATGAGCACTTCCCTTTTCCTACTGCTAATACCTCTCCCTACACAACAAGCATTCTGCTAGCATTTCCTGCTGCTCTATTACATTGACTACTTACCCTTAGATCCTCTGAAATAATGACCCCTAAATCCCTTTCCTCAGATGTTGAGGTTAGGACTGTATCAAATATTCTATATTCAGCCCTTGGGTTTTTACGTCCCAGGTGCATTATCTTGCACTTATCCACATTAAAACTCAATTGCCACAACTCCGACCATTTTTTTAGTTTACCTAAATCATTTGTCATTTGGCTGATCCCTCTAGGAACGTCAACCCTGTTGCAAATCTTTGTGTCATCAGCAAAAATACATACTTTTCCATTAATACCTTCTGCAATATCACTAATAAAAATATTAAAGAGAATGGGTCCAAGTACTGACCCCTGAGGTACCCCACTGGTAACAAGACCTTGCGCCGAATAAACTCCATTTACCACAACCCTCTGTTGTCTGTCACTCTCAGCCACTGCCTAATCCATTCAACAATATTGGAATCCAAGCTCAAAGATTGAAATTTATTGATAAGCCTTCTATGCGGAACAGTATCAAAAGCCTTACTGAAATCTAAATAAGCAATGTCTACTGCACCACCTGTGTCTATTATTTTTGTTACCCAATCAAAAAAATCAATAAGATTAGTTTGGCATGATCTCCCTGAGGTAAACCCATGTTGTTTCTGATCCTGTAATCTATATGTTTTTAGATGTTCAACAATCCTTTCCTTTAACATGGTTTCCATTAATTTCCCCACTACTGACGTAAGACTAACTGGCCTATAGTTCCCCGATTCCTCCTACTACCCTTCTTGTAAATGGCCACAACATTTGCTAATTTCCAGTCTTCTGGGACGACTCCTGTTAACAAGGATTGGTTAAATAAATCTGTTAACGGTTTTGCTATTACATCACTGAGCTCTTTTAATAATTTAGGATGGATCCCATCAGGCCCCATTGACTTATTTGTCTTTACTTTAGACAGCTGCTTTAGAACCTCCTCCTCTGTAAACTCATATGTAAATGTCTCTTTAGTGTTCTCTCCTAACTGAGGTCCCTTTCCTTCCTTTTCTTCTGCAAAGACTGAACAAAAATATTCACTGAGGCAGTCAGCGAGACTTTTATCCTCTTCTACACACCTTCCTTCCTTTGTTTTTAATCTAACTAATCCTTGTTTTACTTTTCTTTTCTTGTTTATGTATCTAAAAAATGTTTTGTCCCCCTTTTTTACTGACTGAGCTATTTTCTCTTCTGCGTGTGCTTTGGAAGCTCTTATAAATTGCTTTGCCTCTTTCTGCCTAACCTTATAGGTTTGTCTATCTTCTTCACGCTGAGTTTTTTTATAATTATTGAATGCTATCTTCTTGTTCTTCACTATTTTGGCCACTTCTGCAGAGTATCACAGTGGTTTCTTCCCTTTTTTGTTTTTGCTAACAAGCCTAATGCAATTGCCTGTGGCCTTCAATAATGCTTCCTTTAAATAATCCCATTTCTCCTGGACTCCCTTTAGACTCCTCCAGTCTGATAATGACTCCTTCACACAAAATCTCATTTTAGAAAAATCTGTTTTTTTAAAGTCTAAAACTTTTGTTTTTGTGTGGTGCGGCTCCATCCCTGTTCTTATATTAAACCATACTGACTGGTGATCACTAGATCCCAAATTTTCACCTACAACAACGTCCGATACCAAACCTCCATTTGTGAGTATTAAATCCAATATGGCCTCTTTACGGGTCGGCTCCTCAACTACTTGTGTTAGAGATAATCCCAGTAAGGAGTTTAGAATATTTGTACTCCTGGTGCACCCAGCTATTTTGGTTTTCCAGTTCACATCAGGAAGATTAAAGTCCCCCATGATAATAACTTCTCCCTTCATTGCCATTTTGGCTATTTCCTCAACCAGCAGATTATCTAGCTCTTCTACTTGCCCAGGGGGTCTATAGATCACCCCTACACGAGCTACTGTATGATTGCCAACTGTTAACGTAACCCAAACTGAGTTATGGGTTATAGTGTAAAAGTGCAAGTCTTACTGTATGAACATTGCAAGTTAATTTTTTTATATCAAAATGACTGTTTACTGTAAAATTAGTTAAAATGGATATTTATATAAAATGGATTGTTTATATAAAAAAGGTTTTACTACAAATTGAGTGTTTATGTAAAAGTACACACACCAATAAAAATACAAATCATACCAGTCAACCCACAACTCACATTGGCCCTGCTGTAGAAACCCAATGTTTTCAGTAATCTCTCATTTTTATGTAAAACACAAATTTTTACAATACATATTTTTCAATAAAACACACTTTTTATATAAAAATTTTGGCCCCATTGCGCGCAAATGCGCTTTTGCGCGAGGACAAAACCATTTGTGCGGAACGTCGCAGTACGACGTTCACGCAAACTTTGCGTGTTATCGTCTTCCGCGATTGACCCAGCGCGAGCGCAAGTTCGTGCGCGCATCCTATTCTTAACATTGTGAGCGCAAATGCGTCAGTGCGGATGGGATTACAATCTTCGCGCAAAGTCGTGCGAGCAACGTTTGCGCGAATTTTCGGAACGTCTTTGAAAACTTGGTGTTAACTGCAAATATGATAGTTGTGGCCGAAACGAAATAACTCAGGAGTAAAAAAAATACAGCACAGTACAGTTACACATTCTACACATACCCAGGAATAAAAAATTAACAATTTGTCAAAAAAGTTTTTTGCTGCAGCACATATACGCAGATTGACTTTGACAGGCGCAACAACCTAACTTTAGAAAATGGTAGTTCTTAATTCTGATTGGCTGAATCCCGTGAAAAAACAGTCTGCCCACAGATTCCTGCATGCAATGTTCATTTGCGCACGAATTTGTGCGTCAGATTTGCGCACGAAAAAACATGAAGGCTGAAAAATGCGCTCGGATCGGAATGCCGCGTTAATTTTTGCGCGATAATGGTTTTTTACGTGCGCAAAAAAAATGCGCTGCGCGAGCGCATTTGAAGCATGAAATAGGGGTCTTACTTTGTAGTAAAGCACTGTTTGTTTTTTTAAAAAATATTTAGGGCCATATTACATACTTGGTGCTAATTTAACCAGAGCTGTTGTAAACTTCCCAGAGCCAGTATAGCCTATACATGTTTTAAGTTTACAACAGCTCTGGTTAAGTTAGCACCAAGTATGTAATATGGCCCTTAATTGGCAATGTCTACACAGTAAAACTCTTTACACTGTAACCCATTGCTCACTATGGGCAGTAATACAAAGCTGGTGCTAACGTAACCAGAGCTGTTGTAAACTTAACAGCTCCATAGGCTATAATGGCTCTGGTAAGTTTACAACAGCTCTGGTTAAATTAGCACCAGCTTTGTAACATAGCACTATGTCTCTACTCTAAAATGCTCTATTGTAAAACCATGCCCAGATTAACATATGGGCTACTGGAGTTGGAGTGCATGCCCCATGGCTTGAAATAATCCGATGACAGGCTGTGAGAGGTCATGCAATCCAACAGACTGTTTATAAAGGTTGCAAAACAGTGGACCTATTCAGCTCTGGTATCAGCCAGCTTGTTTTCCTAAATGTCTATACAAAAACACATTCAGTCCAATGCTCTACTCCCACTATTCCTGGACAGCAATGTACAATGCTAGTAGTCAGCACCCTACAGTGTGGTGAGCACTGCAGATCTCAAGACAGCTTGTTTCATGCAGGGTTGGGTGAAGTTGATTAGTCCATTACCCAAGTGACATTGCAACTGTGTATCCTCATTTAATGAGGTTATATGTGAAATATGTTCACAGATAGTTTATTTTTATTTTCAGTTCATAACATCTTTGCATGGAGATTTTTATTTCCCTTTTGGAGGTATAGTATAGTAGATCCTTTGTACACAGAGCAGAATATAAGCATGGGATACTTAGCCTCTGCCAAATGTATACTTGTAGCAATGTAGCCCTCATGAGCTCTGTATGGTTAGTATTTTCTCAGGAAATACAGTATATATATATTTAAATGAATCAAATTGAATTCAAAGCTCATTTAGCACAGTGAAAGTGACCAAATGCATTTTTTCTTCTGCGTTTCCTGTTCTCTCCATTCTTCCTTAATTCTGTAATCCTGTGCATATTTTTGTCACCTAGTGTCCCTTATACTATTTTAATACAATGTCCCTGTTCCTATCAATCTCCCTATCACATAATTTTTTGGACACTGAGGCTGCCTCTGCTTAAAAATAAACAAGGGTTGAAAAGCTTTCTGGTCCTCTGGTCTGTCATCTGTTGTTGTAATGGAATTCCTCAGGCATTCTGTTTAACATTGAAATATTTTCTCCTATTGGGAACATAATCCTAACTGTATTATGCATGTACAGCATCAGCTTATACCTTGAGAACCCCCTTCCACCACAAATAAATTGTACCTCTAAAAATCTCCAATTAACTCAGATTAATTTCTGTTTCACAAAAAGCACCATGATATATCTGTATCATGTATATACTTAAGTAATTAATTCATTAACAGCATTAAGTAAAGTTAAGGTCATGAAAGTAAATTGTAGAATATAACATAATTGTAAAGTTCTGAGTTATAACAAAGCACTAATGTTATTATAGATTTGGCCTGGAAAATAGCCATAAGGTGAGCAACCTCCTGACTCAGGGAGAGTCATCCTTCAACTTGAAGATGAGGAAAAGAACAACTGTGGGGGAAAACTCTAAGGAACCATGGCATGAAAGACTGCCCTTCCATCTGGACATTATGGGGTTAATGTAAAGTTTCTATGAAACAAGGACTTGCTCAGTTGAAGGGGGGATTGATTACAAAGGCAAAATAGAGAGACAAACACCTATACACATAAATATATATAAAGACAGATATGTATAGACATACAGATAGATGTAAATTTATAGAAAGAGAGATATGAATAGACAGAGACAGAGTAAAAATACATATAAAAACAGACAGACAAGCCTCCCAGCACTGCACATGCAAAGCTTAAGGGATGTCATCACAGACTAATCTCTTTTAAAGTTTATATGAATAGCAATGCTAAATATATTACTCACAGCTAGAACCTCCAAAGCTCAAAGTTCTTATTAAAGTAGTCAAGTTCCAAGTGTTCAGACACATCCAAATGAGGCAATGCTCTTTACATGGGAGAGGGGATATGGGTGAAGCTCTGTCAGAGCCTCAGATGTGTCGGAGCGGTAATAGAATGTTCAGAAAGTCATAACAGCATCTACCTGAATGACATCAGTGAAGCTGGCCATATTGCAACAGAGAAACTGTCTGCATGACATCATAGAATGCCATGGTTTTTAATAAACAACAAAGGGACCATTGGGGTGGGGGCCAGGAGAAGAACAATTAATATAAAAAGGGGATGGTTGTACAAGTGGGATCTACACTATCACTAAACATTTTCTAACAATAGAAAATAAAACATCACATTCTTAAAACCCTTGCATTCTGTTTCCTTTACATGGCATGAGGCTTTATGGAGCAGTTACTTGTAGACCAGTATTAACTCCCCATCTTCAATGTCTGTTAATCTGTCACGGTATGTCACTGGGGTGGCAGCGCAGGTACAGGGGGGCCTGAGCCCAGTATGCAGGGGTAGCTGGTCTGGCGTAGGTGGGTCTAAGGAATGGAGGACAGGCGGAGGCAGACCAGGTAGATTATTGCAGGGTGATGGGAACTGTTGATGGAGGATCCAGAAGGTAAGGTGAGATATCAGGGACAGGTATCCAGATAGGGTACAGGGTAGGCCGAGTTAGCTGAGTGGGGGATAACACACAGGTTCAGAGCAGGGAGTAACACTTCTCTTCACCATGCAATGAGCAACGATAATGGAGCATGGAGCAGAGGGGGTGTGGAACCTTTATTCAGACACAGGGGTGTAGTGTGTGTGTGTTAGGTGGATTAACTGTTTGTAAACTAAACACTGACACTGAGCAGAAGGGTAGCACCTTTCATGCAGCTGCCATTTGCACGAAATGATGCAGGGATGGATCCTGGCAGTCACAGTTCCTGACATAACCTGTATACTCCGCTTAAAGCGACAATACCACCATAAAATGAAATGTCTTTATTTTGTTATTTTGCTGATATCTTACATGTGCTTTGTTTTTCTCTTGTATGTTTAGATAGGAAAATATTTTACTATATATATGTGTTATTTGGTGCATCCTTTTTGTGATCTCCTGTGTTGTAAATTGCCATATTGTAAAAGCTGCATTTCACATTATAACCCACATTTACAATAACACCCGTATTTTTACTTCAATCCCTTCCATGTGGGTGACGTGTGGGGGGGCATCCTGCATATTTTTCACTGTGTGCAGAGAACATCCGCCACAGGTCATGGGGTCTGCGCAGGAAAGAGGGAGACCCTAGCCACACGGGATGGAGTCCCGGGGCAGTCTGACTTCTTTGAATCAAACCGTGCCTGTCAGGGATCAGTGCCTGTATGTGCGTGTAACATTACCTGCATGTGGGCAGGTACTTAAAAAGTGCTGCCTTGTGCCTTCAGTCAAACCAGCACATTCATGATTAATCAGTCAAACACCAAACACACACCACACCCTCCTGTCTGGTAATAAAAGAGTCACTCAACCTGACTTTGCATTGAGAGTCATACCATACTAGTGGACTCACTCCTGTATCTGTATTCCTACCCAAAGGAATGCCCTGTGTATCCCCGCACACTGGGCTCAGACCCCCTGAACCTGGGTCCCACTATGGCATATGCCAGGTGCCACCCTGACAGAATGCAAAGTCCACCTACTGAGCCCGCAGGGATCCTACCCATTCTGGACAATTTGGCCTACCAGCTATGTGTTATGCTGGAGGATATTTGCGCCATAATGGACACTCTAAGGTAGTGTTTCTCAAGTAGTTCTCAAAAGTGGGTCGCGACCAGGGGCGGACTGGGTCGCGGGGCAATTGCCTACAGGCCTCTCTAATGCCTGGGACCCGCTGATGCATCATACCTGCAGCAGCTGGTCCCAGGCGGTACAGCTACCTGTACCTCCCTCACCAATGGTGCTTTCCCATTGGTCCAAGCTATTTCATTGCTTTCAGTGCCTCTCTGAGAATGTAGGTTCAGGAAGTAGGCAGTGCCAGACGCAAGCTGTAGTCTTCTCAATCTCTTGACCAGCTTGAGTTTACGCGAATAGTGTAACGTTCAGGTATGCAAATTGCATAGGCTCAAGGAGGGCAGGCTGCCGCTGCTGTAAAGAAATAAAGTGTGCATTGTCAGAGACGGATGGCGAGGGAGCGCGGAGCAGGTGAGTTTAAGTTTTTTATAATATTTTATTATTCATTTAGTAGTGATTTAAATTAGTTGCTTTGTCTACCATCACCCCAGACTTTGAGACATTTATTAAGAGCAAGAAGCATCCTCAGTTTTCCCTTAAGTTCTAATTCATTTCATAAGTTTCAATTACAGTTGATTTTATTGGGTTTTTGCCTCAACAGCACTTTCGTTTTCACTAGTTCTGTGATTATTGCACTATCCATTTTGGAAAGAATCCCTGTTTATTTACAAAACTGTTTAAAAAGTGCATACATTGTAGAATGTTGCACACGTTGTTTTGTGGAATAAATTATGTTTCAGAAATTCAATTATTTTTGGGTCGCGACTTAATGTCCAAGGACAATTGTAGGTCCTGAGGGTCCACAGGTTGAGAACCACTGCTCTAAGGAGCACCCTCCCAAGGTGTATGTTCCTCCAGGGAAGAAAACTAAAGGCCCGCTAACTCCAGAGTAGGGATGAGCTGTTCGGTTCTATCTGTTCGGAATAAAAAACAACCAAGATGTAGCGCTGATCGTATATGTATGGAAAATCGCTCAAACACTTAAATGGTCCTTGTTGCTCAACCATCAAAAGAAGAAATCAGGAAGAAGAAGTAGAAGGGGAGGAAAGAGAATATCTCAAAGAGAAAAGAGGACATCGATAGATACTGTGGGCATCTTCAATCTTAGTGGAATTCCATTGCAAGAGGGAGAAATTCAAGTTTTACAAAAAGGTCTAAAATTTGCTCCCAGTCAAAATTTAAATAAATTTAATCTGTATGTAGATATACAAAAGTTCAAACGGAAGTTATGTTTAAAAAAATATTTTAGCAGAACTCCTTTGGAAAGAACACCAGAGACTGGAAAATTTACCTCCCTAAATAATGCCACCACTTTCTATCCTAGGAACATGTTATCTGATCCCATTAAAGCCTTTGAAAATATAGTATTGGCAGAAGTAGAAAAAATCCCAACTAAATATGGTAAACAGAACCTCACTAAGAAAGAGAGAGAGGCCCTCACGTCCTTAAGTAAAAACGATAAAATGGTGATTAAACCCGCAGATAAGGGGGGGGGATAGTTATTCTGTCGGTTGATAAGTATCACAATGAAGCTATTAGGATTCTCTCTGATGTTGAGACCTATAAAATAATCAATCGGAACCCCACTCGAGATTCAGGAAAATATTAAAACCTTGGTGGAGAAGGGAATGACCTCTGGAGTTATCAATGAGAAGGAAAATCAATATATTATAGTTAAATTTCCTATTACTCCATTGTTCTATTGGCTACCTAAGTTGCACAAAAATGCTAATAATCCTCCAGGCCATCCAATTATAGTGGGTATTGAGTCTACTACTAGCCACCTATCTAGGTACATTGACACCATTCTTCAACCTTTAGTTAAGGCTGTACCATCTTACCTTAAGGATAGTATCAGTATTCTCCAGATACTGCAAAATGTGGTTTGGGAAGATGAGTTTATTATGGCTACTTGCGATGTTCAATCGTTATATAGCATAATACCTCATGTTAGAGGTGCTGATGCAGTTCGGAAATTTCTGACAAATGATCAATCGATCTCTAGTGAACATACTGATTTTGTCTTAGATGGTATTGAATTGATATTGAGTTCTAATTTTTTCCGGTTTGAAGATCAGTTCTTCCTCCAGATAAAGGGCATTGCGATGGGGACCAGGTTTGCGCCCAGTTACGCCAATTTGTTCATGGCGGACTGGGAAAACCAGTTCGTTCATGGAAGGCGTGACTGGGCGCAGAGCCTGGTCTTCTATAAAAGATACATCGATGATATCCTAATCATATGGAAGGGAAGTGAGGAATCCCTCCAATCCTTTTTTCATGAACTCAACTGTAATGATTGGGGTATTATTTTGGATTGCGATACGAGTAAATTATCTGTAAACTTTCTAGATTTGAATATATACATTGAAAATAACAGTATCAAAACTAGAACCTATTTTAAGCAAGTCGATGTGAATAGTTATATCAAACAGACTAGTTGCCATGCCCAGCATTGGCTAAAAGGTGTCCCTAAAGGACAGTTTAAGAGAATAAAGCGCAACTGTACAGAAGATGCCCAATACACTCAACAGGCTAACAAATTAAAGTTGGATTTTGTGGCCAAGGGATATAGGGAGGAAGCCCTAGATCCCACTATTGAGGAGATTAAGGCACTAGACAGGAAGGTGATTCTACAGTATAAACCTATTAAATTGGGGAAGAATAATGACATCATGTTCATTTTGGATTATAATATATATACGAAAGAAATACACCATATCATTAGGAAAAAATTGGCCCTTGCTTAAACGTGATCCATTATTGAAAGACCTCATTGGAGATACACCCAAATTGGTAAATAGGGGAGCCACAAATTTAAAAAAAGTTTTGGTTAAAAGCCATAAAAATCCACAGATAAACGGTAATTTATTCAATCTGAAAGAAGGCTTCTACCGTTGTGGGTCATGTCCAACATGTACTAATTTGAAACTAAATAAGTCAATTATTTCCGATTTTACGTATAATGGCAAAACATATAAGATTAGGGGGGTCATCACCTGTAGGACCAAAAATTTTATCTACAAACTTACATGTCCCTGTGGCCTACATTATGTGGGCCACACTAAAAGGCCACTAGCCACTAGAATTAGGGAGCATATTGACAACATTTCGAGGGGTCTAACTACTCATTCAGTCTCAGCCCACTTCAAAAATGTGCATGGACAATCTCCAGAGGGCATGTGTTTTATGGCCATACAAAAAGTCATCCCACATTGGAGAGGAGGGGACTTTAATAAAAAAAATCATTGTATGGAAATGAGGTGGATTTACACTTTAAACACATTGATTCCCTCAGGTTTAAATAGTGATTTTGAGTTGTGTCATTTCTTGTAATCTCTCTATATATAGATCCACCCATGGTCATGGATGGTCTGGTATTGTTTTCAAGTATTCATGTAGGGGATGAGTTGTCCTCCTCCCATGTTTAGATTGTATATATGTGCGTTCTGCAGGGGGCAGAGCTCAACCATCCCCTGCATTGCACTCGATCTGTCTTCAGTACCGGAGTGTTGGGTATGCGCATGTGGGTGTTTAATCCTATGGGCGACCCCCATTTGGTGGCATTTTGTCCATTTTTGATCTAAGTCTTTAGGACGTGATCCTTCCCCCTCCTCGAGCCTACTACGCAAGCGCGCACTTTCGATTCGTGGTGGGGAGGAAGTATGAGGAGAGGGTCATCACTGTATTCATGCGCCCATACCAATACCCGGTTTTTTGGGGGTGTACACATGTGGGTACCTCACCCAAAGCCTGTATGTGACCCCCAATCTGGTGATGTTGCTTCTGTTTTGCTTTTTGTTTTTATTTATGGTTCCGGTTTCCGGATGGGATCCTTTCCTCGCCTTGAGTCTATTACGCTTGCGAGCGCTTTCAATTCGCGGCAGAAAAGGAGTATGAAGAAAATGTTGTTTTTTTAATAAAAAAGCGCTCGTTTTGTTTAATACTTATTGGGGTATAAAGATCCAAATGCATGGGAATGTATCATCTATATAGGGACATACTTATATTGATTAGGTTATCTAATGTGAATAACACCCTCAATGGAGGTAATTTGTGTTAATTTGTGTTACTTCCTCTTTTCAAATACTGAATTTGGATTGGGTAGAAGAAAAAGAAAGTCTCTCTCTCATTGGATATACCAATTTTCCCGCCAAAAAGTGTAGGGGGATTGGCTAAGGATTAATGAATATGGCTATTTAAACCAGTATATGAGTTTTTTAAACAGCAGCCAGCTGAGGAAACCTTTTGATATATTATCTACTTTGGCGAAACGCGTCCTGGCTTTTTGTTTTTTGTTTTTATTTGTTATTAAATATTTTTATTCATTTAAAAGCAATTTATATTGTGCCTTTCATGGCAACAAGTGCCTTCACATCGTAACCCTTTTGTGGAATTGTGCAGGGTTGGACCCTGCGGTCCAAAAAATCTAAATGATATAAATCTGGTACAGGCGTGAGTGCTGTCAGAGCAGTTCAGATATGAAAATTCTATATTTCGCAGGACTGTTTAAATTTGGGGCCAGGAATTGCTTCACACAGGCAATTCTGTGCGGCTAAAATGTTACAAGCTAAGTTCGTTGTCTTTACGCAAACAAGGGAAGAAAGCTCCATTGTTCAGAAACTGTCCTAATTAATTCTGGCTGTAAAAAAGAATTGATATGGTAAACCGCATTGCTTTGATCTAAGGGAACAATGGGCAGCCGACCTTAACCTAGTGTGTATATTCCAGGGCATTGTGTTTATTTGGTCAGATCTAAGATCTGAAGCCATATAACCCTTGGACAATGGGTTGCCCAACCTGTAGAATAAAAAAACCCAGAAAAGGTTAAATGACCTGAACAATCAGTTTGTAATGCTATAATACAGCACTGTTATGATCTCTAACACTATATGGTATTTGAATATTTAATTTATGTGGTCAGTTATAATAGATAATCTTTGTATCTTATAAAAGATAGAGGCCATACCACATTTAATTGATTATTACATAACAAATGTCTTCTGAATTAACATTTATAAAACAGATTAAGTCTGTTAATTATGAATGAATTCTAAGGAATATAGCACGAATGAATGAATGCATGCACGCCGTGGCGAAGTATGCCGGCGATTCAACAATAGAAATAATATTGATATTATTAAATAAATCTATGGAGTCCCGGGATATAGGATAAAATGACCCCCAAACCATTAAAAGACTGGCCACATAAATAAATTAATTCCTGTAGAAGGTTGATGGTTGATCTGAGGTCGCCATCTGCTGGCCAGGTAATATAACACCTGGACAGACCCCTGGAGTTAATGAATATATATATCCTCCAATCAAATGAGGCCACATAGTGATGGGATAGAGCTAAAACTGGGCGGGAAACCACTATATAGAGGGGGTACTCCAGAGAAAAAAGAAGAAAAAGAGACCCTGAAAGAAAGACGCGACTACACCCTAATCTTACACCATTCTATCTTCACTACCAGATGGTAAAGTATAACTGAATAACTTGATATCTATTTTCTTATTGCATAGCCTTATTTTAGATGTCCATCACAAATTAAAGGAATATAAATGAATCATTTTGCTGTTGAAGCCTAAACAGTAGAATAGTATCAGCCTTTCCGCTCTACTGCAGACGAGCGCTAAGGGAGAAACTATTACGGCTGCCTACTTGCGCCATAATTTAGTGAAATTATTTCTATTCCAAGAATACTGGATGTGGACATCTAAAGACCAATTGTGTACCCATAGTGAGATACGCTGGAACCGTGAAATAGTTTTTATATATCAAGTGCCATCAGCCCCATTAGTAAAACGAACATAACCCCTTTCATATACATTTTGCAGCCCCTTTTGATCGAATGCATGTAAATCATTAGGAAGCTTTGGGTTAACGTATATTGAATAAAGTTCTGTGATTGATCTGTGGAAGAGATAGTCTACCTATCGAGTGTGTTATGTATCTCCCTGAAGGAAGTTGCATTTAGTGAATAGGCCCCCACAATAATAAAATGTGCTGCAGGTGATGCCCAGTAACTAAGTTTTTTTTTAGCCAGGTTGAGGATTGGTTTATAATGTGAAACGTTCAAGTAAATAGAATGGAACTTGGTGTTTAAGAACTGAGGCATGTATATATGTGGTGCGGTCTATAAACCTAAAATATTTGTCCATTAGATTGTTGCGTGTCGCAGTATCGCTACTAATCACAATCTATAATTACTTTTGAACTTGCATCTTGCTAATCCGTTAATAACATATAATTGTATGAAACTTGACGTGTGAATAAATTTTGGTTTGAATTGTTTTACAATTACGCAGTCTCATATCATCTTTATTGATTTTATTGTGTCTAAAAATATCTAGATAGCATCAAAAGAACTCGGGATAACGCGCTATATATTTGTTAAGACGTATATTCATTGATTGGTTATTAATCCTTATTTTAAGGGTAAAATACCAAATTATACCACTGGTATTGGAGGCACTGTCAATCATATATATACATATATATATATAAAAAAAGTAAAATACACGTCATAATTAATATATCCCTGACCTATTAAAGGAGTCAAAAATCTCACAGTGCACCCAAATATTGTGCCTTTCATGGCAGCAAGTGCCTTCACACCGTAACCCTTTTGTGGTATTGTGGAAGAGTGCAGGGTTGAACCCTGCGTTCCAAAAAATTTAAATGATATAAATCTGGTACAGGCGTCAATGCACCCAAAAATTGTGCCTTTCATGGCAGCAAGTGCCTTCACACCGTAACCCTTTTGGAGTATATCGGAAGAGTGCAGGGCTGGACCCTGCTTTCCAAAATTTAAAATGATATAAATCTGGTACAGGCGTCAGTGCAGCCAAATATTGTGCCTTTGGTGGCAGCAAGTGCCTTCACACCATAACCCTTTTGTGGTATTGTGGAAGAGTGCAGTGCTGGAGATTTTGTGAATGCAGAAGAGGACATCCCCTATCTATTCCATTACTTCAGCATCAGGGGATTGATAGCTGCTGATCCAGAACTGATTAATTTTTATAAATGTCAGCCGGTCTACAGAGTCGGTGGAGAGATGCACTCTTTTGTCTGTGACAAAACCTCCAGCGGCACTGAACGTCCTTTCAGAAAGCACGCTGGATGAAGGGCAAGCTAGTAGCTGCATAGCATATTGGCTAAATTCTGGCCAGTGATCCAATCTCAACACCCAGTAAGCCAGTGGATCATCTGCTGGAAAGGTATCCAGGTCTGCCATTGCCCCTAGGTAGTCCTGCACCATACGGTGAAGACGCTGGCAATGGTTGCCTACATTTGACGTCCCTGGGCGTCGTGGACTAAAATTTTTTAAAAAGGCATCAGTCAAGCGGCCCCGGCCTTCACCACTATTCCTCTGATCATCCGCAGCCTCAGAAGCACCTGTGTCATCACTTGGTAACCTACCAGTGCCTGGAAAGGTTTTACACAAGTGTCTCTTTAGAGCATACTCAAGTTTTTTCATCCTGTGCTCCCTCTGTGCGGGCAGGATGAGCTCTGCAACTTTACCCTTGTATCGTGGAACAAGAAGGCTTGCCAACCAGCAATGATCCCTCTCCTTGATAGCACGAATCCTGGGGTCCTTTACCAGGCTTTTCAGGATAAGGGAGCACATGCAGCATAGGTTAGAGGTGGCATTAGCTTCCGAGTCTTCCTGGTCAATGAGGATGACCCATCATGCACTTCCTCCTCCCAGCCACATACTAGTCCTTGTGTTTCTGGGCACACAAAACCCTCCCTTGAGGAATCCCCACCTTCAATGCCCCCACTACTTAAATATTCCTCCTCCTCCTCATCCTCCTGCTGTCTGATCTGAGGAGGACCCGCTGGAATGCTGTCTGCGGAAACACTGGGGCCTTGAGAGCTAGGGAAGGCCTCTTCTTCCACTCGCTGCTCTGCCTCTAGAGCCACATCTATAATTCCCTGCAGAGTGCACTCCAGCAGGAAACGTAAAGGAATTGTGTCACTGATGCATGCACTGTCCCTGCTCACCATCCTCGTTGCCTCCGTAAATGGTGACAGTACAGTGCATGCATCCTTGATCATCAGCCACTGCGGGGGGAAATAAACAAGTTGACCTGAACCTGTCCTTGTGCCATACTCACACAGGTAGTTGTTGATGGCCCTCTGCTGCTTGTGCAGACGCTGCAGCATTAGTAATGTCGAGTTCCACCTGGTGGGCATGTCACAGATCAGACGGTTTGTGGGAAGGTGGAATTCTCTTTGAATTTCTGCCAGGCGAACACTTGCTGGGAGTGACCGTCTGAAGTGGCTGCAGACTTTTCTAGCCTGGCTGAGAAGCTCTGCCAGCCCTGGGTACCTGGTTAGGAAATGCTGTACCACCAGATTTAGGACGTGTGCTAGGCATGGTACATGCGTCAACTTACCCAGGCGTAGGGCGGAGAGAAGGTTGCTGCCATTATCACAGACGACCATTCCCAGCTCAAGCTGGCCTGGTGTTAACCATCTCTGCACCTGCCCCTGCAGAGCTGACAGAATTTCTGGCCCAGTGTGGCTCCTGTCCCCTAAACAAACCAGCTCAAGCACAGTATGGCATCCATTTGCTTGAGCCATTGCGTAG
Organism: Leptobrachium leishanense; assembly: GCA_009667805.1. Lineage (NCBI taxonomy): Eukaryota > Metazoa > Chordata > Amphibia > Anura > Megophryidae > Leptobrachium > Leptobrachium leishanense. The sequence goes on along the minus strand of CM019065.1, from coordinate 208,270,058 downwards.
CCCCTGTCACGCGTCGGATTAACTGCCACTTCGCCAGAGACACAGAAGGATGAGGAGGAGGAAGCGGGAGAGGTAGTGGTGGAGCAGACAGACCTCATACAAGCAGCTTTCTGGAGGCGTGTTGGATGAACAAGCTCCAGCACAGAGCCCTGTCTTGGATCCCTCCCAGCTGCAATCAGAGTTACCCAGTGTGCCGTGAAGGAAATGTAACGGCCCTGTCCATGCTTGCTGGACCACGTGTCTAAAGTCACATGCACCTTGCTGCTGACTGCCTTTCCCAATGACTCGATAACATTGTCTTCCACGTGCTGGTATAGTGCTGGAATGACCTTCCTTGAAAAGTAATGGCGTTTTGGAACCTGCCACTGTGTACAGCACATTCAGCAAATTCACGGAAGGAAGCAGAGTCCACCAGCTGGAAAGGCAGCAGCTGTAATGCGAGTAATTTTGCTAAGCTGGCATTCAGACGCTGTGCTTGGGGATGGTTGGGACTATATTTTTTCTTACGCTGCAGCAGCTGGGGCAACGTAATCTGACTGCGTAAATCTTCAACTGATGGGATGTTGTCACATTGTGAGGAAGGACCTGGTACATCCATTACTGTAGCATCATCCCTGTCAGTGGAGGTTGGAGTAAATGACATGGCAGGACATATAGTGGGGGTAGAGACAGGTGAGGAGGACCTACGCAAAGTTTTGCACCAACGGGATGCGTGGCAGGTGGTCATATGTCGCCTCAAGCACGTGGTACTCAAGTGTCCGGTGTCTTTCCCACGCTTGAGCCTCATCTGACATAGATGACAAATAGCAACGATGCGGTCTGCTGCACATTTCTTAAAGAATTCCCAGACAGCAGAGTTCCTGGATGTGTGCTTTGAGACAACAGCGCTCTGCACCTGAGCAGCTCTTGCATCTGATGCCTTGGACTGGCTAGTGCTATGGTTGGTCATAGTGGAGGTTGTGCCTCGTGTTTGTTGTTCCTCCTCTTCCTCCTCACGTGACTCCTCTGTTCGATCAGGCACCCAGGTGGAGTCAGTGACCTCATCATCATTGTCATCACCCCCTATCTCCTCGTCACTGGAGCCAACTTGGCAGTATGCTGCAGCTGCTGGGGCAACATGAGTGCCAGTTATTTGTGTTTCACTGGCACCCCCTTCCTCTAGGTTGATTATACTCCCTTCCTCAAACTCAGAGATTGAATCAGAGCACTGTAGTTGCTGAGCATCCTCAAGCAGCATGTCACTGTCATTGTAGTCAAACAATTCAGCTGACTCCTCCGTGTGTGATAGTGAGGCTACAGCAGGAGTAGCTGTGGACATGGAGGCTGCATTAGATGCTTTGGCAGCTGAGGTGGACTGTAAATCACTACAACCCTGGCTGGCAGAGGACTCCGAGGATGAGGATGGCCTGGTTAGCCAATCCACCAAATCCTCTGTATGTTGCTGCTGCTTAAGACAGCCAGCACCAGTTAGAAAGGACAAGCTTGCCCCTGCAGAGGATGCACCACATCCACGACGACCAGAGGCACAGCCTCCTGACACAGAGGCTGCTTGCCCTCTTATCTGTGCTTGGGAGCGTCTGCCTGTTCTTTTTGGTCTTTCTGACATGGTGAGTGTTATATAGATTAAAGATATACAGAACTCTGATTCAACTCTGGTATAAAGATTAAATATTTCCAGAACTCTGGTATAACTCAGTGAGACACCCTGATAGCTGGCAGCCAGTGACAAGACACAGATTACAATTCCCAGAAACCTCCTATAAATTAGTGAGACCCCCTGATGGGTGGCAGTGACAAGGCACAAATTACAATTCCCAGAAACCACCTAAATGTCAGTGAGACCCCTGATAGGACCCCCTGATAGCTGGCAACAGTGACAAGACACAGATTACAATTCTCAGAAATCTGTTAGAAGTATGTGGGACCCCCTGTTGGGTGGCAGTGAGGACACACAGATTAGAACAATTCCCAGATATTTTGTAGAAATTAGACCCCCAAAATACTTGGTGGCAGTGAGAACACAAAGATTAGAACAATTCCCAGATATTTTGTATAAATGACTGACCCCCAAAATTGCTGGTGGCAGTGAGAACACAAAGATTACAACAATTCACAGATATTTTGCATAAATGACTGACCCCCAAAATATTTGGTGGCAGTGAGAACACAAAGATTAGATCAATTCCCAGATATTGTGTAGAAATGAGACCCCCAAAATACTTGGTGGCAGTGAGAACACACAGATTAGAACAAATTCCCAGATATTTTGTAGAAATGAGACCCCCCCCCCAATAGCTGGTGGCAGACTCTGGCAGTGAGAACACACACTAACACAACAATCTCCTCTCAAAAAAACACGTGCTGAAGCACTGTGTGAAGCCTTATATAGTGTGCTGCGGGACTTAGCTCTGTGAGCCCATGATTGGGCAAAATTTGCCCAATCAGGACTCTGAGCCGTGATTGGCATAGTCTTGCACCTGTCTTGCACCTGACCTGTGATCAGGTTTCCAGGCTGTAGCCAATTACAAGCTTCAGGCCATTGGAAAAGTGCATTGTGATCCATTGTGGCGCATTGTGGGCGAACATGCGGCTAACAGGTGGAAATGTTCGTAGTTCGGGAACACGCGAACAGGCGAAGTTCGAATCGAACTCCGAACCGATCGAACCGAACAGCTCATCCCTATTCAGAAGCAGAATCCGTTAGCACCAAGTCCTGTCTCTGGTTAACTTTTTGTTAACCGCTGCCGGATGTTAATCAGCGTTAGAACTTTGTAATCCTAATACTGATTAACACTTTGCGCTCCCTATACTTAACATGGGGAGCGCAAAGTACAGTAACCTCGCTCTGAAAAGCGCAAGATACCAAACGTTAAACTTTCACCCGAAAAATCCTGAAAAATGCCAAAAAATCCTAAGAAATAAATGTAAAAAATGACTGTTTGCTGCAATTGAAAATTATTAAACGGGGATTTTTTTAACATTGAAAAGTATGGTGGAAAAAAGACTAGCATCTGCATTAATTAAAAAGTGACCTGTTCCTTTTTTTTTTATTTTAGACCATTTGGTTCAGTTTTTGTTACGTTTTAGATCATTTTGTTCTTTTTTCCATGTCAGATCATTTGGTTCCGTTTTTTTAATTTCAATTCATTTCGTTACGAAATTTATTTAGTTTTTTATCGTTTTGTTCCATTTTTTTTCAGCATTTCGTATCATTTGCATTCCATTTTATTTCGTTTAGGTCCCATAACAAAATGATTTTGTTTGTGCTGAAACTTTGATTCAGGATTTCGTAATTTCGGGTGGCCAATATTTTGTTTTGGAAATGCTCCCGAAAGAATGAAAATGGTAAATTTCGTACAAAATTCAATTCGGAACAAAACAAATTGCACATCTCTAGTATTTATTGATTGGGTGCATATCCTGACAGTCCTATATTTAACAGGAAGGTTATTGCCAATAATGGGTTAATATTCATTAAGAATTTCTAAAGCGGTCATGTCCTGATGAAAGAAATGTGGAATTCCTGAAATGTTGAAAAACTGTAGCACATTTAATAAATTGTTTGGTTTGAAAAGTCCCAGGAGTGCTGTTTTTTTTTTGGATATGCTGGATAATTGCTGAGCAGAGCACCGGGCAATGTTGAAATCTCTGCTTTTTAATTTCTAAGATGGAAACATTAAGCTATTGTTCAATACATTGTGTTCTGATATTTTTAACACCTGCTTGTGTTAGTTTCAGTGCCTATTTTATTGTTAATCAAAAGCAAATTCATATTAAACCACAGGGATGTCATACATGGTGCCAGTCCTCTGCGGACAACTTCTCTAGCCCTCTTACCACATGTCAGATTGTATACATAACCCAGACATTTACCAAACTATCAATAATCAGTTTTATTTAGGTTTTGTAAACCATCGGACATGAACCAAAGATTCAATTGACTATACTTATTTTTACTCCAGGTCTCACTTCACAGGAAGTATGACATTACAGTAAGGTGTGTCAAATGCCACTTGCAATAATTACCCACTGAGAACAGACCCTGTCAAATTGACCACTGTGCACTTTCACCAATTATCTCTATGGGATTTCATTTTCCAAAAATTAATCTGCTTTTGTTAATGTGTTTATACCTCAGCTTTTCAATGCAGAGGCATGCTCAAAGGACATTTATGAACAGGATTAAATGTACAGGCTCAAATTATCATTGCAAGAGGAATATACATATTCATGCCATCATTTAGATGTTTTTGATTATTAAATACTTGCAGTAGTTTTATAGTCAGTTGACTACCTCTTAAAGGGACAGTACCACTTACATAAGATGTAACTAGATTACTTGTGCATTACAAAAAAAACACATTATAAAACACAAGCTGCTGTTTTTTTAAGTAATTGCATGTAAAAAGGAAAAATACAATTAGTTTTCTAATCTCCTGTTTCCATTGTGTGTATTTTTCCCACTATTCAATATTTACTAAATCTGTGCAAATGTTTTTTCTTGTTTACTTAATCTATAGTATTTAACAGGCTATTGTCCTTCAGGCTAACCAAGATATGAGATGGCAGCTGAATGAGATAAGACAGGTGATTAAAATACTTCTATCTTACCCCTGGTGATGCCCTTAGAGTACATACCACACAATATAATGATTTGATTCGTCAATGTAAAATATTTTCTTAACTAAACATACAAGAGAAAAAGCAACATAAAATAAAAACATTAAGAAAATTTCTATTTTTGGTAATGTTTTATATATATGGTGTATTTGTATGTCTCAGTTGGGGTACCTGTTCTTGGTCCCCTACTCTTCTCGATCTATATCACCTCTCTGGGTAACCTCATCTTTTCCTATGTACTCCAAGGGTTTGGGTCGAAATCCCTACAACCAGGTTCTCTAATGCCAACATCCCAACGGCCCACTTCCATACAGAACAAGTGCCGGACATACCAAGTTCCCTACACAGACAACTCCCTGATGGCCAGCTTCCAGACATCCAAAATCCCAGCGACTAACCCTAACCCTAACTCCCTAACCCTATCCCCCTTACCCTAACCCTAATATTAACCCACTTACCCTAACACCCTAACTCCCTAAACCTAGCCATAACCCTAATTCCCTAAACCTAGCCCTAATCCTAACTACCTAAATCTAACCATAACCCCTAAGGCTAACCATAACTTCCTAACTGTTAGGATAAGGGTTAGCCGCTGGGATTTTGGATTATGGAAGTTGGCCGTCAGGGAGTTTTCTGTGTAGGGAACTTGGTATGTCCAGCAATTGTTCTGTCTGGAAGCTGGCCATTGGGATGTTGACATTAGGGAACCTTGTCATAGGGATTTTGTCTGGCACCCGGACTCCAATTTCATCTCTATGCTGACGACACCCAAATCTACCTTTCCTCTCCCGATCTCTCTTCTCCTGTGTTTGACCGTTTTACAGCCTGCCTGTCGGCTGTCTCTGACTGGATGACTTCCCGGTTCCTAAAGCTTAACTTCTCTAAAACTGAATTTCTAATCTTCCTTACCTCCAAAGCCAATATTTCTGCGCCCATTTCCCTTCAGGTGAATGGTGCCACCATTACTTTTACCTAACAGGCTCGTTGCCTTGAGGTCCTCTTAGACTCTGATCTCTCCTTTACTCCTCACATTCAGTTGCTAACCAAATCCTGCTAATTCCACCTAAAAACATTGCACGTATCTGCCTTTTTCTTAATCAAGACTCAACTAAAATACTCATCCAAGCTCTTATTATCTCCCGTGTTGATTACTGTAACCACCTTCTTGCTGGCCTTAAGAAATCCCAGACTCTCCCTCTTCAGTCTGTAATGAACGCCTGTCGCAAGGACATCCACCCCACCTCTCGCACCTTTCACACCTCGCCTGTTTGTCAATATCTACACTGGCTCCTGCTAGAATCCAATTCAAAATATTGGTGCTCACTTACAAAGCTCTCTATAACTGTGCCCCTGCCTTCATTTCCTACCTTATTATCAGGTACATCCATTCCTGACCACTTTGCTTTGCTAGTGATCCTATGTTATCTTTTCCCCAAACTCGCACCCTCAACTCTCGCCTTCAGGACTTCTCCCGAACTGCCTCCTTCTTGTGGAACTTCCTCCCCCACTACATTAGACGCTCTTCGTCTCGTCTGGCCTTCAATATGTCTTTGAGAAAACATTACTTTAGGGAAGCCTACCTATCGGCTCACTTCATAATCCCATTGTACGTTTCTTGCCCCCATTTACACCCCACTACTTCACATACTCTGCCACTTACCCTCACCTAGTGTTTCACCCCTCTTCTCTTAGATTGTAAGCTCTCAAACAGGGTCCTCTCTCCTACCGTTCTATGTGTTTAACTTGTATGTATACTTATTCTGTCTTTCCCATTGTACAGCACTATGGAACTTGTTGGCACTTCATAAATACCTGTAACTGTAACACTTTACTCAACTGCCCCTTCCCTACCAAGTGGATTTCCATAAAATCACTGCCAGAAACCAATGGTTTCATGAAAAAATGCTTTCTACTGCAGAAAGTATGAACATTTATGTAAACTTCATAAAATACATTTTAGAGAAACAGCTTTTTTGGCAAGAAAACAGTACTGAAAACCAGTACAACTGTATGTTTAATAGTACATCTGAAGCTCTGTCTTTCTGTAAAAGAAAAACATAACTTCAAGAAGCTTCGACACCATGGCTGATGTGTTCAATGTGCTTAAAATTTGAGGGCACGTTCTGGAGCCCAATAACAAATTAATTTCATTTGCAGTATGCCAAATTCCAGAATGTGTCAAGATTGAATTTATTTGATCAAGGTCATCTGTGCCCAAGGCTCACTGATGCATGTGGGGAGCAAAGGCTAGTCCTCCTGATCCAAACACACAGAGGAGTTACTGTAGCCCAATTTGCTGAAAAACGTAACCCCGCTGATGTACCATGTACGTCCTGCCCACGGGTCTGCCGTAGTCCCGCAGACGCCACATAGTAATTCAGCGGCACCTAACCTCCCTCCCGCCCGATACTTACCTCCCTCGCTGGCTCCAACGGAGTTCTGGCAGGGAGGAAGCCTGCCCCTCCGCTTTAGAGGGGCCAGCGAGCACGATGATGTCCCCACGCTGCGTGGTGATGTCATTGGCAGGCGCCCCCCCCGGCGCCTGCATTGAAAACCAGGAAGTGGAGGGTGGACTCCTTTGGAGCCATCTATCTCTCCAACCATGGCACCTAGAAACTTTATTTCTACACCACTGGAAAGGGGAGAGTCTGTGGTGTATAAGAGAGTGGTGTATAAGGTTAACAGTAACGCTGCCGGATCGCGACTCGGCGCCAATCGGCGCTGAGTCAAGATTTAAACCTGGAGGTGGCTGACATCTTGGATATTGGATGTCAGCCAAGCCTCCAGGTCGTCCCTCACCTACTGACATCCCCACCATATGTGTGAGGATATCAGTGGGCCAGTTAACCCCCTAGCTGCCATGGGGAGATAGGGGAATCGTTTGGATCCCCTTATCTCCCGATCCATGGCAGCTAGAAGGTCATGTTGGACATCATTGGAAAGGCCTGATCATGACTAGGTTTGCTGTAAAATAAAAGATAAAAATTAAAAATAAATAAAAATATTTTTTTTTAAAAAAAAAAGATTTTTGGCTGGGGGGTTTAGTTAAATAGAACCTAGGCTGTCATCTAAAAATAATGAGCAAAAAACAGTCAGAATGAGCTCAGCCCGCATAGGTGAACTGGCTCAGCAGCGAAGGGGTTAAAAAGCAAAAACATGTAAAAATTGTGTATTTCTATTCTCGGGACAAAATTTTGAATCTGTTTAGCTGGGGTCTTTTTTGGTGGTTGTAGATTTTTAGGGATTAAATTAGGAAAAAGTGTGTTTTTACCATTTTTTTCATCATAGTAAATTATAGGATATGATGGAAATAATGGTATTTTTAGAAAGTCCATTTAATGGCGGGAAAAACTGAATATAATATGTGTGGGTTGCATAAACGAGTAAGAGGAATATTTTACCTAAACACGAACAGCGCAGAAACGTAAAAACAGCAGCGGTCACTAAAGGACGGATTTGTGTAAAACCACTCGGTCAGCGGTTAAAAAAAACTATTTTTTATTTTTTTTTTATTAATGGTGCAATATTGTTCTCATTTCAATTATAATGTGAACAACGATGCTGCACTAACAATTTTTTCTATGGGGGGTTTGCTAAATAACATGTAATTTCCCCTCAAAAAAATGTACGAGACCCCATTTCTAATTTTTTTAACAAGCGCACCCCATACAAAATATAACTGCAAAGGTTCAGATGATAAAATGTGAAAAAAAATAAACATTACACGCTGTAGATGATTGAAAATTCTAATTTTATTGCATTTTTTGTTATAATATTCAGACAGGATATGATATATACATACAGTTGTGTTCAAAATTATTCAACCCCCACTGAAATTGAGTGTTTTGGCCAGTTTGACATTGATTTTGATCATTCAGTCATCTTGCTTACAATTAAATCAAAGAGGCACGTGTAGGTCAGACAAATATAACATAACATTTATAATGAAATAACCACAAATGTCTTTTCTGTGCTCACATCATTATCAGTTTTATTCAACCCCCAAGTGACATTCAATCTTAGTACTTAGTACAACATCCTTTTACAGTTATAACAGCTTTTAAACGTGAAGCATAGCTTGACACAAGTGCCTTGCAGCGATCTACGGGTATTTTCGCCCATTCGTCATGGGCAAAAGCCTCCAGTTCAGTCACATTCTTAGGCTTGCGCACTGCAACTGCTTTCTTTAAGTCCCACCAGAGGTTCTCAATCGGATTTAAGTCAGGTGACTGCGATGGCCACTCCAAAATGTTCCAGCCTTTAATCTGCAACCATGCTCTAGTGGACTTGGAGGTATGCTTGGGATCATTGTCCTGTTGAAAGGTCCAACGTCTCCCAAGCCTCAGGTTTGTGACGGACTGCATCACATTGTCATCCAATATCTCCTGGTACTGAAGAGAATTCATGGTACCTTGCACACGCTGAAGCTTCCCTGTACCTGCAGAAGCAAAACAGCCCCAAAGCATGATTGACCCCCTGCCATGCTTCACAGTAGGCAAGGTGTTCTTTTCTTCATAGGTCTTGTTCTTCCTCCTCCAAACATAGCGTTGATCCATGGGCCCAAACAGTTCTAATTTTGTTTCATCAGTCCACAGAACACTATCCCAAAACCTCTGTGGTTTGTCCACATGACTTTTGGCATACTGCAGTCGACTCTTCTTATTCTTTGGAGACAGCAAGGGGGTGCGCCTGGGAGTTCTGGCATGGAAGCCTTCATTACGCAGTGTGCGCCGTATTGTCTGAGCTGAAACTTCAGTACCCACATCTGACAAATCTTTTCTCAGTTCCTCAGCAGTCACACGGGGACTTTTCTCCACTCTACGCTTCAGGTAGCGCACAGCAGTCGAAGTCAGCATCTTTTTTCTGCCGCGACCAGGTAGCGTTTCAACAGTGCCCTTTGCCTTGAATTTGCGAATGATGCTTCCTATGGTCTCTCTTGGTATGTTTAACATCTTTGCAATCTTCTTATAGCCATTGCCCTTCCTGTGAAGAGTAATCACCTCTTCTCTTGTCTTCCTGGACCATTCTCTTGACTTCACCATGTTTGTAACCACACCAGTAAATGTCTAGAAGGAGCTGAGTATCACAGTCATTTTATAGCTGCCTAATTGGTGCTTATTATGCTTTATTGCTGCTCCGTGACATCCACAGGTGTTTTCAATACCTGATTGAAAACACTTGAATGAACCTCTGTTCTTCAGAGTGGTAGTCTTTAAGGGGTTGAATAATTGTGTCAATGAAGAATTCACAAAAGAAACATTTACTACTGTATTACAATACCAATTGATGTCATTTTAGTTGCATATGGTTCTTTAAAAAGTCCTTGTAGGATTTCATTCTCAATACAATTACAAATGTACACTAAATTCCCTAAAACCCTTTACAGCATTGGGGGTTGAATAATTTTGAACACAACTGTATAATAATGATATACTATGAATCTGACGTGTCTCCTGGAAAGAACAATATAACAATATAAACAATATAATTTGTCTGGGTCGTATAATAAAATGTGACTTCGAATCACGTTTAAACATGATGAGCGAAACCGGTAAAAATAAATTAGCTCAGCACACAGGGTTGAAATGGCTCAGCAGCGAAAGTGTAAATTTGCAGCAAAACATCTCATTATTTATTTTTTTAAGGACTTTTTAGGAATTTTAAGGGATTTGTTCATCAATTATTTTTCTCAATAGCTTTTTTTTTTTCCTCCTGTAACAGACCTTTTTATTACTATTCAATAGACCTTGGGCAGTATTACATAGTTGGTGCTAACTTAACCAGAGCTGTTGTTAACTTAACAGCTCCATAGGCTATAATGGCTCTGGTAAGTTTATAACAGCTCTGGTTAAGTTAGCAGCACCAGCTTTGTAATATAGCCCCTTATATATTAATTTCAGGCATTTTCATGCAGTAGTTTCTTTGCAAACAGCTTTTCAAAGTCCCTGGGCCATATTACATAGTTGGCGCTAACTTAACCAGAGCTTTTTTAAACTTACCAGAGCCATCATAGCCTATGGAGCTGTTAAGTTAACAACAGCTCTGGTTAAGTTAGCACCAACTATGTAATACTGCCCCCTGTGTTTAGTTTTTTTTTTTTTACCCCATTCATCGGCTTGACAGCTTTTCAGCAGTGTCTGGTCGGCGCTGTGTTCGATGGATTGTCGGCTTTTTCCGGATGTGCTCGGCGGGTTTTCGGCAGGGTAAACGGCGGCTTATCACACCAGGCACAGGGTGTGGCGGCTTATCAGACCAGATCCGATGTATTCTGGCGTTTTTCAATGGCTTATTGGATCCGATGTTTTCTGGGCATTTTTACTTTTCGATTCGGCAGTTTTTTCCTGCACTTCGGGGACCCTGCGGTGAATACTGGATTCACCACAGGGTCGTGGAATTTGATTCCCGCAGTGCACTGCAGGCAACAAAGGAGCACCAGAAATTCCAGTGGAATTTCGGTGCTCTTGGAATAACCCCTTTTGTGTTGTAGTGATGGAAATTGAAAGTGTCTCTAATATTGGGGACCAACCGTTCCAGCTGCAGTAAGTTTACCTTTTTCTTTAATATAAAATGGGAAAATTAGCAGAGTATGTATAAGTCTATGTATCATTTATCTATATATTTGTCTATCCTACACACATCCAACACTTTCATGTGTCTGAGGTAAATATATGTCTGCAATTGTGAATTTCAACTCTCAATGACCTTTGCTTATGTAGTTAATGATTTCTTTGAAGACATCTGAGGCGGATCCATCGGTAACAAATGTAATTAGACTTAAGGGAAATTTGTATTGTTATGGAAAATGTGCATTGTGGATGACTTTAAAGTAATATTTGTGTGATCATGTGTGAAAGGAAGGTAACAGGTCAGCACTAGCAGGCACTGTAGAAGATGAAAGGAAGTAAAACATACTCATGGGCACATTTCATTGATTGACGGCTAATTGAACTACACATACAAGCTCCATAAAGAGTATTCATAGCAGCATATTCAATAAGAGCTATATTTACTAGTTTTCACTGTTGAACTCTGCTAGTGTTTAAACATTTTCTGTTCGTTAAGAACGTTAAACCCAAACAAGAGCATTAATTTTGAAACTACAGGGATTGGTAATTGTAAAGTTTTAAGTGGAAAAGGGATTTCGCGTAAGTACAGACTTAATGAACGTTACGGTTTCTAACGTCACGTTTTCACAAGACCTTTTTGTACCATCCCTATGGGTTGTTAATTCATACAGAACATTCTGGAATGTTAAGGCTAAATATAATATTCCCTGACCATTGCTATGCAATAGTTTATTATTGGTGTGATTTAGAACATTAATAGACAGTATTAAATTTAATATATTAATTAAACATATGTATCTATATAGACATAAATAGAAATAGACCGACATTGAAGGCTTTTGGATTTACATTTAGAGCTAAATAGAACATTTTCTGGTTGAAAGAATTTTTTATTCTTCAAATTTCTTAAATTGCTCCTTTACACAGGGATGATTTTTAATTTGCAAAATAGTGAATTTTTTTAAATAAGAAGCTAGGCAGTGTAGTAACCAATAATAAGGTAATCTGTCAGAAATAACTGCATATTTTTTTCAGAATTCTTTAGCAAACACACCATAATGTTACAACTTTTTTAAATGTAGAGCAAGGAAGGAGTAGCAGGTATAGAGGGGGATATTAAATAAACATGAGAACGTTTGAGTACATTAAGTATATATCAAGCTATTTCTAGAAAACAAAGGGATCTAAAGTTATATATAAAAATCCACATAAATTGTGGGTGGGAAGGGCTATGGGAGGCTGTAATTGAAAGGAAATTGAGCAGTTAAGTCAGGACAAGAGAGGAAAAGAAACGCAAAATGTTGTTTGCATTTTTTTTTGTTTTTTTTTAGCATATTCAAAGCTAATATATACTATATTGCCAAAAGTATTCGCTCACCCATCCAAATAATCAGAATCAGGTGTTCCAATAACTTCCATGGCCACAGGTGTATAAAATCAAGCACCTAGGCATGCAGACTGTTTTTACAAACATTTGTGAAAGAATGGGTCGCTCTCAGGAGCTCAGTGAATTCCAGCGTGGAACTGTGATACGATGCCACCTGTGCAACAAATCCAGTCGTGAAATTTCCTCGCTCCTAAATATTCCACAGTCAACTGTCAGCTGTATTATAAGAACGTGGAAGTGTTTGGGAATGATAGCAACTCAGCCACGAAGTGGTAGGTCGCGTAAACTGATGGAGCGGGGTCAGCGGATGCTGAGGAGCATAGTGCAAAGAGGTCGCCAACTTTCTGCAGAGTCAATCGCTACAGACCTCCAAACTTCATGTGGCCTTCAGATTAGCTCAAGAACAGTGCACAGAGAGCTTCATGGAATGGGTTTCCATGGCCGGGCAGCTGCATCCAAGCCATACATCACCAAGTGCAATGCAAAGCGTCGGATGCAGTGGTGTAAAGCACGCCGCCACTGGATTCTAGAGCAGTGGAGACGCGTTCTCTGGAGTGACGAATCGCACTTCTCCATCTGGCAATCTGATGGGCGAGTCTGAGTTTGACAGTTGCCAGGAGAACGGTACTTGTCTGACTGCATTGTGCCAAGTGTAAAGTTTGGTGGAGGGGGGATTATGGTGTGGGGTTGTTTTTCAGGAGCTGGGCTTGGCCCCTTAGTTCCAGTGAAAGGAACTCTGAATGCTTCAGCATACCAAGACATTTTGGACAATTCCATGTTCCCAACTTTGTGGTAACAGTTTGGAGCTGGCTCCTTCCTCTTCCAACATGGCTGTGCACCAGTGCACAAAGCAAGGTCCATAAAAACATGGATGACAGAGTCTGGTGTGGATGAACTTGACTGGCCTGCACAGAGTCCTGACCTCAACCCAATAGAACACCTTTGGGTTGAATTAGAGCGGAGACTGAGAGCCAGGCCTTCTCGTCCAACATCAGTGTGTGACCTCACAAATGCACTTCTGGAAGAATGGTCAAAAATTCCCATAAACACACTCCTAAACCTTGTGGCCAGCCTTCCCAGAAGAGTTGAAGCTGTTATAGCTGCAAATGGTGGACCAACGTCATATTGAACCCTATGGATTAGGAATGGGATGTCACTTAAGTTCATATGCGAGTCAAGGCAGGTGAGCGAATACTTTTTGCAATATAGTGTATATCTCCCAATTATCTTTAATATTAAATACCTGAAGAGCACATTGAGACCCCAGTAAAATAACACCACACTCCTAGTTCAGCAAAGCCAGTAATAGTCAGCTGCTAAATGGTGACTTCGCCTTGAGTCATTAACCATTAGCAGCTTCATATAACTGGCCCTACTATGGGGGAGACACTATAATAGTGATTTGCCTTATAAAAGAAGGGAGTTAGTAATAAATCACAGCAGTGATCTCCATGAAGACTTAAGATGACCTTCACAAGCTCTGCTTGAACTCATGCAAACAGGGTCAACAGGGACTGACAAAGGATATTGAAAACTGTTTGTTCCCAGTTTCCTTCTGCATGTTACCAGAAGTGCTGCTGATCCTCTGCACTGTGGAACCACCAGAGTTAACCTTTTGTTGCTATTTATTTTTGAGTCATGAGTGATTTTCCAAAAGGAAGATCACTTAACACCAGGGTCTCTATTATTTTTCAAATAACAGCAAAAGTGAGTGACCTTGAAATCACTCATTATTCTCCGTCTACTGGCAAACTAACTCTTTGTAAACAAAGTAGGAATATGAAGCATTAACTCTCTTGCTACACAAAGTATAGGATGCACTGATTTACAGAAGGGAGTAAGTCAAGCCATAAGGCAGGTGTGAGGGACCTTGGCTCCCCAGATGTTTTAAAACTACATCTCCCATGATACCTAGGTACCCATTAGGTTGACTGAGCCTCATAGGATTGTAGTTCCAATATATTTCCAAGACCATGGTTTCTGAATCCTGCTGTAAGGTACGTTTGAGACTCCGATGGAATAGCAAGTCAAGCCATTAGTGTTAATGAGTGAGCAGTGAAGTGTAATGGACACATTTCTTTACAGTAAAGTATCAATTGGAAAAGGATCCTAATTTTTTTTAAATTGTCCATACTCTAGTCAATAATAACATTGAATAAATGGATCTATAAACTTGTATCCTTCCTGGTAAAATACTTTGCAAATAAATAAATATTAAATATGTACATAAAATCATATTTTCGTAAATAATTAATTGATAATAAATAGCAATCATTTTGAATTTACTTGAAAGCCACAAACTACAAAAAAAACACCTCTTACGATTTGCTTGAAGCATCACAACCAAATTTTCTTTACAGTCATTTGTAGATCCCCTTCATATGTTTCTTAATCCCTTCACTACCATTATGGAGTATACTCATTCTTCAAAAGTACCTGCAGGTGCCCCAAGATTGAGTATATTTGATCTGGTTTGATCCTGTAGCAACGCAAAGGAATTTCTTTTATTGCAGACAAAATTTGTTTGCAAATTGCCTTCAGATCATGCCACTGAAATCTCAACACAGTAGACATGACCGCTGATGTGTTGAAATTGTTTGAAAAGCTTTGAGATCTATTTTTCTTAATGGTAATATGGAGCTCAAGCTCCAATGTAGCATTTTTTTGGCCAGCAGAGGAAGTTCTCTGTCAAAAAAGGGCTCACCGACGGTGAAAATACAGTGGACCACCACTGTATATATTTACTATTTGGGTAAAGTAATTTTTTTTTACATAAAACCACTGGATCCTAGCAGTGCTTTTATGGAAGATCACTTGGTGTATAAACCCATCTCATTAGTTCCTCTTCCCTACCATTGTAGCCATAAGAAAAATAACATTAATATTATTACTATTCGTTTATTTGTATTGCACCAACACATTCTGCAGCCTGTTACAGAGGTTACAATAAATTAGGGCAATACATATGTGGATAGAAACATGAGGGAAAGAGAGTCCTGCTCCCTATGTTGCTTACGTTCTAAAGTCATCTCAACCTCTGCCCCTGTTAGCTCCAGTAACTGCAAACACACACATTACGATTCTATGGTTTTGTATAACCTTTAACAGCATAATACTTTTATTCCTATGTAGCCTCCGTAATTATATGGGTGCCCCGCTAAGCCCATCAGGTGTTTCCTCACCCCTTCACCTTAGTTATTCTATAGAGGATCTCCCATTTAGGTCTTGAAATGATCAAACTCTTAACATCTGAAGGGTTAAGCAAGGCCCTTGTACACTGAATGTAACTTTAACTGGCGAACAGCCTCAAGAGAGGTAATCTTGCAGCTCTATACATTGTCATTTATTTTGAGTAGCCTTTATTAATCATTTTTTATTTTCTGCCATTCGTAAGTGTATTGTGTCGTTTTATGGCAGTATCTCCATGCAGCGACAGAGTTTAACATCATGAATATTATTTTATGACAGTGTTAAAGTCCTGCTTTAACTCCCGAATGAAAAAGGGTCATGACTGGACAAGGTTCAGAACAGCCTTTTCCCCTTTTTTAAAATAGTTTTTATTAAAGCTATTGAAGTTATAGCCTGTTCTCCATTAATAAGATGCTAACATTGAACTTTTTAGAAGTCTGACTTTAACCTTAAATGTACACAGACTGTTCCTAAGAAAACCAAAGTTCTGGAATAATTTCAATGCATCTGTAATCTCTTTGAGTTCAGATCATAGTAATAACCAGGGCAAATGCAATATTTCATATTCTTTCATCTTTCATCACGATTCATTCACAGCAAGTCCCTGTGGAATTTGTGCATAAAGACCGGGGCACAAAGATAACAATATCTGGATAAGGATGAGACTGTTTAAAAGGTGCTAAAATCAAGGAGAATATCATTGTGTAGACTGCATGATTTATAGTTCTGTATGTCCATGCTAAGAAAAAACACAGTTTTAAACTTCTTTTAAAGGATGTGTACGTGAAATGTACAGAGTAGACATGTGCACAGCACAAAATTTCGTTTTGAACTAATGGATTAGTCCTAAAATGCAATTTATTTAGTTGCTAAAGAAATTCGTTTTCAGTTCTTTAGTATGAAAACTAAATTTCATTCATCCGAAAACCAGTGGATACAATTACTATTGTAGTGGCTCCTCAGAGGGCTGAGATCGCTGCTTGTTACAGTATCTCTCACTCTCAGCACAATGTGGGCCATATTACATAGTTGGTGCTAACATAACCAGAGCTGTCGTAAACTTCCCAGAGCTATTATAGCCTATGGAGGTTTTCAGTTACAACAGCTCTGGTTAAGTTAGCACCAACATTGCAATACTGCCCCGTGTCAGGCAAAGCTGTTACAGTAACTGACTGCTGCTCATCACAGCGCTCAGAGTTTCAGTAAAACTAGTAAATAATATTTTTATATATAAGACGTTAGAACAATATTATTTTCTTGTTTTACTGAAACTCTGAGCGCTGTGATGAGCAGCACTCAGTTACTGTTAACAGCTGAGCCTGATACATTGTACTGAGAGATAATGTAACAAGCAGCCGATCTCCGCGCTCACAGCCACTGTATTTAAAGGGCTAAAAAAAAAAAGGCTCCTCTCTGTATAATGTTTAGAACATCCTCCTGCATTAATTAATACCCCTCTCTGTATAATGTATACAACATCCACCTGCATTAATTAATACCCCTCTCTGTATAATATATAGAACATCCTCCTGAATTAATGTCCCTCTCTGTATAGAACATCTTCCTGCATTGGCATGTGGAGGGTGCAGAACTTCGGATGTTGCGATGTTGCGCTCTTCATTGCTGGTCTCCTTCACTCATCAATATAATATCACAAAGAGGACTGAAACTAAAATGTAGTGCATTTTATTTTAGTTTCTTTCGTTTTTTGTACTGAGCAGTTTCGTTTCTCTTGAGTCATACTAAAACTAAATTATCCCAAAATTCGGACTAAATCGCTTTAGTACTAAAACGAATGCACATGTCTAGTACAGAGGGCATAATATGAGAAACCATTATTTAAACATTTACATATATATTTGCAGCAGTTTAAGCTATAGGAACATGGTGTCAAGACATATTTCCACTTGTGCAAATAACAATTTTGCTCCACTGGAATAATTTCAATGCAGTTTCATTGTAATCCATTGTTAAGAAGGAGTAAGACTATAGTAATGCACATAAAGTCACATGGAAAATTGTGTAGGTGACAGGGTGGCACCTGACATGTGCCATGGTGGGACACAAGTTCAGGGGGTCTGAGCCCAGTGTGCGGGGATACACAGGTGGTTCCTTTGGGTAGGCTGATATTGGTAGATCCAAGGAGTAGGTACAAGAGGATAATCCAGAGAATGGTTATAGAGAAATCCAAGGTCAAGGGGGTAGTACGCACGGTGGTCAGTTGGCAAGCAGGGTCTGGTACACAGTAAAGCAGGATATCAGAACAATAGGTCTAGGCACTACCGAGGTTTCACTCTCAATGCAAAGTCAGATTGGAGAGGGGGGAGTGAACCTTTATTTCCAGACAGGTCACATGACCTCAGGTGTGTGCGTAGTGCATGTGAACAAAAAAGAAGTCCATATAGCGTATCGATAAAAGTCAATATAAATGAGTATGGGTAAATACCACAAGTGTGCGTGTTAATTATTAATATAGTGCGTCAGTGCTTATTTCAGCTTATCAGTGCAAAAATGCAAGAAGAACTGTGAATGCAATGGCGTGTAGGAGTTCAATATATATATATAGCAGGGTGATCCTTAAGGAGTCAATATGGTTCTCCCTAGTAGGCACTGGAATCAACTTGATCCTCCTTAGTGAGTTCCAATTAAGTCCCGTCGTCTTCAGTATAACTCAAATACAAGAAGGGAGACAAGAGAAAAAAAATAGTGCAGAGAGTATCACAAGGTGGCCCAAATACGTGCAATAAGACGTCATGCCACTCACATTTATATGAGTCTAAAATGGTCCCGGCTCTAGGTTTAAATGCCTCCGGCCATATAGAGGGTGGCTCTGCCCTTCTTTAGATCAGCGATGGTCACTAGATAAGCCAAAGAGAGGAGATGTCATGCCTCAGCCCTGGGAACCTGCTATGACCAGTCTGGCTTTCCATTCTCTGCCTGTCTGTATCACTCAAGGGTTAATTCCTGCTCTGATCTGGTGTGTGGTGTGCATAAAACCTGGACACACCCTTCTCTCAGGGCTCTCTCATTTTGTGTTCCCTGCCCTTTACTTGTGAGCCGCCTCTCCCGGAGTCTGTCTATTCCCAACATTCCTCTGTACTGTTATTGCTATTCTAACTGTTCCTTATTCTTCTGTCTACGTTACATCAAGACCTTTTGTGAAGAGCTCCTGGTTCCAGCCCTGTGGATCTTGTTAGCAGTGGACACTGTCTAGCCAACTATCCCTGGCGTATCCAGACTACACCTGTGGCTATCTGTGTTCAAGGTACCTTTTGTGAAGAGCTCCTGGTTCAGTCCTGTGGATCTTGTCAGCAGTGGACACTGCCTAGCCCACTATCCCTGGCGTATCCAGACTACACCTGTGGCTATCTGTGTTCAAGGTACCTTTTGTGAAGAGCTCCTGGTTCCTACTTGGGGAACACTACCTAGCCCACTATCCCTGGTACAGCAGAAGAGACTACCTTTGTGAAGAAGGACTTGTCTATTTGTTTTATGTATTCTGCAAGTGTATATAAGATTGTTGCTGTGTGCTTACCTTGAGAATACACTTAATATACTTATACTGCTTCCTGTGTCTGCCTGATTTGCTCTCCCCCAGCATCTGGGAAAATAAACATAAGGCCACGCCATGACGCCATCCTGGCACGAGCCTGACAGGAGATGGGAGACGGCGCCCCATAGTACAATTCTGTAGCTCAGTAGATAGAGGAACATATGTAGAGACACACTCACCAATTCTAGAGCCTCGTATATACAGGCTCAGTCAGTATAGCATCGGGCACTGCTCAGGTGAATGCCCAGGACCTTTTGCTACAGCGGTCTGGTTCATGCTGATGATCCTCTGGTGTAGCAACGTGGAACAAGAGAGACTGGCCAGTAGGAAATTAAAATAATAATTTATTTAAAATAATACAATTAGATATATAAGAAATGGACACTGGTCTACCGAAACACGTTTCGGCCACACAAGGGCCTTCCTCAGCCGGTATAATAGAGTGTCCAAAGGTGTCCAGTAAGTGAAAGTGCAAGTGCTCATCCTCTCTTATAGTGCTCGGAGGCCGCTTCCATCACGCTGGTTCCGGCCATGCTGGCGGTGGTTACACTTCCTGTCTCGTGAGCTCCAGACCGGGTGCTTCCCAGGGGTGCTTAGCGGTAATCTCATACAAATGTCATTGTAACGCAGCACTTTCCCCTATTGCGATCGCGAGTGATACATTGATATAAACATGGCGCATGGGGCAACTGCAAGAAACATGCATAAATGTATACAAAACTGACGATCTGGGCTAATGATGACTTTTAGCAATGGGGTATTATTTACGGATTCGGCGGTGTGTGTAGTGCAGGAGTCAGCAACCAATGTTTTAGGAACTACATTTCCCATGTGGCTCAGTCAGCCTAATGGTGACTAAGCATCTTGGGAGATGTAGTTCCCAAAACATCAGGGAGCCAAGGTTGCTGACCCTGGTGTAGTGCATGACTGTGTTTTAACTGTTAACTGATTCAGTGCTGTTTAGGAATGAGGCAGCACTTTACAGGTATATGACCATATGCGGGCACGGATCCTGACAGTAGGTCATGTCAAATTTACAACTTTGGTGTATACAACTTTTTAGAAATGTGAACAGTCCAAGGTAGTATACCTTTTAGAGTTCTTTTATTTTCCTGACATTCTATCAAATTTATCTAAATGCAAACCTAAAGCATAAGAATCAAAGAACAGAACAGATGTCACAGGGAAACATTTTGCTATGTTTAAATAGGCTGGTTAATAAATATTTGAAATAACAGAACTAATATAGCATAGAAGTAAAAATGTGGCCCTATGATAAAAAAACTCTACAGCAGCATCAGGAGTAGTCTGCACAAATAATTGGCCCCAATAGACATGTGCATGGTGAAAAATTTCTGTTCGGATTTGGAAATTTCTAATCCAAATATTGTGGATTAGGGAAGTTCCTATTCAAGCCAATCAAAATGTTCGGGCGATTCCTATTCAGCAATAAGAGTTTAATTTTAGTGTTAGCATCACCAAGTTTGCTTGTTTTATAAATAGGGTTAGGGTTACTTGTAGGGTTATGGTTACTTTTAGGGTTAGGAATACTATTTCTGTTTGTCCTATGATTAGGGTTACTATTAGAGTTAGAATTACTGATTCTACTTGTTTTATGGTTGGGGTTACCGATTCTGCTCGTTTCATGATTGTTTAATAATTAGGGTTATAGCACAGTGAGTACAATTGTTTTCAGTCAACCAAATCAATCCAAATCAAACCCATTTGTTCCTGTCAATTCGATTGTTTCATAAAATTTATTTTCGAAACAGATTGGGTTCGGCACCATAGCAAGTTGTATGCCTCTGACTTTCCAATATTCAGATGAATATTTATTGATGCTACTGATTACGGACACGTCTAGGCCCCAGGCCCGGACTGGGACAAAAAATAGGCATAGGCATTTTGGACTGAGCAGCCCACTTTTTCCACACAGCGCACATTACTGTGAGATTTATTGCTGTGGAGCTCTGTTATACCCTCATACACAGCATACATTACTGTGGAGCTTTGTGATACCCTCATACACAGCACACATTACTGTGGAGCTCAGATCAGCAATGTGTATGAGGGTATCACAGAGCTCCACAGTAATGTGTGGTGTGTATGAGGGTATCATAGTAATGAGCAGTGTTTGAGGGTGTCACAAAGCTCCACAGTAATAAAAGTCAATGTAATGTACCAATATCAATTTATTCACCCCCTCTCCCAGCACATCAATTTATTCAGCCCCAACCCCTCAATTTATACAGCTCCAACCCCTCCAGCACATCAATTCATACAGCCCAATCCCCCAGCTCATCAATTTATATGCCCATCCCCAGCACATCAATTTATACAGCACCCAACCCCCCCAAGCAGATCAATTTATACAGCCCCCAACCCCCCATATATTCGCACCAAAAGCCTGCATACCTCGAGGATGGCTAGGCCCAGTGCCTCGCGGGAGAGATACATTTTGGCAGGAAGCAGGAGACATCAGGCCCACACACGCGTCCAATCCCAGGCCGCATGTGTGTGGGTGCACCATGTGACCTGATCAGCAGGGGCCGACGGCTGGCTAGCACCCTCTGATCACATCATAGGGCGTGCTCGCCAGATGCCGGCCGCCCTCTTCAGTCGGCCTAGGCTGCCTTGCCAGGCGGTTGACCAATCGGCACAGGAGGCTAATGGCCTACCGGGCAAACGTCCCTACAATGCCACTGCAGACAACAATCATAGGAGGGTTTGTCTTCACTGCATTGGCAGAACCATACTGTGTAGAAAAAAAACTAATAAAAACATCTATCTTAACACCATGCCTAATCCCACACCCATCTTTAATGTATTATAATTAAACCTAACTCCACACCTTTCTTTAATACAAAAAAATGACAAGTATTGTTTCTCGGAGGATAACCAAACAGGAAAAGGAATAGACTAGTGGATGGCATTTTTGAAATGGGTATAGTGCAGACAGGGAATGGGTGGGTTCATAAGTGGCAACTAACTTTTCATCCTAGCCAGTAGGGATGCGCTGTTCAGGTTCGGACGGTTCGGGGTTTGACCCGAATTTAGCCTGTTTGAGTAGATTGCGAACACCGAACATTTCCGGGTGTTCGCCGCATGTTCGACCACAATGGACCACAATGCATTTTCCCACTGGCCTGAAGCTCGTAATTGGCTACAGCCTTCCACCTGACCACAGGTCTGGTGCAAGACTGGTTCAACACTATGCCAATCACCGCTCAGAGTCCTGATTGGGAAAATTTTGGCCAATCATGGGCTCACAGAGCTAAGTCCTGCAGCACACTATATTACGTTTCCACGCGCCAATTCTGCACGCATTTCAGAGGAGATTTCAAAGGAGATAGTTGTGTCTTGTTACTGCCGGTCTGCCACGCTACTGGGGGGTCTGGGGGGTCTCATTTCTACCAAATATCAGGAATTTAGATGTGTGTCTTCTCACTGTGCAGCAAGTTTTTGGGGGTTTACAACTTTCTTTAAAACATTTGTGAATTGAGGTGATTTTCTGGGTCTTGTCACTGTGCCAGCAAGTCTTTTTGGGTCTCATTTCTACCAAATATCAGGAAATTTAGGTGATGTGCGTCTTGTCACTGTGCCAGCAAGTTTTTTTGGGTTTTACAACTTTCTTTAAAACATTTGTGAATTGAGGTGATTTTCTGGGTCTTGTCACTGTGCCAGCAAGTCTTTTTGGGTCTCATTACTACCAAATATCAGGGAATTTAGGTGATGTGTGTCTTGTCACTGTGCCAGCAAGTTTTTTGGGGTTTTACAACTTTCTTTAAAACATTTGTGAATTGAGGTGATCTGTGTCTTGTCACACAACCAGTACCACGCAGTATTTTGGGTGTCACTAATTTCTTTAAAACATTTGTGAATTAAGGTGATCTGTGTCTCGTCACACAACCAGTACCACCCTGTGTTTTGGGGCTCACTAATTTCTTTAAAACATTTGTGAATTGAGGTGATCTTCTGTGTCTCGTCACACAGCCAGCAAGTTTTTTTGGGGCTCACTAATTTCTTTAAAACATTTGTGAATTAAGTGATCTGTCTTGTCACACAACCAGTACCACGCAGTATTTTGGGGCTCACTAATTTCTTTAAAACACTTGTGAATTAAGGTGATCTGTGTCTCGTCACACATCCAGTACCACGCAGTATTTTGGGGCTCACTAATTTATTTAAAACATTTGTGAATTGAGGTGATCTGTCTCTTGTCACACAACCAGTACCACGCTGTATTTTGGGTGTCACTAATTTCTTTAAAACATTTGTGAATTGAGGTGATCTGTGTCTTGTCACACAACCAGTACCACGCAGTATTTTGGGGCTCACTAATTTCTTTAAAACATTTGTGAATTAAGGTGATCTGTGTCTTGTCACACAACCAGTACCACGCAGTATTTTGGGGCTCACTAATTTCTTTAAAACATTTGTGAATTAAGATGATCTGTGTCTCGTCACACATCCAGTACCACGCAGTATTTTGGGGCTCACTCATTTCTTTAAAACACTTGTGAATTAAGGTGATCTGTGTCTCGTCACACATCCAGTACCACGCAGTATTTTGGGGCTCACTAATTTCTTTAAAACATTTGTGAATTGAATCTGTGTCTTGTCACACAACCAGTACCACGCAGTATTTTGGGGCTCACTAATTTCTTTAAAACATTTGTGAATTGAGAGGTGATCTGTGTCTCGTCACTGGCTGCCAGCTATCAGTGTGTCTCACTGAGTTATACCAGAGTTCTTTAAATCTTTATACCAGAGTTGAATCAGAGTTCTGTATATATTAATCTATAAATCACTCACCATGTCTGAAAGAACAAAAAGGACAGGCAGACGCTCCCAGACACAGATAAGAGGGCAAGCAGCCCCTGTGTCGGGAGGCTGTGTCTCTGGTCGTGTTGGACGTGGTGCATCCTCTGCAGGGGCACGCTTGTCCTTTCTAACTGGTGCTGGCCGTCTTAAGCAGCAGCAACATACCGAGGACTTGGTGGATTGGCTAACCAGGCCATCCTCATCCTCCGAGTCCTCTGCCAGCCAGGGTTGTAGAGCTTTACAGTCCACCTCAGCTGCCAAAGCATCTAATGCAGCCTCCATGTCCACAGCTACTCCTGCCGTAGCCTCGCTATCACACAGGGAGGAGTCAGCTGAATTGTTTGACTACAATGAGAGTGACATGCTGCTTGAGGATGCGCAGCAAGTACAGTGATCTGATTCAATCTCTGAGGTTGAGCAAGGGAGTATAATCAACCTAGAGGAAGGGGGTGCCAGTGATGACACACAAATAACTGGCACTCATGTTGCCCGAGCAGCTGCAGCATACTGCCAAGTTGGCTCCAGTGACGAGGAGATGACATTGATGAGGAGGGGGTGAAGATGACATTGATGATGAGGTCACTGACTCCACCTGGGTGCCAGATCGAACTGAGGAATCAAGTGAGGAGGAGGGGGAGGAGGAGGCACAGCAAACACGAGGCACAACATCCTCTGTGACCAACCATAGCACAAGCCAGTCTAAGGCATCACATGTCAGAGCTGCTCCGGTGCAGAGCGCTGTTGTCTCAAAGAACACATGCAGGAACTCTGCTGTCTGGGAGTTCTTTAAGAAATGTGCAGCAGACCCCACCGTTGCTATTTGTAATCTATGTCAGATGAGGCTGGAGCGTGGGATAAACACCGGACACTTGGGTACCACGTGCTTGAGGCGACATATGAACAAGTGTCACACATCCTGTTGGCGCAAAACTTTGCGTAGGTCCTCCCCCTCCTCATCTGTCTCTACCCACACTGTATGTCCTGCCATGTCATTGCCTACAACCTCCACCGACAGGGATGATGCTACAGTAATGGATGTACCAGTAGGTCCTTCCTCACAATGTGACATCATCCCAGTAGTTGAAGATTTACGCAGTCAGATTATGTTGCCGCAGCTGCTGCGGCGAAAGAAAAAATATAGTCCTAACCATCCCCAAGCACAGAGTCTAAATGCCAGCTTAGCAAAATTACTCGCATTGCAGCTGCTGCCTTTCCAGCTGGTGGACTCTGTTCCTTTCCGTGAATTTGCTGAATGTGCTGTACCACAGTGACAGGTTCCAAAACGCCATTACTTTTCACGCAAGGCCATTCCAGCACTATACCAGCACATGGAAGACAATGTTATCCAGTCATTGGGAAAGGCAGTCAGCAGCAAGGTGCATGTGACTTTAGACACGTGGTCCAGCAAGCATGGACAGGGTCGTTACATTTCCTTCACGGCACACTGGGTAACTCTGATTGCAGCTGGGAGGGATCCAAGACGGGGCTCTGTGCTGGAGCTTGTTCATCCACCATGCCTCCAGAAAGCTGCTTGTATGAGGTCTGTCTACTCCACCACCTCTTCCTCCTCCTCCTCCTTCTCTGTCTCTGGCGAAGTGGCAGTTAAACCGACACCTGACAGGGTCTACGCAATGGCTCAAGCAAAGAGATGCCATACTGTGCTTGAGCTGGTTTGTTTAGGGGACAGGAGCCACACCGGGTCAGAAATTTTGTCAGCTCTGCAGGGGCAGGTGCAGAGATGGTTAACACCATGCCAGCTTGAACTGGGAATGATCGTCTGCGATAATGGCAGCAACCTTCTCTCTGCCCTACGCAAGGGTAAATTGACGCATGTACCATGCCTAGCACACGTCCTAAATCTGGTGGTACAGCGTTTCCTAACCAAGTACCCAGGGCTGCCAGAGCTTCTCATCCAGGCCAGAAAAGTCTGCAGCCACTTCAGATGGTCATTCCCAGCAAGCGTTCGCCTGGCAGAAATTCAAAGAGAATTCCACCTTCCCACAAACCGTCTGATCTGTGACATGCCAGCCAGGTGGAACTCGACATTAGCAATGCTGCAGCGCCTGAACAAGCAGCAGAGGGCCATCAACGAGTACCTGTGTGAGTATGGCACAAGGACAGGTTCACTTCAACTTGTTTCCCCCCCCCCGCAGTGGCTGATGATCAAGGATGCATGCACTGTACTGTCACCATTTGAGGAGGCAACGAGGATGGTGAGCAGGGACAGTGCATGCATCAGTGACACAATTCCTTTAGTGTTCCTTCTGGAGCACACTCTGCGGGGAATTATAGATGTGGCTCTAGAGGCAGAGCAGCGGGAGGAAGAGGAGGCCTTCCCTAGCTCTCAAGGCCCCAGTCTTTCCGCAGACAGCATTCCAGCGGGTCCTACTCAGATCAGAGAGGAGGAGGATGAGGAGGAGGATGACTATTTAAGTAGTGGGGGCATTGAAGGTGGGGATTCCTTAAGGGAGGGTTTTGTGTGCCCAGAAACAGAAGGGCTTGTGCGTGGCTGGGAGGAGGAAGTGCACGATACGGTCATCCTCATTGACCAGGAAGACTCGGCAGCTAATGCCACCTCCAACCTACGCTGCATGGGCTCCCTAATGATGCAAAGCCTGCTAAAGGACCCCAGGATTCGTGCTATCAAGGAGAGGGATCATTACTGGTTGGCAACCCTTCTTGATCCATGATACAAGGGGAAAGTTGCAGAGCTCATCCTGCCCACACAGAGGGAGCACAGGATGAAAAAACTTGGACGCTCTAAAGCGACACTTGTGTAACACCTTTCCAGGCACTGGTATATTACCAAGTGCTGACACACGTGCTTCTGAGGCTGCGGGTGATCAGAGGAATAGCGGTGAAGGCCAGGGCCGCTTGACTGATGCTTTTTTAAATTATTTTAGTCCCTGACGCCCAAGGACGTCAAATGTAGGCACCCATTGCCAGCGTCTTCACCATATGGTGCAGGACTACCTAGGGGCAAGGGCAGACCTGGATACCTTTCCAGCAGATGATCCACTGGCTTACTGGGTGTTGAGATTGTATCACTGGCCAGAACTTAGCCAATATGCTATGCAGCTACTAGGTTGCCCTTCATCTAGCTTGCTTTCCGAAAGGACGTTCAGTGGCGCTGGAGGTTTTGTCACAGACAAAAGAGTGCGTCTGTCCACCGACTCTGTAGACCGGCTGACATTTATAAAAATGAATCAGTCCTGGATCAGCAGCTATCAATCCCCTGATGCTGAAGTAATGCAATAGATAGGGGATGTCCTCTTCTGCATTCACAAAACCTCCAGCACTGAACTCTTCCACAATACCACAAAAGGGTTACGGTGTGAAGGCACTTGCTGCCATGAAAGGCACAATATTTGGCTGCACTGACGCCTGTGCCAGATTTATATCATTTTATTTTTTTGAACCGCAGGGTCCAACCCTGCACTCTTCCACAATACCACAGAGGGGTTACTGTATGATGATACCTGCTGGCCTGGCATTAAAGGCACAATATCTGGGTGCACTGACGCCCATTACCAGATCAAAAACTTTTCAATATAGGACCACATGGTCCACCCCTGCATTCTTCCACAATACTACAGAGGGGTTACTGTATGATGATACTTGCTGGCCTGGCATTAAAGGCACAATATCTGGGTGCACTGACGCCCATTACCAGATCAAAAACTTTTCAATATAGGACCACATGGTCCACCCCTGCACTCTTCCTCCATACCACAGAGAGGTTACTGTATGATGATACTTGCTGCCCTGGCAGTCTTGCACCAAAGGCAGAATATCTGGGTGCACTGATGCCTTAACCAGATGCATATCTTTTTAATATAGGACCGCAAGGTTCATCCCTGCACTCTTCCACAATAACACAGAGGGGTTACTGTATGATGATACTTGCTGGCCTGGCATTAAAGGCACAATATCTGGGTGCACTGACGCCCATTACCAGATCAAAAACTTTTCAATATAGGACCACATGGCCCACCCCTGCACTCTTCCTCCATACCACAGAGAGGTTACTGTATGATGATACTTGCTGCCCTGGCAGTCTTGCACCAAAGGCAGAATATCTGGGTGTACTGATGCCTTAACCAGATGCATATCTTTTTAATATAGGACCGCAAGGTTCATCCCTGCACTCTTCCACAATAACACAGAGGGGTTACTGTATGATGATACTTGCTGGCCTGGCATTAAAGGCACAATATCTTGGTGCACTGACGCCCATTAACAGATAAAAAAAACACTTTTCAATATAGGACCACATGGTCCACCCCTGTATTCTTCCACAATACTACAGAGGGGTTACTGTATGATGATACTTGCTGGCCTGGCATTAAAGGCACAATATCTGGGTGCACTGACGCCCATTACCAGATAAAAAACTTTTCAATATAGGACCACATGGTCCACCCCTGAACTCTTCCACAATACCACAGAGGGGTTACTGTATGATGATACTTGCTGCCCTGGCAGTCTTGCACCAAAGGCAGAATATCTGGGTGCACTGACGCCATTCCCAGATTCATATCTTTTTAATATAGGACCGCATGGTCCACCCCTGCATTCTTCCACAATACCACAGAGGTGTTACTGTATGATAGTACTTGCATGCCTGGCACTAAAGGCACAATATCTGGGTGCACTGCCACTGATGCCTGTATCAGATTCATATCCTCAGAGGGATTACGGTGTGACGGCACTGTTGCCGACGCTAAAAGCCCAATTTAAAGCCCCTATTGTTACTTTCATCCAAAGCCTGCATAAGTTTCACAATAATTAGCCCAAAAATACACTAAACTTTTCTGCGCGTCCTAAAATGTTTTTCATACAGGCTGCCACCCCAAGCAGTTGTTTATGGATAGATTAAAGGAAAAGCATTTACCGTCATATGAAACGTAATTTTTTTTGTTTTTTAAGTGTTCTATACATCCTAAGAATCCGCCACTTCACGGCAGGTTATGGGACCTCCTAGGCACGATATTTGAAGGAATTTTTTTTTAACCCTTATTTCATGGAAAACTCACTGTCCCTTTAACCCTTTCGCTGCTGAGGCATTTCCTGCCCGTGTGCTGAGCTCATTTTTACCGTTTTGTGCTCATCATGTTTAAATGCGATTTGAAGTCAAGTTTCTTATATGACCAAGACAATATTATATATCTTTTTTCAGCAGACTCCACAGATTCAAAATTTATCATTATTATGTGTATAAGTAAAGAGTTAAAAAAAAAAGAAAAAAAGGGGGAAAAAAAGTAAAATTTTGTTAAAATTCAGAAGAACAACATTGCATATTTTTTTCTATCTACACTTTATGACCAGAACTATTGTGGTTATATATTGATACATTAGGTGCCTTTTTAAAATTGGTGTAATGGAGAATATTTCATGGTTTTTTGTACAAAAATATGCAGTTTTCTAAAAATCAAAAAAATCTGCTTCTTATGCATGACTCATTGTATGTAATACATAAAATTAATATATCTAACCAATTGAAATGGAAAAGCTATATATTTCTGAAACTAGACAAAATCCGCAAAAAAAAGAGACCTTTATGACACATTTTTTAATTTATTTTGTTATTCATAACTTTATTCAAAAAACATCTATTTAATGTAAAAAAAAAAATATAATAGGTCAAGATTTATATTGCATAATTTCATATTAATTTTTGGGGTAAAATTTTGTTTTGCTTAACTATATCAATATATCCCTCCTATAAAATAATAGATCCAATTTGATTGCACAGATCAAGTTTAGGCAGCGTTGGAGGTGCTAATTTGCGCCATGCGCAAAATAAATTTAGAGAAGCTTTTTATGCCGGTTTTTGAAAGGAGGCATACCTGCAATTAAATGGCTCTAGCTCAACAGGGATCTAAAATATGCCAAATAAAGTATATATCCGGACAAAGTAGACTTCCAGATGAATCAAACGTGGGTTTTATTATTTCTATCATAAATATTGAGCCCGCAACAACTTGTGGAATTTGGATTTGTGCGCAAAAAAAAAAAAAAAAAAATTATTTCAATCACTTCAGACATGATAAAATCTTGAAAACTAGGCCTTTCTCTAGCTCAACGCAAAGCCCCAACCCTTGTGATAAAAATGAGACCCAGGTTTAGTGGTCCGGGTCCCCCTAGATGGAGCACGAGGCGCTAATTTGCGCCATTGCGCAAAATAAATTTAGAGAAGCTTTTTATGCCGGTTTTTGAAAGGAGGCATACCTGCAATTAAATGGCTCTAGCTCAACAGGGATCTAAAATATGCCAAATAAAGTATATATCCGGACAAAGTAGACTTCCAGATGAATCAAACGTGGGGTTACTTATTATTCTATCATAAATATTGAGCCCGCAACAACTTGTGGAATTGGATTTGTGCGCAAAAAAATAAATAAATGGAAATTCCACATGCTGTTGCGCCCTCTATTTTTATGATAGAATTTTATTTAACCCCTCATTTGATTCATCTGGGTGTCTAGTTTCTCCTAATATATACTTTATGTGGTCTGTTTTAATTTTCTGTTGGGCTAGAGACATTTAAATGCAGGTATGCCTTCTTAAAAAAAAAAAAAAAAAACATTCACAAAATTTCCCATGAATTTTGATCAACAATTATGTAGTCTATCAACAATTGTATAGTGACTCAAAATGCTACACAAACACACAACAAGCCCGCCACACATTTTACATTCACTCAATCAGTTGGATTGGCACATGGGGCATCCATGTGAGCAGTAACGCCACGTCAAGGCCCAACCAGGTTACTGACCATTCACACATCTTTCACATCTGTTTCACTCACCGAATCACACACCTTTCATGCAAGAAGCTAGTAAAAGTGGAGTGAGTGACGTTAAGGGGGCAAAGAAGGGAAAAGTGCAGAAACACGGAAGGGGAAAAGAGAAAGATAATGAGGATTAGAGGGGGTGGAATAGAAACACCCCCCCCATTCACATCTGTTTCACTCACTGAATCACACACCATTCATGAAAGAAGATAGGTAGGGAAGTGGGTGAAGGGAGGGGCAAAGAAAAGGGCAGAGACAAAGAAGTTGAAGACACACCATTAACACCGCAGTTCAATCTGTCTTCAGAGGCTTCTTTCTACATCTGACGTACGGAGGACATCAGATTGTTGGGGATGGGGCAACCTATTTTATTGTATGTGGGGTGAATTACATTATAACTGGGGTGGGTAGTGAACTGTAGGTGGTAGTGAAACGTGGTGGTATTGAACCGGAGTGGGTAGTGAAACGTGGTGGGTAGTTTTTTTATTAACACTGCTATAAAAAAATGGGGATGGTTTTGGTTTGTTTTTTTATTTGGGAAAATTTAGAGGAATAGCACTATCCAGGAATAAATGCCAGCATGATCCGGGCAAGCTCTGTCCAGATTACACTGCACTGTGTCCATCAGAATGTCATCAAGATCTGCAAAGATCTTAACGGTGCTATAGCCAGATTTATCAAGAAGCACAAAATCAGTGGCATACCTCAACCTGAAATCTGTTTGTTCTCAGCCGAGAAACAATTCGGTCCCGGTATGCCACTAGTAATGTGTCACTGTATGATAAATCTTGAAGCAATCGGGCACACAAAGACCTGGTTTGGAGGGGCAGTCAGGGCAGTGAAGGCGGCTTTCCTTACGCCGCCCTTGGCGCGCGCAAACCCGACACCTTTTACATGGGGTCACTCTTTTTTCAGTTGGAGGAATGTAGCCAGGAAAGTGGCGGTCACGCAACCTAATTACATCCTCCACCTCTTCAACAATGGGAGCATTCTCTTCTGGACAGATTCCTGAAATTTTAGGAATGTTATCCGTCGGGCATGAGTGGCCTGATACAAGATGAATGCGTTAAGCATTGACATCTGTATCAGATGGACTGCCAGCTTTTTGTACCATACATATGCCTTGCGAGAAGCGAGATATGGTACAAGCATCTGGTCAGACTTGTCCACTCCTCCCATGTACCGATTATAATCCTGTACACATAGGGGTTTCATGATAGGGGAATCTCTCCATCTGACGTGAACTGCAGATGTGCATTCGTTATGTATCGTTGTAAGTAAATGCACATCCTTTTTGTCTGTGTATTTCACAGCCAGCAGTTCACCGCAGCGCAAGGCAGATGTTTCTCCTCTCTTTTGCTTCCCAAACTGTTTTGTTGGAAAGCCTTTCCTATTCGAACGGATGGTGCCACAGGCTCCAGTACCATTGCTGTACAAAAATTTGTACAACGGCACACCCGTGTAAAAGTTATCTGTGATAAATACAGTAACCTTTACCGAATAGTGGATAAGCGAGGTCCCACACTATTTTTTCAGTGGTGGAGAGGGCGGGGGGCAGTCAGGGGGGCCAGCTGCGAGTCCTTTCCAGTGTATACACGAAAGCGATACATGTATCCACTGGAGCTTTCGCACAGCTTATAAAGTTTTATCCATACCGAGCTCGCTTCGAAGGGAGGTACTGCTTGAAAACAAGACGTCCTTATAAAGCAGCAAGGACTCGTCGACTGACAAGTTTTGGCCTGGAGTGTATAACTCTTCAAATCTTGCCATCAGATGGTCAAGAAGTGGCCGCAACTTGTACAGTCGGTCGTGATCTGGGTGGTCACGGGCAAAGCATTTGCATTATCATTATAATGCAAATACCGCAGGAGCAATAAATATCTGTCCCTGCTCATAGTAGCAGGGAAGATAGGGGTGGTTTGGGTACTCTTTTTTGACCAGTATGAGGCTATGCTGGGTTTTTGCACAATCCCCATCTGCAGAGTGAGGCCCCAGAACTTCCTCATCTCTGGCAAACTGGTTGGGGTCCATTTACGCGCCCTCGCACTTGGCAACAATTCTGCCCCTAGACCTTGAAAATATTGTTCGGCATACAGATTGCTCTGCTGAACAATAAATTCCAAGAACCCATCATCTATAAATAGCTGAAAAAAGTTGATGGGTTCAAAATTAGTGGTGTCCACTAGTATACCAGGATTGCCAGAAAATTGTGGCAATACTGGCTGGACCATATTAGGGGAGGTCCAGTCAGATCCTGGTTCAGGCATCGCCACAGCCTGTGTTGCAGATACCCCTGCAATAGGCCTTTGGGCCGGTGCAGGATCAGGTAGTGCAACTACAGACCGTGCGGTCCCTGCATACCACGGGAGCACCCTGGTAACTCCATGCGGCCACGCCGTGGCTCATCATGTAGTTCTTCGTCACTGGAACCGTCACTATCTGATGATGCTCCAGGGACAAAGTCACTGCCTGAATCTTCAAAAGATTCATCAGCGCTGAGATCAGAGTCTGACATCATAAGGACGTCAGCTGCTTCCTCAGCGCTTAGAAACCTTTTAGCCATAATTTGCTTTCTGAAAATGTATTTTCAAAAGAAAATTACGCCGTTTGATAGTATCTATATATATATATATGTGTGTATATATATATATGCACGTGTGTGTGCGTATATAATATATTCTATATATATATATATAAGCGTGCGCGTGTGTGCGGTGTGTGCGCGTGTGTGCGTGCGCGTGTGTGCGCGTGTGTGCGTGCGCGTGTGTGCGTGTACGCGTGTGTGCGTGCGCGTGTGTGCGTGTAGCGTGTGTGCGCGCGTGCGCGCGGTGTGCGTGCGTAAATATGTGTATATATATGTGTGTGTGCGCTATATATGTATATATAGTGTGTGTGTGTGTATATATATATATATATATATATATATAATGTGTGTATTAGGAATTTATCACCTATTTTATGGAGACAGCCTCTGCGACACTAACACCTCTCAATCCACATGCAGACTGAGGATAGAAATGAAAAAATTATCAAGATTTGAAAAATTCATTCCCCGTGATTGGCTGGAGGTCAATCGCTAGGTTACGGGGTCATTTTAGGGTTATATTTCTATCCTCAGCGGCCATGTTGGAGTGGCAGTGATAATTGTGACAGCTAAGTGATCATTGTTACTACAGTGATCACATAGCTGTAACAATAAAAAGTGAAATAAAATAATAAAAAGGGGATTGTATTTTTATTAAATGTGGGTTTGGGGCATCTGGGCAGTTTTGATTTTTTTTACTGCCCTTAGAGACCCTGTGTGTAGTGTTTTTTACTTTATGTTTTTTTTTTTACATTTTTTTTTTACATGTTACATTATAATGAGGGCACACCGTTGGAAAGCTCAGGCTCTGGGCTTTCCATCGGTGCCTCATTTATTACTGCAGCCCTTACGGATGAGGAGATAGAGAGGTCCTAAGGACCTCTCCCCCCTCCTCCTAAGGGCTGTCTATGCGGCTGTTGAAGGTGACGTCATCACGCCAGGCGTGATGACGTCACCGCGACTCCCATGATCCCACAGTGAGGGCCGACATCCGGATGTCGGTCCCTCACTGTTTGCCGCCGGGGATCTCATTCACACCGCCGCTTCGCTGCCGGGAGGATCGGACGCGCTGAGCGCGTCCTCCGCACAGCAGCGGGAACTTCCTGGACGCGCTCAGCGCGTCCGTAGCAGCGAAGTGGTTAAAAACTTTTTTTTAACTTTTTGTCTTTGTTTCCTGTCCCCCAGGGCACTACCGTACCCCCATACACCTTTTATGGCAAATATGTAGCATATATGCCCTCTTGGAGGGCACTCTAAAAACCCAAATTTTCAGCCCCATTGACTTGCATGGGGTTCGGGTTCGGTCCCGAACAAATGGGAAGTTCGGGTTCGGGCTCGAACCGAACTCGGGGAGTGTTCGGCTCATCCCTACTAGCCAGCACCTTAAGATTTGAAATTCTGAATGTAGCATACTATTGTAGAGATAATAATTTTGCAGTACAAGTTAGGCACCTGGATAGAGTACTATTAACCAGACCTTTCTTTTATCCACTTGGTACAATAAGCTAATAAAATTCATTTCAAAGGTTCTCTTCTGAAGGGATAAGAAAAATTGCTTCAAAAAATGTGGACTAATGCAAGCCTAAGGCTAGGGTCAGACTGAGGCAGTGCGAACGCGCGTTCTGGCGCACTTAATCACGGCCGTGCTAGGCAGCAGATGCCGGGCAATGACGGCCAATATACGAAGTACGGTCGCACAAAAGTCCGGCTGCCAACGCAAAGTGGAAAATGAACGCATTTTTTTCGAGAACGTTAAACCACTAGTACTGACGTACAGAGTGCGCTGCGTCCGCTAGCGGCGTGTGTGCGTGAATTGGAGATGTTCAGACGCTGCTAATGTCCGGCCAACATAACGTCCAGATGCACAAAGTGTTTTTATTGATGATTCCGTTACAAAATCACGGATGAACTGCGCATAGTATGACCGCTATTGCGTATTCCGTGAAAAAATACGTCCATTCTTCGAACGCACATTTTCACGGACAACGGAAAGTGAAAAATGCGTTAGTCTGACCCTAGCCTTAGAGCAGTGTTTCCCAAACCTGTCCATGGGACCCTCCGCCTCGCCAGGTTTTCCAGATATCTTAAGCACAGCACAGGTGATATGATTTGATGCTCAGTGATTGCAGGATTCAGTCTGTTTTTCCCCAAGATGATCTGCAAAATCTTGCCTGGTTGAGGGTCCCAAGGACAGGTTTTGGAAACAGTGCCTTAGAGGTTAACAAACATTGAAAAAATAAAAGACAAAGAAAATAGTAAATCAAAATAACATGATAGCAACGTTGGAGACAATAAAATTAATGTAACGTATTAAAAAAAAGTGTAAAAAATAAAATAATTAGAACAATATTTCTTTGTGTGAACCTGTGTGCTTGCAAATAGTGGCTGAAGTATTGTATTGTGTACAATATTCCCGGTAAAATTTACCTTTGCAAAAATGTCCTTGTATTTACTGAAACAAAGGAGAATATTCATGCATATAGATAAGCTCATACTTCTATTTATTTTTATTTTTTTACACCAAACCTTATCGTTATGCAAGGTTTTGTTTCCTTTTGTCTTCAGCACTGCTGCTTAGATGGCCCCAGTAGACCTACATAAATGACAATGAACTTTATTGTGATATATGTTAGAAGATAATCAGGAGTCAAAACGCAGTGTAGTGTAATTGGGTGGTCTTTCTATCTCAAGCGATGATATGGAATCTTCCCTTTTCTATATTATACAAACACAGCCTTAGGCCTATCTGTTTCTAACCTCGAGCAATCAATAGACTTAAATAAGTACCTGTTAAGGGAACACTACTAAACCAATAGAAAAAATAACACATTCTCTATTCTGCTTCAACGCACGCAGAGTCATTTTGCAAAGCAATTGCCTTGAACATAATTAAACCCTTCAGTGTAAAGAGGAGGAACCAGTTTGTAATGTATTGCAGTGCTTTCACCATTCAGTGGGTTAACAGAGATTTAAATTTAATTGTAGAAGTATACACGTTAAATAGGTATATATATATATATATATATATATGAGACCAAAATCCAGACGCACCAGACGCACATTTTGGTATGTGGAGTGCGGGACCTCTTGACCCTTTATATATATATATATATATATATATATATTTCCTGTGTTTCCTGAATGGCTAAAGGGAGTGTACATATTCCATAATATATTTTATATCTGCAGAACAAGCATGATTGAAAGTAAAAAAGAAGATGAAAACAAAAAATATCATTTATTTTAATAATAATATATAATTAAAATTGCTTGTAGGTAGTCACATCAAGCCTTCCAAATATTCTTCAACTGCTTTGGCCCTCATGTATTGATAAATAATAAATATACATATATTTGTAAAGGAAATAGAATGAAGAAATGGTTGGAGATCCAAATTGAGTATGACAATACCAATTTTAAATATTAATTAAATATAAATTTTCTATTTCACCTTTTGCCCACTTTGACCTCACTGACTTTTTAGCCTTCTTCTTAGAACCTGTACTTGAATCGCAGTGTTTTTCTTACAGGCAAATTATACTAACTAATTCAGAGTCTTGGGTCTGATATCAGGCCTTAAAACAAAATAAATCTATTACAAATAATCGAAAAAATTTGTTACAATTATTTCAGATGTTTCCATGGTGACAAAATGATTTGAATTTTGTTTTCACCATTTTTGTCTAATCTTTTAAATGACTCGTGACCTTGCATGCTTGCGTTGTTCTTGTATAGCAATTATGAAGTTATCAGGTGCTTTACTGCAGAATATGTGGGCAGTAATCATATTAGATCGTAGTTTATCCATTTTTATTCAACATCATAATCATGTCTGAAAAACAGAGTTTAGAAATATATTTTTTTTTTGAAAAATACTGATTTGAGAAGATACCTCCTATATGATGAGTAGTGACTTATAAAGATAATACATACAGGGTTATTCAAAGAGATTCGAAAAGTCACCGCACGTTCGGTGACTTTTCGTTCTCTTCAATTCGGTGCAAATCGGCTTTCCCATTTCGGCCACCCTGTGGTGTATTCAGCAAGCACCACAGGGCTGTCGAAGTGCAGGGAAAAGCTGGCGAATGCACGCCGAAAACCCGCAAAAACATCTGGATTAACCCGTCGAAGACGCCGGAAAAACCCAAGCAGGAGCCGATCACACGCGGTGAAGCCTCCGGAAAAAGCCAACACTGCAGAAGAAGGCAGTGAATAAATTAGGAAAACAGTTTGCTTGAATGATTGAAAAGTGAAACGCTGTTTGCAAAGAAACTACTGAGCGAAAATGTCTGAAATTTACATATGAGGTCCAGGGAATGATAATAAAGAGGGCTGTTACAGAAAAAATAAGTAAAGTTAAAAAAAAAGAAAAAGAAAAATCGGACTTTTTTAAAAAAAAAGAAAAAATCCAGAAAAATGCTTAAAATATCCCAAAAAATCTATAATTAAAGAGACTCTTTACTGCAGAATTTTATAACGAACGGTTTATTAGATCTTGAATTAAAACGGGAATATTTTTAACATTGAAGCCTATGGGATTCTCCTGAATAAACCTGCTGAATTAAACCACCGAATGGCAGGGCATTTCGGGAACATTTCACTGCTGGTTTGTGTTCTCTGAATAGCCAAAGCAGTGCTTTTTTATGGGGATTTCACTGCCCTCGAACAGGCACCGTATGTGCAGGCAATTCACCAGGATTTGGCGTATTAGTTATATTAATACAAGGATTAGTTAGATTAAAAACAAAGGAAGGAAGGTATGTAGAAGAGGATAAAAGTCTCGCTGACTGCCTCAATGAATATTTTTGTTCAGTCTTTGCAGAAGAAAAGAAAGGAAAGGGACCTCAGTTAGGAGGAAACACTAATAAGACATTTACATATGAGTTTACAGAGGAGGAGGTTCTACAGCAGCTGTCTAAAGTAAAGACAAATAAGTCAATGGGGCCTGATGGGATCCACCCTAAATTATTAAAAGAGCTCAGTGATGTAATAGCAAAACCGTTAACAGATTTATTTAACCAATCCTTGTTAACAGGAGTCGTCCCAGAAGACTGGAAATTAGCAAATGTTGTGCCCATTAACAAGAAGGGTAGTAGGGAGGAATCGGGGAACTATAGGCCAGTTAGTCTTACGTCAGTAGTGGGGAAATTAATGGAAACCATGTTAAAGGAAAGGATTGTTGAACATCTAAAAACACATAGATTACAGGATCAGAAACAACATGGGTTTACCTCAGGGAGATCATGCCAAACTAATCTTATTGATTTTTTTGATTGGGTAACAAAAATAATAGACAAAGGTGGTGCAGTAGACATTGCTTATTTAGATTTCAGTAAGGCTTTTGATACTGTTCCGCATAGAAGGCTTATCAATAAATTATTTATTATTATTATTTATTATTCTTTATTTATAAAGCGCCAGCATATTCCGCAGCGCTGTACAATAGGCACAGTATAGACAGGGTTACAATACATTGAACAACATTTGACAAACAGTACAGGAGGAGATGAGGGCCCTATTCCCGTAGGAACTCACAATCTAGGAGGGTTGGGGTTGGAAACAGGAGGAGAGGACTGTAAGGTGAGAGTGATTGATGGTTGCGTCAGTGAGTTGGGTGGTAGGCTTCCCTAAATAGGAACGTTTTAAGGGAGCGTTTGAAGGAAGAGAAGTTAGGGGAAAGTCTGACAGTACGAGGGAGAACGTTCCAGAGAGTGGGGGCTGCGCGTGAGAAATCCTGCAGTCTATCATGGGAAGAGGTGATGCAGGGAGAAGCTAGGCGCAGGTCACTGTTTGACCTTAGG
This sequence comes from Leptobrachium leishanense, assembly GCA_009667805.1. Classification (NCBI taxonomy): domain Eukaryota; kingdom Metazoa; phylum Chordata; class Amphibia; order Anura; family Megophryidae; genus Leptobrachium; species Leptobrachium leishanense. Next base: position 208,230,738 of record CM019065.1, on the reverse strand, counting down.
GAGCGGGCTGGGGTGTATTTGGTGATTAGTGAGGACAGGTAGTGGGGAGCTGAGTTAGTGAGGGTTTTGTAGGTAAGGATAAGGATTTTGAACTTAATTCTGCAGTGGATGGGGAGCCAGTGAAGGGACTCGCAGAGGGGAGCGGCAGAGACAGAGCAGCGGGTGAGGTGAATTAGCCTGGCGGAGGTGTTCAGGATGGATTGTAGGGGGGGAGAGGCGGGACAGAGGGAGGCCAGATAAGAGATTATTGCAATAGTCGAGTCGGGAGATTACCAGGGAGTGTATGAGTTGTTTTGTGGTGACAGCGGTAAGAAATGGCCGAATTCTGGAAATATTACGCAGTTGGTATCGGCAGGAGGAGGAAAGAGACTTGATGTGGGGGATGAAGGAATGAGCAGAGTCAAGTGTAACTCCAAGACAGCGAACTTGGTTTGATGGGGAGATGGTGATACCCTCCACCGTGATAGAGAAGTCAGGAGGTGGGGAGGCATTGGAGGGAGGAATAAGTAGGAGCTCAGTCTTTGACATGTTGATCTTTAGGTGGTGGGAGGCCATCCAGGAGGAGATGCCAGATAAACAGTCACTGACTTTTGAAAGGACAGGGGGAGAGAGATCAGGGGTAGAGAGGTAGATCTGAGTGTCATCAGCGTAGAGGTGGTAATTAAAGCCAAAGCTGTTGATGATTTTGCCCAGGGAGGAGGTGAGAGATGGAAAAGAGCAGAGGACCAAGGACAGAGCCTTGAGGTACACCAACAGATAGAGGCAATGAAGAGGAGGAGTTACCAGCAAAGGACACACAGAAGGACCTGTTGGATAAATAGGAGTCAACCCAAGCAAGTGCAGTGTCACCGAGACCCAGAGAGTTGAGGGTCTGTAGAAGGAGGGGGTGGTCAACAGTGTCAACAGCAGCCGAGAGGTCAAGCAGGATGAGAATAGAATAGTGGCCGTGTTTTTTAGCAGTTAGGAGGTCTTTGGTGAGGGCAGTTTCAGTTGAGTGTAGGGAATGGAAGCCAGATTGCAGGGGGTCAAGTAGGGAATTGGAGGACAGGAAGAGGGAGAGGCGGTTGAAGTCTAGTTTTTCTAAGAGCTTAGAGGTAAAGGGAAGCAGGGATACAGGGCGGTAGTTGGATGGAGAGTTGGGATCGAGGGATGGTTTCTTTAGTAAAGGGGTAACTAGCGCGTGTTTGAAGGCGGATGGAAAGGAGCCAGTGAAGAGAGATAGGTTGAAGATGTGTGTGAGAGCAGGGGTGAGGGAGGAGGAGAGGGGAGGAATTAGATGTGAGGGAATGGGGTCGAGCGGGCACGTGGTGAGATGTGAGGAGGACAATAAGTAATTGACTTCCTCCTCAGTGGCTGGGAGGAAGCGGCAGAGAGTGACAGAGGGGACCTGTGGGAGTGGAGGTGGCAGATAACTATCTTGTGTTGGGATGTTGCTTCTGATAGTTAGAGTTTTACTGAGGAAGTAGTCTGCCAGGTCTTGAGCGCTGAAGGCAGCTGAGGGGGGAGGTGCAGGTGGGTAGATGAGGGTGTTGAAGGTGGACCAGAGCCGTTTAGGGTTGGAGGACAGCATAGATACAAGAGATGAGAAGAAGGATTGTTTGGCCAAGTGGAGGGCAGAGGTGTATGACCGGAGAATAATCTTGAAGTGAACAAAATCAGCTTCAGAGCGGAATTTCCTCCAGGCACGCTCTTCAGTGCGGGAGCATCTTTGCAGGTAGCGAGTCTGGAGGGTGTGCCAGGGCTGAAGCTGGCGGCGTGGGGCCTTACAGAGTCGAAGAGGAGCAAGAGTGTCTAGAGTAGAGATAAGAGTAGTGTTGTAGTGATTAGTGGCAGCATCAGAGCAGGTGAAGGATGAGGTGTGAGGGAGGTGGTGAAGTAGATTGGAGAATTGATGGGGATCCACAGCATGTAGATTTCTGCGAGTGTGTGTGCAGGGTGGGGGAGCAGGGTGTTTAGGAAGTCCAGATAGGTTGAAAGAGAGAAGGTGGTGGTCAGAGATGGGGAAAGGGCGACAGTTGAACTCAGAAATGGAGCAGAGGTTGGAAAAGACAAGGTCAATAGCGTGACCATCACGGTGAGGAGGGAGGATTGTGTGAGTCCAAGGGAGGACGTGAGTGAAAGAAGTTTGGAGGCAGCAGGGGCGAAAGGATCATCAATGGGAATGTTGAAGTCCCCGAGAATTAGGCATGGAAGATTAGAAGACAGGAAGTGAGAAAGCCAGGTAGCAAAGTGGTCAAAGAACTGGGAGGTTGGTCCCGGTGGGCGGTAGATGACTGCCACCCTGAGGGCCAGAGGAGAGAACAGGCGGATGCAGTGTGTCTCAAAGGAGGAGAAGGAGAGGGATGGGGCTGGAGGGAGATGCTGGTAGGTGCAGGTGGGAGAGAGCAGGATTCCGACCCCGCCACCATTTCTCTCACCTGGTCAGGGGGTATGGCTCAAGTGTAGACCACCATGTGAGAGAGCAGCAACGGATGCCGTGTCAGAGGGAGTTAGCCAGGTTTCAGTTAAAGCTAGGAGGTTGAAGGAGTTCGAAAGGAAGAGGTCATGGATTGCTGTGAGTTTGTTGCACACAGAGCGAGCGTTCCAGAGGGCGCAGGAGAAAGAGGACAGGCGCTGAGGGTTTATGGGAATGAGGTTGCTGGGCTTGCAGGGAGGTGATTTATGTGCGATGGAGATAGGATGAGAGGGAAGTATTGGATGTGTTGTGGGGCCAGGGTTAGGGGAATTGTCACCTGCATAGAGTAACAGCAGGAGGGTGAGAAAGAGAAGGTGGGAATGGGATTTGTGGGAGTGGGAGTGATTGGCAGCACGAGAGTTAGAGGGAGACCATGTTCTGAGGAAACAAAGGAGCTCATGCGAGGCCATCATGTGGGACGAGAGGAGGGAGGGAGAGATGCAGATAGTGTAGGGGTCGGTGGTAGAGGGGCAGGAGTTCCATTTAAGGAGAAAGGTAGAAGTAAAGAGTAGAAGCGTGAGAGAAAGCATGATATAGACGTGTGTTTACCCAGAGTAAAAAGTGGGCCTTGCAGTTCCTTCTTCCAGTCCCGCAACTCCAGGAAATCAACTCTAAACGTCTAAAATTGCAATCTTTGAGCTTGGATTCCAATATTGTTGAATGGATTAGGCAGTGGCTGAGTGACAGGCAACAGAGGGTTGTGGTAAATGGAGTTTATTCGGCGCAAGGTCTTGTTACCAGTGGGGTACCTCAGGGGTCAGTACTTGGACCCATTCTCTTTAATATTTTTATTAGTGACTAGGTGGAAAGCCTGCCCAGAGGGCAGTCTATTGTTGTTGTCGCCAGCTCAGAATTCACGTCCATAGTTTTTTTTTCAATGTCCTATCCAAGAGTATCTCTCTATATAAATACGTTTGTAATGCGTCCATCGCCATCCCATCCGCAACAGGAGAGCCAACTGAGCAGCTGTGATGGGTGGGCGCACAGCTGACAGTGCATTACAAAGGCATTTATATATTAGAGCAGGTTCCTCTTCCCTCTTAGAGTGTAAGCGCACGGGAACAGGACCCTCAGATTGTAACGTCATGGGACCCCTTAGATTGTAAGCTCGTGGGGCCCCTTAGATTGTAAGCTCATGGGGCCCCTTAGATTGTAAGCTCATGGGGCCCCTTAGATTGTGTTGGGTTTGGGCGGGCATTTTTTTTGTAGCGTATACATTATGCGTATATTTAATGGCACGTGGTATGCATGGCATGGCAGGCTAGTATTTAGGCACACTGGTATTATGAGACACTGGTATTATGCATGGCAGACTGGTAATATGGCTGGCAGACTGGTATTATGCATTGCAGACTGGTATTGTGCATGGCAGACTGGTATTGTGCATGGCAATGTGCATGGCAGACTCGTATTGTGCATGGCAGACTGGTATTGTGCATGGCAATGTGCATGGCAGACTGGTATTGCGCATGGCAGACTGGTATTGTGCATGGCAATGTGCATGGCAGACTGGTATTGTGCATGGCAGACTGGTATCATGCATGGCAATGTGCATGGCAGACTGGTATTGCGCATGGCAGACTGGTATTGTGCATGGCAGACTGGTATTGTGCATGGCAATGTGCATGGCACACTGGTATTGTGCATGGCAATGTGCATGGCAGACTGATATTGTGCATGGCAGACTGGTATTGTGCATGGCAATGTGCATGACAGACTAGTATTGTGCATGGCAGACTGGTATTGTGCATGGCAATGTGCATGGCAAACTGGTATTGTGCATGGCAGACTGGTATTATGCATGGCAATGTGCATGGCAGACTGGTATTGTGCATGGCAGACTGGCAATGTGCATGGCAGACTGGTATTGTGCATGGCAATGTGCATGGCAGACTGATAATATGGCTGGCAGACCGGGCGCCGAGGAGACGGAGGCCGGGCGCCGAGGAGACAGAGGCCGGGTGCCGAGGAGACGGAGGCCGGACACTGAGGAGATGGAGGCCGGCACCGAGGAGATAAACAAATCCGATCCATTGGAGAGGCGCTGTGCTGTGCGCCTCTGCAATGGATCGGATTTGTTTTGTCCCTCACGCACGCCTGCTGTGCGCCTGCCACGGCCGGTGAATGCGCGCGCAGCCAACCGCCGTAGGTTGCGCGCGCATGCGCAGTCCGTTTTTTTGGCGACGGACACGCCGGAGCTTATTGTATTATGATATAGATATTGCAGAAGGTATTAATGGAAAAGTATGTCTTTTTGCTGATGACACAAAGATTTGCAACAGGGTTGACGTTCCTGGAGGCATCAGCCAAATGACAAATGATTTAGGTAAACTAAAAAAATGGTCGGAGCTGTGGCAATTGAGTTTTAATGTGGATAAGTGCAAGATAATGCACCTGGGACGTAAAAACCCAAGGGCTGAATATAGAATATTTGATACAGTCCTAACCTCAACATCTGAGGAAAGGGATTTAGGGGTTATTATTTCAGAGGATCGAAGGGTAAGTAGTCAATGTAATAGAGCAGCAGGAAGTGCTAGCAGAATGCTTGGTTGTGTAGGGAGAGGTATTAGCAGTAGGAAAGGGAAGTGCTCATGCCACTGTACAGAGCACTGGTGAGACCTCACTTGGAGTACTGTGTGCAGTACTGGAGACCGTATCTCCAAAAGGATATAGACATCTTAGAGAGAGTTCAGAGAAGGGCTACTAAAATGGTGTACGGCTTGAAGGAGAAAAGTTACCAGGAAAGGCTTAATGATCTTAACATGTACAGCTTGGAAAAAAGACGAGACAGAGGAGATATGATAGAAACATTTAAATACGTAAAGGGAATCCACAAGGTAGAGGAAGGGAGTATATTTAAAAGGAAACAAAATAGCAAAACAAGAGGACATAGTCTTAGATTAGAGGGGCAAAGGTTTAAAAGTAACATCAGGAAGCATTATTTTACTGAGACGGTGGTGGATACATGGAACAGTCTTCCAGTAGAAGTGGTAGAGGCCAAAACAGTAATTGAATTTAAGCAAGCATGGGATAGGCATAAGGCTATCCTAAACAAAAGATAAATGCAGGTAAAGTATCCATGTAATTGGGCAGACTAGATGGGCCGAAAGGTTCTTATCTGCCGACATTTTTCTATGTTTCTATGTTTCTATGTTTCTATGAATCCCATAGGCTTCAATGTTAAAAATATTGCAGTTTTAATTCAATATCTAATAAACTGTTCATTATAAAATTCTGCAGTAAAGAGTCTCTTTTTTTATAGATTTTTTAGGATACTTTAAGCATTTTTATTTTTTTTTAAAAGTCTGATTTTTTATTTTTTAAGTTTACTTATTTTTTCTGTAACAGCCCTTTTTATTATCATTCCCTGGACCTCATATGTAAATTTCAGACATTTTCGCTCAGTAGTTTCTTTGCAAACAGCTTTTCACTTTCACACATTCATACAAACTGTTTTGCTAATTTATTCACCTCCCTCTGTCTGCGGTGTCGGTTTTTTCTCGGCTTTTTCCGGCGGCTTCGCTGCGTGTGATCGGCTCCTGCTCCGGTTTTTCCGGCGTCTTCGATGGGTTAGTCCAGATGTTTTTGTGGTTTTTCGCGTGCATTCGGCAGGTTTTGCGGTTAGTTTTCGTCAGGTTTGCGGCAGCTTTTCCCTGCAATTCGGGGACCCTGTGGTGCTTGCTGAATACACCGCAGGGTCACCGAAATGGGATCGGCAACACGAATCGAATTGAAGAGAACGAAAAGTCACCGAACGTGCGGTGACTTTTCGAATCTCTTTGGATAACCCTGTAGGTGTTGAGTATTGTTAAACGCTGTTGACTAAATACTACTCTCATTTGTTGAGTATATAATACTCTCATTATTGCTTATTTCTCAATTTATTTTTTTTATGCAGAGTTACACTATATCAAGTACAGGCATATTGTCAGTGTCTCTCTCGCTGTCTGTGTCTTTCAGGGTTATTTAAAGATATCTGAATTGCTGGCGAAAGGTAACCGAATGCTGAAAATCAGCGTTTGGTTACCTTTCCTGGCCATTCGGCTATCCAGAGAGCAGGCAGTTCGCCAAATGTTGGCGAATTTCCTGCACATACGGTGCCTGTTCGAGGGCAGTGAAATCCCCATAGCTTCATCTATTCAGAGAACAAAAACCAGCAGTGAAAGGTTCCCAAAATGCCCTGCCATTCAGTGGCTTCATTCGACAGGTTTATTCAGGCAAATCTCATAGGCTTCAATGTTAAAAATATTCCCGTTTTAATTCAATATCTAATAAACCTTTTATTATAATATTCTGCAGTAAAAAGTCTCTTTATTTATAGTTTTCTTAGGATCTTTTAAGCATTTTTCAGGATTCTTTTGCCAAAATTTTTTTTCCATTTTTTTTAAATGTTTTTTCTTTTTTCTGTAACAGCCCTTTTTATTATCATTTATTGGATCTTTATATGTAAATTTCAGACATTTTCGCTCAGTAGTTTGTTTGCAAACAGCGTTTCACTTTTCAAACATTCAAGCGTACTGTTTTCTTTTTTTCACTTCATTCGTCTACGGTGTCTGTTTTTTCCGGCGGCTGCTCTGCGCTCTGATCGGCTCCTGCTCGGGTTTCTCTGGTGTGTTCGGCGGGGTTAATTCAGATGTTTTTGACGGTTTCGGTGTGCATTCGCCTGGGTTTTGCGGTGAGTGTTCTGCAGGTTTGCGGCGACTTGTTCTTGCACTGCAACGGCCCTGTGGTGCTTGCTGAATACACCGCAGGGTCGCCGAAATGGGATCGCCAAATCGCACCGAATTGAAGAGAACAAAATGTCACCGAGCGTGCGGTGACTTTTCGATTCTCTTTGAATAACCTTGAGTATCTTTGTTGTCTATTCACTAAACACAGAACTTGCTACCGAATTGCACCTAACTGTCAATTTCACTGTTAGGTGCAATTTTGGGGAGTTTGTCTATTCACTAAGCTGTCAATTCACCAAATACCTGCAAATCGACAGCAAACCACTGTGCAGTTTGCTGGTCTTCGGCAGCACCGCAATTGTGTCATAGGGAAGTTAATAGCTCGTCTATTCACAGAACGCATAATTGTGTCGGTGAAATGCCCTAATTTTCGGTGTTTCAGTTGGACAGGTTCAAACCGGCAAATCCCATTGGTTTCATTATTAAGAATTAATATCATATTTAATTTTGTTTTAAAAAAGTTTATTTTCATTTTCAGCATAAATCCTTTTTATTTTTTTAGAACACCTTTTTTGAATTTTTTTGCCGAAATTTTTGTTTCTCAATTTTTTATTTTAAAAGGCTTTTTTTTTAATTCTGTAACAGACCTTTTAATCATTTTTTTAAAGGACATTTTTATTATTTAGAGACATAGTAATAAATTTTTATTGGTTTAAACACCTATTAGGAGAATAGGAGAGTTTGTTTTTTGTCTTTATTCGGTTCAGTGAATTTTGCCAAGGCCACTTCAGTGCTTATCGGTGTTAAAAGGTGCTTTTCAGTGCTCTTCAATGAGGATTTCCAACTTTTTCATGAGATTTCGGGGAATCCATCTTTGGCGCATTACCAGGTATAGTGAATTCATCATACTGTTGGAGTAATGGAATAGCCGAAGTGCACTGCGCTGCGTCGAAGTGAAAAGCACCAAAATTTTGGTGCTTTGTGAATAGACCATTCTGTGTATCTTTGTATGTTTCAGGATATTGTTGAATGGTTTGTAATTGCATTATTTTAATTTTCCCCTTTCTTTCACTATGCCATGTTTCTGAGATTTAGTACGGCTGTATTTTGAGCTCTCTCAGCCCTTCTACTCTATAGGTCTGGACTAGCACAGCAGTTTTCTCCTTTTCCTGATGCTATTCTTTCCTTCTTTCCTATTGCTGTGAACCCTTGAAGGCTCAAATTCTTACTACTTTAATAGACTTTGTGGTACCCATTATATGAGAAATACTTAAACAACTTCGCCATTGTGACTCTATTTTTAATCTTGTTTGTTTTTCGTCCTTCCACTTTTGTCTGTGGGCACACTGCACACATTTTTTATTTGTGTGCTATTAAAAGTTAAGTTCTATCTCCATTCCACCAACCAATATATTATATTTTCCTATATTTTCCGGATATGTCTGTGTGTGTCTTCTTTATCAGAACCTTTGCGTCTTTGCCAATGTCTCTCATTGTCTCTGAACCTTTGCCAGCGCTTGTCAGTGTCTCTGCTTCTTTGCTAATATAACAAAGCAGTAGCTTTATTCAAGACATGAGCCACTCAATATTTATTCCCCTAAATGGAGCAGTTAGGGGCTGAACCGTTATATAGTACATGTTTCTAATAAGATACCTGAATTGACTTTAGTCTGTGTCTCAGGTCCTTTTGTCATTTTTGCTGTAGATCAATGGGATTTTGGCCATCCTTTTGGTTCCCTGTGGGTGCTACCCAGCAGAACAGTCCTCAACACCATGTGAGTGCATACTTCCAGATACAATAATTACATCTTTGCCAAAGTCTCTGTCAGTGTCTTTGTTTCTTCCAGTGTCGAATACGTTAGTACATTAGTTTGATCATTTTTAATGAGGAACCATACTACAGCCTGCAGACGTTAATTGCCTACAATTCCCAAAAATCTTTGAATGCAATAAATGGCCTGAGAAACATGGGAGTTATAGTTCAGTGACATCTAGTTTGATATACCAGTTTTTTTCCATTTTTGTTGCTTTAGTTAAGAATTGTATTTATTTATTTATTTTAAATAACCCTTTCATTGAGCCATTTTATCCCTGTGTGCCGAGTTCATCATGTTTTGTGTTTATCATGTAGTAGCTTTTGCCCGCGGCTTCGCTCGTGTGGATTTTAGGATTTGTTAAAATTGTTTTTTAAAAGAAACTTAAGGTTTTTTTGGTAGAACTCCCCTTTCCCCCCACTTGGGATTTTTGGAAAATTGTAAAACACATGTTTTTTTTATTTTTCAAGAAGAACGTAAGTGTCAAATTTCACACCTGTCACATGGTAAAACATGTTTTTTTTTTCACGAAGATTGTAAATATAGAATTTCACACCTGTAACATCATTGGTTTTTTAAATATAGGTATAGTGATAAAAGTAGGATAAAGGTATTACCCTTTTTGCACCCCCACTGGATTTTTGGAAAATGGTAAAATACGTGTTGTTTGATTTTCAAGACGAATCTAAATACCAATTTTCACATCTGTAACATCTTCTGTTTTTGAGATATAGGTATCCTGTTGAAAGGTATTCACCCCCCCCTTTTTTCACCCACCACGTGGGATTCTTGGAAAATGGCAAAAACGTGTTTTTTTATTTTTCAAGAAGATTGTAAGTGCCAGATTTCACACCTGTGACATCTTTGGTTTTTGGAAATATAGGTATACTAATAAAAGTATTCAACCCCCCTTTTTCCCCCTCCCACTGGATTTTTGGAAAATTGTAAAATAGGTGTTTTTTTTGTTTCTGAAGTCAAATCTAAATACCAATTTTCACATCTGTAACATCTTCTGTTTTTGAGATGTAGGTATCCTGTTTAAAAGTATTCACCCGCCTTTTTTTTACCCTCCCACTTGGATTTTTGGAAAATGGTAAAGCACGTGTTTCTTTATTTTCTAAAGATTGTAATTACCAAACTTCACACCTGTAACATCTTGGTATTTGAATTATAGATATACTGATAAATGTATTCAGACCCCTTTCCCTCGACCACCCCCCTTATTTGCATTTGTGGAAAATGGCAAAAAACATGTTTGGTTTTTTTCACAAAGATTGTAAATACCAAATTTCACACCCGTAACATCTTCAGTTTTTGAAATATAGGTATACGGATAAAAGGTATTCAACCCCCGTTTTTGCCCCCCCCCAAGGAATTTTCAGAACATGGTAAAATAAGTGTTGTTTTATTTTTCAAGACGAATCTAAATACCAATTTTCAGGACTGTAACATCGTCTGTTTTGGAGATACAGATATCCTGTTTAAAATATTTAAAATATTCAACCCCCTTTTTTCTCCCCCACTTGGATTTTTGAAAAACGGTAAATACAAGTTTTTTTTATTTTTCAAGACGAATCTAAATACCGATTTTCACATCTGTAGCATCTTCTGTTTTTGAGCTATAGGTATCCTATTTAAAATATTCAACCCCCTTTTTCACCCCCTTATGGGTGGATTTTCCAAAAATCCTTCCTTAGTGGGTGCCTAAATCATAAAAACAATGCACCTTCAAAATTTCACGTTCCTAGGTTAAATGGTTTCAGCTGGGCGTTGATGAGTCAGTCAGAACTTTCGCGTTTATGAAAAAAGTATTTAACCCCCCCTTTTTGCCCCCACAAGGAATTTTCAGAAAATGGTAAAATACGTGTTTTTTTATTTGTCAAGATGAATCTAAATACAGATTTTCACGTCTGTACCATCTTCTGTTTTTAAGATATAGTGTAGGTATCCTGTTTTAAATATTTAAAATATTGAACCCTCTTTTTTTGCCCCCAGTTGAATTTTTGAAAAACTGTAAAATACGTGTTTTTTTAATGTTTTTAGAAGAATCTAAATACCGATTTTCACATCTGTAACATCTGTTTTTAAGATATACTGTAGGTATCTTGTTTCAAATATTTAAAATATTCAACCCACTTTTTTCGCTCCCCAGTCGAACTTTTGAAAAACGGTAAAATATGTGTTATTTTTCTTTTCAAGACGAATCTAAATACCGATTTTCACATCTGTAGCATCTTCTGTTTTTGAGCTATAGGTATCGTGTTTAAAATATTCAACCCCCTTTTTCACCCCCTTAGGGGCGGAGTTTCCAAAAATCCTTCCTTAGTGGGTGCCTACATCATAAAAACAGTGCACCTTCAAAATTTCACGTTCCTAGGTTAAACGGTTTCAGCTGGGCGTTGATGAGTCAGTCAGTCAGGACTTTCGCGTTTATATATATAGATAAACAAGATATGAAGTCATAATTTATAAAAGGACCAGACATATTATATATCCTTATTTTCAGTAGACCGCAGACTAAAAAAATATAATTTATATGTGTATACGTCTTGTCCCATCCAAATGCTATAATAAAAAAAATGTAAAAAAATATATAAATTTCCATTCAGATTTCATGTTACATAGGCTGAAAAAAGACATGCATCCATCGGGTGCAGCCTCTCACACATCACCTACTGCTGTTGATCGAAAATAATGCAAAAAAACCCAGTCTGAAGCGCTCGCAATATGCAACGCACTGGGAAAAAATTCCTTCTTGACCCCAGAATGGCAGTCAGATTTCTCCTTGGATCAAGAAGCTTACCCACATATTAAATATTATAACCCTTAATATTCTGTGTATGCAGTAGGGATGTGCACCGATTTTTTTTTCGATTCGATTCGATTCGATTTTTCGAATTTTTAAACTTTTCGATTCGGTTCGTTTCGACTGCTTTCTGTTTCGATTCGGTTCGGCTCGATTCGGTTTTCGGGTACATTTATTTTTTGGAATATCGACCATTTTTCGTATTTTCGGGTAACTTTACTAGGTTTCTGTATCGACTTTTCGTTATTTCGGAAAATTTTCGTTTTTTCGGAATTGTACATGGTTTTCGGCATATCGCCCATTTTTCATTTTTTGGAACTTTTCGTTTTTCGGAACTTTTCGTTTTTCGGAACTTTTCGTTTTTTCGGAACTTTTCGTTTTTCGGAACGTCTGTTCTCGTTTCAAAGCTGTCTAACTCTATTCGTTTTGATGAAAACTACTATGGTTTACTTTTTTAATACTACTTTATATATTTTTTATAATAAATTTTTGGTTTGTTTTTCGGATCCAATAATTCATTATGTCGATATGATAATTCTGGCGATTCTATCATGTTTTTTTAATTAACCCTTTCGCTGCTGAGGCTTTTCCCGCCCCTGTGCTGAGGTCATTTTTACCGGTTTTGCTCATCATGTTTAAACGTGTTTTGAAGGCTTATTTTAGTATATGACCCAGACATATTATATATCGTTCTTTCTGTGAGACTCGGCAGATTCATAATTTGTCATTATTATATGTATACGTCATGACCTGTCTGTATATTATAACAAAAAATGCAATAAAATATGATTTTTCAATAATTTACAATGTGTAAAGTGTATTTTTTTCACATTTTAACATGCGAGCAATTGCGGTTATATTTTGTATGGGGTGCGCTTGTTAAAAAAATTAGAGATGGGGTCTCGTTACAATTTTTTTTGGGGAAAATTACAAAATTTTTAACAAACGCACCGCATACAAAAATCGTTAGTGCAGCATCATTGTTCACATTATAATTGAAATGGGAACAATATTGCTGCATTAACAAACCAAAAAAAGATTTTTTTTTTTTTTTTTTTTTTATAAATTTTTTTAAATATTTTTTTATTTTAAATTTTTTTACAAAACGTTTTTCACATTCGTGTTTGGTATCGTTGGAACGGCCATGCTCTGGCCGATCCAACAATACCAAACTTTAACCCCTAGCTGCCACGGATCGGGAGATAGGGGGTTCCAAAATGAACCCCCTATCTCCACCATTGGTGGCAGCTAGGGGTTAACTCCAGGACTGGCGTCATCGTGCTATGCACGATGACGCCAGTCCTCAGGGGAGTTCCCGGAAGCTTGGCCGACATCCGACATCCTCATGGATATGCCCCAGCTCCTCATGGATATTGCCCCAGCACCTCGTGGATTTGCCCCAGCTCCTCGTGGATTTGCCCCAGCTCCTCGTGGATATTCCCCAGCTCACACATGGATTTGCCCCAGCTCCTCGTGGACATGCCCCAGCTCCTCGTGGACATGCCCCAGCTCACACATGGATTTGCCCCAGCTCCTCGTGGATATTCCCCAGCTCACACATGGATTTGCCCCAGCTCCTCGTGGATATGCCCCAGCTCCTCGTGGACATGCCCCAGCTCCTCGTGGACATGCCCCAGCTCCTCGTGGACATGCCCCAGCTCCTCGTGGATATGCCCCAGCTCACACATGGAGTTGCCCCAGCTCCTCGTGGATATTCCCCAGCTCACACATGGATTTGCCCCAGCTCCTCGTGGATATGCCCCAGCTCACACATGGATTTGCCCCAGCTCCTCGTGGACATGCCCCAGCTCCTCGTGGACATGCCCCAGCTCCTCGTGGATATGCCCCAGCTCACACATGGATTTGCCCCAGCTCCTCGTGGATATTCCCCAGCTCACACATGGATTTGCCCCAGCTCCTCGTGGATATTCCCCAGCTCACACATGGATTTGCCCCAGCTCCTCGTGGATATGCCCCAGCTCACACATGGATTTGCCCCAGCTCCTCGTGGATATGCCCCAGCTCCTCGTGGACATGCCCCAGCTCCTCGTGGACATGCCCCAGCTCCTCGTGGATATTCCCCAGCTCACACATGGATTTGCCCCAGCTCCTCGTGGATATGCCCCAGCTCACACATGGATTTGCCCCAGCTCCTCGTGGACATGCCCCAGCTCCTCGTGGACATGCCCCAGCTCCTCGTGGATATGCCCCAGCTCCTCCTGGATATGCCCCAGCACATGGAATGCCCCAGCACCTCATGATAATGGCCCCAGCTCACCTCCGCCGCCTTTTTCGCTCCCTCAGAGCGTCCGGCGGCGCGGAGCTTGGGCGCTCGCCAGGGGGAGCCACGTGACCAGCTGCGATTGGCTGGTGACGTGTTTCCTCCAGGCGAGCGCCGAAGCTGCATGCTTCGGACGCTCGCAGGGAGCGAAAAACGCGGCGGAGGGTGAGACACCCGCCCTTAGGGTGACGGTGTCACCCTAAAGGCGGGTGTCACCTGGTGCGGGCCGCACCCCCGCCCCATGTTATGACGCCACTGGTATATACATTTAACGGCCACACGCCCACGGACTTACTCTATCCAAACAAAGTTCAGAATGATGTGAAACATTGGGACTTTTTGGATAGATCGATTTTCGACTATCCAGAAGTTAAAAAAATAAAAATGGTCGAAATCTAATGCAAAAGTCCCGATGTTTCACATCGGGATGTCAGATATTAATAGGCTTGTGCACCGATTTTTTTTCGGTTCGATTTGTTCTGATGTTTAAAATTTTCGATTGCGTACATTTTTGGAATATCGACCATTTTTCGTGTTTTCGGGTCACTTTGCTCGTTTTTTGTATCGACTTTTCGTGATTTCGGAAATTTTTTTTTTTTCGGAACGTCTGTTCTCCTCGTTTCAAAGTGTCTAACTCTATTCGTTTTGATGTAAAGTACTATGGTTTACTTTTTTATACTTTATATATTTTTTATAATAAATTTTAGGTTTGTTTTTCGGATCCAATAATTCATTCTGACGATACGATAATTCTGGCGATTCTATCGTGTTTTTTTTTTTATTAAATAAAGATCCTTTTTTTCTTATGAATATACATTTCACAACTTTATTTATTTAATCACATTAAAAAAATGGTATGAAAGCCAAGGAACAAAAAAAAGAACAAAACGATTTAAAAAACGGTAAACTGACCCGAATGGTCTGACTTTAAAAATAAAAACCAGAACAAAAATGTTTTAAAACGGAAAAATAGTTGATCAAAATGATCTGAAATGAAAAAAAAAAATAAAATAAAATGATTTAAAACAGACAAAAATATAAATTAACCCTTTCGCTGCTGAGGCATTTCACGGCTTCCCTTCACACCTGTGTGTGGCACTGCGGTCTGCTGCTGAGCTAATTTTTAACAGTTTCGCTCCTCTTGTTTAAACGCGTTTTGAAGCCTTCTTTTATAATATGACCCAGACATGTTATATATCGTTCTTTCCGGCAGACTCGGCAGATGATTCATAATATATCATTATCATATGTATGCGTCATGTCCTGTCTGTATATTATAACAAAAAATGCAATAAAATTAGAATTTTCAATGTTTGTTTTACAAGGTGTAAAGTTTTTTTTCACATTTTAACATGCGAGTGTTTGCGGTTATATTTTATGAGTTGCGTTTGTTAAAAAAAATTGAAAAGGGGACTTGTTATATTTTTTTGGGTGACAATTACACTATTTTTAACAAACGCACCCCATACAAAAATCCTTAGTGCAGCATCATTGTTCACATTATAATTGAAATGGCAACAATATTGCTGCATTAACAAAACAAAACAAAAAACCTGTATTTTTTTTTTTTTTATTTTAAATTTTTTAACATTGTCATGTTTGGTATTGTTGGAAAGGCCATGCTCTGGTCGATCCAAAGATACCAAACATTAACCAACCGATAGCTGCCGCGGATCGGGAGATAGGGGGTTCCAATGAACCCCCTATCTCCACCATTGGTCACAGTTAGGGGTTAACTCCAAAACTGACGTCATTGTGACGAGGTCTTGGGACTGTCAGCAGCTGCTGTTCCCCCACGCTGTTGTCTTCCTGCAAAGACATGACCATGTTGGCGGGCAGCGTCTTAGCGGGCAGCGGTGGGAGAGAGAGAGCTCATAGCTGGAGGAGGTGTTGTGTGAAGCTGCAAACAGGGACAAATAAACTAGACCTGAGCCGCACTAAGGATCTTTGGGTTGTGTCGGAGAAGACTTCATGCAGTGCTGCCATCAATATTTTTTGATAAATTCTTGGTTATACAATGAATGTGACTGTGGACAAAAATCCGTGTTGTTGTGACATCGCCTAAGCTTAACAAAAAACCAGGCCACGTCGGTAATCAAATCTCAAGGCCTTACAACAAGGTTGTGTTAGTGTGTGACATTTTTTGGCCAGGCAGGAAGTGTAGAATGTGCACAGTCACATTCATGGCCACAAATATGTTGACAAATTTATGACAAAGGGTCCATAGAAATGTCAATACATTTATGTACATATAATTTTAACAGTGTGGAAACCAAGCAATACATATTAACTTATTAAGTAAGGAAAAGCAACGCACACAAACAGGAAAATAGTGAAAAAATAGAAAATTTATTTACAACATATTAACATGGGCAGTTTGCCATCCTTGGCATGTTCCCTTCCCTAACAAGTTACTGGCATTTGAGGAGATGTTGGAGCTGGTCCGCATCTTGGACTGCAAAGATTACAATTGCTGTATGGGCCCTTACGGCAGGAAGAATAACACCCGCAAGGATCGTATCCTTGAAAAGCTACGCACCACCATCCTGGAGCTGTTCGGGAAGGACTGGACGAAGGACCATCTCTGAAAACGCTGGTCCGACCTCAAGGCACGCGAGCAGGAGCAGCTGAGGCACATTCTGGAGGAGGCTGCCATTGGTCTCACTGCTGCTCCAGGAGGTCTGCGGCATTGGTTATGTGCTCCCGCAGTTCCTGGAGCAGTTCTTGTAGAGAGTTGACGGCGGTAGCTGCCAGGCGAAGCTCGCCGATCGCCTCCCGTCGGCGTCTGGCTTCTCCTTCTATATATCCAATAAATGAAAGAAGGAAAATACAGTAAGTAAAGCAGGTTTCTATTTTTGACTGAAAGTCTTGAAAAAATATAACAGTAGTATATACCAGAGCTGGCGGCCTCCTGAGTCTCCGACTCCTCCGACTCCTCCCCCACCACCACCGTCTGCATATCCAGTGCTATATGTAAGAAATTAAAGAAATAAAAAATACAGTAAACAACAAAACTGATTTATTTTTGAACAAAAGTCGATACAAAATACAACAGTAAAAAAAAATAACCTGGACTGGCGGCCTCCTGCTGCTCCGGCTGAATCTCTACATCCTCCTCTTCCTCCTGCTCCTCTTGTGCTATACATAAAAAAATTAAATTAAAATACAGTAAACAAAAAATTTTCTGTTTTTGACCAAAAGTCGTTGCAAAATAAAACAGTATATACCAGCGCTGGTGGACGCCCATGGCTCCTCCTCCTCCTCCGGGGCACTGGTCCCTGCCCGGGCAGATTCGGCGGCCTTCTTCCTGTCTTCTGCCAAATCCAAAAAATATAACACGTAAATAATGCAGACTGGAAAAAATGGTATATCTATACAATATATTGCCGAAAGTATTGCGACACCCCTCCACTACCCACTACCAGCTTGACCCACCACTACTCCCATCTCATAGTTCTAAAGTCACAAAATATTTATTTATTTCCTCTGCACAGACATATATTACCGTTCATTTATATATTTTTTTCAGAAGTAAACATTACGTTTATTCAATAAAAACTATTATTAGTGTTGTGTGCGTACAAAGCGCATTGTGTGACTGCTTTTATTTATTTTATAGAAGGCCTCAGCCTCAGTTTCACTTTCAGTTTCTGCTAATAATAAAACTGGATATTGCAGAAACAACAACAGAAATCCACCATTTTGTTTTGAAATTTGCATCTAAAGCATTCAATGACACTGCTGCAGCAGCTGCTGAGGCTGTATTGAAGGCAGCTCTGTTTGGATGCACTTTCAGAAGAACTACATGTCCCATCCTATCACTTAGCAGAGACGCAGAGATTTTTATTGATGCGCAGGTGGGAGTCAATATTGGGCCAGCTGCGGGTCATCTCGTATGCATCACTCAATCACAACAACCTCCCCCCCAGCACACTACAATACACACAGTGCCAAAAGAAATCCAGCATTGTAACTTCATCTACATACATCAAATATCACAATTTTCACGAATACGTAAAATCACAAAAAAAAAAAGCTATGGCAAAAATGCATGTATGACGAATTGTGAAAACGCAAAGCTATACACAATCACATTGCATGAAAAAAGGACTAGATAAATCAGCGTATTTCTGCGCACATTAGCACATGCAAGCACATTATTATTATTATACAGGATTTATATAGCACCAACAGTTTGCGCAGCGCTTTACAATATAACATGACACTTACGTTTCGCTATGACGCGCCGGATGCGCCTCAACTGCTCCTGCTCACGAACTTTTAAATCAGACCAGCGTTTCCGTAGCTGGTCCTTCGTCCGGTCCTTCCCAAACTTCTCCAAAATGGTAGTGCGTAGCTTGTCCAGGATACGATCTTTTCTGGCGTTATTCTTGCTGCGGTAAGGTCCGTTCCGGCAATCGTAATCTTTTCTATCAAAGATGCGGACCAGCTCGAGCATCTCCTCAAACGCCATATTTTGGGCCCGTTTTTTCCTGGGTGCAGGTGGTTCAATTTCATCATAAGATGAAGACGAGGTCTCCTCTCTGGCAGCGGCCATTATGAAGAATAATAAAAACAAAATTTTGTTCAAAAAGTTGTCAATAAAACTGGCTCAATAAAGTTACGACATGTGCGTGCGCGCGCATGCGCGACCCGCGGACGAATCGGATCTGACCAAAATACGAAAATTCTTATCGGATCTTTGGAAACGATAAAAAATTTTACAGAATCAGCCATATAACCGATACTAGTTAAATATACGATGTCCAGACTTACCGAAATGGTACCGAAATCCCGAATGGAACTGAAATCATGAATAGAGGGAAAATAAATTTCGATTTGACACATTTCAAGTCCATTCGAAAATTCCGAAAAATTTTCGATTTGGCAAATTTTTCGTTTTTTTCGGAAAGTCTGTTCTCGTTTCAAAGCAATAGATTTCGATTTGACACATTTCAAGTCCATTCGAAAATTCCGAAAAATTTTCAATTTGGTAAATTTTTCGTTTTTTCGGAAAGTCTATTCTCGTTTCAAAGCAATAGATTTCGATTTGACACATTTCAAGTCCATTCGAAATTCCGAAAAATTTTCGATTCGGTTCGGAAAACAGTTCGGATTCGACTTTTTCGGATCTAAAAAATTTCGGATTTTCGGCCGAATTGAAAGACCCGAATCGGGAAATTTCGTGAAAATTCCGAAATTCCGAAACCCGAAACGCACATCCCTAGTATGCAGGAAGTCATCCAGTCATTTTTTAAAAGTCTGTACAGACTCTGATCCAATCACCTCAACAGGCAGAGAATTCCACAGCTTTATTGTTCTCACTGTAAAATAACCCTTCCTATGCTTTAGGCTGATTTTTTGTCCAGTCTAAATGGGTGACCTTGTGTCCTTTGTATAGTCCTGTTAATGAATAGGTTTCCAGACAATGGTTTATAATGGCCCCGTATATATTTATATAAGGTTATCAGATCCCTTCTAAAGCACCGTTTCTCTAAACTAAACAAATTTAAACTTGTTAGCCTTTCCTCGTAACTGAAATCTTCCATTCACCTTATTAATTTAGTCGCCCGTCTCTGTACTTTTTCTAGCCCTATAATATCCTTTCTTAAGACAGGTGCCTAAAATTGCACAGCATATTCAAGGTGCGGTCTTACCATTGATTTATATAGAGGCAAAATTATGTTTTCATCCCGAGAGTGAACTCTCCTTTTAATGCATGCCAATACCTTGCTGGCCTTGGTGGCGGCTGTTTGACATTGGACAGTGTTACTTTGTTTAAAGTCTATCAGGGTTATTCAAAGAGCTCCGAATTTCTTGAGAAAGGTAACCGAACGCTGAAAATCAGCGTTCGGTTACCTTTCCTGGCCCTTTGGCTATCCAGAGAGCAGGCAATTCGCCAAATCCTAGCGAATTGCCTGAACATACGGTGCCTGTTCGGTGCCTGTTCGAGGGCAGTGAAACCCCCATGAAAAGCACTGCTTCGGCTATTCAGAGAACACAAACCAGCAGTGAAAGGTTCCCGAAATGCTCTGACATTCGGTAGTTTCATGAGGTAAATTTATTCAGGAGAATCCCATAGGCTTCAATGTTAAAAATATTCCATTTTAATTCAATATCTAATAAACCGTTCATTATAAAATTCTGCAGTAAAGAGTCTCTTTATTTATAGATTGTTTACGATATTTTAAGCTTTTTTTCTTAATTTTTTTTTTTTTTAAAGTCCGATTTTTTTTTTCCCTAAGTTTTCTTCTTTTTTCTGTAACAGCCCTCTTTATTATCATTCCCTGGACCTCATATGCAAATTTCAGACATTTTCGCTCAGTAGTTTCTTTGCAAACAACGTTTCATTTTCAAACATTCACACAAACTGTTTTGCTAATTTATTCACTGCCTCGTCTGTGGTCTCGGCTGCTTCGCTGCGTGTGATCGGCTCCTGATCAGGTTTTTCGACGGCTTAATCCAGATGTTTTTGAGGGTTTTCGGCATGCATTCGGTAGGTTTTGCGGTTCGTTTTCGTCTGGTTTGCGGTAGCTTTTCCCTGCAATTCGGGGACCCTGTGGTGCTTGCTGAATACACCGCAGGGTCACCGAAATGGGATCAGTAAAAGGAACCGAATTGAAGAGTACGAAAAGTCACCGAATGTGCGGTGACTTTTTGAATCTCTTTGAATTACCCTGTATGATTATTCCCAAATCCTTCTCCTGCTTTGATTTCGCTAATTCTGTACCATTTACGGTATAAGTTGCTTGTCCAAAGTGCATAACTTTGCATTTATCTACATTAAATTTCATCTGCTATTTAAATCCCTCTGCAGCGAACATTTCGATCATTTACACCTTGTAAAATAATTTTATTCACCTTTTATCACCCAAACCTTTGTGGATATATTTTATGGGGCACTCTTGTTGAAGAAAAAAAAATAGAAATGGGAACCTGTTACTGCATTTGTCTGAGAAAATATGCAATTTTATCTAAAAGTGAAAAAAAATTATATTTTCACTTGTATTTTGGAGGGTTGCGTTTTAAGAATAACATCAATATGTATAAGCCATTGACCTTACTCCCAGCGTGGGAAATGAAAAGGTATATAATGATCAGGGGTATTTGCAGATGACACAAAGCTAGGAAAAGTAATACATTGTGAGCAGGATGTTACTTCGCTGCAGAGGGATTTAGATAGATTGGGGGACTGGGCACTTAAATGGCAGATGAAATTTAATCTAGATAAATGCAAAGTTATGCACTTTGGAGTGAAGAACACACAAGTAAATTATACCCAAAATGGTACGGAGTTAGGGAAATCCAAGCAGGAGAAGGATTTGGGAATAATCATAGACTTCAAACTAAGTAACAATGTGCAATGTCAAACAGCAGCAGCCAAGGCCAGCAAAGTATTGGCATGCATTAAAAGGGGAGTTCACTCACGGGATGAAAACATAATTTTGCCTCTGTATAAATCAATGGTCAGGCCGCACCTTGAATATGCCGTGCAATTTTGGGCACCTGTCTTAAAAAAAGATATTATATCGCTAGAAAAAGTGCAGAGACGGGCAACTAAATTAATAAGGTTGGATGGAAGGGTTAAGTTATGAGGAAAGACTAACAAGCTTAAACCTGTTTAGTTTAGAGAAAAGGCGCCTTAGAGGGGATCTGATAACCTTATATAAATATATACGGGGCCATTATCAACCATTGTCTGATAACCTATTCATTAACAGGACTATACATAGGACAAGGGGTCATCCATTTAGAAGAAAGAAAATTTAGCTTAAAGCATAGGAAGGGTTATTTTACGGTGAGAACAATAAAGCTGTGGAATTCTCTGCCTGTTGAGGTGGTTGGGTCAGAGTCTGTACAGACTTTTAAAAAAAGACTGGATGACTTCCTGCAGACACAGAATATTAAGGGTTATAATATTTAATATGTGGGTAAAAGCTTCTTGATCCAAGGAGAAATCTGACTGCCATTCTGGGGTCAAGAAGGAATTTTTTCCCAGTATGTTGCATATTTCAGACTGGGTTTTTTGCCTTCTTTTGGATCAACAGCAGTAGGTTATGTGGGAGAGGCTGAACCCGATGGACGCATGTCTTTTTTCAGCCTATATAACTATGTAACTATGTAACTATGTATTGTTCATTTTATATGTGACAAATGGACAATGCCATTGCTTTGCACATTAGGTCCCAGCAAGGGAAATGAGAAGATGAGTTAGTGCAGCGGCATTGTTTGTTTTATAAGTAAAAGCACATAATGTCAATTAAAAATGAGAAAAACAAAAAGTAAATTATGCATTTAATTATTTTTTTTCCATTACATAGGTCATCATTGGAAAGGGCAGACTATGACTGTTCCGATGACAACTCACTTGTTTCTGCGTGGAGTAAAAATTTGAGGCGTGGGGTTCCAAAGACACCCAATGCTCTTCGCAGCAGTTTAGATTTTCGATGAAACAATCCACAGAAACCCATTGTGCCATCGCCTCCACACTTGCGGGCATCATGGAAAACGTGAATTAGTGCAGCAGCATTGTTTACTTTATAACTGAAAAGTGAGCAATAGTGCTGCATTATAAAAAAAAGGAAAATAAAAAACGAAGGGCTCTATCAGCTGGTGTGAGTTAAAACGACAATACAACATGAAAAATCTACAGGGAGTTGCTAAAAGGTAGCATCTCACAACCCACCAACAGATCACCTTGTCCGCGATAGTCTGTGTACAGGGTTCATTAGCACAGGCTCGGGAAACGCTAAGACTCGGGCTGAGAACCAATGCTAATGCATTGTATGGTAAAAATAAAAAAGTTCCAGTGCAAAAAAGCTTAGTTTTAAAAATAAATAAATAATAATATATCGGAACCCCAAACGTCAACTGAAAACTCTAGAAAAATACCAAATAAATTCAAAAAATTCAATAAAGAAAAAGTCTTTTTGCTGCGGATTAAAAAAAAAAAAAAGTTGAATAAATAAAGAGTAAAAACGATAATATTTTTCACTTTGAATCCAATGGGCTTCGCGCATGGCAGGTTTTCCTATACACTGCATCTTCTCACGTGTCCCCGAAGCATGCTGGTTTAACCATATAAATGCATCTTTTAAATGTAAACTACATCCAGCGAGCCAAGAGAACACCTGTGCTGCATTGCTTTCAACTGCCTGTTAATTTTGGGCAAGGACTTTTGACGTATAACCACTTCAATGCTAAGGACGCGCTCAGCGCGTCCTCAGCATTGCCCCTGGTATGCGGAGGACGCGCTGAGCGCGTCCTCGCATTGGGGTCAGCGTTCGGCCGGGTTCCGGCCGATCGCTGGCCCCTCCGGTGCGGGCTGACATCCTGGATGTCAGCCCGGCATCCGGAGCAGTGGCCGCCATTGTTATGTGTCATCGCGCCCCCGCGATGACACATAATTCAGGCGCCCCCCCCGCATGTGCGGAGGAGGCGCCTGAAAGGGAGGGGGGGAGGTCCTTCGGACCTCTCTCCCTCCCGATCGGCGGCTCACAGGGGCTTAACCCAGGCATCATTTGGAAGGGCACAGCCTGCCCTTCCAAATGATGCCTGGCATTAACCCCTGGGGAGCTGGATCGCAAATCGGCGCTGAAAAGCGCCGATTTGCGATCCTTCCCGGGAGCTGGCCGACATCTTGGATGTCGGCCAAGCTTCCGGGAACTCCCCCAGAGGACTGGCGTCATCGTGCGCAGCACGATGACGCCAGTCTAGCATTAACCCCTAACTGCCACGAAGTGTGGAGATAGGGAGTTCCAATGAACTCCCTATCTCCCGATCCGTGGCAGTTAGGGGTTAAATTTTGATATCGTTGGATCGGCCAGAGCATGGCCGTTCCAACGATACCAAACATGAAAGTAAAAAAAAATGTAAAAAAAAAATAAAAATAAAAATAAAAATAAAAAAAAATAAAAAAAAAAATTAAAAAAAAAAAAATAAACACTTTTTTTTTGTTTTTTGTTTTGTTAATGCAGCAATATTGTTCCCATTTCAATTATAATGTGAACAATAATGCTGCATTAACGATTTTTGTATGCGGTGCGTTTGTTAAAAATGGTGTCATTTTCCCCAAAAAAAAATGTAACGAGACCCCATCTCTAATTTTTTTAACAAGCGCACCCCATACAAAATATAACCGCAATTGCTCGCATGTTAAAATGTGGAAAAAAACACTTTACACGCTGTAAATTATTGAAAATACATATTTTATTGCATTTTTTGTTATAATATACAAACATGACATAACGTATACATATAATAATGACATATTATGAATCTACCGAGTCTGACGGAAAGAACGATATATAATATGTCGATGTCATATACTAAAATAAGCCTTCAAAACAGGTTTAAACATGATGCGCAAAACAGGTAAAAAATGACCTCAGCACAGGGGCGGGAAAAGCCTCAGCAGCGAAAGGGTTAAACTCCATTTTTCACTCTTTTCCGTCATTTAACATCAGGGTTGAGCAGCAGGTAAATTTTTGCGATTAGAGTCGGTGTTAAAATTAACTCCAGGACCAAACGATCTGCTGGTTAGAATATCGAAAGTGCTCTGTACAGCTGCCTATGTTAAGTATAGGATGCGGTAAGTACAGTAAGCTCCTGCTACGAATCATTACCACGTGCTAAGTGGTTTTCGCCATTTGTAGCAAGAAGCAAACAAACTGTTGGTCCATTGCTAGACTGAATTTACCTGGCACTAACATGAAAACAGTCTTAGGCCCCGTTCACACCTAGCCATTTTAACGCGCGTTCGTGCACGCTTTAAAACGCATGAACGGGGGAATTCCCCTGCTTTGCTATGGGCCCCGTTCAGACCTAAGCGTTTTAAAGCACGCAGGAGCGCGCATTAAAACAGCCGACCCAAAAAGAAGTTCGAGAGCTTCTTTTCGGGCATACAGCAGCGCGTTCGCGGCCATATCATACCCGCGAACGTGCTGCAATGCGCGTTCGCGCGTTTTTTTGTATGTAAAAAAACGCGCGCATTGCGCGAAGCAGCGCTACGCCCGGGTGTGAATCCAGCCTTACACTAGGGTTAGCTCACACCAGCTGATAGTGCCCTTAGAAATTTCTATTAATTTATTTATTTTTACAAACTAACTGGTCATATTTGGTAACATTGGAAAGGCCGTGCTCTGGTCCTTTATCTTTTATGGTTGCTAAGATAATGGGGTCCAAAATACCCCTTTATCTCTTCCATCGGCATTCCCTTTCTGACGTCATTTAAAGCCAGATTTGTGTGTTCCCTGTAAAGAAATGAATTTCACTATGTTATCTTTTTCTATACACGCGTCACAGATACAAAATAAACCGCATATAGGAGCTCCAAACCTCACTGTTACAAAAAGTTCAAACACATTACTATTGCAATGCCAGGCAAAGGGCAGAATGCAGGGAGATCTCTGGGGTCACTCATTGCTGTACAGTGATAAGATTCAGGAGATTATAATGAATAAAAATCCTTGTACAGTGCAGATACATTGTGAATTATATATGCAGGCATTATGCCACAAATCGTGCTGGTATTTTTTTGAAGCTGATGTGTTAATAATCACATTATGATCAGTATAAATTCCTGTAAGCTGGCGATCTGAACTTTTTTTTTATTTTTACAGTTACTGTATTTGAGACAAAGGCTATTTCTGTCTGTATGCCGATAATGCATACCCCGTGTGACATTGTGTGAAATAAGGGAAACCACTTTGATTTTAGAATCTTTCATCTCACCAATATTTCTGTAATGGTTTAACCACTTCACTGCTAAGGACGCGCTCAGCGCGTCCACCCGCAGGTAACGTTCCTTGCGGTGGACGCGCTGAGCGCGTCCTCCCTTTGGGGCCAGCGTTCGGCCGGGTTCCGAAAAAACCCACTTTACACGTTGTAAATTATTGAAAATTCATATTTTATTGCATCTTTGGTTATAATATACAGACAGGTCATGACTTATACATATAATAATGACATATTATGAATCTGCCGAGTCTGACGGAAAGAACGATATATAATATGTCTGGGTCATATACTAAAATAAGCCTTCAAAACGCGTTTAAACAAGATGAGCAAAATCGGTAAAAATGACCTCAGCACAGAGGCGGGAAAAGCCTCAGCAGCGAAAGCGTTAACCCTTTCGCTGCTGAGGCTTTTCCCGCCTCTGTGCTGAGGTCATTTTTACCGGTTTTGCTCATCAGGTTTAAACGTGTTTTTAAGGCTTATTACAAAAAATGCAATAAAAAAAGAATTTTCAATAATTTACAACGTGTAAAGTGTTTTTTTTTCACATTTTAACATGCGAGCAATTGCGGTTATATTTTGTATGGGGTGCGCTTGTTAAAAAAATTAGAGATGGGGTCTCGTTACATTTTTTTTGGGGAAAATTACACTATTTTTAACAAGCGCACCGCATACAAAAATCGTTAGTGCAGCATCATTGTTCACATTATAATTGAAATGGGAACAATATTGCTGCATTAACAAACCAAAAAAAAGAAAAAAAACTTGTTTATTTTTTTTTTATAATTTTGTTTTTAAATATTTTTTTATTTTTATTTTTAATTTTTATTTTTTTTTACAAACTTTTTTCATACTCATGTTTGGTATTGTTGGAACGGCCATGCTCTGGCCGATCCAACAATACCAAACATTAACCCCTAACTGCCACGGATCGGGAGATAGAGGGTTCATTGGAACCCCCTATCTCCACCATTGGTGGCAGTTAGGGGTTAACTCCAGGACTGGCGTCATCGTGCTATGCACGATGATGCCAGTCCTCAGGGGGCATTCCCGGAAGCTTAGCCAACATCCAAGATGTCGGCCAGCTCCGGGAAAGGATCACGAACCGGCGCTTTTCGGCACCGATTCGTGATCCGGCCCCCATGGGGTTAATGCCAGGTACCATTTGGAAGAGCAGGCTGTGCCCTTCCAAACGGTGCCTGGGTTAACCCCCTGCATGCCGCCGATCGGGAGGGAGAGAGGTCCGAAGGACCTCCCCCCTCCCTTTCAGGCGCCTCCTCCGCACATGCGGGGGGGGCGCCTGAATTAGGTGTCATCGCGCCCCCGCGATGACACCTAATTACTCAGGCGGCGGTTCCGGGTGCTGGGCTGATATCGAGGATGTCAGCCCGCACCGGGGCGGCCAGCGATCAGCCGGAACCCGGCCGAACGCTGGCCCCAAAGAGAGGACGCGCTCAGCGCGTCCACCGCATGGAACGCTACCTGCGGTTGGACTCGCTCAGCGCGTCCACCGCAGCGAAGTGGTTAAACACACACATGGACATTAATGCAGAGTGTGTGTGCACAGTGCACTTCAATGTCCATGTGTGTGTTTAATGCAGAGTGTGTGACTGTGTGCATTTCAATGTCCATGTGTGTGTGTGTTCAATGCTTAGTGTGTGCACTTCAATGTCCATGTGTGTGTTTAATGCTTAGTGTGTGTGTGCACTTCAATGTCCGTGTGTGTGTGTTTAATGCAGGGTGTGTGTGTTTAATGCAGAGTGTGTATGTGTGTGTTTAATGCAGTGTGTGTTTACTGCAGAGCGAGTGTGTTTTAATGCAGAGGGTGTGTGTGTTTAATGCAGTGAGTGTGTGTTTAGTGCAGTGTGTGTGTTTAGTGTAGTGTGTGTGTTTAGTGCAGTGTGTGTGTTTAGTGCAGTGTGTGTGTGTGTGTTTAATGCAAAGCGTGTGTGTGTTTAATGCAGAGCGTGTGTGTTCAATGCAGTGTGTGTTTAATACAGAGCGTGTGTGTGCTTAATGCAGAGCATGTGTGTGTGTTTAATGCAGTGTGTGTGTTTAATGCAGAGTGTGTGTTTAATGCAGAGTGTGTGTTTAATGTAGTGTGTGTGTTTAATGCAGAGTGTGTATGTGTTTAATGCAGAGTGAATGTGTGTTTAATGCAGTGTGAGTGTGTGTAGGGGTTTTAATTAAATTTAACAATTTATATTTATTTAAAAAAATTAAAACTAATTCATAATTTTTTAATATAAATTATTAATATCTAGTTGATTTTGTAATATTTTGTTAGTTTATTGCTTTGACATTCTGTGATACGCTCATACACTGCACATTACTGTGAGTTTTATTGCTGTGGAGCTCTTTGATACGCTCATACACGTATGAGCTTGCTAGCTTCTCCCCGCATCACCTCTTCCCATGATAGACTGCAGGATTTCTCACGCGCAGCCCCCACTCTCTGGAACGCTCTCCCTCATACTGTCAGACTTTCCCCTAATATCTCTTCCTTCAAACGCTCCCTTAAAACGTTCCTATTTAGGGAAGTCTACCACCCAACTCACTGACGCAACCATCAATCACTCTCACCTTGCAGTCCTGTTTCCAACCCCAACCCTCCTAGATTGTGAGTTCCTACAGGAATAGGGCCCTCATCTCCTCCTGTACTGTTTGTCAAATGTTGTTCATTGTATTGTATTGTAACCCTGTCTATACTGTGCTTATTGTACAGCGCTGCGGAATATGCTGGCGCTTTATAAATAAAGAATAATAATAATACACACTGCACATTACTGGGAGTTTTATTGCTGTGGAGCTCTGATATGCTCATACACACTGCACATTACTGTGAGTTTAATTGCTGTGGAGCTCTGTGATACGCTCATACACACTGCACATTACTGGGAGTTTTACTGCTGTGACATTCTGTGATACGCTCATACACACTGCACATTGCTGTGAGTTTTATTGCTGTGGAGCTCTGTGATACGCTTATACACACCGCAAATTGCTGTGAGTTTTATTGCTGTGGAGCTCTGTGATGTGCAGGGTGTACAGGTGTGTCAGTAATGTACAGTACATTTTAAACCTAAAAGGTGAACGACAGTTTCCTGCATTTGCCACAGGTACCGTCTGTTCTGCAGCTGTAGCTGCAATGAGTGTGTGATGGCTACCGCAGCAGAGCAGTGTCAGTTTGTAAGTCTGGAGGGGACACAATGGATTCTCCAATTCGCTGGGGGCCTGAGTGCATTTTATTAACTCCTTAAAATTATTATATTGAAAATTGTGTGAAGAAATAAATTTAACGCAACAATGTGCATGTGGGTTGTGCATTGCATGGGAGGGGTTTGTATGGGATGGCCTACTGTGGGCATGGCACAAAGGGCCCCACAATCTCCTATTGCCCGGGGGCCCCATTAGTTGTCAGTCTGCCCCTGACCCTAGATATTTAAATACAGTTCAGAATAAGAAAAGCCTTCCTAAATGTGCCTTATTTACCAGAATGCTTCAGATGATTATAGACATAAACCCAACAGGATTATTTTATGGACTATAAGAAAAAAGGGTACTTGGGAATTTTTGCATATAAATAACT
Source organism: Leptobrachium leishanense (assembly GCA_009667805.1). NCBI lineage: Eukaryota > Metazoa > Chordata > Amphibia > Anura > Megophryidae > Leptobrachium > Leptobrachium leishanense. The sequence continues at coordinate 208,201,387 of CM019065.1, read as the reverse complement.
CTAATTACGTTGTATACACACATACGCTGACATAAAAACTCCACAAATAATTTTGTAATCTTCTGAGCTGTCCGTATAGTCAACACATCCATAAATCATATCCATGTTGTGTAATTTTATATTTTAATATTTAGCTATGTGATGCTTTTGTTTGCTTTTCCTTCTATATTTTTAGGCAAAAGGTAATAAAACTATCATAAACAATATCTAATTTCCTAAATAATAAAAATAATGAAAACCGAGAATAAGATTCATCAAAGAGCAATAAACATGCAAGAATCCATAAAAATGACATTTATCATTGTATCTCATAATATGTTATTATCCAATTTTTTTTTACATAACATATATATTAAAAAAATCCATTCTAATTAAGCTTATAGTGTGGACCAGCTTCTTGAAATCACATATTGTTAACAGTACTTTGTAGCATGATCAAATCTGCCAAAGTCCATTGACTGTGTAAAAATCATTGAAAAAGCTACATAATTGTCAATAATAAATCATAAAATCTCGTGCATTTTCACTTTATGAGATTTGTAATAAAATATTATCACATCTTGCCAATTGCAACTTCAACAAGCATTCTTGCACATGTATTTTAGTGTAACATATACTATTCTGTTCTCTAAAATGAAAACGATATCATACAAGTGTTGCAAACTATTTCACAAAAACTCACAATTACAACCTCAGAAACGAGAGCATATTTGCGAGGTACATATTATACTTGTAACACCATTCTCTCCGTTTGGGTTGCCTTTAAATATGTATAACTGAAACCATGATACAACAAGCACAAGCAAATATGAATAGAAAATGCATTCACAAATTAAATGTGAAAACTCATTTTGTCTTCCTCCACCCAATAACTCTAGAGTGTAAGCTCCTCTGAGCAGGGCCCTCTACACTAGGGATGAGCTGTTCGGTTCGAAGTTCGATTCGAACATTGGCCGTTCGAAAGTTCGAAGTTTGCGAACTTCGAACTTTTTGGGACGTTAGCCAAAAGTTAGAATTTTTTTTTTTTTTTAAAAAGTATAAAAAAATGCTTTAAAAAAAATCGAGAAATAAAGAGACTCTTTACTGCAGAATATTATAAGCAACGGTTTATTAGATATTGAATTAAAACAGGAATATTTTTAACATTGAAGCCTATGGGATAAAACATTCTTGTAACTAAAACATCAGGCAGACACGGCCCTCTAATCAGGCACTGTAGAGGGCAGCCTGCCGGGGCCTCCCAAGGATCCCCTTGAGAAGCATGTGGCCGCCGGATGACAGAGATGCGACTGTGTGGACTAGCCGACCGGGTGCATGTGGCAGAGACAGGCAGCGCAAGGAGGGAGCCACTGCACCTGCAGCCACGGCAGACCCCCCCACAACCAGGATCCAGGGAGCCCCCACTGACCACCAGGCTAAGGTAAGGTGACACATTTCTAAAAAAAAAAAAAATCTGAGGACATTTTTAAATGTCCCTGGGAACATAAAATATAACTTTTTTTTCCTTTCTCTACCTTGCTGAACGTATTTAATTATATATATTAGATACATTTAGCCAGGTAGAGGGGGGATGGCATGTGGGCTGCGCAGGGTCTCAAGCAGGGTTTTTTTTTTGTGTGTATATTTTTAGCAAATCTATAGGGGAAGGTAAGGGCAGGTACGATATATATATATATATATGATATAGATAAGCTATATATCTATATTCTTATAAATATATATATCCAGACTTGTATTACACACACATTTTGGCAACTAATTGCCCCCCCCCCCCATTTGGCTGATCCCTCCAGAAGAAATGTTGAACCCGATAGAGCAGAGAATAATATATATCTGATCTGTCGGGTTCAACATTTCTTCTTGAGGGATCAGCCAAATGGGGGGGGGGGCATTTAGTTGAGATTGTCCACATGCCACCCCCCATGTGCATAGGTGTACAGTGGCAAGAAAAAGAAGGTGAACCCTTTGGGATTACGTGGAGTTTTGCATGGATTGGTCATAAAATGTGCTCTGATCTTCATCTAAGTCACAACAATTTGAAAAACACAGTCTACTTAAAATAATACAACACAAACATTAAATGTTTTCATGTGTTTATTGAACATAACATGTAAACATTCACAGTGCAGGGTGGGAAAAGTATGTGAACCCCTAGCCTAATGACTTCTCCAAGAGCTAATTGGAGGCAGGAGTGAGCCAACCTTGAGTCCAATCAGTTTGATATTATTGGATGTGTTGCTGAAAGCTGTCCTGCCCTTTAAAAACACACACCAGTTTTGGGTTTACTGGTTTCAAGAAGCACTGCCTGATGTGAACCATGCCTCGCAGAAAAGAGCTCTCAGAAGACCTACGATCAAGAATTGTTGACTTGCATGAAGCTGGAAAGGGTTACAAAAGTATCTCCAAAAGCCTTGATGTTCATGTGTCCATGGTAAGACAGACTGTCTACAAATGGAGAAAGTTCAGCACAGTTGCTACTCTCCCTAGGTGTGGTCGTCCTGTAAATATGACTGCAAGAGCACAGTGCAGAATGCTTAATGAGGTACAGAAGAATCCTAGAGTGTCAGCTAAAGACTTACAGAAATCTCTGGCACATGCTAACATTTGACACATCTACAATAAGGAAAACATTAAACAAGAATGGAGTACATGGGAGGACACCACGGAGGAAGCCATTGCTGTCCAAAAAGATTATTGCAGCACGTTTGAAGTTTGCAAAAGAGCACCTGGATGTTCCACAGCACTACTTGCAAAATATTCTGTGGACAGATGAAACCAAAATTGAGTTGTTTGGAAAAAATACACAACACTATGTGTGGAGAAAAAAAGGCGCACCACACCAACATCAAAACCGATTTGAAATGCTGTGGCATGACCTTAAGAGAGCGATTCACACCAGACATCGCAAGAATAATGCTACACTGAAACAGTTTTGTGAAGAGGAGTGGTCCAAAATTACTCCAGATCGTTGTGCAGGTCTGACCTGCAACTACAGGAAACGTTTGGATGAGGTTATTGCTGCCAAAGGAGGGTCAACCAGTTATTAAGTCCAAAGGTTCACATACTTTTTCCACCCTGCACTGTGAATGTTTACATGTTCTGTTCAATAAAAACATGAAAACATATAATGTTTGTATTATTTAAAGCAGACTGTGTTTTTCAAATTGTTGTGACTTAGATGAAGATCAGAGCACATTTTATGACCAATTCATGCAAAACTGCACGTAATCCCAAAGGGTTCACATACTTTTTCTTGCCACTGTATATATGGTCTGAGGTCTGTGGGTGGGTGTAATATATATATATATATATATATATATCTGCGTGTTGATATATATGTATATGTCTGTGTGTGGTATCAATGCATCCCTACGCTATACACGGCAAGGGCCGGATTAAGATCTCTATGGGCCTGGAGCTGATGATTTTGGTGGCTTTTTTTGGAATTTAGTGAAATGAAAGCATATTTTAGGCTATTTAATATTGCAGATACGGATATATCTAACCAGGAAGATACTGTGTGAGGAAATTTACATTCAGATTTCAATCATTTACAGCGTGTAAAATAATTTTTTCACATTTTTTCATCCAAACCTTTGTGGTTATATATTCTATAGGGCATTCTTGTTAAAAAATTGAAATGGGATCCTGTTAATGCATTTTCTAAAAATATATACAATTTTAAAAAAAAAAATGAAATATTTCCCTTGTGTTTTGGAGGAAGAGGTTTTATGAATAATGTGGCTATGTATAAAATACTGATCTTGCTCCCAGCGTGGGAAATGAGAAGGTGAGTAATGGCAGTGGTATTGCTAATTTTTATACGTGACAAATGGACAATGCCATCGCTTTGGAACTAAAAATAAGTAGATAAAAAAAGTTTTTTTGGTTTTCCTTTCTTTTAGATTTTACATGGTCATGTTTGGTATTAATGCAAAGGCCAGACACTGTCCTGTCCAATGACACCTCCCTTGACCTTGTGAGGTGTAAAGATTAGTGATGCAGGGTTCCAAAGTCCCTCCCAGTGCACTTTGCTGCAGTGCGGGGGTTTAGGTTTTTGTTGTAACAATTCGTAATAATGGATCGTGCCATCACCTCCACACTTGAGATGGTGAGTTAGTGCAGCATCATTGTTTACTTTATAATTGAAGTGAAAAATATTGCTGTGTTGGAAAGAAAAAATAAAGAAATATTTATTATTTTATTTTTATTTTTACATAACACCTGGTCATGTTTTGTATCATTGGAAAGGCCATGCCAGTGATATCTCACATGACCCTGTAGCTACTATGGTGTTGGAGATAATGAGGTCCAAATGTCCATCAATGCAGACATTGTTATTTTTTTTCTCTGGGCCTATTCTGGGGCATGGGCCTGGAGCTGCTGCTCCATCTGCCCCTATGTTAATCCGGCCCTGTACACAGCGCTCCGTGTCCCTATAATATTTATGATCAGGGGTTACCTTTTTTTATATTTTTATACTATTCCTATTAAATTAACAGTAATTTTTGATGTATTTTATTCAGTAGAAACTTTTTGCCTATATAACATGTGCTTTGTGAAAATAAAACGGTTTCGTGTGTACATTTTAATTTAGTTAGTGGATTCCTGTCCAGTGCGGTGAGAAGCAAACGTATTGCAGTCTAGACACGCTGTGAGGCGGAGTGAAGTCAAGCCTCTAAACTGTTTGCTTCTCTTCGCTACGCTGTACGTCGCTACACGCTCAGTGTGTCTCAGCCTTTATTCTCGCATCGCTAGCTTACCGAATCATTTTGTATACTTGTTACTGACCCTGCTTGTTCTGAGGACCCGAACTGTTGCCAACTTTGCCTGCCATTTGACTATTCGCTCTGTGTATTCCCTGCCTGTTCTGTTTGCTTCCTGTTGCTACTGGTGCGCGCCGATTCTCACCATATACAGTAGCGCAGTACAAGTGCCTAAACATTGCTGACCCGGTTTTGTTATAGCTGCTGATGTAACTGAATAGAACGGGGATCTCTTCTGCATTACCAAAACCTCCACCACTGCACCCTTCCACAATACCTCAGAGGGGTTACGGTGTGAAGGCACTTGCTGCCACCAAAGGCACAATATTTGGGTGCACTGCCACTGACGCCTATACCAGATTCATATCATTTTAATATTGGACCACAGGGTCCACCGCTGCACTCTTCCACAATACCACAGAGGGGTTACGGTGTGAAGGCACTTGCTGCCACCAAAGGCACAATATTTGGGTGCACTGACGCCTGTACCAGATTCATATCATTTAAATATTTGACCGCAGAATCCAACCCTGCACTCTTCCACAATACCATAGAGGGGTTACGGTGTGAAGGCATTTGCTGCCACCAAAGGCACAATATTTGGGTGTACTGACGCCTGTACCAGATTCATATAATTTAAATATTTGACCACAGGATCCAACCCTGCACTCTTCCACAATACCACAGAGGGGTTACGGTGTGACGGCACTGTTGCCGACACTAAAGGCTCAATTTTAAAGCACCTATTATTACTTTCATCCAAAGCCTGCATAAGTTTCACCATAATTTAGCCAAAAAAATCACTAAACTTGTTCTGCATGTCCTAAAACGTCTCCTCTTTTCATTCGCTGCCGCCCCAAGCAGTTGTTTATGAATAGATTAAAGGAAAACCATTTACTGTCATTTGAAATGTCATTTTTTTGTTTTTAAATGTTTCTATACATCCTACAAATCCGCCACCTCACGGGCAGGTTATGGGGACCTCCTAGGCACGATATTTGAAGGAATTTTTCGTTTTTATTCTTAACCTTTATTTCATGGAAAACTCACTGTTCCTTTAAAAACGTTTTTTTGAAAACTTTTTGTCCTTGTTTCCTGTCCCCTAGGGCACTACCTGGACACCCATACACCTTTTATGGCAAATATCTTGCATATGTGCCCTCTTGGAGGGCACTCTAAAAATTGAACTTTCGAGTCCCATTGACTTGCATTGAGTTTGGTTCGTGTTCGAGTTCGAACTCGAACTTTTGAAATTTTTCGAGTTCGAATGCGAACCGAACATGGGGGTGTTCGGCTCATCACTACTCTACACATCTTGTTTCTGATGCCTAGGTTTGTTTGTAATTTTGTCTTATTCACTATTCTGTCTTGTAAAGCGCTGCAGAAACTGTGCGCATTGTATAATGTATATAATGGTATATAATCATAATAATAACATCTAAACCTATAATATATGGGAGCCAGTAAATGCTGCTGGCAGCATTGGTTTCATAGGTCTGATGGAAAGATACACAGTATTATTTGTTTCTAGTGTCTTTCTGCTAAGTGTAAAGGAGGTGGAGATCACTGTCCTCTGCACTGTGGGACCAAAGGTGAGTATGAATTTTTTATGTTTATAGTTTTCTTTTGTATGAATTGACTTTGCAAATGCCAAATCAGGTTCTGAGAACAGATATTTTTTTTATCTGATAGCAAATTAGAGCTTCCAATACAAAATATAGGAAGAGGCAATTTATATTAACTTGCCACAATAGCAATAAGATGAGAGCTGTTATGGTAAACAAGTGGGACTGGTACACTTAACAAATCAATCATTAAAAATAACGGGTCAGAATTATTAATCTTTATTTATAAAGCACCAGCATATTCTGCAGCGCTGTACAATAGGCACAATATAGACAGGGATACAATACATTGCACAACATTTTGACAAACCAGTACAGGAGGAAACGAGGCCCCAATTCCTGTGGGAACTCACAATCTAGAAGGGTTGGGGGTGGAAACAGGAGGAGAGGACTGCAAGGTGAGAGTGGAGTGATGGACTGCTAGGTGAGAGTCATGGACTGCAAAGTGAGCGTGATGGACTGGTTACGTCAGTGAGTCGGGTGGTAGGCTTCCCTAAATAGGATGGTCCTAAGGGAGCGTTTGAAGGAAGAGAAACTAGGGGAAAGTCTGACCGTAAGAGGGAGAGCATTCCAGAGGGTGGGGGCTGCGCATGAGAAATATTGCAGTCTGTCATGGGAAGAGGCAATGCATTATCATTGTCCTTTCATTTCTTTGTAATCTGCAGTTCCATCAATAATGATTTCTCACAGCATATAAACACTGTTATTCTAAATTGATTTACCCTATTGTTGAAATTCTGCATGGTGTGCCACGGCCTGGAAAGTGTTAAAAGGATAATATAACATTTATTGTGAGAATTAATAAATGTTTTGAAAAATGTTCCACTCCTTTCTGGGAAACACTGCACATAACACATCAGAGAAGACAAGAAAACTCAGTTTGCTATTACTAAAAATATATATAAATTATATTAGTGTTTTTTAACTTGATTTTATTAGCAAAATCTAGCTAAAAAATATTTTTAAAAGAAATCCTGCTATTATCATATTACTTTACTTGACAAAGTGAACACGTTTTATACTCATAAGCAAAATATGTTTCAGTTATAGCACGAGCTACACTATGCAGCATCAGCAGTACATACATGGCTGACAAGTCCATCAGGACGAAACAGCTGTCTTGGACTGGGGTCATTGGATTTATGCTTTCATCTCAAACTTTACACTGAAATCTGTATAACGCAGCACAGATATAATGGCATGAGAGTTACCGTAAACAGTCTATTGTGTGTGTATAAGTAAACCTCAAAATATTTAATCTGTCTACACGTTTAAAGAACGCTTGCTGATAATGTCAAACATAGCTAAGCTTCACTACATATGACAAATACATACAGGGTTATCCAAAGAGATTCGAAAAGTCACCGCACGTTCGGTGACTTTTCGTTCTCTTCAATTCGGTTCCTTTTGCCGATCCCATTTCGGTGACCCTGCGGTGTATTCAGCAAGCACCACAGGGTCCCCGAATTGCAGGGAAAAGCTGCCGCAAACCCGATGAAAACTAACCGCAAAACCCAGCGAATGCACGCTGAAAAGTCACAAAAACATCTGGATAAACCCGTCGACAAGCCCGAGCAGGAGCCGATCACACAGCCGAAGCAGCTGAGACCGCAGACGAGGCAGTGAATAAATTAGCAAAACAGTTTGTATGAATGTGTGAAATTGAAACGCTGTTTGCAAAGAAACTACTGAGCGAAAATGTCTGAAATTTACATATGAGGTCCAAGTAATGATAATAAAGAGGGCTGTTACAAAAAACTAAAACTAAAAATAAGTAAACTGAAAAAAAAAAATCAAAAAAAAATCGGACTTTTAAAAAAAAAAAAAAAATAAGAAAAATGCTTAGGCTAGGGTCAGACGAGCGTGATTTCTACGGGCTGTACGTCCGTGCAGTACGGACATCTTCAGTACGGAAGACGCAGTAGTGGTCACACAGTCCGTTTTTTCACTGAAGTTATTTTTGACGGATGTAGGAGGGAAAAATAAATTAAAAAGCAAAACCATTTTGTCCGTGAAAAAAATGCTGGACATATAAATGCGTCCGTCTGACCACGTTCCATGACTCACACACAAAGCTATGCAGACGTTGCGGACGCAGCACACTTTGTGCGGCCGTTCTAGCGGTTGTACGTTCTTGCCTGCCTTGCGTCCGTGGGCCGCGGCCGTTGTGCGTCCGCAGTTCAGTGCGGACGTACTTCGTGTGTCGGGCTCCGATGGGCTTCCTGTCATGCTATCACGGACGTACTTTTAGGCGCAATCACGGACGTGAACACTACGCTCGTCTGACCCTAGCCTTAACGTAATAAAGAGACTGCAGAATTTTATAATGAACGGTTTATTAGATATTGAATTAAAACGGGAATATTTTTAACATTGAAGCCTATGGGATTCTCCTGAATAAATTTGCCAAATTAAATCAACGAATGGCAGGGCATTAGGGGAACCTTTCACTGCTGGTTTGTGTTCTCTGAATAGCCGAAGCAGTGCTTTTTCATGGGGATTTCACTGCCATCGAACAGGCACTGAACATGCACCGTATGTGCAGGCAATTCGCCAGGATTTGGCGAATTGCCTGCTCTCTGGATAGCCGAATGGCCGAGAAAGGTAACCGAACGCTGATTTTCTCTGTTTGGTTACCTTTCTCAAGCAATTCGGATCTCTTTGGATAACCCTGATAAATATAAACAATGTACTATAAATAAAACTGTGTGTATCAAAGCTTTTTCCTAATTATTGACAGACCACACCCACATCATCTCCATTAATTGTGATATAGTCACTGGACGCAAATATCAGTGTTTTGTTTTCTTTGTTAATTGTGCAGTCATATAGCAGAGTAAAATATCACAATTACAAAATACAAAATAAACACCTACTCATGGAAGGGTAAACTGACTACACACTGGAACATAACTGTCTAACGAGGTGGACAGCTAAGTTGTTTATCGACCTATAAAAATAAATAATTTACCATAGGGATGGACCGATACTAGTATCGGTGCCGATACCGAGTTCTGGACGAGTACTTGGTACTCGTGCAGATGCCCCCGATATTTCCCCCGATACCGGAAGCCAGCATTGAGCTGGCTTGCCGGCATTCGAGGGGCTGGGGCGGCTGTCCGAATGCTCTATCGGCATTCGGACAGGCCCCTACAGCTGACCGCGTTCATAGTTACCTTCCACGAGTGCCGCCGGAAAACATTTTGCGCGTCCGCTCATTGGAAAGCCCCCAGCCTCGATCTCGCAAACTCCAACGAGCGGCCGCGCGATGACTTTGCCGGCGGCGCTCGTGGAAGGCAACTATGAAAGCGGTCAGCTGCAAGGGCCTGTTAGAGCATTCGGACAGCTGCCCCATGTCTGGTCTGAGGTCTGAAAGTGTGTGTATATATATTACACATACACACACACTGAGGGCTGCAATGGGCCTATTTGTGTGTGTATATATATTACACATACACACACACACAAACACACGTCTGAAATGAGCCAATGTGTGTGTGTATATATATATATTACACATACACACACTGAGGGCTGCAATGGTCCAGTGTGTGTGTGTATGTGTATATATATATATTCCACATAAACACACTGAGGGCTTCAATGGGCCAATGTGTGTGTATGTGTATATATATTACATATACACACACACTGAGGTCTGAAATGGGCCAATGTGTGTGTGTGTATGTGTATATATATATATTACACATACATACACACTGAGGTCTGAAATAAGTGTGTGTGTGTACATATATACACACACACACACTCTTGAGGGCATGTGTATATACACACACTGTGGTCTTGTGTCTGTTGGGTATACATATATCTGATGCCTGTGGGGTATATTATATATTATAATATGTGGGGTATATTATATATATAATATACACCACATGCATCAGATACATGTATAACCAACAGACACCAGACCAGTTTGTGTGTATATATATATATATGTATGTATTTCTGGAGTCTGTGTGTGTGGTCAGGGTGTGTGCAGGCAGTGGTTAAATGGGGTGTCTGGCCATACATTGCAATATTAACTTAAACAGGACAGGCTTTCAGCAAAATCCTAAATTATTTATTGAAAAGCGTCACATGACCTCCTTTAAAGGGCAGGGCAATTCCAATTAGGCCTCAGCTATAGTTAACAATTTTGGGAAAAGGGAGTCCTCTATCCGCTGGATGATAAATCTATTGTCTACCACCCTAATCACACTGTCACACATCCCACAAGCGCAACATCAGGGTGTGAAGTGGAAACGACGGAGAACACGTGCACTCGCGACAACGCATCAGCATAACCATAGGCCCAGCCAAAGCTCTGGTGAACACATACTTGCTTTCCCTTTGCCCGCTATGGGTTTTATGAGGTCTTGGATGCTGTACAAACAAAGCTAGATCAGTAAAGGGGACTATTTGGTTACGGTCTATCAACTCCCCACCCCCATCAGCTTTTTCCTCTTTTTTGGTGGCCACGAATTAAAGCCTGAAACTCAGGAAAGTCCCTTCCCATAACCAAGGGATAAGGCAGTTTAGGAACTACTATGGCAGAAACAGATAGTACCCTGTTTCCTATGGCAACTTCAATCATTGCCATGGAGTAGTGCACCGTACTCCCATGCACACACAGCACACACACTATCTTATAGTCCTGTAGACTAGAGCAGTCCATGAACAACCCTAATACAAGAGTGATGGCACTACCAGAGTCCACTAGTGCCTCCACCTTTTTATTATTCAGTAGGACTGACATGCAGAAGGCATGGGTTCCCACTAGGGATGAGCCGAACACCCGAGTTCGGTTCGCACTCGAACTATTCAAAAGTTCGAATTCGAACTCAATACAAGTCAATGGGACTCAAAATTTGATTTTTAGAGTGCCCTCCAAGAGGGCATATATGCTAGATATTTGCCATAATAGGTGTATGGGGGTCCGGGTAGTGCCCTGGGGGACAGGAAACAAGGACAAAAAGTTAAAAAAAAAAACGTTTTTAAAGGGACAGTGAGTTTTCCATGAAATAAGGGTTAAAAATAAAAACGAAAAATTCTTCAAATATCGTGCCTAGGAGGTGCCCATAACCTGCCTGTGAAGTGGCGGATGTCTAGGATGTACAGAAACACTTAAAGACAAAAAAATGACATTTCAAATGACGGTAAATGCTTTTCCTTTAATCTATTCATAAACAACTGCATGGGGCGGCAGCCTGTATGAAAAGACATTTTTGGACGCGCAGACAAAGTTTAGTGATTTTTTTGGGCTAAATTATGGTGCAGGCTTTGGATGAAAGTAACAATAGGTGCTTTAAAATTGGGCCTTTAGCGTTGGCAACAGTGCAGTCACACAGTAACCCCTCTGAGGATATGAATCTGGTACAGGAGTCAGTGGCAGTGCACCCAAATATTGTGCTTTTGGTGCCAGGCCAGCAAGTGCATTCATACAGTAACCCCTCTGTAGTATTGTGGAAGAGTGCAGGGGTGGACCATGCGGTCCTATATTAAAAAGATATGAATCTGGTAAAGGCGTCAGTGCACCCAGATTTTGGTGCCAGGCCAGCAAGTGCCATCATACAGTAACCCCTCTGTGGTATTGTGGAAGAGTGCAGGGTTGGACCCTGCGGTTCAAAATATCAAATGATATAAATATGGCACAGGCGTCAGTGCAGCCAAATTTTGTGCCTTTGATGACAGCAAGTGCCTTCACACCATAACCCTTTTGTGGTATTGTGGAAGAGTTCAGTGCTGGATGTTTTGTGAATGCAGAAGACATCCCTGATCTATTCCGTTACATCAGCATCAGGGGATTGATAGCTGCTAATCCAGGACTGATTCATTTTTATAAATGTCAGCTGGTCTACAGAGTCGGTGGACAGATGCACACTTTTGTCTGACAAAACCTCCAGCGGCACTGAACATCCTTTCAGAAAGCACGCTAGATGAAGGGCAAGCTAGTAGCTGCATAGCATATTGGCTAAATTCTGGCCAGTGATCCAATCTCAACACCCAGTAAGCCAGTGGATCATCTGCTAGAAAGGTATCCAGGTCTTCCCTTGCCCCAGGTAGTCCTGTACCATATGGTGAAGACGCTGGCAATGGGTGCCTACATTTGATGTCCCTGGGCGTTGTGGACTAAAAATTTTTAAAAAGGCACCAGTCAAGCGGCCCTGGCCTTCACCAATATTCGTCTGATCATCCGCAGCCTTAGAAGCACCTGTGTCATCACTTGGTAACCTACCAGTGCCTGGAAAGGTGTTACACAAGTGTCGCTTTAGAGCGTCCTCAAATTTTTTCATCCTGTGCTCCCTCTGTACGGGCAGGGTGAGCTCTGCAACCTTACCCTTGTATCATGGATCAAGAAGGGTTGCCAACCAGTAATGATCCCTCTCCTTGATAGTACGAATCCTGGGGTCCTTTAGCAGGCTTTGCATAATAAGGGAGCCCATGCAGCGTAGGTTGGAGGTGGCATTAGCTTCCGAGTCTTCCTGGTCAATGAAGAGGATGACCCCATCGTGCACTTCCTCCTCCCAGTCACGCATTAGCCCTTGTGTTTCTGGGCACACAAAACCCTCCCTTGAAGAATCCCCACCTTCAATGCCCCCAACTACTCAAATATTCCTCCTCCTCATCCTACTTATCCTCCTCCTGTCTGATCTGAGGAGGACTCACTGGAATGCTGTCTGCGGAAAGACTGTGGCCTTCAGAGCTAGGGAAGGCCTCCTCTTCCTCCTGCTGCTCTGCCTCTAGAGCCACATCTATAATTCCCTGCAGAGTGTGCTCCAGCAGGAACACTAAAGGAATTGTGTCACTGATGCATGCACTGTCCCAGCTCACCATCCTCGTTGCCTCCTCAAATGGTGACAGTACAGTGCATGCATCCTTGATCATCAGCCACTGCAGGGGGAAAAAAAACCAAGTTGACCTGAACCTGTCCTTGTGCCATACTCACACAGGTACTCGTTGATGGCCCTCTGCTGCTTGTGCAGACGCTGCAGCATTGCTAATGTCGAGTTCCACATGGTGGGCATGTCACAGATCAGACGGTTTGTGGGAAGGTGGAATTCTCTTTGAATTTCTGCCAGGCAAACACATACTGGGAATGACCGTCTGCAGACTTTTCTGGCCTGACTAAGAAGCTCTGCCAGCCCTGGGTACCTGGTTAGGAAACGCTGTACCACAAGATTTAGGATGTGTGCTAGGCATGGTACATGCGTCAACTTACCCTGGCGTAGGACGGAGAGAAGGTTGCTGCCATTATCACAGACGACCATTCCCAGCTGAAGCTGGCGTGGTGTTAACCATCTCTGCACCTGCTCCTGCAGAGCTGACAGAATTTCTGACCCGGTGTGGCTCCTGTCTCCTAAACAAACCAGCTCAAGCACAGTATGGCATCTTTTTGCTTGAGCCATTGCATAGCCCCTGTCAGGCGTCGGTTTAACTGCCACTTCGCCAGAGACAGAGAAGGAGGAGGAGGAGGAAGAGGGAGAGGTGGTGGTGGAGCAGACAGACCTCATACAAGCAGCTTTCTGGAGGCCTGGTGGATGAACAAGCTCCAGCACAGAGCCCTGTCTTGGATCCCTCCCAACTGCAATCAGAGTTACCCAGTGTGCCGTGAAGGAAATGTAACGACCCTGTCCATGCTTGCTGGACCATGTGTCTAAAGTAACATGCATCTTGTTGCTGACTGCCTTTCCCAATGACTCCATAACATTGTCTTCCACGTGCTGGAATGGCCTTCCGTGAAAAGTAATGGCGTTTTGGAACCTGCCACTGTGGTACAGCACATTCAGCAAATTCACGGAAGGGAGCAGAGTCCACCAGCTGGAAAGGCAGCAGCTGCAATGCGAGTAATTTTGCTAAGCTGGCATTTAGACGCTGTGCTTGGGGATGGTTGGGACTATATTCTTTCTTACGCTGCAGCACCCGGGGCAATGTAATCTGACTGCGTAACTCTTCAGCTGATGGGATGCTGTCACATTGTGAGGAAGGACCTGGTACATCCATTGCTGTTGCATCATCCCTGTCAGTGGAGGTTGTAGCAGGCAATGACATGGCAGGACATACAGTGGGGGTAGAGACAGATGAGGAGGACCTATGCAAAGTTTTGCGCCAATGGGATGCGTGGCAGGTGGTCATATTGTTGGAGATTATTGACTTCTTTAATAGGTATGGGATATATTAATTATGGCGTATATTTTTCTTATTGTAGATGTATATAGATATATATATATTATTGACAGTGCCTCCAATACCAGTGGTATAAATTGGTATTTAACCCCCTAAAATAGGGATTAATAACCAATCAATGAATATACGTCTTAACAAATATATGGCGCGTTATCCCGAGTTCTTTTGATGCTATCCAGATATTTTTAAACACAATAAAATCAATAAAGATGATATGAGACTGCGTAACGGTAAAACAATTCAAACCAAAATTTATTCACACGTCAAGTTTCATACAATCATATGTTATCAACGGATTAGCAAGATACAATTTACAAGTGATTATAGATCGTGATTAGTAGCGATACTGCGACACGCAATAATCTAATGGACAGATATTTTAGGTTTATAGACCGCACCACAGATATACACTCCTCAGCTCTTAAACACCAGGCTCTATTCTATTCACTTAAACCTTTCCCAATTATAAACCAATCCTCCACCTGGCTAAAATAAACACTCAGTTACTGGGCATCACCTGCAGCACAATTTATTATTGTGGGGGCCTATTCACTAAATGCAACTTCCTTCAGGGAGATACATAACACACTCGATAGGTAGACTATCTCTTCCACAGATCAATCACAGCACTTCATTCAATCGAAAGGGCTGCAAGATGGATATGGAAGGAGTTATGCTGGTTTTACGAATGGGACTGACGGCACTTGACATATAAAAGCTATTTCACGGTCCCAGCGTATCTCACTATAGGTAGATAATTGATCTTTAGATGTCCACAACCAGTATTCTTGGAATACAAATAATTTCACTAAATTATGGCTCAAGTATTCAGCCGGGAATAATTTCTTCCTAGCAATCCTCTGCAGGGGACTGGAAGGGTGAATTACTATTCTACCGAGGAAGCTCAAACAGCAAAATAATTCATTTATATTCCTTTAGTTTGTGATGGACATCTAAAGTAAGGACTATGCAATTAGAAAATAGATATCAAGCTATTCAGGCATACTTTACCATCTGGTTAGTGAAGATAGAGTGGTGGAAGATTAGGGTGTGGTCGCGTCTTTAAAGGGGGCAGCTGATGATAATTGCCTTTCTCCCCTCCAAGCGTCCCTCAGGTCTCTCCCCAAGCTTTTCTCAGTGTGTGTTGATCCTTCTGCTCTGGAGTGTCCCCTCTATATAGTGGTCTTCCGCCCAGTTTTAGATCTAGCCCATCACTATGTGGCCTCATTTGATTGGAGGATATATATATTCATCAACTCCAGGGGTCTGTCCAGGTGTTATATTACCTGGCCAGCAGATTGCGCTCTCAGATCATCCATCAACCTTCTGCAGGAATTAATTTATGAGTTTGGACAATCTTTTACTGGTTTGGGGTCTTTTATTCCTATATCCCGGGACTCCATAGATTTTGTTAACAAATCAAAATTTATTTCTATTGTGGCATCGCCGGCATACTTTGCCACGGCGTGTGTGCATCTCATCCCCCTTTACTTATATCCACAGGGATGTGAATGTGAGGGGACATACATTCATTCATTCGTGGTATCATCTTTAACATTCACACTTTACCCGACTTAATCGGCTTCATGCGGGTTAGTACACCAGACATTTGTAATAATCAACTGAATGTGGTAAGGCCTCTGTTTTTATAAGATGCCAAGGTTATCTATTCTAACTGACCACATAAATTAAATATTCAAATACCATATAGTGTTAGATCATATCGCCGAATAGCATAGCATTACAAGCTGGTTTTATCCAAGCCATTTAACCTCAGTTTTTTTTTTCTTTATTGGGCAACCCTTTGTTCAATGTTTACGTGGCTTTCAGAGATCTGACGAAATAAACACATTACTGAGATCTCTATCTTATGGTAAGATCAGTTGTCATTGGGTTCCCTTACTTTTAAACCATTTGATCTAACATCTGTTCGTTTATTTTATTTAGACCGTCTTTGATCAATGTTAAATGTCCTTTCTTGAATGCGTAACAATAACGAGTTTAGCTTATCTATTGTCTTTAGAACGCATATTCTTGTTTGTCTGTGAAGCAATCGCTGGCCCCAAAGTTAAACATTCCTGCGTTATAGAAATTTCATATCTGAAAAGGTCTGACATAATCCCCCTTTTCAATATCTACTCATCTAGATCCATGATTAGGAATTGACATGGACCAATTGGATAGGAAATTTTACATCTGTATGGTAGCCTTAGTCTTAAACAAGTTGTTAGGCATCGACTCCATCTGGTAACTGGTGCAGGGAAAAAAAATTGGTAAATACATGATTGGTTCTCACGACCATCCCCCTTTTGTGGTTCCCCCATTTCTTTTACGAACGGGGTAATCTGAGGGTGAATCAATGAACTCCAGTTGATGAAAATGGATTTGAATCAAGCAGTGTTTTCCCCGGGTAAAGACCTTTCAAGCGAAACATCTTGTGGCTTGTTGATCTTTTCATCTATGGAGGTTGATTTTCAAATAACCAATAATGCACTTGTCGTCATCCTTCCGTTTCTCTGGGTATCCTTTGTGACGGGGTGCTCCCATGACTTTCTGTCACTTCCAGCATGGCTGCTCCTGACATCTGAGTCTTTAGGACACGTCTCCATGCGAGTGACCAATTGTCACTTTACTCATCTTATCTTTCTAAAATGAGATTAACTTCATAAGAATTGATATACACAACATGTAAATATTTAGGTTAACACTTCATCTTTGTGACTTTGGACCTTAGGATCATGGTAAATGGAAACGGGTAATCTTCCCCATTTCTGATTTATTCCATGCTTTCCCTTAGATGCAGCGTGGCATTTATTTTAATTTTAATGCATTTCATCAAGACATTGACACATAGATTATTAACCCTTTCAATTCTTGCGAGCCATTAAGTATATCATCCCCCTTTTGTGGGCTTGCTTTCCTAATAGGGGACTGAATAGGATATCGCCCTGTAGAGATAAATAATATATACGTATTTATATATATTTTTCCTACAAATTTAATTTCTTTGACCCTATTAACGAGTTAAAACCAGTGATTGGATTCGGCCTTCCCACGAGGTTTACTCCTGCAATCATGCAGTTATTGTAGGGATTTATTATAACAGACCCTGTAAGGCTAGGGTCAGACTAACGCATTTTTCACGTTGTCCGTGAAAAAGTGCGTTCGAACGAATGGACTTATTTTTTCACAGAATACGCAATAGCGGTCATACGATGCGCAGTTTCATCCGTGATTTTGTACGGATCATCAATAAAACACTTTTTGTGTCTGGACGTTATGTTGGCCGGACATTAGCAGCGTCTGACGTCTCCTAATCACGCACACACGCCGCTAGCGGACGCAGCGCACTCTGTATGTCAGTACTAGTGGTTTCACGTTCTCGAAAAAATGCGTTTGTTTGCCGCTTGCGTTGCGCGGCCGCACTTTTGTGCGACCGTACTTCGTATATTGCCCGTCATTGCCCGGCATCTGCTGCTAGCACGGCCGTGATTAAGTGCGGCTGCACGCGCGTTCGCACTGCCTCAGTCTGACCCTAGCCTTAATACCTGTTTCTAACCTCCGAGGGCAACTCCATGAACTGGTGTTGAAAATCACTTTACCTGGGGCAGGGAGATTCTCATCCTTACCCACCGTACAGAGAACCTTAGGTTTCTTGTAGGCTAATGCGCAACGGGTAGCTGGCTCTCCATCGGGGCATCTGGCTACGTCGATCTCTTGAGAGTCGGTTGTGGTTAATGACCTGTTTATATCAGAGGGACTAGAAGTAGGCTGAAAAATAGGAGAGTGGTTAGCATCCAACAGCAGAAATCCCCCTTTACATACTTTAGATTCCCTATTAATATGTAGACCTGGGGATTAAATGGTGTTAGGTTGTGCCACCTCTGCTATTTCATTCAGTCGTTCCCTCTGATTCAATAACATCTGAGGTGTTATTGATCCTGTGGCCCTTGGGTGGCCACTGGATTTATCCCTAAAGAGTTATCAGGCCGCTGTGCCAATACATACTCGGTTATCTTCACCAATTGTTCAGCTAATTGATATAACCGGTATTCTAATTGGTTTATTCGGTCATTCGGATAGTTTCGGTTAAGGTATCTATTTCTGCGGATCCTATTACGCTCGGGCCTAGAATTATTTGATGTGTCAGAATCAGCATTACTACTTCTGTTCTGACGGTGTGATCTGGGCCTGGGGTCTCCGGTCTGACCTCCCCTTTTATTTTCAGGGACCCTAACGCGAGGGGGTGACCTACCTATTTGAGGGGGATCATCACTTTGAGGAGAATCACTAAATTGGGGATACCTATTTCTTTGGGCAGGCCTAGGCCCTTGGGCATATTCCCTGTGACTATTGTGCGGTCGTGGCCATTGCTCATACCTTCTGCAGTCATTGGGTGACCTCTGCTCCCCACTTCTTGGTGGGTGCGGGGCAGGCGTGACCCTGGGGTTCCTATCTGGATTATTCCCTCTTACCACCTCAGCGTATGATTTCCTCCTGGCAACATATACCTGGGAGGCATCCTGATATTGCTTAGGGGCAACTTGGCTTGTGGTATGGGCCCTTTTATCCGTCCTATGACTCCCATGACTGGCCTCATTAGATGGCTGGACCTGCACTTTTATAGGCCTTGAAGGGATCCCCCTTTCGCCCTGTTTAACATCATCTGCGGGGCTACTTCCAGAATCTACCCCACTGTCTTTGGCATGCTCTTTTAATTGAGGGCCAGCATCAGGCTTATGGTCAGAGGAAACCGTTTCTGTTTGTCTACCCTTTACCTGGGATATGGAGTCTATCCGGGCTTTTAGTACCTTCAAGGTTTCCAGTGAGCATTGAATTTCATCTGTGTCAGTTTCAACACTTTCATCACTGGTTGACACCTTGGACTCACTTGAAAGCATTATTTCCTGCTTATAGCCATACAGTTCCTGCTCTAAATTAGAACATTTCTCTTTAAAACTGTTTAATTCAACACAACTTTCTTTATATACAGCTTGTAAGCTTTGGAGTTGTTCTTGCAGTTTCTGGCTATGTTCATTTAAAGTAATTATTTCTGTGGTGGCTTTCTCAAGTCTGTCTGTTAAATCATTAACATTTTCTACTTTTGCATTTAAGTTAGCGATGGTCTCCATCATGACAACCTTTTGTTTTGTGTTTTGTTTATCCAATGCACAACACAAATACATTATGGAGGGCCATGATTCCATTATAATGCAATTCCTTGTTTCCTTGTCTCTTGTGTTTGTAAACACATCCAAGAATTTACACACATCCCCTTCTTTGTCCCACATATTGTGTACAAGACTTTGGGCACGGTCTCTGATAGTATCAACAAGCACAATTAGACTGGATTCAATATGCAATGACTCTCTGATATGTTCTACCACTTCACATATTTCAAAACGTCTTGTTACTTTTTTAAGTCTCGATTGAGAGATTGCCTTCTGGCTACCAGTATCTGAATCAGACATGTTTCTGTACTACAGCAATCAGATAACAATGCTTTAAACAGATATCCACAGCCAACAACAAACGTTACTTGATTACCACTGTTTTAATCCAATAGCTTAATCTGCTACTTAACGACCAGCAAGTTTATGTTACTTTCACAAATACTTGATCTGGCGTTCACAACCAATAACTTGCTCTCTTACTTGATAGATAAACTTGATTTTATTGTGAAAAATTCATTTAGCATCACAGCAGTGCAACCTCCAAATATCTTAGATAAACTTGATTTTATTGTGAAAAATTCATTTAGCATCTCAGCAGTGCAGCCTCCATATATGTTGGAGATTATTGACTTCTTTAATAGGTCAGGGATATATTAATTATGGCGTATATTTTTCTTATTGTAGATATATATATATATATATATTATTGACAGTGCCTCCAATACCAGTGGTATAAATTGGTATTTAACCCCCTAAAATAGGGATTAATAACCAATCAAAGAATATACATCTTAACAAATATATGGCGCGTTATCCCGAGTTCTTTTGATGCTATCTAGATATTTTTAAACACAATAAAATCAATAAAGATGATATGAGACTGCGTAACGGTAAAACAATTCAAACCAAAATTTATTCACACGTCAAGTTTCATACAATCATATGTTATCAACGGATTAGCAAGATACAATTTACAAGTGATTATAGATCGTGATTAGTAGCGATACTGCGACACGCAATAATCTAATGGACAGATATTTTAGGTTTATAGACCGCACCACAGATATACACACTTCAGCTCTTAAACACCAGGCTCTATTCTATTCACTTAAACCTTTCCCAATTATAAACCAATCCTCCACCTGACTAAAATAAACACTCAGTTACTGGGCATCACCTGCAGCACAATTTATTATTGTGGGGGCCTATTCTCTAAATGAAACTTCCTTCAGGGAGATACATAACACACTCGATAGGTAGACTATCTCTTCCACAGATCAATCACAGCACTTCATTCAATCGAAAGGGCTGCAAGATGGATATGGAAGGAGTTATGCTGGTTTTACGAATGGGACTGCCGGCACTTGACATATAAAAGCTATTTCACGGTCCCAGCGTATCTCACTATAGGTATATAATTGATCTTTAGATGTCCACAACCAGTATTCTTGGAATACAAATAATTTCACTAAATTATGGCTCAAGTATTCAGCCGGGAATAGTTTCTTCCTAGCAATCCTCTGCAGGGGACTGGAAGGTTGAATTACTATTCTACCGAGGAAGCTCAAACAGCAAAATAATTCATTTATATTCCTTTAGTTTGTGATGGACATCTAAAGTAAGGACTATGCAATTAGAAAATAGATATCAAGTTATTCAGGCATACTTTACCATCTGGTTAGTGAAGATAGAGTGGTGGAAGATTAGGGTGTGGTCGCGTCTTTAAAGGGGGCGGCTGATGATAATTGCCTTTCTCCCCTCCAAGCGTCCCTCAGGTCTCTCCCCAAGCTTTTCTCAGTGTGTGTTGATCCTTCTGCTCTGGAGTGTCCCCTCTATATAGTGGTCTTCCGCCCAGTTTTAGATCTAGCCCATCACTATGTGGCCTCATTTGATTGGAGGATATATATATTCATCAACTCCAGGGGTCTGTCCAGGTGTTATATTACCTGGCCAGCAGATTGCGCTCTCAGATCATCCATCAACCTTCTGCAGGAATTAATTTATGTGTTTGGCCAATCTTTTACTGGTTTGGGGTCTTTTATTCCTATATCCCGGGACTCCATAGATTTTGTTAACAAATCAAAATTTATTTCTATTGTGGCATCGCCGGCATACTTTGCCACGGCGTGTGTGCATCTCATCCCCCTTTACTTATATCCACAGGGATGTGTATGTGAGGGGACATACATTCATTCATTCGTGGTAAATAAACACAATACTGAGATCTCTATCTTATGGTAAGATCAGTTGTCATTGGGTTCCCTTACTTTTAAACCATTTGATCTAACATCTGTTTGTTTATTTTATTTAGACCGTCTTTGATCAATGTTAAATGTCCTTTCTTGTATGCGTAACAATAACGAGTTTAGCTTATCTATTGTCTTTAGAACGCATATTCTTGTTTGTCTGTGAAGCAATCGCTGGCCCCAAATTTAAACATTCCTGCGTTATAGAAATTTCATATCTGAAAAGGTCTGACAATATGTCACCTCAAGCACATGGTACCCAAGCGTCAGGTGTCTTTCCCACACTTGAGCCTCATCTGACATAGATTACAAATAGCAATGTTGGGGTCTGCTGCACATTTCTTAAAGAACTCCCAGACAGCAGAGTTCCTGGATGTGTGCTTTGAGACAACAGCGCTCTGCACCTGAGCAGCTCTGACATCTGATGCCTGGGACTGGCTAGTGCTATGGTTGGTCATAGAGGATGTTGTGCCTCGTGTTTGTTGTGCCTCCTCCTCACTTGACTCCTCTGTTCGATCAGGCACCCAGGTGGAATCAGTGACCTCATCATCACCCCCTATCTCCTCATCACTGGAGCCAACTTGGCAGTATGCTGCAGCTGCTGGGGCAACATGAGTGCCAGTTATTTGTGTCATCACTGGCACCCCCTTCCTCTAGGTTGATTATACTCCCTTCCTCAACCTCAGAGATTGAATCAGAGCACTGTACTTGCTGCGCATCCTCAAGCAGCTTGTCACTGTCATTGTAGTCAAACAATTCAGCTGACTCCTCCGTGTGTGATAGTGAGGCTATGGCAGGAGTAGCTGTGGACATGGAGGCTGCATTAGATGCTTTGGCAGCTGAGGTGGACTGTAAAGCACTACAAGCCTGGCTGGCAGAGGACTCGGAGGATTAGGATGGCCTGGTTAGCCAATCCACCAAATCCTCTGTATGTTGCTGCTGCTTAAGACGGCCAGCACCAGTTAGAAAGGACAAGCGTGCCCCTGCAGAGGATGCACCACGTCCACCTCGACCAGAGGCACAGCCTCCCGACACAGGGGCTGCTTGCCCTCTTATCTGTGTCTGGGAGCGTCTACCTGTCCTTTTTGGTCTTTCTGACATGGTAAGTGATATATAGATTAAATATACTGTATACAGAACTCTGATTCAACTCTGGTATAAAGATTAAAGATTTCCAGAACTCTGGTATAACTCAGTGAGACCCCCTGATGGGTGGCAGTGACAAGACACAGATTAGAACAATTCCCAAATATTTTGTAGCAATTACTGACACCCAAAATACTGGGTGTCAGTGAGAACACACAGATTAGAACATGTCCCAGATATTTTGTAGAAATGAGACCCCCCCAGTAGCTGGTGGCAGACTGGCAGTGAGAACACACTAACACAACAACAATCTCCTCTCAAATCTCCTCTCAAACGCGTGCTGAAGCGCTGTGTGAAACCTTATATAGTGTGCTGCGGGACTTAGCTCTGTGAGCCCATGATTGGGCAAAATTTGCCCAATCAGGACTCTGAGCCGTGATTGACATAGTCTTGAACCTGACCTGTGGTCAGGTGCAAGGCTGTTACCAATTACAAGCTTCAGGCCAGTGGAAAAGTGCATTGTGGTGCATTGTGGGCGAACACGTGGAAATGTTCGTAGTTTGCGAACATGCAAACGGGCGATGTTTGATGCGAACTCCGAACCGATCGAACCGAACAGCTCATCCCTAGTTCCCACCACCAATCTGGTTAGACACATTAGTCCACAATAATGTGAGTCTTTGCAGAGACCACACTGCATGGGTTCAGTAGCATTTAGGCATCTTGCCCAGGTGTGTCCTAGCTCACCACACTCAAAGTACCGTATGAGAGCTTTCCTTGGTCTCAGCTGGTCTTGAAAAAGTCTTATCACCATGATCTATGCCGTACAAGCGCTCACCATATCCAGACTGTACCAGTTCCTCTACACGGCTTGAGGATCCCTGGGACTTTTGGCCAAGCACCCTTGTCCGGGCAGGTGGGCTCCCTGTGACCTTGGGAATCATTCTTTGTGACCCATCCAGGTTTTTGGCAGCCATATATCGTTCCACCTGGGCTACCATATCATCCTTGGTAACAGGTTTTCCTTGTCCCACCCATTCATGAGGGGTGCATGAGAGTTCACATAGGAATCTATCCAGTACCTGGGTTTCCACAACTTAGGCTGAGGTTTGAACCTCTGGTTGGAGCCATTTACAAGAGAAATGTATTATGTAAAACATTTGAGTTCTGGGAGGTAGTTTCTCATCAAACCTCCAGTTGTAGAAGCGCTGCACCCTCAGTTGTAGTAGCTCCAGACCTGGTGAGAATCTCTGCTTTCAGCAAAGCATAGTCAGCTACTTGCACTTCA
Source organism: Leptobrachium leishanense (assembly GCA_009667805.1). Lineage (NCBI taxonomy): Eukaryota > Metazoa > Chordata > Amphibia > Anura > Megophryidae > Leptobrachium > Leptobrachium leishanense. The sequence continues at coordinate 208,177,015 of CM019065.1, read as the reverse complement.
TCCAGGTCATAATAAGCCTTCTGAGCTTCTCCAATCAAGAAGGGTGCAAGAATCCCATCCCATTTTTCTACAGGCCAGCCCTCGCAAGTAGCTGTACGTTCAAATGCATGGGGGTATGCTTCCACATCGTCCTCAGACAACATTTTCTGCAAGTACAGCTGGCTTGTATCCCAGTTTTCTGGTCAGACTGTGGATTGGTTAGAAGTTGTTGTACTGTCTCTTTAAGCAGTGCATGATAAGCCGATTTTGCTCAGCCAGGGCCTCTACTTGTGCACCCAGTAAGTGATTACTTTCCTTCTGGGTCTGATTACAGTAGTCTCTTGCTGCACTGCAGTAGCTTTCAATAAGGCCTTTAAAACATCCTCCATTTTAAACGGGTTCCGTAACTTTCAATGTGTGCACAGCAGCAACACAATTAAACCACATCCCACCACTGCCACCACTTGTGATATTGTCACTGGATGCAAATATCGGTGTTTTGGTTTTCTTGGTTTATTGTGCATTCATAGCAGAGTAAAATATCACAAAATCACAAAATAAACAAAATACAAAATAAACACCTACTCCTGGAGGCGGAAACCAACTACACACTGGAACATTACTGTCTAGCGAGGAAGCCGTTTACCGACCTATAAAATTAAAATATTATTTACCCTTCTCCTGGACTCAGGATTGGGCTTTCACTCTGCACCCTGCACGCAAGACTGCACACTTAGGGAAACACACACCTCCTTTAAAGGGCAAGGCAATCCCATTTAGGACTCAGATATAGTTAACCCTTTGGGGAAAAGGGAGTCCTCTATCCGCTGGCTGATAAATCTGTCGTCTACCACCCTGCCCCTAATCACACTGTCACAGAATGTAAGTAGAACCGCAAAATACTTGCCTCTATCCTGGCTCAGGCATTAATTGTCACCCTCTAGAGGGAATACTGTTCAACAGACTTGCTTACAAAAACTGTGGAGAACACGATAAATTATATACATATATCTCTATCTCTATCTCTATATCCTACTCTACTCAGGGGAGGAAATCGCTCTCAAGCTTTATTACAAAGAGAGACCTTTTGGACCCGAACCCTTGACACAGTGGCACCGAATGGTCTTAATGAGTATATCTCATTCACCCCCTTTCTATCAACGCAATAGATTTAAATTATCCAGTTTGCAACATTATATGATGCCCTAGCCTTCTTGCCCTTCTTTTTTTGTCTTTTTTCTTTTTCCTTCCACCTATTCCTTCTCTTTCTCCAACATTCTTTCTTTTATTCTTTCCTTGTTCCTGCTTCTTTTTCTCTTTCCTCTCCCTCCCTACACCTTCTTCCCCCCCCCATTTTTCCGGTCCCCACTTTGGGCAGTATTACAAAGTTGGTACTAAGTAGGGATGAGCTGTTTGGTTCAATCTGTTCGGAGTTCGCATCGAACATCGGCCGTTCGAACTTCGAAATTTTCGGGACGTTCGCCAAAAGTTCGAAAAAAAAATAATTTGAAAAAAGTATAAAAATGCTTAAAAAAAATACTACAAAATATAGAAGTAAAGAGACTCTTTACTGCAGAATATTATAAGCAATGGTTTATTAGATATTGAATTAAACCGGGAATATTTTTAACATTGAAGCCTATGGGATAAAACATTCTTGTTACTAAAACATCAGGCAGACACGGCCCTCTAATCAGGCACTGTAGAGGGCAGCCTGCCGAGGCCTCCCAAGGATCCCCTTGAGGAGCATGCGGCCGCCGAATGACAGAGCTGTGACTGTGCGGGCTAGCCGCCAAGGTGCATGTGGCAGAGACAGGCAGCGCAGGGAGGGAGCCACTGCACCTGTGGCCACGGCAGACCCCCCACATCCAGGGAGCCCCCACTGACCACCAGACTAAGGTAAGGTGTCACATTTCTAAAAAATAATAATATCTGAGGACATTTTTAAATGTCCCTGAGAACATAAAATATAACTTTTTTGTTTTCTTTCACTACCTGGCTGAATGTATTTAATTATATATATTAGATACATTAAGCCAGGTAGAGGGGGTGGCATGTGGGCTGTGCGGGGTCTCAGGCAGTGGTTTTTTTTTGTGTGTATATTTTTAGCAAATTTATAGGGGAAGGTAAGGGCAGGTATGATAAGATATATATCTATATTCTTATAAATATATATACCCAGACTTGTATTACACACACATTTTGGCAACTAATTGCCCCCCCCCCCCATTTGGCTGATCCCTCCAGAAGAAATGTTGAACCTGATAGAGCAGAGAATAATATATATATTCTCTGCTGCGTCGGGTTCAACATTTCTTCTGGAGGGATCAGCCAAATGGGGGGGGCGCATTTAGTTGAGATTGTCCACATGCCACCCCCCCATGTGCGTATGTGTATATATGGTCTGAGGTCTGTGGGTGTATATATATATATATATATATATCTGTGTGTTGATATATACGTATATGTCTGTGTGTGGTATCAATGCATCCCTACTCTATACACAGTGGTCCGTGTCCCTATAATATATATGATCAGGGGTTACCTTTTTTTAAATATTTTTATACTATTCCTATTAAATTAACAGTAATTTTTGATGTATTTTATTCAGTAGAAACTTTTTTGCCTATATAACATGTGCTTTGTGAAAATAAAATGGTTTTGTGTGTACATTTTAATTTAGTTAGTGGATTCCTGTCCAGTGCGGTGAGAAGCAAACGTAATGCAGTGTAGACACGCTGCGAGGCGGAGCGGAGTGAAGTCAAGCCTGCAAAATGTTTGCTTCTCTTCGCTACGCTGTGCGTCGCTACACGCTCAGTGTGTCTCAGCCTTTATTACCGTATCGCTAGCTTACCGAATCAGTTTGTATACTTGTTACTGACCCTGCTTGTTCTGAGCACCCGATCTGTTGCCGACTTTGCCTCCATTTGACTATTCTCTCTGTGTATTCCCTGCCTGTTCTGTTTGCTTCCTGTTGCTACTGGTGTGCGCCAATTCTCACCATATACAGTAGCGCAGTACAAGTGCCTAAACATTGCTGACCCGGTTTTGTTATAGCTGCTGATGTATCTGAATAGATTGGGGATCTCTTCTGCATTATCAAAACCTCCACCACTGCACTCTTCCACAATACCACAGAGGGGTTACTTACGGTGTGAAGGCACTTGCTGCCACCAAAGGCACAATATTTGGGTGCATTGCCATTGACGCCTATACCAGATTCATATCATTTTAATATTGGATCGCAAAGTCCAACCCTGCACTCTTCCACAGTACCACAGAGGGGTTACGGTGTGACTGCACTAAAGGCCCAATTTTAAAGCACCTATTGTTACTTTCATCCAAAGCCTGCATAAGTTTCACCATAATTTAGCCAAAAATAAAATCATTAAACTTGTTCTGCGTGTCCTAAAATGTCTTCTCTTTTCATACAGGCTGCCGCCCCAAGCAGTTGTTTATGAATAGATTAAAGGAAAACCATTTACCGTAATTTGAAATGTCATTTGTTTGTTTTTAAATGTTTCTATACATCCTACAAATCCGCCACTTCACGGGCAGGTTATGGGGACCTCCTAGGCACGATATTTGAAGGAATTTTTCGTTTTTATTCTTAACCTTTATTTCATGGAAAACTCACTGTTCCTTTAAAAACGTTTTTTTTTTTACTTTTTGTCCTTGTTTCCTGTCCCCCAGGGCACTACCCGGACCCCCATACACCTTTTTAATGGCAAATAGCTTGCATATATGCCCTCTTGGAGGGCACTTTAAAAGTCAAACTTTCGAGTCCCATTGACTTGCATTGAGTTCGGTTCAAGTTCGAATTCGAACTTTTGAAATTGTTCGAGTTCGAATGCGAACCGAACACGGGGGTGTTCGGCTCATCACTAGTGCTAACTTAACCAGAGCTGTTGTAAACTTACCAGTGTCATTATAGCCTATGAAGCTGTTAACAACAGCTCTGGTTAAGTTAGCACCAACTTTTTAATACTGCCCTTTTTCTTTTATTCTTGCTCTTGTCCACTTTAACATCACCCAGGTTATCATTTTTTTTCACTTTTCTTCGCTTTTCTTACTGTTTCACATTATTTTCACTTTTGCCCATTTTGCCTTCACGTATTTTTGTGTCCGAGTCTCCACTTTCACTATCCCTTACGGGCACCTTCTCTGGGATTATTCTATTCCCCTCCTCCCCCATTCACCTTTTTTTATTGCCTCCCCTTTTCGCACATCCACACTCACTCATTCTTTGCCGTACACATCCACCACATTTGGCTTCATTTTTGAGCCCTCCTTTTTTCAACACCATAGTTCATCCATGTGGATCCCTTCACATACAACTTTCCCTTGCTTTCCCCTCTTCTTTCTCTTTCATCACTTTATACCCACGTTTTTTTCACTCCTTTCTCCCATCAGGGCTGCAGCACTTATGCAACACCATGCCACACATCCATTCACTGGGGAGGACATTTTTCTCCATCCCTCCGTCTGATTTACATATCTACAGTGTACCTTATCTGACCCCTCATTAGATTACCCACACTACAACACCTTAAATCTGTGTGCCTGCTGTTTATGGATCTTCTCCTGCCTCTCCTCCTACATGCCCTTATCGATCACACAGATCCCCCCCCCGCGGGGTTCTGTTTTTGTTTTTAATCTTTGCACGAGAATTGGCCTACCCTCCCGTCCCGGTGTTCATTGCCATGGGCGACACGGCTTCTCGATGTAGCCCGATGACGTTTAAATGCCGACATACCTGAAAACTTCCGGTTTCTTTAGGTGTCAGCCGAGGAGGGGGGATTGGTAAGTACTTTCCTCTTCAGCCTATATATTGACTGTCTGTTAATATAACATTACCTTAGATAAAGGCCGGGCCAAAACGTCGTTTTTTTAATGTGAACTTTAATAAAATTCATTGTTTCAGCAAGTCCCTGAGTGCCTCCCTCCAGAGTTTTTTGTATATGTTCTCCCAAGGGAGTTAGCACCGGGGCATGGAACCTTCGCTGTCAGAGATCCTGGATCACAGCACATTTATTACGCTCTGGAACTGAGTGTCCGGCCTTCTTCCAATTTTTGTTATATATATATATATATAAATGTGTTATTTATTGTGGCACTTACAAAACCCTGTACAGCATGTGAATATATTGAGAAGTTGCAGAACTGACCACACATCTTTACTGAGAGGTGGGGTGAGAGGTAAGTATCGGATTTATTATCTGCAAATGCAGAATCATAACAAGGAAAAAAGGTGTCATCTGCGCTCGTTTCTATGTGTTCCATGTACAACAAAACTGAGGTTTTTGTTTGTTTCAATGGCCATTGTAACGTAAGCTCACTCGCCACTTCACAGCACCTCTTTACAGAGTGAGTACCTAACATGTACCAAAAGGCCGCTCTACTGAGCAGCTCCAAGCCCCTCCTGCTGCTTTTCAGCCAAGGAGAGGCAGAGATGGTGGGTTTTATTTATACAAGCACCAAACACTTCCCATTTGGGAAGTAGAACAGCCTTTTGGTACATGTTAGGTACTCACTCTGTAAAGAGGTGCCGTGAAGTGGCGAGTGAGCTTGCGTTGCAATGGCCATTGAAACAAACAAAAACCTCAGGTTTTGTTGTACATGGAACACATAGAAACGAGCGCAGATGACACCTTTTTTCCTTGTTATGTTTTATACATTAACTGGGCTGTTACTCCTGGCAGTTGCTGCCGCTCCGGTGAGTATGGGTGCGACGCCATTTTTTCTGTGTAAATGCAGAATCATGTAGCACCATCTTTTAAAAGGTATTAACTTTTGGCTCTCTGCATCCCAGCGGTAATTGGCGGTAGCACTTTGTAATACCTTACTTATTGAAAGGGTAATGTACATTTGCCTCCCCATGTTAAGTATAGGATGCGCAAAGTACAGTAAGCTTGCGGAAGCTAGAGCAAAAATTATGCACTAATGGATTACAAACAGGGAATGTAATATGGATGGCATGCATTAAGCACACGTATCCTGGCTAACGCTTACGTATTGAAGCACTAACATTAGTGCCAACTATGGAATAGAGCCCTGAGCCGTTAATTATAACAGCTTCACTCATTAGTAGAAGTTTGGCCTAGAATAGGGCCTGATCTTTCATCAGGCTAACCTTGTGTTTCCCAAATCTGTCCTCTAGTACCCCTAACGGGCTAGGTTTGCCACAAATCTGAAGCACAGCACAGGTGATATGATCTGCTGCTCAGTGATTGAAGGATTCAGTCTGCATTTCCCAAGAAAATCCTTAAAATCTGGCCTGTTACTGGGCCCTGAGTTCAGGTTTGGAAATACTAGCCTAACTATATCCTTTCAGCAGAGCATAGAAAGGATAATCTTTGACTAGTATCACTTCTTTTACTGTTGTGGTCATTTAAAAAAGCGGGTACGTATGTCAAGTTTAAGGAACTTTATAATAGAACTGACTGACACATTTTTTTTCTTATTTTTTTTGAGAAAGGATTTTACCAGGAAGGATACATTGAGATTTTTCTCGTTTTCAAGTATGTCCTGGGTGGCGAGTATGTACCGTTAGGTGTCTTACCCAAGGACACTTACTGGAGAGGTGCTCTTGCTGGGATCGAGCCTGTGTCTCCACAGTCTCTCTCCACGCATTGCAGTGATGTTACTGCTACTCCACCCAGCCGGTGCACATATGGAGTGACAATTAGGGGGGGGATCAATTATGTCAGATAGCTGGCATTCTGTATTTTATAAGCCTGTTTCATGTTGTAAATTATTATTATTATTATTCTTTATTTATAAAGCGCCAGCATATTCCGCAGCGCTGTACAATAAGCACAGTATAGACAGGGTTACAATACATTGAACAACATTTGACAAACAGTACAGGAGGAGATGAGGGCCCTATTCCCGTAGGAACTCACAATCTGGGAGGGTTGGGGTTGGAAACAGGAGGAGAGGACTGTAAGGTGAGAGTGATTGATGGTTGTGTCAGTGAGTTGGGTGGTAGGATTCCCTAAATAGGAATGTTTTCAGGGAGCGTTTGAAGGAAGAGAAGTTAGGGGAAAGTCTGACAGTACGAGGGAGAGCGTTCCAGAGAGTGGGGGCTGCGCGTGAGAAATCCTGCAGTCTATCATGGGAAGAGGTGATGCGGGGAGAAGCTAGGCGCAGGTCACTGTTTGACCTTAGGGAGCGGGCTGGGGTGTATTTGGTGATTAGTGAGGACAGGTAGTGGGGCGCTGAGTTAGTGAGGGTTTTGTAGGTAAGGATAAGGATTTTGAACTTAATTCTGCAGTGGATGGGGAGCCAGTGAAGGGACTCGCAGAGGGGAGTGGCAGAGACAGAGCGGCGGGTGAGGTGAATTAGCCTGGCGGAGGCGGGACAGAGGGAGGCCAGATAAGAGATTATTGCAATAGTCGAGTCGGGAGATTACCAGGGCGTGTATGAGTTGTTTTGTGGTGACAGTGGTAAGAAATGGCCGAATTCTGGAAATATTCCGCAGTTGGTATCGGCAGGAGGAGGAAAGAGACTGGATGTGGGGGATGAAGGAAAGAGCTGAGTCAAGTGTAACTCCAAGACAGCGAACTTGGTTTGATGGGGAGATGGTGATACCCTCCACCGTGATAGAGAAGTCAGGAGGTGGGGAGGCATTGGAGGGAGGAATAAGTAGGAGCTCAGTCTTTGACATGTTGATCTTTAGGTGGTGGGAGGCCATCCAGGAGGAGATGCCAGATAAACAGTCACTGACTTTTGAAAGGACAGGGGGAGAGAGATCAGGGGTAGAGAGGTAGATCTGAGTGTCATCAGCGTAGAGGTGGTAATTAAAGCCAAAGCTGTTGATGATTTTGCCCAGGGAGGAGGTGTAGATGGAGAAGAGCAGAGGACCAAGAACAGAGTCTTGAGGTACACCAACAGATAGAGGCAATGAAGAGGAGGAGTTACCAGCAAAGGACACACAGAAGGACCTGTTGGATAAATAGGAGTCAACCCAAGCAAGTGCAGTGTCACCGAGACCCAGAGAGTTGAGGGTCTGTAGAAGGAGGGGGTGGTCAACAGTGTCAAAAACAGCCGAGAGGTCAAGCAGGATGAGAATAGAATAGTGGCCGTGTTTTTTAGCAGTTAGGAGGTCGTTGGTGACTTTGAGGGCAGTTTCAGTTGAGTGTAGGGGACGGAAGCCAGATTGCATGGGGTCAAGTAGGGAATTGGAGGACAGGAAGAGGGAGAGGTGGTTGAAGACTAGTTTTTCTAAGAGCTTTGATGTGAAGGGAAGCAGGGATACAGGGCGGTAGTTGGATGGAGAGTTGGGGTCTAGGGATGGTTTCTTTAGTAAAGGGGTAACTGGCGCGTGTTTGAAGGTGGATGGAAAGGAGCCAGTGGAGAGCGATAGGTTGAAGATGTGTGTGAGAGCAGGGGTGAGGGAGGAGGAGAGGGGAGGAATTAGATGTGAGGGAATGGGGTCGAGCGGGCACGTGGTGAGATGTGAGGAGGACAATAAGGAATTGACTTCCTCCTCAGTGGCTGGGAGGAAGCGGCAGAGGGTGGCAGAGGGGACCTGTGGGAGTGGAGGTGGCAGATAACTATCTTGTGTTGGGATGTTGCTTCTGATAGTTAGAGTTTTACTGAGGAAGTAGTCTGCCAGGTCTTGAGCGCTGAAGGCAGCTGTGGGGGGAGGTGCAGGTGGGTAGAGGAGGGTGTTGAAGGTGGACCAGAGCCGTTTAGGGTTGGAGGACAGCGTAGATATAAGAGATGAGAAGAAGGATTGTTTGGCCAAGTGGAGGGCAGAGGTGTATGACCGGTGAATAAACTTGAAGTGAACAAAATCAGCTTCAGAGCGGGATTTCCTCCAGGCACGCTCTGCAGTGCGGGAGCATCTTTGCAGGTAGCGTGTCTGGAGGGTGTGCCAGGGCTGAAGCTGGCGGCATGGGGCCTTACAGAGTCGAAGAGGAGCAAGAGTGTCTAGAGCAGAGATAAGAGTAGTGTTGTAGTGATTAGTGGCAGCATCAGGGCAGGTGAAGGATGAGGTGTGAGGGAGGTGGTGAAGTAGGTTGGAGAATTGATGGGGGTCCACAGCATGTAGATTTCTGCGAGTGTGTGTGCAGGGTGGGGGAGCAGGGTGTTTAGGAAGTCCAGATAGGTTGAAAGAGAGAAGGTGGTGGTCAGAGATGGGGAAAGGGCGACAGTTGAACTCAGAAATGGAGCAGAGGTTGGAAAAGACAAGGTCAATAGTGTGACCATCGCGGTGGGTAGGGAGGAGGGAGGATTGTGTGAGTCCAAGGGAGGACGTGAGTGAAAGAAGTTTGGAGGCAGCAGGGGTGGAAGGATCATCAATGGGAATGTTGAAGTCCCGAGAATTAGGCATGGAAGATTAGAAGACAGGAAGTGAGAAAGCCAGGTAGCAAAGCGGTCAAAGAACTGGGAGGTTGGTCCCGGTGGGCGGTAGATGACTGCCACCCTGAGAGCCAGAGGAGAGAACAGGCGGATGCAGTGTGTCTCGAAGGAGAGGGATGGGGTTGGAGGGAGATGCTGGTAGGTGCAGGTGGGAGAGAGCAGGATTCCGACCCCGCCACCATTTCTCTCACCCGGTCTGGGGGTATGGCTCAAGTGTAGACCTCCATGTGAGAGAGCAGCAACGGAGGCCGTGTCAGAGGGAGTTAGCCAGGTTTCAGTTAAAGCTAGGAGGTTGAAGGAGTTTGAAAGGAAGAGGTCATGGACGGCTGTTAGTTTGTTGCACACAGAGCGAGCGTTCCAGAGGGCGCAGGAGAAAGAGGACAGGCGCTGAGGGATTATAGGAATGAGGTTGCTGGGCTTGCAGGGAGGTGATTTATGTGCGATGGAGATAGGATGAGAGGGAAGTATTGGATGTGTTGTGGGGCCAGCGTTAGGGGATATGTCACCTGAATAGAGTAACAGCAGGAGGGTGAGAAAGAGAAGGTGGGAATGGGATTTGTGGGAGTGATTGGCAGCACGAGAGTTAGAGGGAGACCATGTTCTGAGGAAACAAAGGAGCTCATGTGAGGCCATCATGTGGGACGAGAGGAGGGAGGGAGAGATGCAGATAGTGTAGGGGTCGGTGGTAGAGGGGCAGGAGTTCCATTTAAGGAGAAAGGTAGAAGTAAATATCTATTGTCACTAACTAGCCTGCAGAATCACCCTTGATGATTGCAAAACACTTATTACAAACATTTCTATGGTAAGGTTCTGTATTTGACCATTCCCATCTATTCCTCAAATACAATATGTAGATGAACAAGGTATTTGAAGGACACATCGGACACACCTTATTCCATTCTAAAGCTAATCGAAGCCCACACAATCTATTACGCATAGTGATAGAATGTGCATATATATACAGTACTGTGCAAAAGTTTTAGGCAGGTGTGAAAAAATTCTGTAAACAAAGAATGCTTTCACAAATGGAAGTGTTACACAATTATGTTCATAAATGAACAAAATGCAGTGAATGAACAAAAGAGAAATCTAAATCAAATCGATATTTGGTGTGACCACCCTTTGCCTTCAAAACAGCAGCAATTCTTCTAGGTACACTTGCACAGTTTTTGAAGGAATTCGCCTGGTAGGTTGTTCCAAACATCTTGGAGAACTAACCACAGATCTTCTGTGGATGTAGGCTTTCTCACATCTGTCTCTTCATGTAATCCCAGACACACTTGATGATGTTGAGATCAGGGCTCTGTGGGGGCCATGCCATTACTTCCAGTACTTCTTGTTCTTTACGCTGAAGATAGTTCTTAATGACTTTGGCTGTATGTTTGGGGGTCATTGTCCTGCTGCAGAATAAATTTGGGGCCAATCATACGCCTCCCTGATGGTATTGCATGATGGATAAGTATCTGCCTGTATTTCTCAGCATTGAGAACACCATTAATCCATGACCAAATCTCCAACTCCATTTGCAGAAATGCAGCCCCAAACGTTGAAGGACCCTCCACCATGCTTCACTGTTGCCTGCAGACACTCATTATTGTACCGCTCTCCAGCCCTTCCACGAACAAACTACCTTCTGCTACAGCCAAATATTTCAAATTGTGACACATCAGTCCAGAGCACCTGCTCTCATTTTTCTGCACCCCAGTTCCTATGTTTTCATGCATACTTTAGTCGCTTGTTCCCACGTCGGAGGTATGGCTTTTTGGCTGCAACTCTTTCATGAAGACCACTTCTGGCCAGAGTTCTCCGGACAGTAGACGGGTGTACCTGGGTCCCACTGGTTTCTGTTTGTTCTGAGCTGATGGCACTGCTGGACATCCTCTGATTTCGAAGGGCAATAAGCTTGATGTGTCTTTCATCTGCTGCACTAAGTTTCCTTGGCCGACCACTGCGTCTACGATCCTCAACGTTGCCCGTTTCTTTGTGCTTCTTCAAAAGAGCTTGAACAGCACATCTTGAAACCCCAGTCTGCTTTGAAATCTTTGTCTGGGAGAGACCTTGTTGATGCAGTATAACTACCTTGTGTCTTGTTGCTGTGCTCAACCTTGCCATGACATGAAACGGTCTTTCACAACCTCACCTTGGTAGCAGAGTTTGGCTGTTCCTCACCCAGTTTTAAGCCTCCTACACAGCTTTTTCTGTTTCACTTCATGACTGGGTTTCATCCTACATGTGACATTGATGATCATTAGCACCTGTTTGGTATAATTGGTTGATCATACACCTGAATATAATCCTACAAAATCCCTGACTTTGTTCAAGTGTACCTATGAGAATTGATGCTGGTTTGACGGCAAAAGGTAGTAACACCAAATATTGATTTGATTTAGATATTTCTTTTATATCGGTAGCCCACAAGGGCTAAGAGTGAATGATTGGCGCTGAATCACTATAAACAGGTGGTATTATACTCTTGTGCTGCTACAAACACCCATGTGTACCCCATACACAGAATAAATCAGAAAAAAAGTTGGACGTCAGTCCTGTGTGAGCGCACGTTTGTAGCTTAGTATTACTAGACACCTCTTATTTGTTTAAATAACACTTATCTTATAATGTTGTTCTCGAGGGGTAAAGTCTGTCATACATTCAAATCCTACAATGTGAATGAACAGAATAGAGACATATGGTGCAATATTATTTGTACAAAGGTAATAGTCAGATTAATCTTGTGACAAGTTTTCACTCACAAAGGCGGAGCCTCAATATGGCTCAAGTAGTGGGCCTTCTGACCTCTTATGGGGGGGTCACGCCCAATTCCTGGAGTCTTCTAATGCTTCTAATCACACCAGTCAAACAGCTTCTTTACTTAAAGAGAGGAGAAAAACTCCATTGCGCAGATATATTCTTGGTATAGAAATAATAGAAGATATTAGTATGTACTCACACTTTTCTGAGCCTCTACAATAAGTGGCTCAGTATCAAGGCGTATAGTGAATTCCAAATCGGGGGAAGATGCCGCATTTCCGCTCCTTCCTCCAAGATGATGCTATCTCTAATCAGCAACCGGAATTAAGCTCAATTAGCTCAATAAGCTCAAACAATCATAGTAAAATCCAGATACGCGTTTCACCTGCTTGCACTGCAGGCTTCCTCAGACTGAGGAAGCCTGCAGTGCAAGCAGGTGAAACGCGTATCTGGATTTTACTATGATTGTTTTATTTTGTTTTTAAGAATAAATTTATTTTAGACTACATTCTTGATGAGCTTAATTCCGGTTGCTGATTAGAGATAGCATCATCTTGGAGGAAGGAGCGGAAATGCGGCATCTTCCCCCGATTTGGAATTCACTATACGCCTTGATACTGAGCCACTTATTGTAGAGGCTCAGAAAAGTGTGAGTACATACTAATATCTTCTAATTATTTCTATACCAAGAATATATCTGCGCAATGGAGTTTTTCTCCTCTCTTTAAGTAAAGAAGCTGTTTGACTAGTGTGATTAGAAGCATTAGAAGACTCCAGGAATTGGGCGTGACCCCCCCATAAGAGGTCAGAAGGCCCACTACTTGAGCCATATTGAGGCTCCGCCTTTGTGAGTGAAAACTTGTCACAAGATTAATCTGACTATTACCTTTGTACAAACAATATTGCACCATATGTCTCTATTCTGTTCATTCACATTGTAGGATTTGAATGTATGACAGACTTTACCCCTCGAGAACAACATTATAAGATAAGTGTTATTTAAACAAATAAGAGGTGTCTAGTAATACTAAGCTACAAACGTGCGCTCACACAGGACTGACGTCCAACTTTTTTTTAGATATTTCTTTAGTTCGCTCACTTTGCATGTTGCAAATTGACAAAAATAAACAATCATTGTTTATATTTCTGAAAGCATTCTTTGTTTACAGCATTTTTTCACACCTGCCTAAAACGTTTGCACAGTACTGTATATATATATGTTTATTATTGCAGAAGCCATTTGCACATCACAGTAATTCAAAGAACTGCATCCCAGAGCTCCTGTGCTACATTCCCCATATGCAGCAAGGAATTCTCGGTAGGACATGCAAATAACATCTGTCTCACTTTTTTGCATTCTGGGCTTGTTTTTACACAGAACCCTTAAATCAATGCCATGCTATACTTGATGGCTTTTTTTTAGCAGAGATCAGGTTTATGCAACTGGTCAAAGTCACTTCTAGGACAGCGCTGTTTCAGGTTTATTGGACCCTCATCAGCTAGGAGCTAGGCATGACCAGTTGCAGTGGATGCTTGGACCCGTAGGACAGATCGGTACTTACAACGGTTGTGATGGAGGACAAAAAGTGAGATAAAAAGCCTCCACGCTATAATTAGTTAGATTTATTATTGCAGAAGCCATTTGCACATCACAGCAATTCAAAGAACAGCATCCCAGATCTCCTGTGCTACATTCCCCATATGCAGCAAGGAATTCTGGGTAGGACAGACCCAGGATGCATAAACGTGAGTCAGATGTTATTTGCATGTCCTACCCAGAATTCCTTGCTGCATATGGGGAATGTAGCACAGGAGCTCTGGGATGCTGTTCTTTGAATTGCTGTGATGTGCAAATGGCTTCTACAATAATAAACATAACTAATTATAGTGTGGAGGCTTTTAATCTCACTTTTTGTCCTCCACCACAACCCTTGTAAATATAATTATATATATATATATATATATAATCTCCAGACATACTTGAAAATGAGAGAAATCTCAATGTATCCTTCCTGCTAATAGTAAATTAATAAATTTCTTGGGAGCATAATGTTTAACAATACTTCTCAAAGTACTTGATCAAAGAAGTAACCAGCATATCTAGTTACTCTAGCTGCCCTCTATCTCATTTACCAATTGGGGCAATATTGCTTTTCAACTAAACCTAAAACTATGTTTGGAAAAAATGTTTACAAACAACCATACAGGCTTTGTAAAACACAAACAGTTTATAATCAGAATTACCCTAGCAATGCATTTATGCTTAGCGGGTCCATCCCAATTAAATGACCATGAGCCAAACCACTTTAATCGGAATTGGAATGAAATCAACATAAGATGGGAACAGCTGCCAGGAGGTATTTATAACCATATTTTATATTGTTCACTATAACCCCTCTGTACCATGCTAAATAACATTTTTATAAAATGTATGAAAAACCAATGTAATCTACATAATAGATAGATTAAAGAAAAATACCTATAAAACTCAGTGGCTTTCATGTGGACAAAAGAGAGTAAGAGTCTGTTCCAAACAAAAATCATGAACATTGTTCTCTGTTAGGAGCAGCTAGTTCTATGTAGCTTATTTCCCACACAAATTCCCACTCTACGGACAAAACCCTTTTGTCCCCAGATGTTAAATAGACCATATGCAATGGTGAATGATTAATAGATGCACAGCTTACTGATGATAGGTTACTCAGACAAAATGTATCAAGAGAACTCGCACTATTTTCAGTTTGATACCTGAAAAGTGCTTAACCCCTTCACTACCAAGTGATTTTCCAAAAAAAAAAATCGTTGTCAGGAACCAGTGATTTGAAAAATTATTTTTAATTAATTCTACAGTAAGAAATATTTGGTAATATTCCCAGTGTATTTTGTACTGTAGAAACATTTTTGGCAGGCAGATGGTGCATCTACTGGAAAATGACATTACAGCAGTTTGAGCTGCAGCTTGTGGTTCCCTGCATGGGCTGCTGAAAACCTGATATACCAGGGCATTCTTCAGCCAATTTTAAACAGCTTTAGCACCTTGGGCATTATGCCCACAGGGATAAAACCTTCGGGGCACCTTCTGCAGTCCAAAAGCAAACAAAATTTATTTGCAGTAGACAAATTTAATTTGCTTTTGTCATTTAGATCTGCAGATCGAGATAACTCGATATCGAGACCTGATGATGCCTGATTGAGACCTGATGATGCCTTTGCTGTCCCGAGTTATCTCGATCTCGAAAGTGGTTATAAAAAGCTAACTGTTCCAGGGAAGCTGCTATGTAGCTCACATATATCTTTTATATGTAATGTGTTACATAGCTTCCATAAATTAGAACCAATGGAGGAAGCAAACGCTATATACATAACATTTTAACACTTAAAATCTAAATATCTACAGACCTTTAATAACTATGTTTTATGCTGTACGGGAGTTGCGGGTCATGCAGTTAATTGAATATAAAGTATCAGTTTACAGATATTCGCAGTCAGGGTTAGTCTCAAGTAACAGATCCTTTAATTTCCCCTTCAGTTAAATATTTATGTAGATAAATTGAGGTTTAAAGACTGTATGTGTTATGTACTGAAAGTACACAAATATGTTTTAAATGCATACCTTAATTCTAATAGATGATCTAAAACATATTGCCAAAAGCAATTAAGAAGCTTATACTTACAGGGTTATTCAAAGAGATTTGAAAAGTCACCGCACGTTCGGTGACTTTTCGTTCTCTTCAATTTGGTTCGATTTGGCGATCCCATTTTGACACCCCTGCGGTGTATTCAGCAAGCACCACAGGGTTCCCAAATTGCAGGGAAAAGTCACTGCCTACTCGCTGACAACTCACCGCAAAACCCGGCGAAGGCGCACCGAAAAACCCGCAAAAACATCTGGATTAACCCCGCCAAAAACGCCGGAAAAACCAGAGCAGGAGCAGATTTCACGCAGCGCAGCCGCTGGAAAAAACCCGACACCGCAGTCGAATGGATTGACTAAATTAAAAAAACAGTACGTTTGAATGTTTGAAAAGTGAAACGCTGTTTGCAAAGAAACTACTAAGCGAAAATGTCTGAAATTTACATATCAGGTCCAAGGAATGATAATAAAAAGGGCTGTTACAGAAAAAATAAGTTAAGAAAAAGAAGGAATTTTTTTTTTTTAAACAAATCCCGAAAAATGCTTAAAATATCCTAGACCAGCCCTCGAAATTTCCACTCGCCTGCTCGCATTTGGCGAGTGGAAATTAAATGTGTGCGAGTAGGGAGGACCGAGCTGGCAGGTGACACAGGCTTTTTAATTTTTTAACCGCCGCAGCAGTCATATCGGCGACGCGGCAGTGTTAGGTTTAGGCTCCGCCCCCTCCAGCGTGATTTGCAATAGCCACGTGCGGCAGGTCACCTGATCCACCACGTGATGCGTCACAGGGCAGCATTCTCCACGCAGAAGAGCCAGAAGAGACAGTGGAGCCAGGCATGTATTTTGGCCTAGGCCTAGGACGGCGCCTCGGCACAAAAAAAGACCCCTCCCTCCGCACTAAAAAGCGCCCCCCAGCTGCCTCCTACTGCTCAGTGTGACCAGCGGCCACCGGTTTGTTTATCCCCGGCGGCCGCAATGTCAGAATGTGTCAGGGGTACGTGCCTCCCACTTTGTATCCAGAGGCACGGCTACAGGAGCTGCTGCTCTTTTGTTCCTGTGCTGACTCATTTGAAGCTGATGTGTCCAGTGCACCAGCGCCATGTGTAGGGGGAAGGAGGTGACTTCAGGAGAATGGTAGCACGTGCACTGCATGGGTGGCCAGCCCGACCTGGCCATCGGATCTGTAGTGGCTGGCAGGCAGCTCGGGGGTTTTCAGGTGAGTGAGGCAGCTTGTCCCAACTCACATTCTCTCACAGCGCCAAACACCCCCCCTGCTCCTCTCACTCTCTGGCAGCGCAGAAACAGCCCCCCTCACTCTGGCAGCGTCAAACAGTCCCCCCCTCCTCTCACTCACACTACCCTACTCCTTGCTGACCACACACACTTGAATTGTCCTAAATTCCTAAGAGGAGGGGGAGGATGAGTCAAAGTGGAGATGCGGGGGGGGGGGGGGTCAGAGCCAGGCTCTCTGCTTGGAAAATGTATGTAGAGAGACCATAGGCGTGCGCAGCCTATTGCATTAGGGTGTGCACCCAAAAGTTCAAACACACACATATACATACATACATACACTCACGCACCCTTATGCAAACATACACACTCACGCATTCAGCCAAAATATATCATTACTCTAGGGGTCATTCACAGAGCGTTGAAATGTCGCCGACTGTTCCCTGCACTTCGGGGAATCAAATTGCTCCACCCTGCGGTGAATTCACCATTCACCGCAGGGCCCCCAAAGTGCAGGGAATCAGCCACCCGCAACAGGAACCAGGACACCGCGATCGGCCAGAGGTGACTGCGAGAGGACAGCGAGGGAACGCAGGGACAGGTATGTAACAGCCCAGGTGTGGCTCGGGGTTACTGCTTTCAGCATTGAAATTTAACCGCGAGCCACACGCAGGAAAACCATAAATGCACTGATTTTGACGTATAAAAATGTCAAAATCGGACTGCCAGGGAGGTTAAGGTCTTGTTGCCAAGCATCAATATTTAGTCTCCTACCTGTATCTCACGATGATTTATTCACTATTCTTACTTTGTGCAGTGCAGGCAGAAGATATAGCAGCGATTCTAGGAGCAATACCAGCCTTTTGGATGCAGGGCAAGGGGGCAACGCCGGGCTGAGACAAGGACTTGGGTGCCAAATTTTGCACACAGCAGCCTGTTTAAAGAAAAATACCTGCATTTACACACACAGCCATACGTTCACATAACTATATATCCCCTACACCCCGGGGGTATGTAGCAATAAAACTCCCAGTAGTGTGTGGTATGTGTGTGAGTGTAGCAGAGAATCCACAGCAATAAAAACGCACAGTAATGTGCGGTATGTATGAGCGTGTCACAGAGCTCCACAACAAAACTCACAGTAATGTTTGCTGTGTATGGGCGTATCAGAATCCACAGCAATAAAACTCACAGTAATGTGCAACGTGTATGAGCATATCATAGAATCCACAGCAATTAAACTCAGCAATGTGCTCTGTGTATGAGCGTATCACACATTCCACAACAATAAAACCCCCAGCAAAGTGCTTTGTGTATGAGCGTATCACAAAATCCACAGCAATAAAACTCCCCAGGAATGTGCTCTGTGTATGAGCGTATCACAAAATCCACAGCAATAAAACCCCCCAGTAATGTGCTGTGCGTATCAGCGTATCACAAAATCAACAGCAATAAAATCCCCCCAGTAATGTGCTGTGTGTGTGTGAGCGGATCACAAAATCCACAGAAATAAACCCCTAGTAATGTGCTGTGTGTGTGAGCATATCACAAAATCCACAGAAATAAACCCCCAGTAATGTGCTGTGTGTATGAGCGTATCACAAAATCCACAGAAATAAACCCCCCAGTAATGTGCTTTGTGTGTGAGCGTATCACAAAATACACAGAAATAAACCCCTAGTAATGTGCTGTGTGTGTGAGCATATCACAAAATCCACAGAAATAAACCCCCAGTAATGTGCTGTGTGTATGAGCGTATCACAAAATCCAGAAATAAACCCCCAGTAATGTGCTGTGTGTGTGAGCGTATCACAAAATCCACAGAAATAAACCCCCAGTAATGTGTTGTGTATGAGCATATCACAAAATCCACAGAAATAAACCACCAGTAATGTGCTGTGTGTGTGAGTGTATCACAAAATCCAGAAATAAACCCCCAGTAATGTGCTGTGTGTGAGCGTATCACAAAATCCACAGAAATAGAACCCCCCTGTAATGTGCGGCGCCTATAATATATAAAAGTTGCCCCCTCTCCTGCTTACTTTTTTTTTTTTTTCATTTGCAGGGAGGGGGTTGAATTTTGGTCCAGAGGGGGGGGGGGTCAAGGAGGGGGTACCCGGCTGGCCGCATCCAATGGATAGCCGCCGGGAACTCTCACCCCCGCAGGCCTGGAGGCAGCCTCCGCTTCCCTGGTGGTCCGGTGGATGTGGGTGCTGCACCACGATCTGGGCTTACAGACCGCAGTGCACGTCCCACAGCGAGTGACTGGACTCGAGCTGAGCGGCCGATCACAGGTGCCCTGTCACCTGACCGCCGGCGCTCTGACACAGTAAGCGCCGGCGGTCAGATGACAGGTCATCAGCAATCGCCGGCGCTCAGCTCGCGGCCAGTCACTCGCTGTGGGACGTGCACTGCGGTCTGTAAGCACAGATCACGGTGCAGCACCCACATCCACCGGACCACCAGGGAAGCGGAGGCTGCCGCCAGGCCTGCGGAGTTGAAGGGTCCCGGCTGCTATCCGTTACATGCGGCCAGCCGGGACCCAGAGTGTTCCGCGGGCCTGCGGGGTGTGCCGGGGGCTGGCATTAGGGTGTGCCCAGGCACACCCGGCACACCCTGTGCACACGCCTATGAGAGAGACAGGCATGTTTTATGTGGACTCATAACAAGGCACTTAAATCAGAACTCCTGCCTCTGCCTGTCCATGCAATGACTTATGCCTCATACTTTCTGTGCCCAATCTGTAAACCAGCCAGCACATTGAGGTCTGCCTGGCATCATGTACATTCTGTGATCTGCTTCCAATCAAACGGCTCTTAATATGAATAGGGCCGGGGGAGCATTAGAAACATAGAAACATAGAAAAATGTCGGCAGATAAGAACCTTTCGGCCCATCTAGTCTGCCCAATTACATGGATACTTGACCTGGATTTATCTTTTGTTTAGGATAGCCTTATGCCTATCCCATGCTTGCTTAAATTCATTTACTGTTTTGGCCTCTACCACTTCTACTGGAAGACTGTTCCATGTATCCACCACCCGCTCAGTAAAATAATGCTTCCTGATGTTACTTTTAAACCTTTGCCCCTCTAATCTAAGACTATGTCCTCTTGTTTTGCTATTTTGTTTCCTTTTAAATATACTCCCTTCCTCTACCTTGTGGATTCCCTTTACGTATTTAAATATTTCTATCATATCTCCTCTGTCTCGTCTTTTTTCCAAGCTGTACATGTTAAGATCATTAAGCCTTTCTTGGTAACTTTTCTCCTTCAAGCCGTATACCATTTTAGTAGCCCTTCTCTGAACTCTCTCTAAGATGTCTATATCCTTCTGGAGATACGGTCTTCATTAATATGAATTAGGGCGATGGGGGCTATTAATATGAATAATTGGGGTAATAGGGGGCATTAATATGAATTGGGGGCTATTAATATGAATTGGGGCGATGGGGCTATTAACCCCTTAGTGACCGGGCGGTTTTACACAAATCCGTCCTTTAGTGACCGCTGCTGTTTTTACGTTTCTGCGCTGTTAGTGTTTACGTCAAATTTTCCTCTTACTCGTTTATGTAACCCACACATATTTTACACTGTTTTTCTCGTCATTAAATGGACTTTATAAAGATACCATTTTTTCATCATTTCATATAATTTACTATAAAAAATATTGTGAAATATTACAAAAAAATTGAAAAAACACCACTTTTTCGAACTTTGACCCCCAAAATTTCTTATGTATCAACAACCGTCAAAAAACTTTAATTCCTTAGTAGTTTCTAAATTTAGTTCTGAGTTTAGCAATACCCAATGTTTACATATTCCTCGCTTTTTTCCTTATTTTATGCAACAATAAGTGCAAGTAGCACTTTGCCATTTCCAAAGAGTTTATTTTCAAAACTAGTGATAGTGACATTGTAACACTGATATCTGTCACTAATTCCTGAATAACCCTCCACATATACATATTTTTTTAAAGTACACAAATCAAGGTATTAAACTTGGGGTATTTTGACTCTTTCCATGCAAACCATTTTACCAGAAATCTATGCCAAAGTTTGAGAAAAAAAAAGTTTTGGTGATTTTCTTTTTTGAACGCAATTTAAGAATACATGTACTGTGAACTTTAAGGTTTACTGCCAAAAAGCACCCCAAAATATGTTCAGCAACATCTTCTGAGTAAATTGATACCACCCATGTATAGGTATGTCGGGTCATTTGGGGGCTAATAGGCCTTATTTGGGGGGTGCGCATTTCAGTTTTCCAACTTGGAATTTTCACATTTCGTCATCATGCACCCATGTCCTATTTGGGACATTTTTGAAGCCGGCCAAAGTAATTTACCCCCATCAAACCATATATTTTTAGAAAGGGAACACCCTAGGGTGCTTCAAAGAGTTGTATTTTAACACTTTCCATGCACTAGCTCTATGTCAAACTTTCAGGTAGTCACTTTTTGTGTTATTTTTTCACACACATTGTACTTTAGGCATGAATTGTCAAATCCAGTTATGGGTTACTGCCAAAAAACACCCCAAAATATGTTCAGCAACATCTTCTGAGTAAATTGATACCACCCATATATAGATTTGTTCTGTTGATTTTGGGGTGCTACGCCAATCTTTTGACATGTGCTTGTCAATTTTCTAATTTGACATACAGTATCTGCTTTGCTTATCTTCTTTTTAGGGGCCTTTTTACATACCCCAATTTTATGAATGTGCATATATTTGGTAAACTAACACCCCAAAGTATTGTAAATGGAGTGTTTTTATGCCATGGATGCAACCGTTTGCTCCAAACAAATTGGATACTGTTTGGTGGTCATTTTTCATTTTCACACCCACATCAGTTTTGGACTGTGATTTAAGAGACACTGTTGTTTGTTACTGCATGAAAACTCTCCAGGTTGTTTTCTGCAAGGTCTCCTGAGTACACCCATGCCCCCCATGCATAGGTTTGCCAGGATTTTGGGAAGGTTCAAATACAATTTTTATGACTTTGTCATTGGAGTTGAAATTGAGATTATTTCTTCAGCTAGGCCTATCTTTGGTTTTGAGTCTACCGCATACCCCAGTTTGAATTATTGCCAGAAAATTGTTTATATTTGTTATGTTGACACCCCAAGGTATTGCATATGGAGTGCTTTGATGCCATGGATGCAACAGTTTTAGCCCAAAACATTTGAGAAGGTGTGTGGCGGTAATTTTTCAATTTTCAGATTTTTACGCCCATAGTAGTTTTGGACTGTGATTTAGGAGACACTGTTGTTTGTTACTGCATGAAAACTCTCCAGGTTGTTTTCTGCAAGGTCTCCTGAGTACACCCATGCCCCCCATGCATAGGTTTGCCAGGATTTTGGGAAGGTTCAAATACAATTTTTATGACTTTGTCATTGGAGTTGAAATTGAGATTATTTCTTCAGCTAGGCCTATCTTTGGTTTTGGGTCTACCGCATACCCCAGTTTGAATTATTGCCAGAAAATTGTTTATATTTGTTATGTTGACACCCCAAGGTATTGCATATGGAGTGCTTTGATGCCATGGATGCAACGGTTTTAGTCCAAAACATTTGAGAAGGTGTGTGGCGGTAATTTTTCAATTTTCAGATTTTTACGCCCACAGTAGTTTTGGACTGTGATTTAGGAGACACTGTTGTTTGTTACTGCATGAAAACTCTCCAGGTTGTTTTATGCAAGGTCTCCTGAGTACACCCATGCCCCCCATGCATAGGTTTGCCAGGATTTTGGGAAGGTTCAAATACAATTTTTATGACTTTGTCATTGGAGTTGAAATTGAGATTATTTCTTCAGCTAGGCCTATCTTTGGTTTTGGGTCTACCGCATACCCCAGTTTGAATTATTGCCAGAAAATTGATTATATTTGTTATGTTGACACCCCAAGGTATTGCATATGGAGTGCTTTGATGCCATGGATGCAACGGTTTTAGCCCAAAACATTTGAGAAGGTGTGTGGCGGTAATTTTTCAATTTTCAGATTTTTACGCCCACAGTAGTTTTGGACTGTGATTTAGGAGACACTGTTGTTTGTTACTGCATGAAAACTCTCCAGGTTGTTTTATGCAAGGTCTCCTGAGTACACCCATGCCCCCCATGCATAGGTTTGCCAGGATTTTGGGAAGGTTCAAATACAATTTTTATGACTTTGTCATTGGAGTTGAAATTGAGATTATTTCTTCAGCTAGGCCTATCTTTGGTTTTGGGTCTACCGCATACCCCAGTTTGAATTATTGCCAGAAAATTGATTATATTTGTTATGTTGACACCCCAAGGTATTGCATATGGAGTGCTTTGATGCCATGGATGCAACGGTTTTAGTCCAAAACATTTGAGAAGGTGTGTGGCGGTAATTTTTCAATTTTCAGATTTTTACGCCCACAGTAGTTTTGGACTGTGATTTAGGAGACACTGTTGTTTGTTACTGCATGAAAACTCTCCAGGTTGTTTTCTGCAAGGTCTCCTGAGTACAACCATGCCCCCCATGCATAGGTGTGCAAAGATTTTGGCAAAATACAGCACCAATTGTAGAACATAAAAATGTACGAATAAAATGTAAAAGTCTGGTGCAGTAAAAGAAAAAAAAAACTAAACTGAACTAACTAACTAGAGTGTGAGAAAAAATAGAAAGGAAAAAAAAAAATCACAGATCACGCACAGTGTGATATATCTTGAAACAGTCCCCAAGACACAGACCGGGTTGTCCAGGGCATTCTGGGCAGTAAAAGATTGTGTCTCTCCTCTGCCCCCTCTTGAAACACACCCTGCATCTTTTTTGGGGTTTCTGTTTGCCCTCAGTTAGGGGGGATTTTATAAATAAAATGTGTAGCCCCAACTCTGTCCCCCATCACCGCCCGGGGAGCAGGTGCATCCTGGTACAAAAACCCCGAAATGACCTGGAGCTGAAACTGTAAAAAGGACAGCGTCACTCCGGGGTTTGCCTTTTTGCAGAGCAAAAAGGCATTGTGGGTTGCAATTTGCATCAGGTAAATTGCAACCTTTTTGTACCAGGCCCTTGACTTCCGCATAATCTGGTAGGGCTGGAGCAGCTGATCTGCCAGATCAACCCCACCCATATGCCGGTTATAGGCTTTGATGCACACTGGCTTCCTGATGCGCTCAGCTCTGCCACGTACAGAGACCTCCACAGACCTCTCAGTGTGGATGGAGGATAGAAGGTATACATCCTTCTTGTCTCTGTACTTGACCGCCAACAGCTCCTCTTGGCGCAGAGCTGAGGTCTCCCCCCTTTTTAACCGGGTGCGGACAAGCTGTGCTGGGAAACCTACGCGGTTCTTGCGAACAGTACCGCATGCTGCTGTATCAAAACAATACAGCAGCATGAACAAAGGGACACTCGTATAAAAATTATCAACATACAAGTGGTACCCTTTGTTCATCAGGGGAAAAAGTAGGTCCCACACAATCTTGCCACTGGTTCCCATGTGTTCTGGGCAACCTGGAGGGTCAAGGCTACTATCCTTTCCCTCGTACACCCGGAAGGCCTGAGTATACCCACTCTCGCTGTCACAGAGCTTATACACCTTCACTCCATACCTGGAGCGTTTGGAAGGAATATACTGCTTGAATCCCAGCCTTCCCTTGTATTTCATTAGGGATTCATCCACGCAGATATTCCTTCCAGGTGTATAAGCCTTTGCAAACCTGGCGGCGAAGTGGGTAATCAGGGGGCGGATTTTATACAGCCTGTCAAACTGGGGATGCTCTCTAGGAGGGCACAGGCTGTTGTCACTGAAGTGCATGAAACGCAAAATGTTTTCATACCTTCTACGTGACATTGATTGGGGGTAAATGGGGGTAGAGCAGATGGGGCTACTGCTCCAGTAGGAGCGAATTGAGGGCTTCTTTATGATGCCCATCAGCATAGTAAGTGCCCAGAATTTCAGAAATTCTGGCACATCTAGCGGGGTCCATTGCTGCCTTGCCAAGTAGGAGTCTGGCTTCGCAGCACAATGCTGATGGGCATACAGATTTGATTGGGCCACGATGTGGCCCAACAAATCATCCCCCATAAACACCTGCAAAAACTGTGTGGCGGTAAATCCTGCAACATCAATATTGATGCCAGGATTTGCCGTGAAAGGAGGGATATCTGGCCTCTGGCGATGAGGCACTACCCACTCCTCAGCTGGAGCTGTGCGTCTCCTGCTGGCAGGTGGTGACCCAGGATCTGCATCAGAAACATCACTAGATACATCAGCCAGCGTAGATGATGTATCTAGCGACGTCTCTGAGCAGTTAGCGGGGTCGAAATCAGGGTCTGAGTCTGACGCAGATGCCTCAGATTCTGACGCCAGGATGGCATATGCCTCCTCGGCGCTGTACACCCTCTCAGACATTATATATAATAGATTATAAAATTTTATAATTATTATATATATAAGCGGATTATTGGTTCTTAGAAGAACCGTTGGGTTTCACAAGAAAATACAAATAAACACCTAAATCTCTCTAAATAACTCTAAATCTGCCTCAATTCTTCTAAATCTCCCTAAAATCTCTCTATATCTGCCTCAATTTTTCTAATCTCACTAAATCTACCTAAAATCTCTAACCTGTCAAATCTGATCTCTCGCTCACCAAAACACAAGTGAGGAGAGGGAGGGAGAATCACAGAGGTCAGAGCCAATATTTACAAAATATTGACCTGACCTGACAAATTAGAAATTTTATTTAGATTTTTTATAACTTCTGATTGGATGTTGCTAGCCTGCCTCTCTGATGAGGCAGGCTAGGAACATCCCACTCAGCCCCAAGATGACCCTGCCCTTAGAAGGGCAGCGCCATCTTGGCTGTCAGTTTATTTTATTTTATACCTTTTTATTTATTTTTATTTAACTTTTTTTTTCTTTTTTTACACTTTTTTTTACTCTGCTGGGTGCCTTGATCCCTCGAGGCACCCAGCAGAGCACCTGATCACTCATGTGATCTATTATGTACTGAGTGCCACGATACCTCGTGGCATTCAGTACTTCCTGCCGCTACCGGAAGTGATCGCTCGGGGGGAGCGATCATGGACGGACCGGTGGCAGGTAAGCATATTGCAAGGATGCCTCGATGTCGAGGCATCCCTGCAATATACTCAGAGCAGCTGGAAGCGATACCGATCACTTCCAGCGCTCTCTAGAAGTGCCGGGCACCTCTCCGGTAAAACCGGATGTTGATCGCTCCCGGGGAGCGATCACAAGGTGCCCCGGCACTCCTGTCAGCCATTGCACGGATGCCTGGACTCCCAGGCAGCGTGCAATGGCCCTGGAGCTGCTGGAAGCGATCCGATCGCTTCCAGCGCTCTCTAGAAGTGCCGGGCACCTCTCCAGTAAAACCGGATGTTGATCGCTCCCGGGGAGCGATCACAAGGTGCCCCGGCACTTGTAACCGCCATTGCATGGATGCCTGGACTCCCAGGCAGCCTGCAATGGCGTTTGAGCTGCTGGAAGCGATCCGATCGCTTCCAGCGCTCAAAAGACCGCAGGACGTACCATGTACGTCAGCGGGTCTAAAAGAGACCCGCGGCCATGACGTACATGGTACGTCTGCGGTCACTAAGGGGTTAATAGGAATTGGGACGATAGTGGACTATTAATATGAATAATTGGGGTAATAGGGGAGGCTACTAATATGAATTGAAGCAATGTGGTGGGCTACTAATATGAATTGGGGGCTATTAATATGAATTAGGGCGATATGGGGGGCTATTAATATGAATTAGGACAATATGGGGGCTATTAATATGAATTAGGAAGATATGGGGGCTATTAATATGAATTGAGCCATTAGAGGCGGTCATTAATATGAATTGGGGTGATAGAGGGGCAATTATGTTTTGGGGCGATTGAGAGGGTTATTAATATGATTGAGGGCAAACTGTTTTGGCGATTCCATTTTCAACAAAACACAGGGAATTTTCACTAAATAGTGAATTTGCTGTATTTGGCAAAATGGAATTGCCGAAAAGCACTGAAAGACGCGGGCGATGTTCTTGAGTTTTATTATTGCTGTGTATTCTGTGATACGCTCATACACACCGCACATTACTGAGTTTTATTGCTGTGGAGCTCTGTGATACAGTAATGTGCAGTGTGTATGAGCGTATCACAGAGCTGCACAGAAATAAAACTCACAGTAATGTGCAGTGTGTATGAGTGTGAGTTTTATTTCTATGCAGCTCTGTGATACGCTCATACACACCGCACATTACTGTGAGTTTTATTGCTGTGTTAACCCTTTCGCTGCTGAGGCTTTTCTCTGTGCTGAGCTCATTTTTACCGATTTTGCTCATCATGTTTAAACGCGTTTTGAAGGCTTATTTTAGTATATGACCCAGACATATTATATATCGTTCTTTCCGGCAGATTCATAAAATCTCATTATTATATGTATACGTCATGACCTGTCTGTATATTATAACAAAAAATGCAATAAAATATGAATTTGCAATAATTTACAACATGTAAAGTTAATTTTTTTTCACATTTAACATGCGAGCAATTGCGGTTATATTTTGTATGGGGTGCGCTTGTTAAAAAAATTAGAGATGGGGTCTCGTTACATTTTTTTTTGGGGAAAATTACGCGATTTTTAACAAATGCACCGCATACAAAAATCGTTAGTGCAGCATTATTGTTCACATTATAATTGAAATTGTTTATTTTTTTTTTTATATATATTTTTATTTTCCTTTTCATTTTTTTTTTAAAAACTTTTTTCATACTCATGTTTCGTATTGTTGGAACGGCCATGCTCTGGCCGATCCAACAATACCAAACATTAACCCCTAACTGCCACGGATCGGTAGATAGGGGGTTCCAATGAACCCCCTATCTCCACCATTGGTGGCAGTTAGGGGTTAACTCCAGGACTGGCGTCATCGTACTATGCACGATGATGCCAGGCCTCAGGGGGCATTCTTGGAAGCTTGGCCGACATCCAAGATGTCGGCCAGCTCCGGGAAAGGATCACGAACCGGCGCTTTTCGGCGCCGATTCGTGATCCGGCCCCCATGGGGTTAATGCCAGGTACCATTTGGAAGGGCAGGATGTGCCCTTCCAAACGGTGCCTGGGTTAACCCCCTGCACGCCGCCGATCGGGAGGGAGAGAGGTCCGAAGGACCTCCCCCTCCCTTTCAGGCGCCTCCTCCGCACATGCGGGGGGGCGCCTGAATTAGGTGTCATCGCGCCCCCGCGATGACACCTAATTACTCCGGCGGCGGTTCTGGGTGCTGGGCTGACATCGAGGATGTCAGCCCGCACTGGGGGGGCCAGCGATCAGCCGGAACCCGGCCGAACACTGGCCCCAAAGGGAGGACGCGCTCAGCGCGTCCACCGCAAGGAACGTTACCTGCTGTTGGACGCGCTGAGCGCGTCCATAGCAGCGAAGGGGTTAATGTTATTTATTTTTGTAACTTTATTCTGAATAAAACATTTAACAGTGTCATTTCGTAGATAATTTAAGAGGGTGTGTTTAGGGGCGGAGTTAAGGGCAGGTAGGTGGGGCAACTGGGGGCGAGTAACTCTTGAGGCCTGGCTAGTAGCTCAGGACTTGAAATTTTGAGCCCTGTCCTAGACAATCTATAAATAAAGAGACTCTTTACTGAAGAATATTATAATCAACGGTTTATTAGATATTGAATTAAAACGGGAATATTTTTAACATTGAAGCCTATGGGATTTGCCTGAATAAATCTGCCGCTTGAAACCACCGAATGGCAGGGCAATTTGGCAACTTTTCACTGCCGGCTTTTGCTCTCTGAATAGCTGAAGCATTGCTTCTCTATGGGGATTCACTGCCCTCGAACAGACACCGAACAGGCAACGTGTATTTGGCGAATTGCCTCCTCTCTGGATAGCCAAATGGCCAAGAAAGGTAACCGAATGCTGATGGGCGGGGGGGGGTTCGGTTCCCTTTCAGCAGCCATTCGGATCTCTTTGAATAACCCTGTATGTTGATAAGTAGTGTACTGCCAAGCCTAGGAATAACTTATGGCAAGTCTTAAAGGGTTATTCAGTAAGTGAAAAACGTGCCATCGAATTGCACTGAACGTGGCGAACGAATTTTGTGGCAATTTGCCTATTCAGAAAGCTGTCAATTCGCCTAATACTGGCAAACTGACAGCAAAAGCAGTGCAGTTTGCAGCAGATCGCCACAATTCGACAATTTTCATCGGCAACAAAATAATGGTTAGTCTATTCAAAGAACGCTGAACTGCACCGAAGTGTCAGTGAAATTCCCTACTTCTTTTCAGTGATTCATTTCAACAGGTTTAAACAAGCGAATCCCGTAGGAGTCAATGTAAAACAATATTATTTTATTTTTTTTATTCAACCGTTTATTCATTTCATTTTCAGCAAACCATATTTTTAGTTATTTATTTTTTAGAACATTTTTATGTATTTTTTAGCAGACTTCATTTTTGATTTCCAATTTTTTCCAATTTTTTTTATTATTCTGTAACAGACCGTTTTATTTTTTATAGCACCTTTTCTTATTATTTCCACACATTAAACCAATAAAAATGCATGATAAACACCTTTTAGAAGAATAACAGAATAATGGGGGGGGGGGTTCTGCAGTTCGCGGCGTTGGGCAGTCTTTTCGGCGGGTTTCAGAGGTCTGTCCGATGGTCTGTGGTGGTCATTGGTGGCTCCATGTTCAGAGCACTTTGGGGACCCTGTGTTGAATAGTGAATTCACTGCAGGGTCAGCGAACTGGAATGTGAAAGCACTAAAATTTAGTAAACACCAAAGAAAATGAGGTGGTTTCCTATTAGCTATGGAGTTCAGTGTTGTGAGCGTATGTTAATTTAGATTTTATTGGAAACTATGGGCACTATTGAGTGCCGCTAGCAAAAACCAGGACGCTAAGGGGAAAAATTAGCGATTGCGAATTTCCCCTTTGTGTCCCGGTTTCACCAGCAGATTATGGGGCAGATGCTGAGTCTGGCAGCCTGCCCCTTAGCGATTGCTAGGCTTGCGGGTGCTTGGGGTAGCGCTAACACACCGTCCCCAGCATCTGCTCCATGAAGTCCATAGGAATCCATGGAGGGTTCTCCTGCTGGGTCACATGACAGGCAGCATCTCGCCTCTTGCAAGATCCTGCTGGTCAGCGGAATGATCGTCGAGGGAGACTTTCTTCCCCCAGTCTCCTTCTGCTTCCAGTGGCTAGAAGTAGCAGATCAGGCTGCCGTTCTTGCCGCATGATGAGAAGTGAGTATGTAATTTTTGGGAGGTTTTGAGCTGCAGGTAATGGATTATGCAACAGCGGAATCCGTTACCTCCATCTCTGAGATGGTGGTAACATTTTCATTCCCGCCAGCTCTTAGTAACTAACGTTAGGACAAGTGATCCAAACGCTAGTTGATCTGTACTTGCACATTGTGCTCACCATGTGTTATGGTGACCCCCTCGGGAGCCAAAGGGGGGTCCTTGCTGTGTGTTTGAGTAAGCCCTTTAGGCAGGTATGTGCTCTGTATATTGCAGAACCCTGGACACAGGATACAAAAGAACCAGACAAGACACATGAGGAAAACCCTGCGCTGGGGTAAGGTCCTTGGATGGCCTTCTGACTATACAGAGTACAGGGTGGGACTATACAAAATGACAGGGTTAAACCAGACTTGACAGGAAGGAATATCTTGCAACAATGGAACAAGAAAAAGATCCTTGAGGTGGTCTCTATAAAAACCAGAACTATGAACTGCTGCACTAGAATACACACATACAGAAAACATAAAAAACAGACTACACAAAAATATAGTCTGCAGCATGCAGGGCAGGACTCACATAAAACTTGAGGTTATGCTGCGACCAGCACAAACAACTAGATATGTTTTCTTAGTCTGGTGTGAGACCTAAGCATGAAAATCAAGGAAACAAAAACATGAAAATCAAGAAAACATAAACATGAAAACCAAAACTGCTCAGACAACACACAATGGACATAAGCAAGAGAATAGTCAATATGCAAAGCCAGAAGTCATAAACCATGAAGTCAAAGTACAATAACAGGGGTTAAACACAAGAGTAGTCAAGATACTTAGCCAGGAATCAAAAAACAAGATATCAGAATGCAGAATGCAGAATGCAGAAATCAGGAACTCAGCAAGGAAGTCCTATACTGGATCAGGGAACAATTGCACTGATTGCCATTATATAGGGCAGTGCAGGTCATGTGACCACAGGTCTGGTCAGACACTGAGACTCCAGGGGCGGAGAGCTAAACAGATTAACCCTATAACCTATAAGGACTGAGAAAAGCTCTCAGCACCAGGGGACCTGGCTGGGGGAACGTAACACCATGTTAGGTATAGGGAGCGCAAAGTACAGTAAACTCTAGCTACGAATAGATAATTAATGAGCACTAACAGTTTTTTTAACCCGTTAGTGTTTCGAAGGTGATCTGGCCACAGCGCTATGACCTCCTTTAAGCTAGTGTTAACACTGATGCTAGTGTTAGCTGGAAGGAGGTGATAGAGCCCTATATATTTATTGGTTGAGTGATGATCTCTCTTGAGCCTTAGAGATGACTTGCCACAATATATGCTACTTTACAAGTGTAGCGCTGTGTTTGAAACCTTACTGTGGCAGTACCCATTTTTGGCCACCGGAGGGAGACAAGCACGATAAGAGACACTCAACATTGGGACTACATTTCCCGGCATGCTCTGGGAACGGACACAGGAAGTGGGTGGGACACGCGGAGTTACATCCTGAGCCTCATGGAGATAGCGGGCAGAGTGCGCCAGGGAGTGAAGGAGAGAGGACACAGTGCTGCAGAGTGGAACAGTGACTAGGCCAGAACGCAGGTGCGGCCGATTAGGATTCCAGATTGGGTTATCCAGCCTTGTAAGAGGGAGACCCAGTGATCCACAGATATTACCCAAGCTGCTATCAAGGAAGCCGGAGGACCCCTGAGTTAGGAGTACCGCAGGTCTATCGGATTGGGAGAGCAGGCGGTAAGCCAGACAAAGTCGTGGCCAGAGCAGAGAGAGCCAGACAACGGATCCAGTAGCCAGTATCCCAGTGAAGTATCGAGCGGAGAGACGTGCTGGGTCAGCGGAGCCTTGGTTATCGAGCGGATGGGTGAGAGGCCTCCAAGGCCGGTTGTAAAGCAAGAAAGCACGCTGTTGTTTGTTCCAAAAACCCACAGGGCCCCAACTTGACTAGTCGAAGACACCGCTTTAAGTAATTCACTGGCCAGTTGAATAGTACCCGGGTACCATAACACACACACACACTTACAGTCCGAGACTTAACCTGTGCGGGACTCACTCCCTAATATCCAGAAAGGGGTTAAAGATTCGTATCTTATTTTCTTTTCCGCTACGCGTTTTCCGCGAATTACGAAGCTTTGTATTTTTCTGTTTCCGCTGCGCGTCCCTCGAATTTCGAAGCATTATATTTTCTGTTCCGATGAGCGTTTTCCTGAAATACGAAGCCTCGTATTTCTTTTTTCCTCTGCGCGTTTCCCGAAATACGAAATCCTGTAAATATATCTACGAACACCGTGTCATCTATTATATGCCTTTATTTCTAGTAAACTATTTAAATTATAAAATCCACAACGGTGCTGGAATATATTTATTCCCTAGTGTGGGGAGACTGACCCGTGGTTCAATTTCAGCGGCTCCTCCGGGAGTGAGCGCTACACGTGGGGGCTCGTCCGGGATCCAGTCTCTGGAAAAACTGCATCTAAAGGGTTAAATATGGATCCAGACACTGTTGCTGAATGGTGTGAGGAGCACAGTAGTCAGTTAGAATGTTGTATAGTCATGGATATTCCCGCAGACACTTGGGCCGAAGATCAGATTCGCCAGGCCGTGGCCGCGCTGACACCAGATCATCGGGGGTTAATCCTGGACATTAAAAAGAACACAGATATCTCTCACACGTATGTTCTTTTCGAGTGGAGAAAGGGTGTTCCCGTGTGTCTTCAGGGCGCGAGGGTGAAGCTGACCGATGAGGTGGAAGCCCAACTGATTCAGCCAAGTGTGCCACGTGGCGAATCCGCAAGTGTTTCTGCGCCCAGTCCGTTGGCCATGATCGGGCCTGAATTCATAGTGGCTATTGGAGATTTGCTGGCTAAGTGTCAGAGAACAAGCCCTCCGCACACTAACTTCGGTTATCGACGGTTGAGAAATTTTGGCCAAATATTGAGATATATGACATATACATTTTAGAAGTTATCAAATGAATACAGAATATTGTAAGCCACAGTCATGAGAATCACAATAGTCAGCACTATTCCAGTAGATTAAAGACCTGAATATCTTTTTAAATTGTAATCTTTACCTTAACCATGTTAGTATAATAAAATCATCTATTTCATTAAAAGGTGCTAATGACTTTGCAACTTTACGTAATTTTTAGCTTTGCATAGAAAATAAAAGAGAATTTATTTTATGGATTTCTGATCATAGCTTTTAATAATTTGAATCCGTTTCACGGCTACTAAAGTGGCAAAACACGTTATGTAAGCATGACATTTTTAATTTAATTTTGAACTTAAAGTATACTTGAGAAAAAAAGGCAAAACAAATATGCAGATTGTAATTAATCTAAAATAGAAAGGTAGGAATATATATTATTTGCTTCAACCACTTACATTGTTTTAGTAGACATATAACCATGTATCAAGGTTAGTCATCTCAATTCAGTGCATGGTTCTTTACAGTAATAGAAAATTGATTTACATTTCCATTGAACACTATTGTCTCCAGAATGCAAGGAGTTGTGTGAATGTGTTCTTTGTATGCTTTTTTTAATAAAGGCTCTGTCATTCATCTGAAAATCCTGTGTGCAAGGTCTCTAAACAAATTAATTAATAAGCATTAAACAAAACTTAAGTGGAAGCAAACCCCAAAATGATTCATTTTAACCCTTACACTGCTGAGCCTTATTACCTCTGTTTGCTGAGCTCGCTTTGATCGTTTTGTGTTCACCATGTTTAAATGTGTTTTGAAGTCAAGTTTTATTGTAAGACCTAGGCAAATTATATATCTTTATTTTCAGCAGAAACAGCAGATTCAAAATATATCATTATTATGTGTATATGTTATGTCTTGTCAGAATTCTATAACAAAAAAATGTAAAACCCATGGAGATTTTAATTCAGGTTTCAATCATTTACAGCTTGTAAAATAATTTTTTCACATTTTATCATCCAAACCTTTGTGGTTATATATTCTATGTGGCACTCTTAACAAAAAAAATTAGAAATGGGAACCTGTTACTGCATTTTTCGGAGAAAATACGCAATTTTAACTAAAACTGAAACAAAACTAATTTTAACACATTTGGCACTATCATCTGGTGTGAGCTAAAATGCCAACGCTAAATGAAAAATCTAGCGCAAGCTGCTAAAATGTAGTGCCTGACGACCCAACAGACCGCCTTGTTCGTGGATGTCAGTATACAACATTAATTAGCACACGCTAGCGAAACGCAAAGACCCAGGCTGAGACTAGAGATAGGCTGCCTGTTCGAATAGATTCGAAGTTCGAAGAACATCAGCTGTTCGAAAGTTCGCGAAGTTCGAACTTTTCGGGATGTTCGTGGAAATTTCGAGAAAAAAAAACAAAATTCCAAAAAATGCTTAAAAGATCCTAAAAAATCTAAAAATAAAGAGACTCTTTACTGCAGAATATAATAATACGCGGTTTATTAGATATTGTATTAAAACGGGAATATTTTTAATATTGAAGCCTATGGGATTCTCCTGAATAAACCTGCTGAATGAAACCACCAAACAGCAGGGCATTTCAGCAATTTTTCACTGCTGATTTTTGTTCTCTGAATATACAAAGCATTGTTTCTCTATGGGGATTTCACTGCCCTCGAACAGGCACCGACCAGGCACTGTATGTGCAGGCAATTCGCCAGCATTTGGCGAACTGCCTGCTCTCTGAATAGCCAAATGGCCTGGAAAGGTAACCGTACGCTGAATTACAGTGTCCAGTTACCTTTCGGCCACAATTCAGATCTCTTTGACTCTGTTAGATTCTCGGTGTCGTGCACCACCGACTAAGACACAATTTTTCTGCACTTGAATGTGACCGGTGCATATCATTTCAATATTTGACCGCAGGGTCCAACCCTGCTCTCTTCCACAATACCTCAGAGGGGTTACGATGTGAAGGCACTATCTGGCACCAAAGGCCCAATATTTGGGTGCACTGACCCGTGTACCGGACACATACAGGGCAGCCATCAGAAATGATGGGGCCCCTTACTGAACCTCACGATTGGGCCCCCATAAACTTCCTCAACCCGTAACAGCTTTTCGCCCCTTCCAAAACAAAAAAAGGACATTAACACAGGTTCCACAGCAATAAAATTCACAGTAA
Source organism: Leptobrachium leishanense (assembly GCA_009667805.1). Taxonomy (NCBI): domain Eukaryota; kingdom Metazoa; phylum Chordata; class Amphibia; order Anura; family Megophryidae; genus Leptobrachium; species Leptobrachium leishanense. The sequence continues at coordinate 208,141,680 of CM019065.1, read as the reverse complement.
TGTTTGGTGTGTATGAGCGTATCTGTCACGTCTGGGGCTCAGATGGGGCCCCGGGACTCAGCGGCGCCATCAACAAGCCGGGTGCCAGGAGTTGTGCTGGCTTCTGGAGCTCGCAGGCTGGTCAGGTGGTAGGGTGTGGCATGATGATGCGCGCCCACCAGGTTTAAATACAGACAGTGCAATTCGGCTCATCACCCTGTCATGGAGTTTGCTTCCCTCAGTGCTGAGTGTCTCCGGGCGATTCACTACTTTGCTGATTTTTCAGTCTCCGTTGTTACCTGGCTTGTATGAGAACCATACCGTGTACCAGTCCTTGGCTATTCCTTGACCACTCTAACTCTGATCTTTGGCATAGATGATAGATACCGCTTGTGTACCGTTTTGGCTATCCCTGACCACTCTAACGCTGATCGATTTGGGCTTGTGTTAGAATGCGTCTTTGTATACCGTCTGGCCTATTTCAGGTATACCCTGTCCTGTGTGTTGGTCAAACATTTCCCACTCATTGTTGGTCAAACATTTCCCACTCATTGTTGGTCAAACATTTCCAACTCTTTGGTGATAAAACATTTCCCATGGCTTCAAATCACGTTTAAACATGAGCAAAAGTGGTAAAAATTAGCTCAGCGCACAGCGGTGAAATGGCTCAGCATTCAGCAGTGAAAGGGTTAAAACTTTTTTTTAAATTGTATTCATTGTTTCCTGTCCCCCAGGGCAGTATCCGGAACCCCATACACCTTTTATGGCCAATATCTTGCATATATGCCTTCTTGGAGGGGACTTTAATCAGCCCATCACTAGCTGAGACCCAGTGCTAATGCGGTTGTGTACACTACAGGATAGAAGTGTTTTTTTTCCAGTGCAGTGTGCCGGGCCATACCTATCCTCTGCCCTCACAAGCTTGTATAAGTATGAACACATCCAGCAAAGAGCCCTCACACCCCTGCATTATTAAAATCCTCCAAGGTGGCCATATTATCCATGTAACTGCATGGAGAATCATTACACTGCATTTAATAGATCCAAAAGGAAGACCAGGTGAGCGACAATAATTTCCCTGCTGCTGCAGCATATACAGTCATGGCTGAAATTGTTGGCACCCCAGACATTTTTCCAGAAAATCAAGTATTTCTCACATAAAAGTAATGCAGTAACACATGTTTTGCTATACACATGTTTATTCCCTTTGTGTGTATTGGAACAAAACAAAAAAGGGAGGAAAAAAAGCAAAATGGACATAATGTCACACAAAACTCCAAAAATGGTCTGGACAAAATTATTGGCACCCTTTCAAAATTGTGGATAAATAAGATTGTTTAAAGCATGTGATGCTCCTATAAACTCACCTGGGGCAAGAAACAGGTGTGGGCAATATAAATTATCACACCTGAAAGCAGATAAAAAGGAGAGAGGTTCACTTAGTCTTTGCATTGTGTGTCTGTGTGTGCCACACTAAGCATGGACAACAGAAAGAGGTGAAGAGAACTGTCTGAGGACTTGAGAACCAAAATTGTGGAAAAATATCAACAATCTCAAGGTTACAAGTCCATCTCCAGAGATCTAGATTTTCCTTTGTCCACAGTGCGCAACATTATCAAGAAGTTTGCAACCCATGGCACTGTAGCTAATCTCTCTGTGGGTGGACGGAAGAGAAAAATTGATGAAAGGTTGCAACGCAGGATAGTCCGGATGGTGGATAAGCGCCCCCAAACAAGTTCCAAAGAAATTCAAGCTGTCCTGCAGGCTCAGGGAGCATCAGTGTCAGAGCGAACTATCCGTCGACATGTAAATGAAATGAAACGCTATGGCAGGAGACCCAGGAGGACCCCACTGCTGACACAGAGACCTAAAAAAGCAAGACGACAGTTTGCCAAAATGTACTTGAGTAAGCCAAAATCCTTCTGGGAAAAAGTCTTGTGTACAGATGAGACCGAGATAGAGCTTTTTGGCAAAGCACATCATTCTACTGTTTACCAAAAATGGAATGAGGCCTACAAAGAAAAGAACACAGTACCTACAGTGAAATATGGTGGAGGTTCAATGATGTTTTGGGGTTGTTTTGCTGCCTCTGACACTGGGTGCCTTGAATGTGTGCAAGGCATCATGAAATCTGAGGATTACCAAAGGATTTTGGGTCGCACTGTAGAGCCCAGTGTCAGAAAGCTGGATTTGCGTCCGAGATCTTGGGTCTTCCAGCAGGACAATGACCCCAAACATACGTCAAAAAGCACCCAGAAATGGATGACAACAAAGCGCTGGAGAGTTCTGAAGTGGCCAGCAATGAGTCTAGATCTAAATCCCATTGAACACCTGTGGAGAGATCTTAAAATTGCTGTTGGGAAAAGGCACCCTTCCAATAAGAGAGACCTGGAGCAGTTTGCAAAGAAAGAGTGGTCCAAAATTCCAGGTGAGACGTGTAAGAAGCTTATTGATGGTTATAGGAACCGACTGATTACAGTTATTTTTTCCAAAGGGTGTGCAACCAAATATTAAGTTAAGGGTGCCAATAATTTTGTCCAGCCCATTTTTGAAGTTTTGTGTGACATTATGTCCAATTTGCTTTTTTTCCTCTGTTCCAATACACACAAAGGGAATAAACATGTGTATAGCAAAACATGTGTTACTGCAATACTTTTCTGTGTGAAATACTTGATTTTCTGGAAAAATGTCTGAGGTGCCAACAATTTCGGCCATGACTGTAGATAATACATGTTTCAGGGCAAGACTTATCCACGTGTTACTTTACACATGGTCCTAACCATAATACTTAACCGCTTACATACTATGAATAACCCCCAGCATAAAATGTTTAGAATTAGGCAATATATTAGATTTAGGATACATGTCAATAAAGGATACAGTTATAATATAGCCTTCTGCAACAGCAGCGACATTGCTGACCAGATCCATTACTATGGGGTATGGGGCCAAGAGAACAACTGTGCGGCATTCATTTCAATTGCCTGCTAATTGCGTGTGAATTTGGTGCAAGGACCTTTTTTTTCTTCCTTTTTTGCTTCTTTCCGTCAGTTAACTCCAGGGTTGAGCAGTAGGTAAATTTTTTTTGATTAGCGTACTTGTAGAAATTACCACCGGGACCAAAAAATCTGTTGGTTACTGTGACCGATCGCTTGGCACACCAACTGTATGCCTCTGACAAACTCTAACTTTCTCCAAGCTGGACTCCGACATCCAGGATTCTCAGCCCAAAACCTCCCTAAAATCACCAGGCACGACCAGTGTTTTTGAGTGAAAAACAAGACTGACTCTTTAATTTAAAACATACAGCTATGTGCATTAAGGGACAATAACCTTCATGAATAAATCACAGATACTATCAACAGATCCAGTAACAGGACAATGGGAGAGTACATTCAAAACAATGGACCATTTACACAGGCAACCTTATCTTAAACTGCCTGCTAGTTCCAGGGAGAAAGGGGGTTGGGTTGGAAGTAGAGCATGTGAAAACAAAGGAATTGATTACTTACAGGGGGTGTTTGATATACAGAGAGAGGATTGCTAATACAGAGGTGTATACTGTAGAGAGACAGGATAGTTATTAGTAATACAGAAGGGATGTACACAGTATATACAACAGGAGACTCTACAATAAATACATAAGGGGATAATCTAGAAACACAGTCAGCATAAATTCTGGATTCCCTTGGAAAACCCCAGGTAGCACCTTAGTCCATAGTCAGTAAGAAGGAGGCTAGCCCATTGTACAGCGCTGTGAAATATGCTGGCGCTATATAAATAAAGAATAATAATAGCCTCCAGGCTCCTCCAACTGCCCCAGTGACGGCTGTGTCTGTCACGGTTACATTAACGCAAGAGATCTCTTGCGCTCCCCATGTCAAGTTTAGGATGCAGTAAGTACAATATGCTGCGCGAATTGCAAATTAACCGCGTGCTAAGTGTTTTTCTTCCATTTGCAGCGACGGGCAAACAATCTGTTGGTGAGGTGCTAGACTGAATTTACCTGGTGCTAACGCAAAACCATGCTGATACTAGAGTTAACTCACACCAGGTGATAGTGCCCATTGTGTTTTATGAATAATATGACTATGTATAAAACACTGAAAACAAGCGCCGTAGCCTACCACAGTGGGAGCCAACGCTTTGTCTCGACGCAATGTCCGCTAAGAGGGAATGCCGTTATCCCCATATACGCCCAGAGGAAAAGAAACCGCAGGATACAAGCGGAGAGCAGTGCAAGCAGGAGTATATTCAATTCATTGGGTGAAACAACCCCATCACACAAGGTATCAATGACGTTTCGGCCCCAAGGCCTTAATCATATCCTATGATATGATTAAGGCCTTGGGGCCGAAACGTCATTGATACCTTGTGTGATGGGGTTGCTTCCCCCAATAAATGGAATACACTCCTCATTGCACTGCTCTCCCCTTGAAGTTCTCCTGTTTATTTTCCTCTATGTATAAAACACTGACCTTGCTCACAGTACGGGAAAGGAGAAGGTGAGTAACGACAATGGTATTGCTCATTTTATATGTGACAAATGGACAATGACCTTGCTTTGGAACAAAATAAATAAAGAAATGTTTGTTTGTGTGTTCTTTTCTTTTTACATAGCATTTTATATGGTCATGTTTGGTATCATTAGAAAGGCCAGACTCTGGCCTGTTCAATGACACCTAACATGATGATAGAGGATGTAACAAATGGAAATTACAGGTACAGGTTCAGAGTATCCCTGTTCTCCTTGCAGCGGTGAATCAGCTTGTGCTTTAGATGGACCAATGTGTAATAACACATTACTCAGTCACCTCCACATTTCGTCCCGGCATGGAAAAGGAGTGAGTTAGCACAGTGGCATTGTTTGCTTTTCAAATAAAAGAAAAGTAAATTTTGCATTACATTTTTTTTCTATTTAGCCATTATATGGTCATGTTTCATATCATTGGAAAGGCCAGACTTTGAATTTTCCATTGACAACTCACTTGAACTTGTACGCATATATTAAACCAAAAAAAATGGAAAAGGCACTCTGTACAGGTAATCGAAGAAAAGGTATTTTTATATACACAGAGGTGCTCAAATCATAACGCCCGACACCCGGGACATGCAGTTCCGGGCGCCAGGCAGGTTATTATTTTTTTACATGTAGCCCTGCTGTGGGAAAGAAGCAGGGTTTATTTTTTTCCCCTTAATGGAGCGGACACAGGAGCACGTGCTGCCTTGAGCACCAAGTACTTCCGGGTATCCTGATGGTCCTTGTACTGTGTGGACTTGCGGGTAACATCCTGGGTATTCCCTCCCCATTGCACGGGATGTTCTACGCCCATCCTGTCTCTTCAGCGACAGTGGGCTGAGGGCTGACATGTCAGCCCAGCATTCATTGTGGGACTGCCCCCAGGCTGCAGGAGTCATCATGCGTGGGCACGATGATGTCACAAATGAGGATTCCACCCTGCCTTGCAAAGGAATTTCATAGGAGATGCTGGGGTCCTTTGGACTCCTGTGTCTCTGAATCCGTAGGTGCTTCAAGGAAAAAGTGTGCCAAATGGGTCCACCGAATGCCACAGATAAACCCAAAAACTAAAAAATAAATAAATAAAAAGACTTTTGCGGCAAATGAAAAGAGTAAATGGTTGTATAAAAATTTTATAAAAATGGGGATTTTTTTTACATTGAAACCTATAGGATGCGCTTGTTTCAACCTGTTAAATGAAAGGATGGAAAATCTGTACATTTTGCCAACTTTTTGTTGCTGTTTATTCTGAATAGATTCACCATTACTTCTCTATGGGAATTTTCACTGCCGCCAAATTTCACCATATTTTGCTAGCAGTTCACCAATATTTGGTGAATTGTTAGCTTTTTGAATAACCGTATTGCCACGAAATTGCACTGTACCTTGAAATTCACCGTTCGGTGCAATTCGGTGGTCATTTCGGCAGTGTTTTTTTCGTGATCTGTAATATGTAGTTTGTATGAGTGTGAGTAAACTGCAATGCAATAAGAAGTGTTGTTTTTAAACTAAATACTCACCTTTGTTTGTTGATCACATTAATGTGTTCTTTATGTGCTTAAGAATAAAGACCTAATGCTATTTTGTTGAAATTATATGTCTTATCCGGACAAGTAGATTGTCATTAGGGACAAGTAGATCGGGTTGTCCATTGGACAAGTAGATTTTTTAAAAAATTTCCACACCGCTGTATATTTAAATATATATTTAGCGTACACACTGTAGATAGATAATACTTTACATTTTTATTGGAAGGCAGATGATACATTGCAAAGCAGATTCGCAGATTCATCAGAAGAGTTATTCTGGAAAAGGCAGAAAACCTTTTGTGTATTTTTTTTATATACGTAAAGTAATAGATATAGCATTATTTATGAATACTAACATATATATTGTTATTGGTTTGTGGTGTAGGGTTCAGCAGGGTAACTGCACCCAATTCGTTATCTATAATTACATTTTCACTCTTGACTCCGTATCAGCAGTCAATAAAAGGGTGCCTAGCACCGCTGCAGGTATCACTTTGTGCTATGGTTCCTTTCGAGGCTAGGTACTGATAAAGTGCCTACCTCGGAATAAGTATGTTAACCGCTTGGCTGCGGAGGACGCGCTCAACGTGCCGTTGGGATTGCTTCTCGTATGCAGGTGATGCACTGAGCACATCCTGTTCACACATCTTGGATGTTAGCCCTCGTTGTGGTACTGCCTGCCGCCCACTGACTGTTACGCCTTGTGCCGCGGGAAGGCCAGGACAAGTGTTGCTTCACAGTAGTGAGCCTGGCAGTAGCCTTTCCTGCATTGGCCCTACCTACCCAGTCCATGGGTGTCAGCGAATAAACTGTTATAATGTGCTCTCCTCAAATGGAGGTTGCAGCTTCCTCCCGTGCTGCTGCATTGCTGTGCTCAGTGTGCTACCTATTTGCTCAGGAGTAAGAAGCTGACTCTTCTGACTCCTGTGTACCTGACCCTTGGCATTGTTAACTGGATTTTGATACTCTCCTCCTGCCCATGACCCTTTGGCTTGCCCCTCGCTCTTTGAATTACTCCTTTGATAACACACCCAAGACCCCTGCTGTTGCTCCAAGACCCCTGTTGTTGCTTCAAGACCCTTGTTGTTGTTCTAAGGACCCCTGCCGTTGTTCCAATGACCCCTGCTGTTCTCCAGACTCCTGCTTCTCAAAGATCCTCCTGTTCTAGCAAACAGTTCTCATAGAGACTTCTGCTCTAATACTAGGTCATAAAAGGCTCAGAGGTGAGGGAGAACTATTGGATACTGTAAACGTGGGATTAAACCCTATAACATATTTTTTATTAAATAACCAACAAGGCAATATACAGGGTTATTCTAAAAGAATGAACCGATTTCTTTACGCAATATTTTATTAAGGAAAAGTAATACAAAACTCCAGCCAAGTCACAAGTATTATATTCACAATGAACTTTTATTTCTTGTCTTACAAGTGTTCAATGTGACCCACCATCTGCAGCATGGGCAACATCAATGTGAGAAGATGGGCGGTGCTCCATCTTGTTGAAAAATGAATCGGCACAGTCAATCGTCATAATGTGCGTATTTGGGGAACAGAGCACCCACATGAAACAGTTGAGCACGAAAGAGATTCACCTAAGGTGACCATTCCCTGCTGTGTCTCAGAATAAGGTTTATGGTCCCTTTTTCTTAGAAAGAAACACCATATCTCGATATGCTCCAAAACGTGCTCTTCACTTCACTGCAAGCAGATTCACATGACTTCTGTCACGGAAGGGACATAGGGGCTCGGCGCAGCGAGAGCCAGGACTCAAATCCAAGACATTTTTAAAAGGACCTTGTTTTCCTTTGAACGTTTGCAGTGTGCGTTTCAATGTATGAACAGTTTATTTTCCTTGCTAGATGTGGTTTTACTTGATGTGCTGTATTAAGATGTACCCTGTGTGATTTTAAATATACTTTACATCGTTTGGTTTTAGTTTAATTTAGTTTAGTGAAATGACATAGCTTTGGTTTTAAAACATACTTATATTCCTGTAGGTAAATGTGTGTTTCTGTAGCTAGTAAATAAGTTTTGCTGCTGTGTAATTTATGCGTCAGGGATTTTCCCCATTATCTAGGTACATGTTTAATTTAAGGGATCTCTGATAGTGTGTGTTTAATCTGATGGGCTGGAACAATGGATGTACAAATGTTGTGTGCGCTGAAGGCTAAGAGAATGTGAAGAATGTTGATTGTAAATACCTGACCTAACTCATTAGTATGGGTATGCAAATTGTGACTGCTGTACTTCAGCATAAATAGTGGCGTGTGATTAAAAGAGGTCAGTTCATCTGAGTGTTTGAAACATACAGCTCTGCCTGGTGTTGTCATTTCACGTCGGCTACATATCACCACCACCCAGGAACGGGTCACTCTAACTCCGCAGCAGAACTTCGATTTGCCGCGCCGTTGCGCCACCTTGAATCGGTATCTTGGGATACCGCAACCACCCCGAATCGGGACCTCGGCTGAGCGCCGTGCCTGCATCTGCAAGGAGACTCTGCCGAACCGCGGTTCGCCACGCAGACCGTCTCCAGCCCTTCAATGGTCAGTAGATCCGCTGCTCGAGATGCCGAGTGCCGTGCCACTCGGTAGTCGGGCGGATTTCCGCCGTGGGTGCCCCATCTACTCTCCAGATCTCCACCGCCACGTGGTCTTCTACCCAAGCCGCTCGAGACGCCGGGTGCCATGCCACTCGGTAGTCGGGCTTGGCAACACCAAAGAGGGGGTCAGATAGAGCAGGACCGCAGGCGGATACCGCATTCCGCCACAACTTCATTTTTCAACTAGATGGAGCACCGCTCCATTGGCACCTAATGGTTCGATCTTTTTTAAATGAAAAAGTGCCCCAGCGATGGATTGGTCGGAAGGGGGCCAATGACCTTGCTCTTTGTGCTTGAACTGCGAGATCCCCAGACCTCAACGTGTGTGACTTTTTTTTTCTTGTGGGGATATGTAAAAGATCGCGTTTAAGTTCCACCGCTACCCACTAACCTCGATAACCTTAAACATCGACTAACAACAGCAATCAACTCAGTGGATCGTGATATGCTGATACGCACCTGGGAGGAATTCTCTTATCGCATTGATGTTGCCCGTGCTGCAGATGGTGGTAATATTGAACACCTGTAAGACAGGAAATAAAAGTTGCTTGTGAGTAGGGATGAGCCAAACAAATTTCAAAAGTTCGAGTTCGAACTCGAACACGATCCGAACTCAAAGTAAGTCAAGAGGACCCGAACATTCGATTTTTAGAGTGCCCTCCAAGAGGGCATATATGCTAAATACTTGCATAAAAGGTGTATGGGGGTCCGGGTAGTGCCCTGGGGGACAGGAAACAAGGACAAAAAGTTAAAAAAAAAACGTTTTTAAAGGAACAGTGAGATTCCATGAAATAAAGGTTAAGAATAAATTATGGTGAAACTTATGCAGGCTTTGGATGACAGTAACAATAAGTGCTTTAAAATTGGGCCTTTAGTGTCGGCAACAGTGGCTGTCACACCGTAACCCTTCTGTGGATTGGTATTGTGGAAGAGTGCAGGGTTGGACCCTGCGGTCAAAAATTAAAATTATATGATTCTAGTACAGGCATCAGTGCACCCAAATATTTTCCCTTTGGTGGCAGCAAGTGCCTTCACACCATAAGACCTCTGTGGTATTGTGGAAGAGTGCAGGGTTGGACCCTGCGGTGAAATATTAAAATGATATGAATCTGGTATAGGCGTCAGTGGCAGTGCACCCAAATATTTTACCTTTGGTGGCAGCAAGTGCCTTCACACCGTAAACCCTCTGCGGTATTGTGGAAGAGTGCAGTGGTGGAGGTTTTGGGAATGCAGAAGAGATCCCTGATCTATTCAGTTACGTCAGCATCAGGGGATTGGTAGCTGCTGATCCAGGACTGATTCATTTTTATAAATGTCAGCCAGTCTACAGAGTCAGTGGACAGATGCACTCTTTTGTCTGTGACAAAACCTCCAGCGGCACTGAACGTCCTTTCAGAAAGCACGCTGGATGAATGGCAACCTAGTAGCTGCATAGCATATTGGCTAAATTCTGGTCAGTGATTCAATCTCAACACCCAGTAAGCCAGTGGATCATCTGCTGGAAAGGTATCCAGGTCTGCCCTTGCCCCTAGGTAGTCCTGCACCATACAGTGAAGACGCTGGCAATGTCTGCCTACATTTGACGTCCCTGGATGTTGTGGACTAAAAAAAATTAAAAAGGCATCAGACAAGTTGCCCTGGCATTCACCGCTCTTCCTCTGATCATCCGCAGCCTCAGAAGCACCTGTGTCATCACTTGGTAACCTACCGGTGCCTGGAAAGGTGTTACACAAGTGTCGCTATAGAGCGTCCTCAAGTTGTTTCATCCTGTCCTCCCTCTTTGCAGGCAGGATGAGCTCTGCAACTTTACCCATGTATCGTGGATCAAGAAGGCTTGCCAACCAGTAATGATCCCTCTCCTTGATAGCACGAATCCTGGGGTCCTTTAGCAGGCTTTGCAGGATAAGGGAGCCCATGCAGCGTAGGTTGGAGGTGGCATTAGCTTCTGAGTCTTCCTGGTCAATGAGGATGACCCCATTGTGCACTTCCCCCTCCCAGCCACGTAATAGTTCTTGCGTTTCTGGGCACACAAAACCCTCCCTTGAGGAATCCCCATCTTCAATGCCCCCACTACTTAAATATTCCTCCTCATCTTCCTCCTGTCTGATCTGAGGACCCACAGGAATGCTGTCTGCATAAAGACTGGGGCCTTGAGAGCTAGGGAAGGCCTCCTCTTCCTCCCGCTGCTCTGCCTTTAGAGCCACATCTATAATTCCCCGCAGAGTGCGCTCCAGCAGGAACACTAAAGGAATTGTGTCCCTGATGCATGCATTGTCCCTGCTCACCATCCTCGTTGCTTCCTCAAATGGTGACAGTACAGTGTATGCATCCTTGATCATCAGCCACTGCGGGTGGAACAAAAAAACAAGTTGACCTGAACCGGTTCTTGTGCCATACTCACACAGGTACTCGTTGATGGCCCTCTGCTGCTTGTGAAGACACTGCAGCATTGTCAATGTCGAGTTCCACCTGGTGGGCATGTCACAGATCAGGTGGTTTGTAGGAAGGCGGAATTCTCTTTGAATTTCTGCCAGGCGAACACTTGCTGGGAATGACCATCTGAAGTGGCTGCAGACTTTTCTGGCCTGGCTGAGAAGCTCTGCCAGCCCTGGGTACCTGGTTAGGAAACGCTGTACCACTAGATTTATGACGTGTGCTAGGCATGGTACGTGCATCAATTTACCCTTGCGTAGGGCGGAGAGAAGGTTGCTGCCATTATCACAGACGACCATTCCCAGCTGAAGCTCGCGTGGTGTTAACCATCTCTGCACTTGCCACTGCAGAGCTGACAGAATTTCTGGCCCAGTGTGGCTCCTGTCCCCTAAACAAACCAGCTCAAGCACAGTATGGCATCTTTTGCTTGTGCCATTGCGTAGCCCCTGCCAAGCATCGGTTTAACTGCCACTTCGCCAGAGACATTGAAGGAGGAGGAGGAAGAGGAAGAGGTGGTGGAGCAGACAGACCTCATATAAGCAGCTTGCTGGAGGTGTGGTGGATGAGCAAGCTCCAGCACAGAGCCCCATCCTGGATCCCTCCCAGCTGCAAGCAGAGTTACCCAATGTGCCGTGAAGGAAATGTAACAGTCCTGTCCATGCTTGCTGGACCACGTGTCTAAAGTAATGTGCACCTTGCTGCTGACTGCCTTTCCCAATGACTCGATAACATTGTGTTCCACGTGCTGGTATAGTGCTGGAATGGCCTTCTGTGAAAAGAAATGGAGTTTTGGAACCTGCCACTGTGGTACAGCACATTCGGCAAATTCACGGAAGGAAGCAGAGTCCACCAGCTGGAAAGGCAGCAGCTGTAATGCGAGTAATTTTGCTAAGCTGGCATTTAGACGCTGTGCTTGGGGATGGTTGGGACTATATTTTTTCTTACACTGCAGCAGCTGGGGAAATGTAATCTGACTGCGTAAATCTTCAGCTGATAGGATGCTGTCACATTCTGAGGAAGGACCTGGTACGCCCATTACTGTAGCATGATCCCTGTCAGTGGAGGTTGTAGGCAATGACATGGCAGGACATATAGCGGGGGTAGAGACAAATGAGTAGGAGGACCTATGCAAAGTGTTGTGCCAACGGGATGCGTGGCAGGTGGTCATATGTCGCCTCAAGCACGTGGTACCCAAGTGTCTGATGTCTTTCCCATGCTTGATTCTCTTCCGACATAACTTACAAATAGCAACGCTGCAGTCTGCTGCACATGTCGTGAAGAACTCCCAAACAGCAGAGATCCTGGACGTGTGCTCGAGACAACAGCGCTCTGCACCTGAGCAGTAGGGATGAGCTGTTCGGTTCGATCTGTTCTGGAGTTTGCATCGACCATCGGCCGTTCGAAAGTTCGCGAACTTTGAACTTTTTCAGACGTTCGCCAGAAGTTCGAAAAAAATTGAAAAAAGTATAAAAAATGCTTAAAAAATACTAAAAAATCAAGAGATAAAGAGACTCTTTACTGCAGAATATTATAAGCAACGGTTTATTAGATATTGAATTAAAACAGGAATATTTTTAACATTGAAGCCTATGGGATAAAACATTCTTGTAACTAAAACATCAGGCAGACACGGCCCTCTAATCAGGCACTGTAGAGGGCAGCCTGCAGGGGCTTCCCAAGGATCCCCTTGAGGAGCATGCGATGACAGAGCTGCGACTGTGCAGGCTAGCTGCCCGGATGCATGTGTCAGAGACAGGCAGCGCAGGGAAGGAGCCGCTGCACCTGCGGCCACGGCAGACCCCCCCCCCACAACCAGGATCCAGGGAGCCCCCTCTGACCACCAGGCTAAGGTAAGGCGACTCATTTAAAAAAAAAAAAATCGGAGGACATTTTTAAATGTCCCCAGGAACATAAAATAAAACTTTTTTTTTCTTTCACTACCTGGCTGAATGTATTTAATTACATAGATTAGATACATTCAGCCAGGTAGAGGGGGTGGCATGTGGGCTGTGCGGGGTCTCAGGCAGTGTTTTTTTTTTGTGTGTGTATATTTTTAGCAAATTTATAGGGGAAGGTTAGGGCATGTATGATATATATATATACATAAGATATATATCTATATTCTTATAAATATATATATATCCAGACTTGTATTTCACACACATTTTGGCAACTAATTGCCCCCCCATTTGGTTGATCCCTCCAGAAGAAATGTTGAACCCGATAGAGCAGAGAATAATATATATATTCTCTGCTCTGTCGGGTTCAACATTTATTCTGGAGAGATCAGCCAAATTGGGGGGGGGCGCATTTAGTTGAGATTGTCCACATGCCACCCCCCATGTGCATATGTGTATATATGGTCTGAGGTCTGTGGGTGGGTGTATAAATATATTTGTGTGTTGATATATACGTATATATAGGTCTGCGTGTTGATATATACGTATATGTCTGTGCGTGGCATCAATGCATCCCTACTCTATACACGGCGCTCCGTGTCCCTATAATATATATGATCAGGGGTTACCTTTTTTTATATTTTTATACTATTCCTATTAAATTAACAGTAATTTTTGATGTATTTTATTCAGTAGAAACTTTTTTTGCCTATATAACATGTGCTTTATGAAAATAAAATGGTTTTGGTGTACATTTTAATTTAGTTAGTGGATTCCTGTCCAGTGCAGTGAGAAGCAAACGTAATGTAGTGTAGATACGCTGCAAGGCGGAGCGGAGTGAAGTCAAGCCTGCAAAATGTTTGCTTCTCTTCGCTACGCTGCGAGACGTTACATGTTCAGTGTGTCTCAGCCTTTATTCCCGCATCGCTAGCTTTTGAGTCAGTTTGTATACTTGTTACTGACCCTGCTTGTTCTGAGGACCCGATCTGTTGCCGACTTTGCCTGCCATTTGACTATTCTCTCTGTGTATTCCCTGCCTGTTCTGTTTCCTTCCTGTTGCTACTGGTGTGCGCCGATTCTCACCATATACAGTAGCGCAGTACAAGTGCCTAAACATTGCTGACCTGGTTTTGTTATAGCTGCTGATGTAACTGAATAGATCTGGGATCTCTTCTGCATTACCAAAACCTCCACCACTGCACTCTTCCACAATACCACAGTGTCAGGATCCCTGGCTGTAGCCATTCTGGAACCCCCCCCTGGTGGTACACTTCCATGTACTGTTCCTGCCCTGTAACCAGCATTCACTATCAGCATCCAGCAATGCAACAGTTAACTCACAAACAACACACGTGACTCACAAAATAAAGGGCTCTGCCCCACAATTAACATTGCTGGTTCATTACAGCTCTTGTGCTGAGAGAGTGAGGTGCTACTAACGCGCTGCTCTGCTGTACCAATCTGTTCCTGTTAATTATTTATGTTTCCTGCAACTCCACCATCATCCTTCTGAGAATCATCCGGTCAGTTTATTTCCCTATCATCCTCCATACCCCTTCCCACCTGCTTATCAGTGCAGGACACTGCATCCTGGGCTCATACCCCTGCCATCCAGGTGCCACCCAGGTACCATCCCCACGATCCTGACACACAGAGGGGTTACTTACGGTGTGAAGGCACTTGCTGCCACCAAAGGCACAATATTTGGGCGCACTGCCACTGACGCCTATACCAGATTCATATAATTTTAATATTACACTGCAGGGTCCAACCCTGCACTCTTCCACAATACCACAGAGGGGTTACGGTGCAACGGCACTGTTGCAGACACTAAAGGCCCAATTTTACTTTCATCCAAAGCCTGCATAAATTTCACCATAATTTAGCCAAAAAAGCACTAAACTGGTTCTGCATGTCCTAAAATGTCTCCTCTTTTCATACAGACTGCCGCCCCAAGCAGTTGTTTATGAATAGATTAAAGGAAAACCATTTACCGTCATTTGAAATGTCATTTTTTTGTATTTAAATGTTTCTATACATCCTACAAATCCACTACTTCACGGGCAGGTTATGGGGACCTCCTAGGCACGATATTTGAAGGATTTTTTCATTTTTATTCTTAACCTTTATTTCATGGAAAACTCTGAAATGCTCTGGCATCTGATGCCTTGGACTGGCTACAGTTGCTCATAGTGGACGTTCTGCCTCGTTTTTGTTGTGCCTCCTCCTCCCTTGACTCCTCTGTTCGATAAGGCACCCAGGTGGAGTCAGTGACCTCATCATCATTGTCATCACCCCCTATCTCTTCATCACTGGAGCAAACCTCGCAATATGCTGCAGCTGCTGGGGGAACATGAGTGGCAGTTCTTTGTGTGTCACTGGCACCCCCTCCCTCTAGGCTGATTATACTCCCTTCCTCAACCTCAGAGTTTGAATCAGAGCACTGGAGTTGCTGCACATCCTCAAGCAGCATGTCACTGTCACTGTAGTCAAACAATTCAGCTGACTCCTCCGTGTATGATAGTGAGGCCACGGCAGGAGTAGCTGTGGACATGGAGGCTGAATTAGATGTTTTGGCAGCTGAGGTGGACTGTAAACCACTACAAGCCTGGCTGGCAGAGGACTCGGAGGATGAGGATGGCCTGGTTAGCCAATCCTGCAAATCCTCTGTATGTTGCTGCTGCTTAAGACGGCCAGCACCAGTTAGAAAGGACAAGTGGGCTCCTGCAGTGGATGTACCACGTCCACGACGACCATGGGCACAGCCTTCTGACACAGAGGCTGCTTGCCCTCTTATCTGTGTCTGGGAGTGTCTGCCTGTCCTTTTTGGTCTTTCTGACATGGTGAGTGATATATAGATTAAAGATATACAGCTCTCTGATTCAACTCTGGTATAAAGATTGGAGATATACAGAAGTCTGATTCAACTCTGGTATAAAGATTGGAGATATGCAGAACTCAGATTCAACTCTTGTATATAGATTAAAGATATTCAGAACTCTGATATAAGTCGGCAATTTTACTGATATTTTCCCTGCAAGGCTGCCAATGTCCTCTACTCTCTCTCTCTCATTCACTTCCTCTCCTGCAGGCTGCAACACCCTGATAGCTGGCAACAGCCAGATTCAACACTCAATAGATAAACATATGAACTCTGATTAAACTGTGTTATTGTATGGTATCTAGAATTAGATCAAAGATATACAGATTTTCCAGAACAATGCTATTAGTCAGTGATACACGCTGTCCCTGATATCCTGACTGTGCCAAGACAGATTCAAATTTGCTGAACTCTGATATAACTCACTGATACACACTGATAACAGGCTGTTCCAAGACAGATTCTAATTTACTGAACTGTGGTAGAACTCACTGATACACACTGATAACATGCTGCGCCAAGACAGATTCTAACTTGCTGAACTGTGGTATAACTCACTGATACACACTGATAACAGGCTGTGCCAAGACAGATTCTAATTTGCTGAACTGTGGTATAACTCTCTGATACACACTGATAACAGGCTGTGCCAAGACAGATTCTAACTTGCTGAACTGTGGTATAACTCACTGATACACACTGATAACAGGCTGTGCCAAGACAGATTCTAATTTGTTGAACTGTGGTAGAACTCACTGATACACACTGATAACAGGCTGTGCCAAGACAGATTCTAATTTGCTGAACTGTGGTAGAACTCACTGATACACACTGATAACAGGCTGTGCCAAGACAGATTTTAATTTGCTGAACTGTGGTGGAACTCACTTATACACACTGTCCCTGATAGCCTGGCAGTGCCAAGACAGATTCAAATTCCCAGAAATCTCCTACAACTCACTGAAACACACTGTCCCTGATAGCCTGGCAGTGCCAACACAGATTCTAATTCCCAGAAATCTCCTACAACTCACTGAAACACTGTCCCTGATAGCCTGGCAGTGCCAACACAGATTCTAATTCCCAGAAATCTCCTACAACTCACTGAAACACACTGTCCCTGATAGCCTGGCAGTGCCAACACAGATTCTAATTCCCAGAAATCTCCTACAACTCACTGAAACACACTGTCCCTGATAGCCTGGCAGTGCCAACACAGATTCTAATTCCCAGAAATCTCCTACAACGTCACAGATACACCCTGACAGAACAATCTCCTCTCCTCTCTGATTCACTCCTGCAAATACATGAGCTGGGGCTGCAAGCAGGGAAGAAGCCTTATATAGTGTGCCGCGGGACTTAGCTCTGTGAGCCCATGATTGGACAAAATTTGCCCAATCAGGACTCTGAGCCGTGATTGTCATAGTCTTGCACCTGACCTGCGGTCAGGTGCAAGACTGTAGCCAATTACAAGCTTCAGGCCAGTGGAAAAGTGCATTGTGGTCCATTGTGGTGCATTGTGGGCAAACATGTGGCAAACACGCGAAGATGTTCGCCGAACGGGCAATGTTCGAATCGAACTCCGAACCTATCGAACCGAACAGCTCATCCCTAATTGTGAGTATAATACTTGTGACTTGGCTGGAGTTTTGTATTACTTTTCCTTAATAAAATATTGCGTAAAGAAATCAGTTCATTCTTTTTGAATAACCCTGTATATAAAAAACATATGAAATGAACTAGTAGGGTATAGTAGAGTATAATAGAGCTCTTAGGTAATGAGCGGCCGCTCAGGGGTACATGACAACTGAAAGGCTAGCAGAGTATGGTGGTATCAAAGTGGAGAATGGTGCCAGTCGGTAAATAGCCTGTGTCAAAAAACTGGCAGTCTGGGTCATGAGAAATAGCTCAGAATAACTCTACACCAGAGTATAATGCGTATCAACACCAGATATCCATATACTGTAGTAAGCTATGCCTCGGCAGTTCATGCTGCTTACTATACCCACTACTAGTCTATATAGCGATATTGTACTGCATCTCCCACCTAAAAAGACAGTAGTGAAACTAATTTACAACATACTGTTAAAAATGCATGCCTTGCATGACTCGACCCGTTTCGCCATTAACACAGCTTTTTCTTGAGGGGTTTCTCGAGGGATTTCCCAGCTAACTGATGTCATCTCACCATGCGCAATGATGTCAGATGACGAGGGGGGACCCGGAGGTGGATTTAAGATGGTGGCCCTCACCAGAACTATGCCGTGGTCTGGTGCCAAATGGCACTGTATCGCGGACTGGCACCTCAGGGGTTAAACACAGACATTGCTTGAAAGGACAGAGACTCTGCCCTTTTTAGTGGGGCCTGTCTTTAACTTTTACCTCCTCCCAATCGGGAGGGAGAGGGATCCGAAAGGACCACCCTCCTTTCAGGCGATTTTCTGGCTTTGCCGGGTGCCACCTGAAATGACATAATCGCATCCATGGCGATGTCATCGTGCCGGGAGGGGTCTCAAAGGCAGCGTCCGATGTCAAGGAAGTCAGAACACAGAGGGACCCTGGAGGAGAGAGGTGAGTATAGAAGGGAGGTCCTGATAAGCGGAAGACGTGTGGAGAACGTCCTCCGCATACAGCGGGAGACTCCAATGATGTTCCCCACACGTCTTCAGCAGTGGAGGGGTTAAGACCATACTTTGGAGTCGGTATTGTTTGTAGAATACCAGCTGGATTGGAGATCAGTGAGCTATTTTGGAATAACTTCCTGTTCTCATTCTGAGAAAATTATTAACAGTTCCTATGCAAAGTACAACAGCTTTTAATGTGCAGTTTGGGGACTTTAATGCTAAGCACAGTCAGAATAACGGCTCAAAATGGTAAGATAACTGTTGGACACCACTTGAAAGTCCACCCAGGAAAGTTTTTTTTTACATTAGCAAATTGTGCATAATGGTTTGCACTAATGAGTTAGATGGAATGGTGCGCTCTGTCAGGAATGAGCTTATGCTTAAAACATACTGTAGGTGTACAAATTCTATTTAATAGGAGTGCTTGTTTAGAATTAGTTCCTAAAAGTTAAATAATCGAGGTTTTGTTTAAATCTTTAAAATAAAAAGGAATCATTTTGGATTCATGAACTACATAGAAAAGCCTTTAATGTTTACAGAGCTTTGACACAAACAGATACATTTTACGTCTGGGCTATTTAGAAAATGTTACCCCAGCTTATTGGGCTCATTTGAAGAGATGCAGGTCAGATCTTTGGCAAGTCTTGCAGAATGATTTGAACAATATGGGCTCTATGTGATTCTTAGTGAAGTGGTTTGTGATAAACAAAACAATATTTCAACTCAAGTAGTATTCTTTCCTAATTGAAGATGAAAAATAACATTATGCATCGTGAAAAATTGTTTTCGCTTTCTGTTGTTGGTCAAGATATTACTAACATATTATGTTTTATTTTGTAAAAAACAAAACAGTGTAAACATTTACACATTTAACCCTATAGTGACCAGGCGATTTTACCATTGTCTGTCCGAAAGAACAGACTGCTGTTTTTACATCAAATTTACTTTCTAAAGAAGATATCATTATTTTCATTATATTGAATAATTTACTATAAAACAGTTATGAAATATGATGAAAAAATTGGAAAACCCCCACTTTTTCGAACTTTGACCCCCAAAATCTACAACCGCCAGAAAAAGACCCCTGGCTAGTTTTGAAATTTTGTCCTGAGTTTAGAAATAACCAATTTATACATGTTTTTGCTTTATAACCCCTTAAGTGCTGAGCCATTTTACCCCTGTGTGTTGAACTAATTTTGACCGTATTATGCTCATTATGTGTAAACGTGATTGGAAGTCCTACTTTAGTATACCTTCCCAAACAAATGTAAAAAAAAAACACATTTATTATTTACATTTCTATATTTTTTTTTTATTTAATTAAATTTTTTACACTGAACATGGTCATGTTTGGTATCATAGGAAAGGCCGTGCACTAGCCTTTCCAATGCAAACAAACATGATCCTCTAGCTGCCACTGATCGGGAGATTGGGGGGTCCAAAAGACCCCCTTATCTCCACTTGGCAGCTAGGGGTTAACTGCTCAACTGAAGTCATCACGCATATGGTGACAACGCCAGTGGGTGGGGGGAGGCCCTGAAGGCTTGGCTGACATCCAAGATGTCAGTCAGCTCCGGGAGTGGATCACAATCTGGCACTTAAGAGGTTAAAGAGAGGCACCGCTGCAAAGGGCAGACTGTTCCCTTTCCAGAGGTGCCTCTCTTTTTTATCTACCTGTAGCCATTCGAGAGGGAGAGGGGTCCACAGAACTGCCACTTTTAAGCTCTCCCCAGCAGTAAGTGCGACGGCTGGGGCCCATAAAACAGTTGGTCTGACTTTAAGGAAGTCAGACTAACGTGGGACCCCAGCCAGAGAGATGAGTATAGGGACAGAGGGGGAGTTAGAGAACCATGAAGTGTATGGTACATTCTTGGTCCTTAACTGGACTTTTTCTCAGGGCGTACCATGTACATTAGGGGTTAAGAAAATACCATTCTCCCCAATGGAAATTTTAGGGCTTTTAGCAGTTTTCATGTTAATGGATTTTGCATGAGCTAAGCAGATTTTGATTGAATGTTTACCATTTGTCTCTGCAGAATGATTAACTTAACTTGTACGCCCGTTCTATTGACAAGAGGGTGGCCAATAACATTCAGTTGCTCACACAGATACCCTGTTATACACAGGCATTTTCACCTACACACACACCTGCTAGGAACATTCATTCACTCAAATACTCTTTGTCACTCACACAAACACACTTAAGGGATTATTCAGAGAGACATTCCAAGATGTCGGCCAGCTCCGGGAAAGGATCACGAACCGGCGCTTTTCGGCACCGATTCG
Source organism: Leptobrachium leishanense (assembly GCA_009667805.1). NCBI lineage: Eukaryota > Metazoa > Chordata > Amphibia > Anura > Megophryidae > Leptobrachium > Leptobrachium leishanense. Next base: position 208,120,926 of record CM019065.1, on the reverse strand, counting down.
TGATCTGGCCCCCATGGGGTTAAATTTGGCTGTGCCCTTCCAAATGATGCCTGGGTTAACCCCCTGCACGCCGCCGATCGGGAGGGAGAGAGGTCCGAAGGACCTCCCCCCCTCCCTTTCAGGCGCCTCCTCCGTACATGCTGGGGGGCGCCTGAATTAGGTGTCATCGCGCCCCCCCGAGAGAGGACGCGCTCAGTGCGTCCACCGCATGGAACGCTACCTGCGGTTGGACGCGCTGAGCGCGTTCTCCGCAGCGAAGTGGTTAAAAAGTCCTAAAACAAAATAAAGAGCCTTTTTGCAGCAAATTAAAAGAATAAACTGCTTAATAGATATTGAATTAAAATGGGAATATTTTTAACATTGACACCTATGGGATTCGCCTGATTAAACCTGCCGAATGAAACCACCGAATATCAGAGCATTTCACTGACATTTCGGAGCTGTTCGGTGTTCTCTGAAAAGGTTAACCATTGCTTCTCTATGGGGATTTCACTGCCGTCGAACAGACACCATATTTTGCAGACAATTCGCCAAAATTTGGCGAACTGCCTGCTCTCTGAATAGCTGAATGACCATGAAATAGCACCGTATAGTGAGATTCGCGGTTCGGTGCAATTTCGGGGCCAGATTGGCTCTTTCTGAAAAACCCCTTTAGTCACAGTGCATTATTTACATGAGCAAACTCGTGCACACGGTTTTAAAAACATACTTAGCCATACATAATACATCACTCACAGTCAATTTGTCACTCTAAAAAAAAAAACCCATTGTAACTGTCAAGGGTCTTGGTTTTTTAGAGATATGCTGTCCCTTGCATGTTTAAATGTATGCGAACTAGCACATACTGGTTTCAAGAGCTGTATACACCAGAGACAGTATGCAGGAGTGCCCACTAGCTTCCTGTTAGAAAGCTGATGCAGCTGTTAGAGGAGAGAGCAGTGTGTTGCATAACTCCTCAAAAGAACTTATCTGCATGTGGTCTAGAGGCACACACAGTAATTTACCTCTGTATTTGTTTTTATTGTTTATAATGGTGTTTTTTACATCCCTTTACATGTACAATGTGATCTGTTAATGATGTAACTGGATTTATCATATATCTGTTGGAAAGACATGTTCAGTTTGCACGGGAGACTTGTAATGGATGTGTTTATACATATTTTGAACATTAATTGGTTTTAATTCTTGCAGTTTTCACGGTGTCAGCTAAAAAGACAGTGGCAAAATAAAGTGCAATTCCTCCTTGACCCCAGAAGGCGGTCATCTTTCTCCTTGGATCCAGCAGCTTTTATCCACATATTAAATATTACAAACCTTAATATTTTGTTTTTGCAGCAAGTCACCCAGTCATTATTTGAAGGGTGCAGAATCTGACCCAATCACTTTAAAAGGCAGAGAATTACACATCTTTATTGTTCTCACTATAGTAAAACATTTCCTATGCTTTAGGCTGATTTTCCTTTCATACCATCTAAATGGGTGACCTTTTGTCCTGTGTATAGTCTTGTTAATGAATAGGTTTCCAGAAAATGGTTTATTATGGCCCCAAATATATTTATATAAAGTTATCAGATCCCCTCTAAGGCGCAGGTTTTCTAAACTAAGCAGGTTTAAGCTTGTTAGCCTTTCCTCATAACATAACTCGTTCATTCCCCTTATTAATTCAGTTGCCCTTCTCTGCACTTTTTCTAGTGCCATAATATCTTTTTTTAAAACAGGTGCCCAAAATTGCACGGCATATTCAAGGTGCGGTTTTACTATTGATTTATAAAAGGGGCAAAATTCTGTTTTCATCTTGAGAATAAATTTCCCTCTTTATAGAATTATAAGGAAAAGAAATTCACGAAATCAAACAGACATAAGTACGACCACGCAGGGCCGGCGGAACAAATAACGGGTTATCCGGCAGAACAGCCTATACCAACTAGTAACAGTGCATAAATAAAGCACCAGTAAATTTCCCTTTTAATACATGCCAATACCTTGCTGGGCTTGACAACTGCTGTTTGACATTGGGCACTATTGCTTAGTTTGAAGTCTATGACTAGTTGCCAAATCCTTCTCCAGCCTTGATTTCTCTAATTCAGTACCATTTAGGACAGGAGTGGGGAACGTGTGGCCTGCGGGCCGTATAAGGCCTGCGGAATCAATTGGTCCAGCCCTTAAAGCGCCAGAGCAGAGGGATGCAAATTCCCTCTCCCGCAGCCCTTTTACTGAGCCTCGGCGTACATCGAGCAGCAAGATGAGGAGGCGGAGTTTATCCCTTTTTCCCTCACTCACTGCTGCGCACCGGATCCTTCTTCACGCTGCTCATCAACTGGGTGCAGCCTGAAGGAGGATCCGTCGCGCTTCAGAGAGTGAGGGAAGCAGCGATAATCCCCACCCCCTCTTTCTACTACACATCGCGCACCAAGGTCCAGTAAAAGGGCCATGGGGGGTTTTATGAATTAAAGTGGGAGGGTGAATTAAATTGAATAGACGTGGTACTATAACAGACCCCTGAGGGACACCACTTACCACTGGTGTCCATCTTGAAATTTTACCATTTATGACCACTCTCCGTACTCTTTTAGCCAGCGTTCGATCCAAGAACAAGAACTTTCATCTCCTTTTTACATGCTTTATTGGCTGCCTTATATGGTTTATAGGATTCCACAGATTTATCAGATTTAAAAGCTTTAAATGCCTTCTTCTGTTTTATAAGCCCAACTATGCTGTCTCCCTTGAACACAAGCACTCCATGATTCCCACAATCAAATTTAACCACTCTGTGGGTGGAATTCACTAACAAACAAAAATTTAAATAACGCTTGACATGCAAATTGTGGCATGTAGCTAAAATAGCGACCACATGGGGTCTCCCTTCACTCCACCCACAAAAACAATGTGAGCAATACAAAACAATCATAATGTGATCAGGGAACACCTCAACACATGGGACTGGTTTTGATTTCATGCATTATTCATCAAAAGTGAAGAACTATGTAAAATAATAAAACAATATCATGGTGCAGTTTGAAATTGCAGAGTAAATGGAAAAGATATTCTGTATACATCAACTCAGAAGTTGAGAGTCTCTCTATGGCTTGAATAACAGTGCTCTTGGGTTTGAATCAAGGGAAACCCATAGAAAAGACCCTGGCACGTTTTCTACATATCCTTGACTCCCACCAGGCTTTGTCTCCGATTGAAATCATATAAAGAGAACACATAAAGGGTTATTCAATAAGAGCCGAACTTGCCAACGAATTGCACCGAACAGTGAATTTCCCAGTACGGGGCAATTTTATGGCAGTTGGGATATTCAGGAAGCTGTCATTTCGCCAAATATAGGCAAATTTCCAGTAAAATACAGCGCAGTTTGACGCAGATCACAGCAAATCGTCGACCTTCTGTGGCAGTGAAATTGTTCCATAGAGAACTAATGGTTAATCTATTCAGAGAAAGCCAAACTGTGCAGAAATGCTGGAAAAATGTCCAGATTTTTGGCGGTTCAGCTTGAGAGGTTTAAACAGGCGAAACCCATATGATTCAATGGAAAAAAAATATTAAAGTTTATATAAATTTTTATTCAACCATTTATTCTTTTCATTTTCAGCATATAGCCTTTTTGTTTTAAAGACCAGAGAGTGGGGAAAAAAACACTCCCAAACCCTTATGTAAATGGGGAGATTAAAACCTAAAATTCATTATTGAACATTGTCAAACAAAACAAAAATTTACATAGAACACACTAAATTCCAAAAAATAATACCGGTATGATAATTATCTATTATGGACTCAGCATATTGGTGCTGGTATGAGTATGGAGCAATAAGCTCTAAAAATAGACCTTTAGACTTCTCTACGTGGATATAAATATTAATGGTTGAAACCTTTGGTCTTTATAGCTACTATATAGGAGGGTTCAATCCCAAGTGTTTGGGGAGCTCTCTGATCTGCCACTATCTCCACGGAGATTAGTGGATTTTTTTGGGTAGCCTTTTTGTTTATTTATTTTTTTCTAAATTTTTAAGGTACTTTTCTGGATTTTTTTAGGTGACATTTTTGACTCCCATTTTTTTAATGGATTTTTTTTTATTCTGCAACAGACTGTTTTATTATTTTCTATAGGACCTTTTCATTATTTCCATGCATCTTTTATGGTTTAAACACCTTTTTTAAACTAGCAGAGGTCCTTTTTTTTACCAGTTCGGCAACGTTGAAACAATGCGTGAACAGTTGGGGTCCTTTGCAACCCTGTATCTCCATTTTTTACACCCCACAATGTCAAGTTAGGTGTCATTGGACAGATCAGAGTATGGCCTTTCCAATAATACCAAACATGACCATTTAAAATCTAAAAGAAGAAAAAACAAAATGTTTTTTAATTGTTTTTTTGTTCCAAAGAAATGGCATTGTCCATTTTTCATGTATAAAATAAGCAATACCACTGCCATTACTCACCTTCTCATTTCCCACACTGGGAGCAAGTTCACAAGAACACAATCCTCCAAAACATAAGTGAAAATATAATTTTTTCCCGGTTTTGTTTAAAATTGCGTATTTTCTCAGAATAATGCTGTAATGGGTTTCCATTTAATTTTTTTAACAGGAGTACCCCATAGATTATATAACCACAAAGGTTTGGATGATAATATGGGGGGGGGCGTAATTTACAAGCTGTAAATGACTGAAATCTGAATGGGAATGTAATTTTTTTTGTTATAGCTTTCTGACGGAACATGAGTTATACACATATTAATGCTATATTTTGAATCTGCCAAGTCTGCTGGAAATATATATATAATTTGTCTGATTCCTTTAATTAAACATAACTTCAAATAGCATGTAAACATGTTCAGTACAAAATGGTCAAAATGAGCTCAGAACACGAGGGTGAAATGGCTCAGCAAAAAAGGGTTAAACATACAGGGTTATTCAGAGAAAGGTGAAAACCAGGAGAAATGTCAGAACAATCTAGACCAAATAGACAATTTGGAGAGTAAGATAAATGGGAAAAGTTTTCTGGTTTGGCTATTTTGACCTAGAATTTTCACTTCTCCAGTCATTCTCCTGAGTTTCACCTTTCTTTGAATAGACCTGAATATCTAATGGGTTTCCATGTAATAAATGTAATATCTTTTTTTTTTAAATTAAGACCATTTATTATTTTGCAAAAACCCATTTTATTTTTTATTTTTTAAGACCTTTTTGTATTTTTTGAAGGACATTTTTGTTTCTTTTATCTTTTAAAAGATTTTTTTATTATTTTATTACAGGACATTTTTTATTACACATTTTTACTGTATGTTTATTGGTTTAACCCCTTCACTACCGATATCGCGATATCTCAGGTTCCAAAGGCACCATCTGGTGCCCCAATATTAAGATATCTCGATATGCTGATCTGCAGCCAAAAAGCAAATTAAATTTGTTTGCTGCAAACAAATTTCGTTTGCTTTTGGGTTGCTGAAAGTGCCCCCAAAATTTTAGTCCTGTGGACATAATGCCCAAAGAGCTGAAACTGTAAAATCAGCTGGTCAAAGCTCTGAAATATCGGGATTTCAGCAGCAGATGCAGGGATAAATAGAAGAAAATAGACCAGTTACTCAAAGCTCTAACTCAATTTGGCAATAGATGGTGCTTTGGATCATTTTGGGTGATTCAGATGAGTTGTTTTTTTCCTTTTTTTTTAAGAGTTATTTCCTTTTGTATTGCTTATTTAAGAATGGGAAGTAGAAACTACCAATAGAATGAAAGTTTCTTTACTTATTCACTCTTTTAGGATTTTTTAGGCATTTTGTCGATGAAATTTTAAGTTTCCTAACTTTTTTTAAATAAACAAGGTTTTTTTAACTCATAGGTTTCAATGCAGCATATAAATCCACACACTGCTGGTAAGTGCCTCTCTGCAGTATTAATGCAGCATATGAATCCGCACACTGCCGGGCCGCACCTCTCTGCAGATCGATTCATTGATTTGGATCGATTCATTTTTTGATCAGTTAGTTTTTTCATTTTTTATGAGCTATAATTAATGCAGCATATGAATCCACACACTGCTGGGAAATTCATATGCTGAATTATACTGCAAAGAGGCGCTGTCCGGCAGTGTGCGAATTAATTATACTACAGAGAGGTGCTGCCCGGCAGTGTGCGCATTCATATGCTGCAGCACCTCTCTGCAGTATAATTAATGCAGCATATGAATCCGCACACTGCCAGGCAGCACCTCTCTGCAGTATAATTAATGCAGTATATGGATGCGCACACTGCCGGGCAGCACCTCTTTGCAGTATAATTCAGCATATGAATCCGCACATTGCCGGGCAGCACCTCTACAGTATAATTAATGCAGCATATGAATCCGCACACATATATATACTGGGTTATTCATAGAGATCCAAATGGCTGGAGAAAGATAACTGAAAGCTGAAAATCAGCATTCGGTTACCTTTCCTGAATATTCGGCTATCCAGAGAGCAGGCAATTCGCCAAATCCTGGCGAATTGCCTGCACATACGGTGCCTGTTCGAGGGCAGTGAAATCCCCATGAAAAAGCATTGTGTTCGGCTATTAGGAGAAAGGTGAAAGGTGAAAGGTTCCCGAAATGCCCTGCCATTCGGTGGTTTCATTCGACAGGTTTATTCAGGAGAATCCCATAGGCATCAATGTTAAAAATATTCCCATTTTAATTCAATATCTAATAAACCATTCATTATAGAATTCTGCAGTAAAGAGTCTCTTTATTTATCAATTTTTTTTTGGGATATTTTAAGCATTTTGTTTTATTTTTTTTAAAAAGTCCGATTTTTTTTTTATATTTTTGTTACGTTTACTTATTTCTTCTGTAAAAGCCCTTTTTATTATCATTCCCTGGACGTCATATGTAAATTTTAGACATTTTCGCTTAGTAGTTTCTTTGCAAACAGCGTTTCACTTTTCAAACATTCAAGCAAACTGTTTTGCTAATTTATTCACTGCCTTCGTCTGCGGTGTCGGCTTTTTCCAGTAGCTTCACTGTGTGTGATCGGCTCCTGCTTGGGTTTTCCCGGCGTCTTCGGCGGGTTAATCTAGATGTTTTTGCGGCTTTCGGCGTGCATTCGGCGGGTTTTTGCGGTGACTTTTCGTCGGGTTTGCGGCAGCTTTTCCCTGCGCTTCGACGCCCCTGTGGTGCTTGCTGAATACACCACACCGCAGGGTCGCAGAAATTGGGATTGCCGAATCAGCCCGAATTGAAGAGAACGAAAAGTCACCGAACATGCGATGACTTTTCGATTCTCTTTGAATTACCCTGTAAATGAACCATATTTTCAGCTAAGTGGAGTCGCCAATGTGAGCGGAAATGGGTCGAAATGCAAAGCACAGAATTTGTGTTCACATTCGATGCTCTGTGAATTGACAGACAAGTAACAAACAGAACTAACAAAATAGTCCACAAAATATCCTGTGTCACATTTATAAATTCAGTTACAAAATAAATACATATTATGTTCAGAAAAACAGATTTAAAATAAAACAAAACATTTTGTATTTTTTTTCTTCTGTTTTCATATTAGTGACTAATTGATGATGAGGACTGGGAAATCTGAAGTGTTTGTTTATCTTGGAAGGATGCTATAACTGGACACTGATATCATGTGATTCATTAGCACAGTCTTTCATTCCTTTTCTTTATACACAAATTATTGTTGCCGTATGGTTAATTGCAAGAACGTACACAATTGAAAGGTCATTTATTACAGTGTGAATTGTATGAAATGGGCATAACAAAGTAAACTTTATGCTTAAAAGTGCTTATTTCAGTTTGTAAATTACTGTCTACAAAAATCATGAAAGGATGATAAACGGTTTAATTTAGTTTACAGAAAATTACTGCAGAGAGTTCAATCTGAAAAAAAGGATTATACATGACTCAGAAAAGCTGACCAAAGTGCAATGAATTATTGCCTCACATCCATAGTAAAATGCAGATTCTTCCAGGAATAGTAGTACAAAGTCTTGTGTCGAACATTTTTACCTATTTATATTGATAGTACTAAGAATCTAATTTACTATATGAGAAACGAGTTATGTGTTGCCTTGCTTTTTATTTTTACATTTACAAAAGTCTACAGAAGGTCTTATGTCTCTGAATGGAAACCTATAATTGGGTGCAAGTTTGGTGCTTTGCGTTTTCGGGCAATTTTGCAACATTTTGGCGACTCCACTTCGCCAAAAATACAGTGAATTCACTATTAAGGCTAGGGACAGATGAGCGCATTTTCTGCAGCCACCGTCAAAATGTACGTCGATGCGTGCGCACGCATTTTTTCACGGAATACGCTTAAGTGGTCAGACGATGCGCAATTCTGGACGTATTTCATGACGGTGGGGTAAAAAGAAGTCTAGGGAAATCCGGCTGTTTGAACGTTATGTTGGCCGCACACTAGCAGCGTCTGACATCTCCTAATCACGCACACACGCTGCTATGCGGCCGCAGCGCACTTTGTACGTCAGTAGCAGCGGTTTCACGTTCTGATAAAAATGCGTTCATTTGCTGGTTGCGTGGTGTCGGCGCACTTTCGTACGCACGTACTGCGTATATTGGCCGTCATTGGCCGTTATGTGCTGCTACTGCCGCCGTGATTTAGTGCGTCTGCACGCGCGTTCCGACTGCCCCACTCTGACCCTAGCCTTAGCAAATGGTCACCGTATTTTGCCGAAATTGGAGATGCCAAAGCAGCTATCAGACGTCATCGAAAATTGCACTTATAACTGTCGAATTGGCATCGACAAATTCTGTTGAACTGCAAATAAAAATATATTAATATGTGTCCAAATAATAAAAAGTCCTTTAAAAAATAATAAAATAATAAAAAGGTCTGTTACAAAATAAATAAGTCTTTTAAAAAGCAAGAAAAACAAAAATGTCATCTAAAAAATACAAAAAGGTGTTCTAAAAAATAAAAAAATAAAACATTTTTTGGCTGAAAATGAAAAGAATAAATGGTCTTTTAAAATGGAAATAATATTAAGTTTTTACCTTGAATCCTACAAGATTAATTTGATTAAACCTGTCGAGCTGAACCAGCAAGAATCTGGTAATTTTGCCAGAATTCCGATGCAGTTTGGCGTTCTGTGAATAGAAGACACAATAGGCTTCTATGGCGAGCGTTTGGTGCTGCCAAACTGTGGTGAAGTGCGGGTAGTTGCACCGTCTTAGTGAATAGACGAATTGGCCTGAAATTGCACCAAATGGTCAAATTCATTGTCGGTTGCAATTTGGGGCCAATTCAGAGGGGAGTGAATAACATCTATAGGGTACTTTGAGAATATTTTCTGTAAAGTTTCTTTCTTGTGTTTGCAGTTTAGTTTTGAGAAACATAAGGGTTTTAAGGCACTGCAATTTTCACCAGTATTTGCAACCTTGGAAGTGGGTAGCTCCATAAATATCATATTATCTTTGTTTAGCTGTTACCCTTTGCTCTAATGACTGCATTTAATGTTTGGGATAGAAAAAAAATACCACCTTTGCACATTGGCTGGGACTGATTTGCACAGGTATTTGCAATGCTGGCAAAGAACGGCCCTTAGTGGATAAAGCCTTTACTGTTACCATTTCTTAAAAGAATGTAAGACAAAAGTAGCGAATGCAGGCCTGGACAAAAAAAGAAAAACCTTACATCCCCAAAAATGGATTATAGAGATACATAATACTTGTACCCTTCCTTTGCCCTTTATTAAATCTGCATGTTCTCAATGTATCTGCCACGAATAAACCTGTGTATTGGAAAGGTTTGTCCTTTTATAATACAGCAAGGTCAACAAATAGCAAATTGCTGGTAGAGATGAGAAATGAGCATTGGGAAAATAAAAAATCTTAATCATGAGAATAGCAAGATGGTCTTAAAAAGATATAATCTCATTCTGTTTGAAACCGTGTAGCATTCAGATATATAATATATACATATATATATATACTTTTTTGACCAATGTCTTACACTCCACAAACAACAAGGTCAACGAAGGTGATTACACGATTTGCCTGATGTGTAGGTGCATACTGAAGAATGTTAATTTACAAACAGGAGAAAGGGCTCTAGTACATTTTTCATCGCTTCAACTATTCAAAGGCATTACTTTTTACAAAAAATTTCATACATATTTTTCAGCAGTGAAAGATCAATCCTGCGATAAGCTCATTGGCCAGCAAAAGGAAACGAACACGTTAATGTTAGATCTTTTTATGAAGCACCTGTCTTCTCCAAGTCAGGAAATGCAAATTCATTTCTTCCATCTGTAAAAAGAGCAGGAAATGCTTGGACGAAGCAGATGTGTTTTTCTGATTACTTGGGATGTTATAGAAGTTGGCTAGCTCAGTGTATTTTTGTGGCCTGACAGGTAAGGTCAAAGGCACCTGCTCTAGTAACTGATTATGTAAAGAAGAATGAAACACTAGGGAATATATTAAATATGTTTTGCTTAGTGTGGAAGCCTGTGGTGTAATGGAAAACTTCCAAGTTGCAGGTGCTAAACTGGAAAAAAAGATAGGTTTCTCAAAAATTATTCTGCAATTTTATGCCAAAATATAACTTCTTTTTATGGCAGGTATTTTCATTTTCTTTATACCTCCAAATACTAATAAATATCTGTAGTGTAGTCGGTAAGTAGAACAAAATGCTTGAAGATTTTCTTTAAATCTAAAGAAAAAAAGAAATGCAATGATCATTTTTAATAAAATAAGCATTAATAAGCCTATTTAAAATTAAATTCTACCCCGTTTGAAAATCTAAGCAGCTGGTTTCTGTTATATCCACTTCTGAAAGTAGTCAGCTCTCCTCTGGGCAGAATGCAAACGTAGAACTCTCTATCATTAACTTACAGTGTCTGAAATACTAAATTCATACATTCAGGATGTTTGTTAATATTTTTATATCATAATTTCACATTAACAACGATTTTTTCTGGATGCACTGTGACAGAGAGCATGGAACAGTGTTGAATGGTTTATATTGCACCTATATTGTTGTCCAGCATGTACCTTGAAGAACAAGAAAATTACAGCCTCAGAGAAATAGATAAAAAAACAATCAGGGTTAGCAGGAAAATGACTGGAGAATGAAAATTCTAGGTCAAAATATCCAAACAGAAAAATTCTCCCATTTATCTCACTTTCCAAATCGACTATTTTGACCTAGAATTTTCCATTCTCCAGTCATTCTCCTGCTTTTCACTTCTCTCTGAATAACCTTGATGGTATTTCATTTATGATGTTTGTGTGTTCCTGAGGTGTAGTTACCGGAAGAGCTAGTTGTGCTGGTTCTCCATCCCACATACAGAATGTCTGATAAAATATAGGCCATATTTTTTGCGCGCACTGTTACCTGGTCAATTAGGACAATTAATTACACCTGCAGGCAGATAATGACCTATAAAAAGAGAGGAATTAGCCTCAAAAGTGGAGGTAGAGCTACAAGGACAACAAGCAGAAAGACAGCTGTTTAACCTCTAGGCGCCATGCAGTGTCCTGTGCCGTCTTGGCTACAGGCAAGCTTAAAAGCTATACGGTGGAAAGTTTTCAGAAGCACTTCTGTCACTTTTCGGAAACATTTTGAGATCATACTTGAAAACGAGAGAAATCTCAATGTATCCTTCCTGGTAAAATCCTTTATAAATAAAATAAATAAATAAATAAATAAATAAAATCAACTTACGATTGCATTAGCGTTATCTCTCTCTATGTTATACTTCTAGAAATACACAACCTGACTAATGACACATACAGTGTTGTTCTTTTCAAGACTTTTTTGTAGCCATTGAGTCACATTTACAGTACAGCCTGGAAAAAGTAAGTGAATCCTTGAATTTAGTACTTTGCAAATGATCATTTAGCAGCACGAATCTCCAAATGTTTCCTGTAGTTGTTTTTAAAGCATACACAAGGTTGGGGGTATATTTTGGATCATTCCCCTTGACAATTTAATTTTAGTGCATACTATTTCTGGATGGACTCATGCTACAACAACTTATTTAGGTTATGGTCAAGACGTTAACTTATCCATTCCAAAACACAAATCTTCTATCTTCTCAGCCGTGTGTCATTGTCTTGTTGCATTATCCGACCTCACTTAATCTTTATCTCATTGAAATCCTGTCTTGATATTGTCCTGTAAATATCTTGATGGACTTTTGAATTCTTATTTCCTCAAAAGTGCTCAGATCATGAGTCAGCACAGCAGGCCCAAAATGATGATTTCTTTTGATTTTCTCAATATAGGGTTTAACAAACGTTATTTGATTGCATATTTGCCTAGTAATGATGTGTAAAAATGATTACAACATAATATAAAACATGAAAATGGGATTTATAATAATAAGAGAACATTAAAAAACAAACATTTTATTATATTAAAATATATAAATATTGGGCCCTAATCCATTCAAGACATTAGTAACACCTTGCAAATTGAAAACTTGTGCCGGAACCATTATCATTTGCGGTTTGCTACTAATGGCTCTATTCCAACTGAGCCATTAGTGTCTTGAGTTAGAATGTTTGGCTCATGGATTCCATAGGTCTCTATGGAATGAAGTACTAACCTGTGTGAGCTTGTCAAGTAGGGCTGGCAAAAGAAGACCAAAATTGGTATAGTGTCCCTCTTAAAATTTGTGTATGGCTCTGACCCAGCCTGAAGATCAATTATCTTCCAAATTTAATACTGAGCTACAAGAGTTGATGCAAGCAATTTACTAGATCCACTGGGCGGCAAAGCCCAACCTAAAGGTTCAACTGCACAGAACTTATATAGGGCCATATTACATAGTTGGTGCTAACTTAACCAGAGCTGTTGCAAACTTACCAGAGCCATTATAGCCTATGGAGGTTTTAAGTTTACAACAGCTCTGGTTAAGTTAGCACCAACATTGTAATACTGCCCATAGTTTTTTAAAAAATTCAGACTTAACAAAATAGTCTAGAGAGCTAGATGAAAATGAAGATATAAGCCATAATATTGTAAGCAAAGGGAGATTAAAACTGAAAGTTAAAAATACAAGAGTGACCTGCACTGAATGCAAGGAGAAAATATTATTTTATATATATATATATATATATATCTACAAGGGTTGTGGTGGAGGACTAAAAGTGAGATAAAAAGCCTCCACACTATAATAAGTGTGTTTATTATTGCAGAAGCCACTTGCACATCATAGCATTTCAAAGAATTGCGTCCCAGAGCTCCTGTGCCACATTCCCCATATGCAGCAAGTTTATATAAAAAAAACTCGTACTATATAAATCGAAAAGATGACCACTTACCTTGATCCAGTCTCAGTCATTGTGTTGCAATGTGGGCATTTGTCAATAAAGCCTTCTGCGGTAACAATGAGCATAAGTGACATTGATCATATAGGTCTACTCCGACCTCTATATCATCAGAAGTGAGTGATAGATGTGGCAAGGGAAATTATTTAATAGCGAATAAGTGTAAATCTAAATCTTTACATTTAATAACTATTTGATGCTAAGATTTCTACAATTGCCGTTTCACTTTCAGCTTTTTAGATAACTAAGATCAATAGAGCATTGGTTATACATGTAAATAGCACCTAATTAACTGGATACCATGTACCTCCATCATACATTACAGCACATATGTTTTCTCAAAAGCCCATGTATGATGAAATGCCAGAGTTCTGCATATCAGTGTGAAATTGTAAACAACTTGCATTCAAGCAGTACTATCGAAAAGATGTTACACTCAAATTTAAATCATCAGATCATTATTTTTTAGTTAACTTTTTCTGATACATTTAATTTGACTTGTTTCTTTTTAAACCCCAGTGGCTTATAATATGCGTATATTTTTAAACTAAAAGTGTGAAGTACCTAATTAATGAATCGGGCCATGAACAGATGGTATGTTTAATTCATTGTGTATGTGTTTTTTTTCTTTTAGTTTAAGTTGGCCCCAGTCCTCAATAGCAACCAGTCATCTTTATAATTAAAAGTTTTGTGAATGACTTGATGGGATATATATTTGTAATGAGTTTGATAAAGGGTCACATCTTTATCATCACCTCCTCTTTTTCATTTTTGTGGTAACAAGTAAGTAGGATTGAGGCTATCGTAATACACTGTCAAACATTATGCAGTATAATACAGCCGAGTAAATCATATTGGATAGAATAACATGGAAACAGGGAGCCAATGTAGAGATTGACAAAGGGGTGAGGTGTGAGTTGAGGGAGGTGAGGTGTATGAGTCTGGCATAGGCATTCATAACAGACTGCAGAGTGAGAACCTGAGATCTTTTAAGGTCAGCGAGAAGGAGGTTACAGTAGTCAAGGCTGGAGATAATAAGCATAATGAGCATTTTAGCAGAGTCCTGATTAAGAAAGGGACAGATGCATCCAATGTTTTTTAAGGTGGAAGTAGCAAGATTTGGTTAGTGACTGAATGTGAGGAGGAAAGGTCATTTTAGCTTATCTGCCTAAGCGTGTGTCCAGTTCAAGAAACACAAACTGGAGGTCACTAATAAAGCTCATTGGGTTTGCCACTTTGCAAGAATCCAATAAATGTAAAATGAGTTTCAAAATGCCAATTCTTGACATATATTTTCTTTTATTTCTCTCAACAGTTTTTCACAGTAAGTGCTATGCTTTACTAAGTGGAACACTGGAAACTGGAGCCATTTCTTGTGTACCTATGTGTGCAATGAGTTGCATTTTACTTAAAAACCTTGTATTTTCTATGACCTACAATTCATTTAATACCATTGTGGAGTTTAAGCCTAAATAAGTGTTTTTCAATAAGTACATTGACATACCAATATCACATTATCCCATTTTTATATTTGGCTATTTTAAGTCACTTTAAATTATGTCAGATTTCATCATATGAAATCATACATCAAAACTTATTATTTTCCATGATCCCTCTGATTATCAGTGAGTAAATGTTTACTTGAATGTTCTTTTTATGCTGAACATGTAAGCCTGTGAACAAACATTTGATTTAAAAAGTTGTATTTTTTTTATTGTCTTCAAAAAGGCAATTTTAAAGTGCAAAGAAAAATGATCTAAAATGTCTTATTTTCTATTGGCAATTTTTTTCTTTTGGTGAGGTTGTTCTATTGACATATGGAGCTTCTAGAACCTTTTCATAGCCACCAGCTCTTGCATGCCGGATAAAATATAATAAATAATAGAAGCACAGTTGTCAGACGTCAAGCAAGGCTGTGTGTTGGCACCAACCCTGTTTAGAATGCCTTCCAGACAAGCTCCTTGGGAGTTAGCCTGAGATACAGGACTGATGGGAAGCTGTTCAACCTGTGTAGACTCCAGGCTGTCACCAAGGCAAAGGAGACTGTGTTACGTGACCTCCTTTTTTACTGATGACTGTGCCCTGAATGCTGGATCGGAGCAGGAAATGCAAGCCAGTGTGGACAAATTCTCAGCAGCTTGTTGTAACAACTTCGGCCTCCTAATCAACACAAAGAAGACTGAGGTGATGTATCAGCCAGCTCCGAAAGTCCAACAACAAGAGCCCACCATCACAGTGAAGGGACAAAAGCTGCTAGCAGTGGATCAATTTACATACTTAGGCAGCACTCTTTCCCGTGCAGTGACAATTGACATTGAGGTCAACTGCAGAGTAGCCAAGGCAAGCTCTGCATTCAGGAGACTATTGACCAACATATGGGACCGCCGTGGAATAAGCCTTGCTACAAAGCTCAAAGTCTATCGAGCAGTAGTTATAACTACCCTGATGTATGCCAGCGAGACTTGGACTGTATACAGGAATCACGCTAGACAACTGAATCACTTTCATATGATCTGCCTCCGCAGACTTCTTAGGATCTGGTGGCAGGACAAGGTGCCAGATACAGAAGTCCTTTCCAGAGCAGGCCTTTCATCAGTTTACACCCTGCTGTTGAAAGTCCAGACATGCTGGGCAGGCCATGTTGCAAGGATGCCAGATCATCACATCTCTAAACAGCTCCTTTATGGTGAGCTTTCTCAAGGAAAGCGGTTGCACGGGGGACAAAGGAAGCGATACAAAGATGCACTGAAAGCCTCCTTCAAGTCCATGGATATTGATATCACCTCCTGGGTAACCCTGGCACAAGATTGATCGACATGGCGCACACTGATCCTCCAAGGCTGCCAGATATTTGAGGACAGAAGAACAACTACAGCACAAGAGAAGTGAGCACTTCGGAAAGCTAGAGCTGCAAATGTTGCTACAGGGGTACCTACACATGTCTGCTCGACATGCGGCAGAACATTTCGTGCACATATAGGCCTTACGAGCCATCTGCGGACACACCATAGAAAACTCACAACCTGTTAGATGTCAAGGTCCTCTTCGAATACGATGGACGAGCATCATCTTCACCATATATCTCTACTATACACTATATATTTCTATTGCTGCAAACTGTTGAAATTAAAGAAGAAAATGGTAAAAAACAGAAGAACAAACATATGATTGTACCATTGAAACCTGAAAGTAAAAGCAACATACAGAAAATAAGTAAAAAATTCAGGGAGGGCCTTAACACTTTGGACCATATTACATTCATAGAGCTAAAGTTAGTGCTCACCTGTGTGAGTGTTAACGTTAGCCTTGGTTGCCCTAGCGCGGGCAAACCATATTAGAATTCGAACAATAACGGGTTAAAAAAAACATTAGCAATTCGGATTTTGCGCTTTTCAGCACGAGCTTATTGTACTATTGTACTATGCTTAACATGGGGAGCGCAAAGTGTTAATTAGCATTAAGATTACAAATTCCTAACACTAATTACCGTCCCGCTGCGGTTAACTGAAACATTAACCACCGCTAGGACCTGGTGCTAGCTGATTCCACTTCTGTGGAATCAGTCAGCACCAGCAGAAACCTTCCCCAAAATAATCACATACTTGACTTTCATCCAGTGGCTGGAATGGCGGCTCCATCCAGCTCTTCCTGACACCGAGAGCAGAGAGAGACTGAGGGAAAAAGGCCTGTCCTGCAGGCTCAGGGAGCATCAGTGTCAGTGCAAACTATCCGTCGACATTTAAATGAAATGAAACGCTATGGCAGGAGACCCAGGAGGACCCCACTGCTGACACAGAGACATAAAAAACCAAGACTACAGTTTGCCAAAATGTACTTGAGAAAGCCAAAATCCTTCTGGGAAAGTGTCTTGTGGACAGATGAGACCAAGATAGAGCTTTTTGGTAAAGCACATCATTCTACTGTTTACCGAAAATGGAATGAGGCCTGCAAAGAAAAGAACACAGCACCTACAGTGAAATATGGTGGAGGTTCAATGATGTTTTGGGGGGTTGTTTTGCTGCCTCTGGCACCGGGTGCCTTGAATGTGTGCAAGGCATCATGAAATCTGAGGATTACCAAAGGATTTTGGGTCGCACTGTAGAGCCCAGTGTCAGAAAGCTGGGTTTGCGTCCGAGATCTTGGGTCTTCCAGCAGGACAATGACCCCAAACATACGTCAAAAAGCACCCAGAAATGGATGACAACAAAGCGCTGGAGAGTTCTGAAGTGGCCAGCAATGAGTCCAGATCTAAATCCCATTGTACACCTGTGGAGAGATCTTAAAATTGCTGTTGGGAAAAGGCGCCCTTCCAATAAGAGAGACCTGGAGCAGTTTGCAAAGGAAGAGTGGTCCAAAATTCTGGGTGAGAGGTGTAAGAAGCTTATTGATGGTTATAGGAAGCAACTTATTACAGTTATTTTTTACAAAGGGTGTGCAACCAAATTTTAAGTTAAGGGTGCCAAGAATTTTGTCCAGCCCATTTTTGGAGTTTTGTGTGACATTATGTCCAATTTGCTGTTTTTTCCTCCCTTTTTTTGTTTTATTCCAATACACACAAAGGGAATAAACATGTGTATAGCAAAACATGTGTTACTGCAATACTTTTCTGTGAGAAATACTTGATTTTCTGGAAAAATGTCTGGGGTGCCAACAGTTTCGGACATGACTGTATATTCCCCAATTTGAATATATGACTTACCCTCTTCTTATACAGCTATCTTTGGACATACAGGTCTCTAAGCAAGTGGAAGTGTTCCCAACAACATTCATAGTGCATGAAGATTATTTTATTATATAAAATAGGTGAGACATATATGATCATTGTTAAAGTTTAACAATTCACCACTACTTTCAGATTACTGGCTCTTCCAACTTAGTGTCTTTGACCCTAAGGGAGCGCCCTATTGTAGTTCAGTTAGGTTGCCTAAAGAGTGCATTCTAACCTCCCAGATATGATTGAATCTTTTCAAATATATGTAAATCTTTGGTAGTTGCATAAGCCTGTCTGGAAAGAATGACCCAGCATGCAGAAACCTCAGGAGAGATAGGACAGAATGCAAAATGTAATCTGAGAACTGGCAAGGTATCTAAACTAACAAAAAACTGGTCAGAGTAACGAACCAAGGTCAGGCCATCAGAAATGCACTTAAACAATAGAAAAAAGCTGTCAGAGAACAGAATTAGAATGGCCAGAACTAAGACAGATCAATATACATAATCAATAGAACAAGGAACACACTGATTGGATACAAGAAACCATGGCAAGGCAACTATCTAGAAAAACAGGAAGTCCTGTATGCCTTGAGAAGTATTCTGATTGGTGGTGAGAAGGAGTGTGTGTCAGAAAGTGTAGGAAATGTAGCGTCTCGGATAACGACATAAGTATGTGTCGCTGATATGACGTGGTTTGCATGATCCATTATCAAAATTGCAGGAGCGCAGGCAAGCTTTGCTGTAATGACGCAAGTCAGGACATCTGTTGCCTGGATGATGCAAGTCAGGGCAAGTGTCATCAGAATTAAGCAAGTCGGGGCAATTCCTGTTGAAGTGGCATATAGCACAAAAAAGCAACAAAGAAGATACTGTCAGTATCGGGGCCTCCTACAGGAAATTGTATATCTCTTTCATAAACGTTTATGTGTCGATTTTTATTTACCACTTTTTCAAGGAATGTATGATATAACTGACACTCTGTAAGATTTTTATTCCCTACCTGCATTTTTCACTAATTTTGTTAGGAATGTGTTTCGAGATCTAACCCTCTTTGTAAGGAGCTCTTGTGGAGGTATTCCATGCTCAATGTTTTAGTTACAGTTACTTTCCAGACCTTGGTAGTAACGAAAGAGACTAACTCCCATGACCAGAAAACATTTATTGAAGGAAGCCACTGGTTTCTTTAAAAGTTACATGAGAATCTTGAGCACATCTTCAAATAAATGTGAAAGATATATTCAATGCCCTGGAAATATTCCAAGCCTTTTTCAATGAGCTATATGATAGCATATTTCTGCTTCCTGTTCATGGGAAAGAACTGACAAGAACATACTGAAAATGTTAAAAGCCTACTTCGAAAAATCATGATTGTTTTTCCCAAAGGATAAATGTACTCTCTCAACTCTCCCAACTATCATTTCGCCATCACCCTACCCAGAAAAGCAGGCTAATTCCAGTAATTTAAAAATGCCTCTCTCAATATGACCTTAATAAGACAGCTGGAGCTTTTTAATTGTATTATTAAAGGTTGCTATACTCCTCTATGGAAAAAAGCCTTGCCAAAGAGTAAATTTGAGTATTTGGAGAATAATATTCTAATTAACATCAGATGCATAGTTGATTACTGGCTAGTCAAGCATATCGGTCAGTCCATGGATCCCACTTGATGTATATTCCCTGGCAGCTCTGGTTTATTACAATCCATAATAACGTATGTTCATTAATAAAAATCAGAGTTCAGTTGTAACTGTATCTGCTTTAATCTGGTGAATAAATACATTGCCTTATCATACATTATCTGTGTCCTCATAGTGACTGAATAGTAATTTGAGAAAATCCTAACCTTATTCAAATTTGTTTACATAGCATAAATGACATGTGCTCCGAGTTCTAGATAGTGCTTTTAATATGTGATTGCAGAATAATAGTAATGTGACAGAACTGTTAGAGGGACACTACCACTTACTTAAACGGTATCAAGTTTACTTTTGCATTACAATTAATAACACATTCTAAAACATATGCTGCTGTCTTTTTTTTTTATTTGAAGTCATTGCATGTAAAAAGGAAAAATAAAGTTAGGTTTTGTATTGCCTGATTCCATTTTGTGTTTTTTTCCCTTGATACAACATTTAACAAAATCTGTATTTTTTTTTACTTTACTGCTGTGGTTTATCTAATCCACAGTATTTAACAGTTAATGAGGTGGAGAAGGTAATATTCAGATAAGGCAGCAGGAGGCCTATTTTCCTGCCCCTGCTACCTGAGATAAGACGCAGCAGTTGAATGAGATAAGAAAGGAAGTTTAAAAGACATTTAATCTATCCCAGGTGAGGTCTTTTTTTTAATACATCCCACACAATACAATGATGAAAGTCAGTGACTTACCCATTCACTCAATTCTATGGCCATTGCCACACAGTAAGGAGTAAGGAGCAAGGGGTGTGAAAATACTTCGGGTGAGAGGTGCAGTTTACAGCACAAAAGATAATGCAATGGATGCACCAATTGACACATACAGAGTAAAATATTTTCTTACCTAAACATACAAGAGAAAAAAACTAACTATATGTAAGATATCAGCAACATAAAATAAACAAAATTAGAACATTACATTTTTTGTTGGTAGTGGCCCTTTAAAGGTTCAATCGAGTGGGTTTTAACCCCCCTCTCTGTACAGCCATTTCACCCCTGTGTGCTGAGCTCATATTCACTATAGGGGTTATTCACAGAGCACCGAAATGTCCCCGCACTTAGGGAAATCAAATTTCCCCACCCTACGGTGAATTCTGCATTCACCGCAGGGTCCCCAGAGTGTAGGGAAAAGCCAACACAAAGACGGCGAAATAAAAAAAGAAAAAGCCACAAAACCATCGAAATTATTGGATCCATAATTACGGCAGTTTTGCAGCCTTTTTTGAAAAAAAAAATCAGGCAGCAACTATCGGATCCGATCCTGCAAACCCGCCAGACAATGGCTGCTACCCGCTGGAGGGTCACCAAATGCAGCCGACGAGCCGCCAGCCACAGTGCCGACCAGCCGCAGAAGAAAGCCGGTAAGCCGATGGACAATTAAGAAATGGACAATTAAAAAAATCCAGAAAAAAATCCAGAAAAGTGCCTAAAAGATCCTAAACCAAAATAAAGAGACTTTTTACTGCAGATTAAAAGAATAAACGGTTTATTAGATATTGTATAAAAACGGGAATATGTTTAACATTTAGGCTAGGGTCAAATGAACGCCTTTTTCTCGTCATCCGTAAAAAAGGGCGTCCGAACGCATTGACGTATTTTTTCACGGATTGTGCGAAAACGGTCATACGATGTGCATTTTCGTGCGTGAATTTTTACGGATTCAAACCAGGAAACTTTGGGTGTCTGGACGTTATGTTGGCCGGACATGAGCAGCGTTTGACGTCTCCTAATCACTCACACATGCCGCTAGCGGACGCAGCACACTCTGTACGTCAATACTAGCGGTTCGACATTCTCAAAAAAATGCGTTCGTTTGCCGCTTGCGTTGCGCGGCCAGACTTTCGTGCGGCTGTACTTCATATATTTGGCCGTCATTGCCCGTCATTTGCTGCTACTACGGCCGTGATTAAGTGTGCCTAAACGCACATTAAAAATGCGTTAGTCTGAACCCAGCCTAAAACCTATGGGAATCGCCTGACTAAACCTGCTGAATGAAACCACTCAACATCAGGGTATTTCTCTGGCATTTCACTGATGTCCAGTGTTCTCTAAATAGGTTACTTCTCTATGGGGATTTCCCTGCCTTCGAACAGGCACCGTACTTGCTGACAATTTGCCAAAATCCGGCGAACTGCCTGCTCTATGAGAAGCCGAATGGCCACGAAATGGCACCGTATGGGGTAATTCACTTTTTGCTGCCATTTCGGGGCCAGATTGGCTCACTCTGAATAACCCCTCAGGTTATTTGTAAAAATAAAAAATAATAATTAAAATAATATTTGTTTTTCTCTTCCATTCTTTTTGTTCTATTGCTGCACCATTGTACACTTTTCAATTCTAAAGTGAGCAATGGTGCTGCAATGACTCGTCTTCTCATTTCCTCTCAATGCAGGAGTTAATGAGTTGGGTTGTAGGTTTCTCTTAATAGAAATGTCTTTAGGGAGCACCTAAAAGAAGGCAGAATGTATGTCTTTCTGTTCTGTCATTTGGACCCGTGTATCTCTTGTACCGTAGGTCCTAGAGGGTCAAATGAGGTTTCACTGGAAAGGCCAGAGTCCGGCCAATGATATCAAACATGACCAGGGGGGATATTCAGAGAGCACTGAAATGTCGCCGAAATGTCACAAGTCCGGCATTGCACTTAACCAAGAATTTATATTTGTATTAAGATCATTTACAACTTTACAGCCCTGGCCTCCTGTCCCCCCCCCCCAGTCATGTAGAGTCCCATGGGAAAAGGACACTCACCACCTTCTATATACCTGTCTAATTTCAGCCTGTCTTAAAGAATTATACCAGTATCTTTCTTGTACCAATTGTACCCATGTACACTGCTGCTGAATATATTGGCTCTATATAAATAACAAATAATAATAATGATAATAATAATTCAAGGAGAGCTATTCCTGGTTCGTGACCTAGCTGCAGCTATATAATTTTACGTGGGATTGTTTTAGAAAATTTCCACATTGCCAATTTGATAAATTAACCATAGCTTTAACAAACACCAAGCAACAACATATATGTTCTAGAAAATACAACAATGCTGTGAATCAGGATGGACTTTAAACAGCTCCTCTGAAATCCAGATGTATCTTCTATTACATACCATATGACTCACACAAAACCTGGCAGAATGCATGCAACATGGGATGTCTCTTCAATGAGTATACATTCAGTTTATGTGTCAATTCCAGAACTCCGGCACCAAATAGCCATTCACATTTCATCAAAAAGGTACAATAACAGTTGTGACATCTGTGCATAATGGCTGCTGTTTATTAAACTCCCAAATGACTCAATAAAATATATGATCTCCTAGATTGAAAAGAAAATGGGAATAAACATTTTCTCCTTTCATGCTGCATTATGTGCGCTGCTGAAATGTAGAACTATTTTAACAGTTTCTACCTTTCTCTAACTCCTCTGAAGTGCACATATGGTAAAGAGTTGTGAATATTTGCTTTTACTGTGGCTTTATAGTAAATAATTATCTACCCTCCTGGGTAGACGATGATGTGTACCTCAGTTATTGTTGCCTGTCAAAATAATTATTTTATTTTACACAAACCCGTTGTGCCCACCAGACGTTGGGCTCATTAAATAGGGAATTGCTCCAAATATATGTTAACCTTTAAAAACATATGTGCAAAAAAGGCTAAGTAATTAACTAGCAAAGTTTTGCCTTCACTCACTCATGTGTGGCATGCCACGACGGGTGGAGACGGCTCTAAGCAAAAGAGCTGTCCTATAGAACAGCCCTTTGCTCACTTACAGCAGCTGCCTGACAAGTCAGTGCAGTGACATCACCACTGAGGGCCAAATGCGGTGCTTGACGGCCAGCAGCAAACACTGCACAGGGAGGTGAAAGATGGCGAAGCTTGAACCAGGTAAATTTTGACTGCTATGTCTCATCATTGATCTTTACCGTTTATCAATCTGAACAAGACAACAAGTGTCAGCCAAACTACTGATAAATGGATCGATTTCTTAAAATAAAAATATTATAAAGTCAAAAAAGCTCTGTGAGTGTAACGTACCAAATCCAGGGACTCGCAGAGGCTGAAAGACCTGCTGCAAAGCCAGATCTGCAGTTGATTGATCTGTGCCAGCACTTTTCATGCTGCATCTGTTTTGACTTTTCCATCTGCCCCGTCTGGCCTGAGGGAGACCTCAGGCCCTAATGAGTTAAACCTGTGGGCTTCTTACTTAAGGGAGCTGCCCCTAGCCTCACATGCCTTGACATTAACATTCATGGCTAGACCTGTGGTCCTTGTGTTTATGTTACCTAATTTGTTTTATTTCCATTCCTCTACCTTACCTGTATTATTTTACCTGCTACTTGTGAATAAACCCACCTGTTTTCTTGCACCGCAACCTGTTTGCCGGATTTGTGACCTCAGATTTGGGTTCTGCCTGATCGCTGCACCATGAATATGACACTGAGCTTCTATTTGCACTCAGTACTGTGGCGTGCCACATGGTGTATTTCCCTGGAGACTGATTTATGGCTCTGCACAGCAGGAGATCACTTCCCCCCAGAGCTACCAGCTGTCTCTTTCCAAAATCCCTAGAGAATATTTGTATATGACTGTGCTGTGCTGCACTACCTATACCTACCTAGTTCCTCATCAAGATTTAACTATTAACCCTACCCTACAGTGCTGTGATCCCCACATAAAGTATTATCAAAATAAATATTGTTTTGGAGGGAGATGGTGGTGTGTTTGGTGTGTGTGTTTTGCACTGCAGATATAGGAAAGGAATCCCAATCAGGGAGCTTTATATGTTTACTCTAAGGCTAGGGTCAGACTAGCGCACTTTAAACGTGCGTTCTGGCGCACTTAATTACGGCCGCACTAGCAGCAAATGACGGGCAATGACGGCCAATATACGAAGTACGGTCGCACGAAAGTCCGGCCGTGCAACGCAAGTGGCAAACGAACGCATTTTGTCGAACGTGAAACCACTAGTACGGTCGTACAGAGTGCGCTGCGTCCGCTAGCGGCGTGTTTGCGTGATTTGGAGATGTCAGACACTGCTAATGTCCGGCCAGCATAACGTCCAGATGCAAAAGTGTTTTATTGATGATCCGTAAAAAATCACGAACGCAAATGCGCATCGTATGACCGCTATCGCGTACTCCGTGAAAAAATGCGTCCATTCGTTCGAACGCACTTTTTCACAGACAACGCGAAAATGCGTTCGTCTGACCCTAGCCTAAAGCAGAAAATGTGGCTGCGTGCAAGAGAAGTCAGATTAGGAGCTAAAAGAATCCACAAAACTCCACTGGAAGTTCTAAATTAAAAATGTTTACTGGTTTAATTAAGAATGAAGTTTAATTAAGCTATTAAGTTGTAAAATAAAAAGGTTTACTGGTTTAATAAAGTTACAAAAAAACACGTATAAAAACTTTACAACAGAAGGTCGAGTACACTTTAAGACCAATGCAAAATTCATCCCCTGATAGTTATCGCAGCGAAAATGCAGTTCATCACAACAGACACACTTAAACTTTAGCCTCTCAACCTGTGTACTCTGACATAGAATGAACAATCCAGATAGCACGTTATGTAATTTACCACACTGCCTCATATTCACAGATATCTAGATGTCATCCTGCAAATAACTCACAGCATCCTTTTCACAGATAATCACAAACTCACTCAAAGTACATGGCTTTGTAATTCCTTCTACACATGAAATGCAGGGAAAAGCACTGTTTCCATTTGACAGAATATTTCTTTATCACACCCAGGACCGGATTTGCATAGAACAGAGAAAAAAATACATTTTGCATTTACTTTTCTAAAATGTTTTTATTTTTACACATTACATGGTCACGTATGGCATCATTGTAAAGACCAGACTCTGACCTTTCCAATGACACTTCACTAAACCTTCTGCGGTGTACAATCCAAAATCCCCAGGTCTCTCCTCACTGCAGCGCCACAGTCTCGGTTGTCGATGAAACAATGCATTGCATCATCAACTCCACACTTGCTGGCAGTGTGGGAAACGAGAAGGTGAGTTAGCGCAGCATCACTGTTCACTTTATAATTGTAAACTGAATAATAGTGCTGCGTTAGAAAAAAAAGAGAAATATTATTTTATTTTTACATAAATCTAATCTGGTTATATAATCTGGCCTTTCCAATTATACCTGATATGTCCCTCTAGCCCTTAGGACTTCAGAGATACAGTGGTCAGACCGAAATGATTGTAAATTGCAAAAAAATAAAAACCACTTTTTTTATAAAGCAAGGTGCCTAATGGTGGCAGGCGCCTGTAGGCACATGCTCACACTGCCTAGTTATAAATATGGACCTGCCCACAGTCAGGTTTCTGTGCAGATTCTAAATGCACATTTGTTTCAGAAGGTAGACACATTCTGTCTTTGTATCTAATCATACCTATTGCAAGCCCCACTTACCATTCTTCTTATGTATTGTATTTATTAACACCAAATATTAATATAATGTTTGTTACATGTTAAATTGACATTCTAATCCATAAAGAGGTCAGAAATGCATGTTTATTTATTTGCAAAGTATTTTACCAGGAAGGATACATTGATTTCTCTCGTTTTCAAGTATGTCCTTGTTGCATACTGTATATCAGTATAGTGCAGGGATAACAAAGAACTGCATCCCCTGTAGGTCTACATTATTTGCGCCTTTAATGCAAACTAATTTACGTTTGTGCCCCATTATTACTTTGAGTGTAACGAGACCTTGGGGTCTGTACACTGTACTACTATATAAGAAACGAGGACAGGTTTCACATTTACTCCTATAACATCCCCGTGGAAAAATGGGGACCTGTAATATAATTCAGAAAGGGAGATGTTTGCTTAACTGGAAAGAGAAAGTGATTTACTTACCTTCATTTTATTGAATAACTTGAAACTTTTGAAACTCTTTTTCTTCTCCTTGTCATTACCTAAAACTAGAACACTTTGAGAGCTGCTGCTGAAAATACACTTGTTAAATGCATTTGCTAAACATTTGTTACACATGAGGTTTAATCTTAGACAAAATGCAAATAGAAGTTTCCACGAAACGCTAAGGAACTAATTTAATATACTTGTCTGGGATTACAGCTTTCTTCCGCCGCAACAAAGATGTGCTGACTTTAGAGACTTTATTTCTGAAGCTCTTGCAGGTGGTTATGATGGTTTGGTGGATATTCTAATATGTTTTGTTTTCAATCTAAATCATAATGGAGTTTAAAGATTTTCTAACAAAGCTTTCAAACATATTTAGATACAATGGCAAAATCACCATTGTTGTGATTATCAGGTCTCTTCAAATAAAGGTGAAACTCAGGAGAATGACTGGAGAAGTGAAAATTCTTGGTCAAATCGCCAAATCAGAAAAATTCTCCCATTTATCTCACTTTACAAATTTGCTATTTGGTCTAGATTGTTCTCTTCTCCTGTCAGTTCGACCTGGTTTTCACCTTTCTCTGAATAACCCTGTATGGATAACTTAAACTATTCTGAGAAGCAAAATTCAAAAATGATGAACAATGGCACAAATGAACAATGGCACCACTGTTATTCTTTCCTAGAAGTAAATTGACACTATCTACCATTGTTTCACCACTGCTTGTAACTGAATATACTGTACATAGGTGAGTTTCAAATTGCAATCTCCATTGACCTCCAATATAAACAACTGTGAAAACAACAATGAAAACAAATGCTACATTGACTGGAAATCCAATGGAATATTGTGAGAGATCTACGCTGAACAATTTTGTTAGGAACTACAATGGAAACATTGGTGGGACACCACTCTGAAAACAATGCTGAGAACTCTACTGAACAACTTTGATAGAAACTACATTGAACGCTCCAGTAAAACCTACGCTGAACAACTTTTGCAGAAACAACAGTGAAACCTATTCACTAACCTCCAATTTGACCTCGAATGGCAAGTTGGTGGCAATTGTTCTATTCACAAAATTGTCAATTCTCCCAATACAGTCAAATTGACAGCAAAATGTGGTGCAATTCATCACAAGTTGCCGCAATTCTGCTGCATTTGGTGACACCAATATTGTCCCATAGAAGACTATTGTGTCTTCTATTTACAGAATGCCAAATTACACCAAAATTGCAGTGAAACGCCCTGATTTTCAGTGTTTCAATTCAACAGGTTTAAACGGGCGAATCCCATAGGTTTTAAATAAAAAAAAATGATTATGTCACATTTCCACCGGTTGCAGCTGTGCCCCCTGGTGGTGGGAGCAATCCAGGCCAGCTTTTCCCTCTCTGGGTCTAGCTATTCCACCCTGTGCTGCTCCTGGGTTTTGCTGAGCGGTTCAGGTCTGGGATCACATGTCCAAATTGCCCAGACCTGTTCCATATTTAAACACCAGCAGCACAGAGGCCCATTGCTCTGGCATGAGTTCTGGTTCCTGTGTCCTGTAGGGTTCAGGTTCTTGGTTCCTGTGTTGCTGCATTCCTGCAAAGTATTCTTGTATTCTCTGGTTTATGATCTTTGGCGTATCTCTTGACTATTCTTTTGTCCGCTCCCTGCACTCTGCATTATTGGTCTGTGTACCGACCTACTGCTAGTCTGATGTTCCTTCCTGGTTCTTGTTCCTTGGCTCCAGTCTTAACTATTCTTGTCTATTCCTTGTTTGTTGTTATATGTATATTGTTATCCTTAGTACAGGGGCCAGTATAAGGACCTTGATTTCCATTCATGGCTTCCTGTGTGTTTGTCTTCTGTAACCCACACACTTCCTGTTGTCCTGACTCTATTATTCTTTGTGAGGCTTCCATAGGCAGAAGACCATTTCAAGGATCTTTCCCCAGTGATAGGGATTCCTTTCAATTTCTTCTGTGCCCTCCTGCTCTTCGTGTTACGCTCCTGGTATTTCCTGTCTGGAATCTGTGTATTCTCTGTATGCTGTATTTGCCCATGCAGCCAGCTGCTAACCTGCCTCAAGGGCTTAATTACTCCATGAACAAAGGCCCCACTATGGCCCAAGCCTGGTGCTGCCATGACATATATATATATATATATATATATATAAAAAAATTTAATTAACAACCATTTATTCTTTTTCTTTTTTGCAAAAACCCTTTTTTTAATGGATCTTTTTGTATCTTTTAGTCAAGGTTTTTAAAAAAAATATTTTTAATTTTGTAACAGACCTTTTAATTATTTTTAAAGGATTTTTATATTATTTAGACACATTTTTAAAATAATATTATTTTGATTTAAACACCTTTAAGGTGAATAGGAGACTTCCTTTTTTTTTCTAGTTCGGTGGAATTTGTTGATGCTAAGTCGATGGTTATTGGCAGTCATTGGCGCAATTCGGCAGCTTTCAGTGACATCCAATAACTGCTTCGGTGACTCCAATTTTTTAAAAATACAGTGACTATTTCCTAAATAGTGAATTCACCATATTTTCAGCAAAATAGAATCAAAGACGTACACTGAAATGCAACAAGAAACAAAGCACCAAAATTGTACGCAATTTCTGTTCTTTGTGAATAGATTCTTATGTTTCAGCTGCCCCAAATAGTGAAATCACCATAGTTCCCTAAGTTAGATTCCCAAGGTTTGTAGCAGTTCCACCATTATTTCTGTGCTAAATGAATAACTTGTTTGGAGTTATTACCTTTACAAGAGCAATATAGTACAGCTCATACAGAGCATGAATGGTCATTGACAATATTTGGGTTACCCGATGTCTGGTCAATAAATAATGTAAATCTGTGCATTTATTATTATTTTTTTGTTATTTTATACATTTCTGCCTCTGACTATAATCTCATCTCAGAATAACAATATGAACCCAATTGTTTTGCTTACCCTACTTTTAAGTGTTACCTATGCATCCCATGTTTTAAAATAAATGTTATGATATATCTTTTTAAACAAAGTTTGGTAGTGATTTGGAATTTAACCAAGTCATCCCCCAAAGAAAGTACATAAACTGTACAAAGTACTTTGTAAAAGTGGGGTTAAGGAGTTTTTGCGGCACCCCCCCAATTTGAGCATACACATCCAAAAGCTAAAATGTAGACATCTACAATCAATATAGTCTGAATTTTAATAGCAGAACAGAATTCTAGTAACACAATTACAATAATGTTCAATAATATTTTTGATAATGAAGGTTTATACAATGCATACCAGCATTCAGTTTTATATTTACTAAATCGCTATCACATTCTATTCTGTTTAAACTTTGCAGCTCTTAAGAAAACAAGTACTAACAGTTAAATCCCTCTGGGACTCTCTAATCCATCAATAGTATACTTTAAAAAAGAACAAAAGCTATTCTGAGAGTGCTTCGTACGTCTCCAGTTTTCAGACTATATTCAAATATAAGATTTTTGCATGCTTGGAAAAAATATATATATTTTATTACAAGGGAATTCTTGTCAACATAAAATTGTTGTGAAGTAAACCAAATGTTACCTTCAAAACCTGTCACATTGATTTTATTTCTTCTCATTCTGGCTTTAATTAAAATATAGGTAAACTTCTTCCAGTATATTGAATATATTTGAGATTTGAGACACAAACCCATGAATACTAATCAATGCCATGTCTCCTGCAATGCTTACTAAATTCTCACCTGCCTTACTTGCCAAATATTCAACAAATATAAGAGAACATATTGTGCACAGGTTTATTTTAGCTGATTTATTAAGGCATGGTTTTCTGTCTTTACATTGTGATAGCAAAATATATAGATGATGCATACTGTATATTTTCTAAAGAACTAAGAAAACCGTGCAGCCCTGAACTTTTATTCATAATTCAGGGCTCTGTTCCAACAGCACAGTCTCTGATCTTAGGTCCAAGGTACATGTGAGAGCGAAGAATCCTCTGTACTCCTAAATATAGTTCTGTCCGATCTATACAGCACGTACAATATAGTCAGCATGACATCAATGGAGAAGTGGTCTGCACCATTCAATTATGAGAAATATCATTCATCTTTATGATCACTGATATCGTCATGGTATAATGAGTTTACATTGCTCTTTATTTTTATGACAAGTTTACATTAATGTGTGGAGATTGGAGAATCCCAAAGTAGCAAAACAAGAGGACATAGTCTTAGATTAGAGGGGCAAAGGTTTAAAAGTAACATCAGAAAGCATTATTTTACTGAGAGGGTGGTGGATACATGGAACAGCCTTCCAGTAGAAGTGGTAGAGGCCAAAACAGTAATTGAATTTAAGCAGGCATGGGATAGGCATAAGGCTATCCTAAACAAAAGATAAATCCAGGTAAAGTATCCATGTAATTGGGCAGACTAGATGGGCCGACAGGTTCTTATCTGCCAACAGTTTCTATGTTTCTAATACCGAATGCCCAATGTTACAAAAGCCCAAAATATCAGTGTCACATAGTTTAGGGAATGTGTTCAGTAGTCTTATGACAAGTAACTTGAGGTTCAATTGCATAGTGCGTATTCAGGAAAACACATAGGTCAATATTACATTCTTCACACTACCATTAGTACTCAGCTGTGCGAGCGTTAACGTTAGCTTTGGTGGCCCTAGCCCGGCCACCCATATCTCATTCCGAACGGTAACAGGTTACCGATTCGGATCTAGCGCTTTTCAGCGTGAGCTTACTGCATTTTGCACTCTCTACGCTTAATATGGGGAGCGCAAAATGTTAATTAGTGTTAGGAGTACAAAGTCCTAATGCTAATTACGTCCCGCTACATTTAACTGAAAAATTAACCACAGCTAGGAGCTGGTGCTAACTGATTCCACTTCTACAGAATCATACTCACCTCTCATCCGTGGCGAGCACGGCGACTTGATCTGCTTCTTGCTGCCGGGAGCAGAGACTGGCAGGAAAAAAGTCCCCCAGTCACCCTCTGCGATCCACTCCGCCGACCTGCTGGCTCTCGCGAGATGAGATCCTGTAGGTCATGTGACTGGCAGTGGAAGCCTCA
Organism: Leptobrachium leishanense; assembly: GCA_009667805.1. Taxonomy (NCBI): domain Eukaryota; kingdom Metazoa; phylum Chordata; class Amphibia; order Anura; family Megophryidae; genus Leptobrachium; species Leptobrachium leishanense. The sequence goes on along the minus strand of CM019065.1, from coordinate 208,089,281 downwards.
ATGGAGTCGTATGGACTCCATTGAGGGACAGGGCCGTCTTTAGGAGGGGCAAAATAGGCCCAGTCATAGTTGAGGGGCCCAAAGCAGGCTGCTTCATTTGTGGGCTGCTGGGGCCGTTTTACAGTGGTGGCTCTGTGTTTTCTGGAGGCCCCAGGCTTCTGTGGAAGCACTGCAGCCTTCCTAGGCCCGGTGGGCCACCTCTGATAATGTCAGAGAGGGCATGCCACAGGGGGCGGGGCCAAATGGGAGGAAGCCAGTTGAGGTTTCCTGACTGCATAGGCCTGGACACACCCTAATCAAAATACCTCACATGGAGGCTGCAGCTCCTTGTGCTGACTCCACCCCCTCCTTCCACAGACAGAGCCATGAGCCTCCACGTGCTGCTGGAGTACAAGAAGGTATTTGAGGGGGGGTCATGGTATTTGAGGGGGGGGCCCTAGGAGAAACACAGGACAGGTCCTGCTACAAAACTGGCTGCACATCACAATCTCCCTCCAGCTCTCAGCTCAGAGGCTCCTCTCCTTAATGTAGCAAAAGCTGTGCAGAGGCTGACTGTCACAGTCTGTGTGTAGCAAGGTTTGTGTGCACAACATAATACAGGGAGAAATTAAACCTCTGAGCTTGCAATCTGACTCTGGGGGCTGCAGAGGTTTGGGAGAAGGAGCTGCCCATGGTTTCAAGCAAGCAGCAGTTATCTGTCAGTGATCTGAGGCACGTTCAGTTCCTCAGCAGCTGCTGAATTGTTCCATTGCAGCAGATTGGTTTGCTGCAGCAGTCTCATTGAACGCTTTGGCTGTGGATATGGAAGCGAAAGGGTAGAGGATTGCTTAATGAAAGGTGCTGTGTCTGCAAAATCCACTTTTGTCCATTTTATTACATCTTTAGTGTTACTGTTTTGCTCCACCAAACCTACAAACTGATCATTTCCTTATTGGATTATTTGCTCTGTAGAGAAGGTAATATTTCGTACGACACACTCAGCTAACCCCGCAGCACCTCTCGACTTGGATGCAAGTGCTAAATTAGCAGTGCCGAGCGCTGAGCTGCAGAACAGCGTTCAGTGGCAAATTGCTAACTTAGCACTTGCAGCGGCTGAGCAACTGAACGCGCCTCAGGCTGCATTCCGGGAGCAGCATGTGGAGAGTGAGCTTAAACTGCTTTGGGTAAGGGAAGTTAACCCTCTCCACTCACTACCCCAGATACCGCACTTTCATTTTATAGCTTACTGTAGTATAAATAAATGCAGGTTCTTACCTGAGCTCACAGTTTGCATGGAACGGGCAAACATGGATTCACATGCATTATTTTTAACATTTTTTAATTATTTAAATATAAATATATCATTATTTTAAAAACGTTTAATAATCATTTTAGTATAGTTAAAATAAAATATATTTTCATACTTAAAATTTTGACAATATAATGAAGACTAAAAAGCAATGAACCTGAAAAAGTCTAGAAATTTGAAATGATAATCTATAGTTAATGGCACCACGATGTGTAACCCAAGGAATACAGACTAAATTTGAGAACTATTTGATCTCTAGAATATGCCATTCATACCTATATTATGACTAAAGTATATAAAATTGCATAATCATTATTAAATGTAGAATGAAAAGGACACCAGGCATAAGGACCAGTGTGGTGTCATTTGTATTCTACAATTTGATAAAGATTAAACTGGTTTACAGATCTTCTGTTTAATGAGATCTATTAATTCTCAAAGTTAGTAATGATATAATTATTAGAATATATAATTTCAGTTTTATTGCTGTGGAACTCTGTGATGATATGCTCACACACTGCACATTACTGTCATTGTTTGAAAGTCTGTACAGACTCTGACCCGACCACCTCAACAGGCAGAGAAGTCCACAGCTTTATTGCTCTTCCTGTAAAAAGAATGCTATGCGTTATGCTGAATTTCCTTTTTGTCCAGACAAAACATTATGTGTTTATGTATATAGAATGTGTGTAAATATATATGTCTTCTAATATATAAGTCCATGATGTATTTGTGTATTTGTTTTGGGGTTTTTTGGATGTTGGGGTGGAGAGAAAAATCATGCGGTGTGCGGGCTATCGGGGGGGCCCAAGAAAATGTTTGCCCAGGGTCCAATCAATATTAAAGACGGGCCTGTTGAGGGAATGCTCACTGTGGCACTTAGTGCTGCCTCGAGCGTCCCGAGGCTTACCACTGCGTTACGGGGCACGCTGCTGGATTATCTCCTGCCACGTAATATCATGCTAAAATGGGGACACTATGGAGAAACCGGCAGGTTTTCCTCCTTAGCGTCCCCGTTTTAGCGTAAAGAATGTAATATAGCCCATAAGGGGTTATTCAGAGAGTGCCACATTTCCACCGGTTCCAGCCCTGTCCTCTGGTGGTGAAAGCATCCGGCCAGCTCTTTTATTGTCTGGGCTAGCCAGTCCTGGCTCTCTGCCCCTGGATTTCCCTGTAGCTGTCCTGGCCTGGGATCACATATCCTGTCTGCTCAGCCCCGTTTCCTTTTATATATTGCAAGCAGTGCATTTGCTCCTTGCACTTCCATGGGTCTAGTTCCTGTGGGTCTCTGTTCCTAAGGGTCTGTTGGTTTATGTTCTGCTCTGTATATTCATGTGTAGGATCTAGGTCAGGCTCTGACTATTCTGTTGTCTGCTCCCTTTGCTGGTTATTGATATTCTGTGTACTGTATTTATGGCCTGTCTGACTTCCCTCTCTGGTACCCAATCTTGGCTTGTCTGAATTACTGTCCTGGCTCTTGACCCTTTGGCTCCGGTTCTGATGAATCTATTGTATATTCCCTGTACTCTGTATATTGCTGTTCTGTGTAACACCCACCAGAATTATACTAATGTAGAAGGCCATTCAAGGACCGTTATCCCAGATCAGAGCTTCCCTGTGTATGCTGCTGGGTGTGAGTATATTGTGTTGCTGTATCCTGTTTTCCCTTGCCCTTCCTGTTCTCTTGTTTTGTGTATTTGTTGTGAGGTTCCCTTCCATAGATACAGTTGTGTTCAAAATTATTCAACCCCCAATGCTGTAAAGGGTTTTAGGGAATTTAGTGTACATTTGTAATTGTATTCAGAATGAAATCCTACAAGGACTTTTTAAAGAACCATATGCAACTAAAATGACATCAATTGGTTTTGTAATACAGTAGTAAATGTTTCTTTTGTGAATTCTTCATTGACACAATTATTCAACCCCTTAAAGACTACCACTCTGAAGAACAGAGGTTCATTCAAGTGTTTTCAATCAGGTATTGAAAACACCTGTGGATGTCACGGAGCAGCAATAAAGCATAATAAGCACCAATTAGGCAGCTTTAAAATGACTGTGATACTCATCTCCTTCTAGACATTTACTGGTGTGGTTACAAACATGGGGAAGTCAAGAGAATGGTCCAGGAAGACAAGAGAAGAGGTGATTACTCTTCACAGGAAGGGCAATGGCTATAAGAAGATTGCAAAGATGTTAAACATACCAAGAGAGACCATAGGAAGCATCATTTGCAAATTCAAGGCAAAGGGCACTGTTGAAACGCTACCTGGTCGTGGCAGAAAGAAGATGCTGACTTCGACTGCTGTGCGCTACCTGAAGCGTAGAGTGGAGAAAAGTCCCCGTGTGACTGCTGAGGAACTGAGAAAAGATTTGTCAGATGTGGGTACTGAAGTTTCAGCTCAGACAATACGGCGCACACTGCGTAATGAAGGCCTCCATGCCAGAACTCCCAGGCGCACCCCCTTGCTGTCTGCAAAGAATAAGAAGAGTCGACTGCAGTATGCCAAAAGTCATGTGGACAAACCACAGAAGTTTTGGGATAGTGTTCTGTGGACTGATGAAACAAAATTAGAACTGTTTGGGCCCATGGATCAACGCTATTTTTGGAGGAGGAAGAACAAGGCCTATGAAGAAAAGAACACCTTGCCTACTGTGAAGCATGTCAAGGGGTCAATCATGCTTTGGGGCTGTTTTGCTTCTGCAGGTACAGGGAAGCTTCAGTGTGTGCAAGGTACCATGAATTCTCTTCAGTACCAGGAGATATTGGATGACAATGTGATGCAGTCCGTCACAAACCTGAGGCTTGGGAGACGTTGGACCCTTCAACAGGACAATGATCCCAAGCATACCTCCAAGTCCACTAGAGCATGGTTGCAGATTAAAGGCTGGAACATTTTGGAGTGGCCATTGCAGTCACCTGACTTAAATCCGATTGAGAACCTCTGGTGGGACTTAAAGAAAGCAGTTGCAGTGCGCAAGCCTAAGAATGTGACTGAACTGGAGGCTTTTGCCCATGACGATTGGGCGAAGATACCCATAGATCGCTGCAAGACACTTGTGTCAAGCTATGCTTCACGTTTAAAAGCTGTTATAACTGTAAAAGGATGTTGTACTAAGTACTAAGATTGAATGTCACTTGGGGGTTGAATAAAACTGATAATGATGTGAGCACAGAAAAGACATTTGTGGTTATTTCATTATAAATGTTATGTTATATTTGTCTGACCTACACGTGCCCCTTTGATTTAATTGTAAGCAAGATGACTGAATGATCAAAATCTATGTCAAACTGGCCAAAACACTCAATTTCAGTGGGGGTTGAATAATTTTGAACACAACTGTAGATGGCGATTCCCAAAGGACCGTATCCAGAGTTATGGTTCCCTTTAGTGTTCTGTGTTCTCCTTGTTCTCCTGCCCTTCCTGTTGTTCCAGTTGTTCTGTTATTTTTCTTGTCCAGTATCTGTTCTGTGGTCTGTCTATACAGCCATCAGCAAACCTGCCTCAAGGGCTCAATATCCAGTATAAAGGGCCCACCTTGGCTCAAGCCGGGTGCCCCCGTGACAGAGAGCACAAAAATGTCACCAATATTTTGGTGCTCTCTCGTTACCCGCACTCCGGGGAATCAAATTCCCTGACCCTGAGGTGAATTTAGCATTCAGGGTCCCTGAAGTGCAGGGAAAAGCTGCCGTGAAACTGCAGATTTAAGAAAAAAATGCTGCAAAGCCAATTAAATTATCGGACCCGATACTTTCGGCTGGTCCACCGGCTTATCGGAACAGGTCCGATTCAATTAAGCCGCCATGAACCCACAGAAATTTTCGGATCCGATAAATCATTGGATACTATCCAATAAGATGCTGCAAACCCACCGAATACATCCAGAAAAAGCCGTGATCCGAATTTTGGTGCAAAACTTCCAGAAAAAAGCCTAAAAGATCCAAATTAAAAATAAATAGACTTTTTGCTGTAGAATAAAAGAATAAACAGTTTTAATAGTTCTTGAATAAAAAGGTGAATATTTTTAACATTAAACTATAGAATTCTCCTGATTAAACCTGCCTGAAACCATCGAACATCAGGGCATTTCACTGACCTTTCTCTGCTGTTCGGTGTTCTCTAAAATAGATTAACCTTTGCTTCTCTATGGGGATTTCACTGCCGTCGAACAGGCACCATATTTTACTGGCAATTCATCTAAATGTGGCAAACTGCCTGCTTTCTGAAAAGCCAAATGGCCACGAAATTGCAGCGTACGGGCGTACGTACGTAATTTCAGTGCCAGATCGACTATCTTTGAATAACACTGATAGGACTGTATTCCAACCCTGGTGGAAGTGAACCAGAGCTGTTGTAAACTTACCAGAGCAATTATAGTCTGAGGCAGGGCTGTCAAACTCTGCCCCCCCAGATGTTTCTGAACTACAATTCCCATGATTATCTGGCCATTTATCACATTCAAAGAATTCTGGGAATCGTAGGCAATCAACATCTGTGGGACCGGATTCTGACATCCTTGGTCTATGGAGTTGCTCATTACAGCTCTGCTTAAGCTTACAACACGGTTAGAGAATACAGCCCATCGCTCCCATTTATCCATGGCATAGATTGTTTCTGTAAACTATTGGAAAGTATAATGGTAAACAGATACTGTTAGAATGAAATGCAAATAGGAAGAGGAAGAATTGTAACAATGGCACATGTAACATGCAATATTTGATTAGGATAATGGGAGTCACAGATCAGTAACAGAACTTTTGGTAAGTTGTTTCTGATGGAAAAAGCTGAGCTAATATAAGTCAATTCTTTGAGCTGTACAGATCAAAGACTCTTTCATTCACGGGAACTGGAATATACTTCACTTATTTATTTATAAAGTATTTTACCATGAAGGATACATTGAGATCTTGCTCATTTTCAAGTGTGTCCTGGGTTCAAGAACATTGCATTTCTGTACCTACTGTAAAAATTCAAAGTAATAAAATGCAAGATATTAAAATACACAAACAGATTAACACAGAAAATAAATACAGTATTTTTTTTGAGAAAGGATTTTACCAGGAAGGATACATTGAGATTTCTCTCGTTTTCAAGTATCTCCTGGGTGGCGAGTATGTACTGTTAGGTGTCTTGCCCAAGGACACTTACTGGAGAGGTGCTCTTGCTGGGAGTGAAGCTGTGTCTCCAGTCTCTCTCTGTGGTTATAGAGCAGTGATGTTACCTCTACTCCACCCAGCCGGTATAAATATGTAAGAAATATACTCACTATGTTACATGTTTACACGTCCATTCTGCATTGTGGTATGATAATAGAGTGACACTTAAGTGACTTTAGACTGGGGGAAGATTTGATGCTATCTGGAAGGTTATTCCATATTTGTGGTGCTCTGTAGGAAAATGAGGATCGAGCCTCTTTCTTTTTGTATTGTGGTGTTGTAAGGTGCAGGTCCTTTATCAGAGGTTATAGTAGGAGGGAACTTCTGTGGTAAGCAGTCTATTCAGGTAGGGTGGTAGCTTCCCAGAAAAGCTCTTAAACAGGTTGGAAAGGTGAAGGGCGCGTCTGGATTCCAACGATGGCCAGTTTCGCTCTTTTAATATGTCACAGTGGTGGGTCATGTAGTTACATTGTAGCACAAAGCGTCAGAATGAGTAATACAATGTAGTAAGTTTCTGAAGGTGTGTTTGCAGGGAAGCTGCATTTTATTTACAAGACAAATGTACAGCAGCATTATTATGGTAACCAATATTAAATAATGAAAGGTATACTTTTGCAGCCAACATTGAAATGAAGCAAATTGACCAGTTGCTCCTGCAAAATACTTTCAAACTAATGCAAACTAATGATATAAATAATATAAAACTAATTAAAAAGTTACACCACATGGCTATACCATATGTGTGTGAAACCCACCATTGTGATAAAGCACCTCATTATGGCCATTTAATATACAATTAAATCCATAATAATGTGACTTATCACGTTTGTAATAAATGGCATTTAAATATTGATGTTGCACATTTTGTGTGTATACTGATTTAGTCATTTAAAATTCTTCAGAAACATCTCTAATTAAATAGGCCTTTCTTGGGTTGTTTCTGATATTTGCGTTTTTCATACTTATGCGAAAGAAGGTGCTTTAGCCTTAGCCGTAACCTTTCGTGTCTCTAGTCTAAACTCAAGACTAACCTCAACTCCTCTATCGCGATACAGCTACATACAGTACACCAAGCTTTTCTGGGAAGCTACCACCCTACCTGAATAGGCTGCTTCCCTCATCCTATAACTTCTGATCCAGGACCAGCACCTTACTTGCAATACCACAATACAAAAAGATAGTGGCTCGATCCACATTTTCCTACAGAGCACCGCAGTTATGGAATAACCTCCCAGATGCCATCAAATCTTCCCCCAGTCTTAAGTCACTCGAACTCCCTATTAACAAACCTCAATACGGAATGCACCTGTAACTATATTACTTACTTATTTTCTGTGTTAATATGTATATTTGTGTTTTGTTTTTAATATCTTGCATTTATTACTCTGTATTTCTGTAACAACTGTAACACTTCAATGTTCTTGAACCCAGGACGTACTTGAAAACGAGAGAAATCTCAATGTATCCTTCCTGGTAAAAATACTTTGCAAATAAGTAAATAGACCCTGACCTACCTGTGACTATAACTTTACCAATAAATACCTCATAAGTCCTATTCCATCGTGCATACCTTATGTCCCTAAATAATCATCAATCTTTAATTCCCAACCTCAAGAGAGTTGCTGTAACATCACCGAAATGACACTTCTTGAACTTTGAAAATGAAGAAACCTCTGAATGCAGTAGTGTAATGTTATTCCTGCAAGGGACATTTAAAACATAATTTTTTTTAAGACTAATTTTAAATGTGTGTTGACACTTAAAATGCTCAAAACTCTATCTAATATTTCATACAGAGTTTGCGGCTACATTTAAAAAATGAGAAAACAACATGCATTTTACATTATAAAAGTAAATTAATCATCAATATTAATAATGAATAAAAGGACTAAATTTAAAAGTTTCATTTTGAGAGTGTTCTAGAACATAAGTACGGAACAAAGCACAGATGATATTTCCAGCTGGTTTGCAAAGGTCAAGGTAAATATGACAGAGTAATCATTGAAGCTAAAGCATTTAAAAGAATTTCTACAATATGTTCACATTTTATGAGCCTCTACTAAGATTTCACATTCTAGTTTTCACGACTTTTCATAACATGATTATGAAATTGAGATTGTTAATATGAATAAGATTAAATCAAACGATAAAATCATTACAGTAAATTATTCTTGTGTTTGCTTTTGCTGGTGGCAATTAAATGTAAAAAATACATATACTCTTGATGACCTCTGGGAGGAGATTAACACAGAGTACAAATTTGCAAATATTTTTAATAATATGAGACAAAACAACTTGTAGATATAAAATTATATAGCAAATATCTTTTATTTACATTAGGAAAACTGTCACTAACAAGAGAATGTAATCACTGGTTTCCATCAGGTAACATTTTATTCATTCAAATCTCATTATTCAAAACTGTATAATTTTATATCATGTTTCCCTGTAACCGGCATTTTTATTTTTAGATTGCTCTTGATAATTAAAAAAAAATTGGTTGTTAGTATATATTTTCAATGATCTGGTTTTATCACAGAAACATCGCATATGAGGCTATCTAATAAAGGAACGCTCTATACATCCTGACCACTTTATATTTTTAAAATGGCCAGGATATGTGAAGTGCTCAACCCAGCTCCTCCCCCACTCAGCCCCCCTCTTTTTTCTAAAAATCTGGGTGAAGTGGAGGACTTTCCTCAACCCCACCCGGGCACTATCGGCTACCCTGAGCTAAAACCGGGATGCTAAGGGGGAAAATTAGCGATCGCAAATTTACCCTTTGTGTCCCAGTTTCACGATCAGATCGCGGAGTAGGCGCTGAGTCCAGCTGCATTCTGCAGAGCTGATTTGAGAGTGACTGTGATCCCTCCCTCTTTAACACTAAGAGGGTTAAGAAAGCACTGAAATGTCAGTGAAATTTCAGTGCTTTCTCGTTCAGCGAACTTTGGTGCACTTCAACGATTCCAGTTTGCCGACCCTGCAGTGAAATCTCTATGCGCCACATTGTCCCCAAAGTGTGCTGAACGTGAAGCCGCTGAAGACCGCTGTGACCCCTAATCAGCCTGTCAAACTTCACTGAAGATCACCGATCAGCCCGCCGAACGCCGTCGCCAACTGCTGATTCCCTCACCCCTGCTCTCACACACATCTTCAACCTATCTCTCTCCACCGGCTCCTTTCCATCCACCTTCAAACACGCGCTAGTCGCCTTCAAATACGCGCTAGTTACCCCTTTACTAAAGAAACCATCCCTCGATCCCAACTCTCCATCCAACTACCGCCCTGTATCCCTGCTTCCCTTTACCTCTAAGCTCTTAGAAAAACTAGTCTTCAACCGCCTCTCCCTCTTCCTGTCCTCCAATTCCCTACTTGACCCCCTGCAATCTGGCTTCCGTCCCCTACACTCAACTGAAACTGCCCTCACCAAAGTCACCAACGACCTCCTAACTGCTAAAAAACACGGCCACTATTCTATTCTCATCCTGCTTGACCTCTCGGCTGCTTATGACACTGTTGACCACCCCCTCCTTCTACAGACCCTCAACTCTCTGGGTCTCGGTGACACTGCACTTGCTTGGGTTGACTCCTATTTATCCAACAGGTCCTTCTGTGTGTCCTTTGCTGGTAACTCCTCCTCTTCATTACCTCTATCTGTTGGTGTACCTCAAGGCTCTGTCCTTGGTCCTCTGCTCTTTTCCATCTACACCTCCTCCCTGGGCAAAATCATCAACAGCTTTGGCTTTAATTACCACCTCTACGCTGATGACACTCAGATCTACCTCTCTACCCCTGATCTCTCTCCCCCTGTCCTTTCAAAAGTCAGTGACTGTTTATCTGGCATCTCCTCCTGGATGGCCTCCCACCACCTAAAGATCAACATGTCAAAGACTGAGCTCCTACTTATTCCTCCCTCCAATGCCTCCCCACCTCCTGACTTCTCTATCACGGTGGAGGGTATCACCATCTCCCCATCAAACCAAGTTCGCTGTCTTGGAGTTACACTTGACTCTGCTCTTTCCTTCATCCCCCACATCAAGTCTCTTTCCTCCTCCTGCCGATACCAACTGCGTAATATTTCCAGAATTCGGCCATTTCTTACCGCTGTCACCACAAAACAACTCATACACGCCCTGGTAATCTCCCGACTCGACTATTGCAATAATCTCTTATCTGGCCTCCCTCTGTCCCGCCTCTCCCCCCTACAATCCATCCTGAACGCCTCCGCCAGGCTAATTCACCTCACCCGCCGCTCTGTCTCTGCCGCTCCACTCTGTGAGTCCCTTCACTGGCTCCCCATCCACTGCAGAATTAAGTTCAAAATCCTTATCCTTACCTACGAAACCCTCACTAACTCAGCTCCCCACTACCTGTCCTCACTAATCACCAAATACACCCCAGCCCGCGCCCTAAGGTAAAACAGTGACCTGCGCCTAGCTTCTCCCCGCATCACCTCTTCCCATGATAGACCGCAGGATTTCTCACACGCAGTCCCCACTCTCTGGAACGCTCTCCCTCGTACTGTCAGACTTTCCCCTAACTTCTCTTCCTTCAAACGCTCCCTTAAAAAGTTCCTATTTAGGGAAGCCTATTACCCAACTCACTGACGCAACCATCAATCACTCTCACCTTACAGTCCTCTTCTCCTGTTTCCAACCCCAACCCTCCTAGATTGTGAGTTCCTATGGGAATAGGGCCCTCATCTCCTCCTGTACTGTTTGTCAAATGTTGTTCAATGTATTGTAACCCTGTCTATACTGTGCCTATTGTACAGCGCTGCGGAATATGCTGGCGCTTTATAAATAAAGAATAATAATAATAATTGACCCGCCGTATGCCTCCGAGGACCACAGGATAGGGATGGGCTGCCGGTTCAATTCGAGCATGAGTTCAAATCGAACATCGGCCGTTTGAGTGTTCGGCGAACGCCGACCATTATGGGATGTTCACGATCTGTTCGACCGCGGACATTCCATAATAAAAAATGCCTGCAAAATGAGTTCACAGTTCTCCTAATTGTACCAGCAGCTGCCGGTACATTTAGGAGACCTGTGGCTGCAGCCCCCATGCCTGTTCCTCTGGTCCGGTCCGTCTCGTCTGCTCCTCCGTCTGGCCACGGCTCCTCTGCCCCACGCCTCGTCTTCTTGCTGACTGAGCCCTGATTGGGCAAAGTCCTGTGCCTGACCCGGACTTTGCTCAATCAGGGCTCTAATTCAATATTGAGCTCTGATTGGGCAAAGTCCAGGTCAGGCGCAGGACTTTGCCCAATCAGGGCTCAGCATGAAGACGAGGCATGGGCAGAGGAGCCGCAGCTGGACGGAGGAGAAGACGGACTGGAGGACAGGAGGCCGGGACAGCAGCAGAACAGGTGAGGTATGGGGCCGGGGGGTTGCAGCCACACATGGCTTGGCTGACATCCAAGATGTCAGCAATCTCCGGAGAGGATCGCGATACAGTGCCGATTGGTGCCAAAGCACAACCCGGCACCTATAGGGTTAAAGAGAGTCATCGCTGGAAAAAGCAGTCTGTGCCCTTTCCAGTAGTGCCTCTTCTTCTTTTAGCCATTCGGGAGAGAGAGAGGAAAGGACGCCCCCTTTCAGACTCTCCTCCGGGGGCACCTGAAACTAACGTCATCGTGCCCAGTGATGATGCCAGTGCGATGGCTGGGACCCATAAGCTGTTGGCCTGACTTCAAGGAAGTCAGACCGAAGTGGGACCCTGGGCAGAGAGTTGAGTATAGAGAGGGAGGAGGTGTTAGAGGACCATGAGGTACGTGGTACGTCCTTGGTCCTTAACGGACTTTTTCCCAGGACGTACCATGTATGTCAGTGGTCCTTATGGGGTTAAACACCTTTTATAGAATAGCAGAATTCCATTTTTTCTGCAGTTTGGTGGTGTTTGGCATTCAGATCGGTGGCTCCACATTCAGCGCACTTCAGGAACGTTGCGGTAAATAGTGAATTCCTTGCAGGGTCGGTGAAAAGGAATCACCGAAGCACACTGAAGTGTGTCAAACGAAAAGGCACCAACATTTCACTGAAATTTCGGTGCTTTCTGAATAACCCTTTAAAAACGTAAGTGGAGCATCCAGGAATAATACATTCCACATTGAAATGAGAGTATGGGCCACCTCAGTATTATTATTCTTCTTCTTTATTTATATAGCGCCAGCATATTCCGCGGCGCTGTACAATGGGCACATCATAGACAGGGTTACAATACATTGAACAACATTTGACAGACTGGTGTCTCCCTGAGACCAATAAAATTTAACTTTTATTGAAGGAAATTAAATTTTTTTTATATGACAACCTTATGAACATAAATAGACAGTGCTCAAGAATAAAAACATGTTAAAAAACAAGTTAAAAAACAAAGCAACAATTTGTGGTATTTCATGCAGCAATTGGTAGAAATAAAGACTCCATTCAATTAGTGATCTTCAAGGATCACCTCAATTGATGGTGGCTGCCATTAGGTAGAGGAATGATAATTAAGCATAATACATATGCAACGAGAACCCACAATTGACAAAAACGGCAGGGGGTACCCTTTTGGACAGAGTATTCAGCTTAATTAGCCCAGATAGTATCGCAATGATTGACCAAAAAATTATTATATGAGAGCCCACTAAGGGTTAATAAGGTCAAAAAGTGCGGGATGAAAAGTTATTTAGCAGAGGGTCCCTGCCTGCGGCTGCACCCGACGCGCGTTTCGCCAGGAATGGCTTTTGATCCAGACGGACGCAAAATGTTTGCTCGTGTGCCGCCAGCCTAAACAGTCGCAAACTTTGGAAAGGACAGAAGGAGAGAGATCAGGGGTAGAGAGGTAGATCTGAGTATCATCAGCATAGAGGTGGTAATTGAAGCCAAAGCTATAAATTATTTTTCCCAGGGAGAAGGTGTAGATAGAGAAGAGCAGAGGACCTAGGACAGAGCCTTGGGGTACACCAACTGATAAAGGCATTGAAGAGGAGAAGTTACCAGCAAATGACACAGAGAAGGACCTGTTAGTCAGATAAGAGTGTATCCAGTATATAGTAGTGATCCATTCAAATTTACTTATTTTGAGCTATAGGCTTTTTATAAAACTCTTTACTTTCTTTGTGTACAGAACCCTTCTGGTTAATATACTTTTGAATAAAGGCCTATGGAGAAACAATACCATAATAATAATATATATATTTACCCCAGTAATTACCAAGTAGAAGGGTTCTTTGTAAGAAAGCAAATATATACAGGTCTATAATAACAGTTACATGCTTCATTTCTATTCTGCTCTTCAAACAATATGAAGAAAATAGATGCACTCCACACATGTATAGGTTGATTATAAATGTAGGATTGTCATGCTGTCGTGTTTATTCTAAATTCAAATTTATGCTTATGTCGCTTCTGTTTTTCCTTCATAAAAGGACTTCATGCACAATGTGATTAGTTCATTACACCACTCAGATGCCAAGGGAAACCTACTCACAAACCCTTTATACAAACATGATCCTTAAAGTGCAGCAGCTGTTCTGAATCGTTAATTACCATTTAAGCAAATGACCATTAGTGATCGTTAATAGATATTATCATGTAATGGGCAAGCATAGCAGTTTTATTTACTTGACGATATATCTAAACCTTATATAATCATTGGTACTAGAATTTGCCTTTTTAATATCCTTCCACTGTTCTATTTTTTAAAGAATATATAACAATGCTGGCTATAAAAATACAAAGAAAAAATGTAATATGATGGTAGTGTGCAAAAGTCCGGATAATCCCCCAAAACACTTAAAAATAGTTTTTACACCAAATGTGTACAAATCTTTTGGACAATAGTTTCAGAGTGCTAACCATTCGTATTGGTTTCGGTTTGTGTGTAATCAAGTGATAGCTTGTAACAGTAGAACTCTTTTGCCCTTTGCCATCATCTTTCAGGTGTTAAATTCACTGTGTTACTCTAAAATTCACTTTCTTGACAAATAAAGAAACTCTAGATAGCACAATCCTTTTTCATTCATCAGCACGTTCTTATCACTAGCAAACAAAGTAGAAATTGGTGTCAACAGAGCATTAAGTATCTTGACTTTTCTAGTGGATTGAGTTGACTCCTTCATCACCCCTGGCCATGGAATTGCTGTGTTGAGGGAGATGTCTTGAGAACAGAAAATTAGTCTGGTTGAGCATAAAGTGATCTGGAAAGAAATGTATTTGGTAAGTGAGTAATGGATATGTTATTGGATGTACATTGAGAAATAAACTGATTGATAGGGCTGTGTCTATGCAGGACAGAATGAAAAATAAGGGAAGGAAGTGTGGTGTAGGGATAGAGAAACAATAATCCAGGTACACTCGATCACGTTTTCAGTTCAACAAGGTTATCAAGCAAAAGTATTGTTATAGAAGAACATTAATCCATGCAATAATGAGTTAAACTCCATTCGTATTGGGTATTGTCATGGAGCTGATGTAACGCTCCATGCTTCAAACCCCAAGAGACTTTATGTTCATTTATATCGTGTGTTTTTAAATATATTTTACATCGTTTGGTTTTAGTTTAATTTAGTTTAGTGTAAAATGGCGTAGCTTTGGTTTTAAAAATACTTATATTCCTGTAGGTAAATGTGGTTTTGTGTATACAGTAAACAAGCTTTACTGCTGTGTAATTTATGCACCAGGGCTTTTCCCATTATCTAGCTGCATGTTTAATTCAAGGGATCTCTGATAGTGTGTGTTTAATCTGATGTGTTAGAACAATGGATATACAAATGTTGTGTGAGCTGAAAGGCTAGAGAATGTAAAGAATGTTTATTGTAAATAACTGACCTAATGTAATTAGTATGGGTATGCAAATTATGACTGTTGGACTTCAGCATAAATGGTGGTTGTTCATTAAAAAGTCAGAGAACTCTCAGAGCTCAGAGAGAGAGGATCCTGTTTTAAAGCATACAGCCGCGCCTGGTGTCTTTATTACAAACTACGCTACACTCCACACTCATCCTCAGAAGGCAGAGAGCGGCCTTCTGGAGATTCCTAACGGCTCCAGGGCAGAGGAACAGAAGCAGGCAGGTCAAGCTGCTCGAGGCGCTGAGGACAGCGCTCCCAGTAGCCGGGCTGACCGCAACGAAGGGGTGTCTGGAGAGCCAGGACAGACGGAAGGGAACGGTTCCTTCACAGGTATGTTTACTTTTCGTAGTTTTTAAATGTTTTACGTATACGTTTAGTACAAACTACTTTATTGTTCTATTTCAGGTCTTTAGCATTGCAAAGTTACGTTTTGAAAATATAGAAGAGAGAGCAAAATAGAAGTAACATAAGCAACCACTAAAAAAGCAATGCTTAAAAAGATAAGACAAGATAAAGGGCTATACGATGTAGCAATACAGTAAGTGGACACCTATCTAGTGTGACTGGAGCTCTATTACCTGACCTGTTCTATATGCTGTGAAAGAAGGAACTATCCATAAGGAAAGCTTACAATTCTAATGTCTCCACCTTGTGGCTGACCTTTTTAACCTCTTCACTTGGATATGTATATGCACTTCCAGGACCCAGCGGATTTATGGAAAACAATTTTCCTTTGCAGACAGTGTAACAATTAATGTACCCTTCATAAAATACATTTTAGAGACAGTAAGTCTATTTAGCAGGCAGGGGCTCCCTCTGATGCCCAGAAGCAATACTGCATGTACAAATACAGCTGAGGATCCTTGTTTCCTTGAAGGTTCAGCACCTTGGATGAAATATCCAAGGTTCTGAAAATTTGGGTGCACATTCTGGAGCCCATATGAAAACAAATTTATTTAAATTAAACAAAATTCCTTTGCATTGCTCCAAAATATGACAAAATCGAGTTTACTCAATATTGGGCTCCTGCCGGATTAAAATATAAAGTATTTTACGTCAAGCACGTACAAGATTAAAGCAAACTTATTTTTTGTAGAAGCCAATATTTTGACACTAAGAAAAGTACTTGGAGTAAAGCAAAACAGTAGACACTTGTCAGTCTGCTTATCTGCAAACAGAAATACACATTGAATTAGCTTCATATATATTTTAATAGGGTGCAATTGTGGCTATATTCTCCTTTTCTGAGTATAAGTGGCACACAGCCTTACTGGGCTAGCAGCCACAATCACCTAAGCTGGGACTTTTTGGCAAAAGAAAATACACATATATCTTGGCACAAATAAATTGCTCCTTAACTCATTAAAATAATGCAACTCAGCAGCAAACTAAATCCTCCTCACTTGGTTTTGTGTTAAACAGCTGCAGGGTTCGACAGTTGCAGCAGTAATTTATTTCTGTAAAATAGTTTTAACAGCACAAATAACCACATCCCTCAGATGATTAATGCAGACTTGGCTTTCATGTTCTCAGAATTAATTTGCCGTATGCAGTTAATATGTTCAATAACTAGTCTCAATGATATTTTTCAGACTTCAGTCTTAATTCACAGTTCACATAATAAATAGCAATTGTATGATGCATTTGATTCAGTGTAGTATTCCAAAAGGCAATCCTAAATGACAATTGCTCTCTGGAGGGTAATAGGTGTATTTTTTTTTCCTGTCTCTAAAAGAATTCATTTGAATCTAGGCTTTTTTCCATTGCTTGCCACATCTCCATGATAGATGGTCTATGTAGAAACAATGAGATGGTGAAACAAAATATTTGTTATTTATTATGTTCTGTATTTTTGTGTCATTCCCCATAAAAATACAGTGAGAAGTTATTCGAGTACAGATTGGCCATTTGAATAAAGACTCCGGTTTACAAGTGATTATTTATAAAGCATTGTATAGTATAAACATGCCAAGAAACACACAGAATTCAAGACATTCTTTAAAAAATTACTTTATGTTCAAGCTTTTGTTCGGTGTGAAGTTTCAGGATGTCAAAACATGAACTTTTGAAGACATTGAATCCAATGCATGGAGTACTAACTCGACTAACTGCACTGCTTATATTTTAAGCTAGGACGAATCAAATCGCTGAAAAAAATAAACCTATTTCAGTAAAGATAAAATGTATTTATTTCTGTTTGGACTTCTGTTGAATCAATCTGTCTGAAACCAGAAAAAGAAAATCCAATGTGCAAATGCTTTACGTATCCCCTTCACACCCAAAATCAAATATTTTGATTTTGCATTGTAATGCAATGAAAAGCACTCAGTATCATACCGAAAGACCATTTTCACACCTTTTTAAAATTGTTTGTCTCTCTAAGCATCTAAGAGAGACATAAAACCAGCTGCACATAGCAGTCCTAAACCTCACTGTAACAAAACATTCAATTAGATTTTTGCTGCATTACAGCTGCCAGGGAGAGGGCAGAAAACAGGGAGAGCTCTGGGATCGCTCACTGCTTTACAGGCAGGGACGGACTGACCCATCGGACACTCAGACATTGCTGTGAGTTTTATTGCTTGGGGTTTGGTTGCACTCACTTACAACTGCACGCTGTTCAAGGAGAGCCTCCTCTAGGCTCACAACCACGTGAGTTATACCAGTTATACGCTGTACATTATACAGGGTTCACCAGATTTGCACTTTGTCAAATTTTTTTAACAAACGCTTCGGAGATTTGTCCCAAAGAGGAAGCTAAGGACGGCCAGTAAAAAGTCCATCCGCCTTCAATATAGAGCCAGGGTGGCTGTATGTTTGAGAGTTTGTTACAACTTTTCTTTTAAGAAAAATATCCCCTGTAAAACAAAGTTACACTAAAAAGGCTCTGTAATATTGTGCTTTTTAGAGGAAAATGTGGTCAAATGCAGATTGAGAAAATACAGTATCTGAGGTTAAAAGGCATGAAAAACATGATCACTGGTGATTGAAAACATTTCCTATAAGGTAAATAATGCCTGCTTAAGCACTGCACTCCACCTACCCTATTTTAGCTATCTTTTTTATTAAAGATTATTACTGCTTGATGGTGTGCAGTATTTGGGTGCTAGCGATTGGTACCTATATTTATCATTGGGTGGCGCTGGTGTGCGAGTATACATTACTCCGCCCATATTAGCAGATATGTTCCAATTGGGGTTGAGCTGTTCGGTTCGATCTGTTCGGAGTTCGCATCGAACATCGGCCGTTCGCGAACTCCGAACATTTCCACGTGTTCGCCGCACGTTTGCCCACAATGCACCACAATGCACCGCAATACACAGCCCCCAGCACGTGTTTTTTGAGAGGAGATTGTTCTGTTAGTGTGTCTTCTCAGTTGCAGCAGCTATTGGGGGTCTCACTTCTGCAAGATATCTGGGAATTGTTGTAATCTGTGTGTTCTCACTGCCAGCAGCTATTGGGGGGGGGTCTCAATTCTACAAAATATCTGGGAATTGTTGTAATCTGTGTGTTCTCACTGCCAGCAGCTATTGGGGGGGTCTCACTTCTAGCAGATATCTGGGAATTGTAAAGTGTCTTGTCACATCCACCCATCAGGGGGTCTCACTTATTTATATGAGGTTCCTGGGAATTGTAATTTGTGTCTTGTCACTGCCACCCATCAGGGTGTCTCACAGACTGTAGCAGATATCTGGGAATTATAACCTGTGTCTTGTCACTGCCACCCATCAGGGGGTCTCACCGACGTATAGGTGGTTTATGGGAATTTTAATCTGTGTCTTGTCACTGGCTGCCAGCTATCAGGGTGTCTGAGTTATACCAGAGTTCTGGAAATCTTTAATCTAGATAACACAGTTGAATCAGAGTTCTGCATATCTCCAATTTTTTATAACAGAGTTGAATCAGAGTTCTGTATATCTTTAATCTATATATCACTCACCATGTCAGAAAGACCAAAAAGGACAGGCAGACGCTCCCAGACACAGATAAGAGGGCAAGCAGCTTCTGTGTGTCGGAAGGCTGTGCCTCTGGTCGTTGTGGATGTGGTGCATCCTCTGCAGGGGCACGCTTGTCCTTTCTAACTGGTACTGGCCATCTTAAGCAGCAGCAACATACAGAGGATTTGGTGGATTGGCTAACCAGGCTATCCTCATCCTCTGAGTCCTCTGCCAGCCAGGCTTGTAGTGGTTTACAGTACACCTCAGCTGCCAAAACATCTAATTCAGCCTCCATGTCCACAGCTACTCCTGCCGTAGCTTCACTATCACACACGGAGTCATCTGAATGGTTTGACTACAATGACAGTGACATGCTGCTTGAGGATGCACAGCAACTACAGTGCTCTGATTCAATCTCTGAGGTTGAGGAAGGGAGTATAATCAACCTAGAGGAAGGGGGTGCCAGTGACACACAAATAACTGGCACTCATGTTCCCCCAGCAGCTGCAGCATACTGCAAAGTTGGCTCCAGTGACAAGGAGATAGGGGGTGATGACCATGATGAGGTCACTGACTCCACCTTGGTGCCTCATCGAACAGAGGAGTCAAGTGAGGAGGAGGAGGAGGCACAACAAACACGAGGCACAACGTCCTCTATGACCAACCGTAGCCAGTCCAAGGCATCAGAAGTCACAGCCACTCAGGTGCAGAGCGCTGTTGTCTCAAAGCACATGTACAGGAAGTCTGCTGTCTGGGAGTTCTTTAAAAAATGTGCAGCAGACCGCACAGTTGCTATTTGTAATCTATGTCAGATGAGGATCAAGCGTGGGAAAGACATCCCACGCTTGGGTACCACGTGCTTGAGGCGACATATGACCACCTGCCACGCATCCCATTAGCACAACACTTTGCATAGGTCCCTCATCTGTCTCTACCCCCACTATATGTCCTGCCATGTCATTGCCTGCTACAACCTCCACTGACAGGGATGATGCTACAGTAATGGGTGTACCAGGTCCTTCCTCAGAATATGACAGTATCCCATCAGCTGAAGATTTACGCAGTCAGATTACGTTGCCCCAGCTGCTGCAGCGTAAGAAAAAATATAGTCCCAAACATCCCCAAGCACAGCGTCTAAATGCCAGTTTAGCAAAATTAGTCGCATTACAGCTGCTGCCTTTCTAGCTGGTGGACTCTGCTTCCTTCCGTGAATTTGCTGAATGTGCTGTACCACAGTGGCAGGTTCCAAAACGCCATTACTTTTCACGGAAGGCCATTCCAGCACTATACCAGCACAATGTTATGGAGTCATTGGGAAAGGCAGTCAGCAGCAAGGTGCACATGACTTTAGACACGTGGTCCAGCAAGCATGGACAGGGTCATTACATTTCCTTCATGGCACACTGGGTAACTCTGATTACAGCTGGGAGGGATCCAAGACGGGGCTCTGTGCTGGAGCTTGTTCATCCACCACACCTCCAGAACGCTGCATGTATGAGGTCTGTCTGCTCCACCACCTCTTCCTTCTCCTCCTCCTTCTCTGTCTCTGGTGAAGTGGCAGTTAAACCAACGCATGGCAGGGGCTACACAATGGCTCAAGCAAAAAAGATGCCATACTGTGCTTGAGCTGGTTTGTTTAGGGGACAGGAGCCACACCAGGCCAGAAATTCTGTCAGCTCTGCAGGGGCAGGTGCAGAGATGGTTAACACCATGCCAGCTTCAGCTGGGAATGGTCGTCTGATAATGGCAGCAACCTTCTCTCCGCCCTACGCATGGGTAAGTTGACGCATGTACCATACCTAGCACACGTCCTAAATCTGGTAGTACAGCGTTTCCTAACCAGGTACCCAGGGCTGGCAGAACTTCTCAGCCAGGCCAGAAAAGTCTGCAGCCACTTCAGACGGTCATTCCCAGCAAGTGTTCACCTGGCAGAAATTCAAAGAGAATTCCACCTTCCCACAAACCGTCTGATCTGTGACATGCCCACCAGGTGGAACTCAACATTGGCAATGCTGCAGCATCTACACAAGCAGCAGAGGGTCATCAATGAGTACCTGTGTGAGTATGGCACAAGGACGGGTTCAGGTCAACTTGTTTTTTTTCCCCCCACAGTGGCTGATGATCAAGGATGCATGCACTACTGTCACCATTTGAGGAGGCAATGAGGATGGTGAGCAGGGACAGTGCATGCATCAGTGACACAATTCCTTTAGTGTTCCTGCTGGAGCGCACTCTGCAGGGAATTATAGATGTGTCAATAGAGGCAGAGCAGCGGGAGGAAGAGGAGGCCTTCCCTAGCTCTCAAGGCCCCAGTCTTTACGCAGACAGCATTCCTGCGGGTCCTCAGATCAGACAGGAGGGGGATGAGGAGGAATATTTAAGTAGTGGGGGCATTGAAGATGGGGATTCCTCAAGAGAGGGTTTTGTGTCCCCAGAAATCCAAGGACTAGTACTGTAAGGATATAGGGTCACCCAGCACGCAGACAAGACCCAGAAAGGCAAGAAAGGACCCTAAACTGAGAAGCTGGTCCTTAAAATGGCCAGGTACTAATCTAGAATACACAGAAGTACAGATCAGGGACAGGAGATATATATCATAGTATAAACAAGCCAGAGGTCGGTACACGAGATAAACATATGCCAAGGGATAATACAGAAAACACAGTCAAAATACAAGCCAGAAGTCAAACCAGAAAATCAATAAGCATAAGCTATAGAAACGCGCTGAAGGCTAGAAATAACCACGTCAGGGCTCAGAGCACAGACTGGAACTGATATTTAAAGGCCTAGATCCCTGACCAGGTGTGGCATTCAAAGTGGCCTGATTCAAAGACTGGCGCCCTCTCTGTTGGGAAGGCCGTACTGCAGGAGCAGTAGCAGGCATGACAGTACCCCCCCTCCACGAGCGCCCTCCGGGCGCCGAGATCCCGGAGCAGTGGGATGAGAACGGTGAAAGGCACGGACCAGATGGGGGCATGTAGATCAGAAGTTGGAACCCATGAGCGTTCCTCCGGGCCATACCCTCTCCAGTGCACCAAATATTGAAGACCACCACGGGAATGACGGGAATCAACAATGGACTGGACCTCAAATTCTTCTTGTCCCTGGACCAGTACAGGACGTGGTCGAGGAATAACAGTGGTGAACCGATTGCACAGAAGGGGCTTCAACAAGGAGGTGTGAAAGGTATTCGGTATACGGAGGGTATGAGGTAGGTCCAGCGCATAACTGACTTCGTTGATACGTCTTAGGACCTTGAATGGACCAATGTACCACGGAGCAAATTTCATTGATGGCACACGTAACTTAATGTTACGGGTAGAAAACCAGACTCTCTGGCCTGGAACATAGGAAGGACCCATCCGCCTATGTCTATCTGCATAGGTCTTTTGTTGGACTGCAGCATGACAGAGGTTGGAACGTACCAAAGTCCACACTTTATGAAGAGACTGAACATAGGAGTCCAAGTCAGGAAGACCAGTGTCAGCACTAGGGGATGGCAAAAAAGTAGGCTGGAAACCATGGGCAACATAAAACGGGGAGTGACCAGACGAGGCATTAACATTACTGTTCAGAGCAAATTCAGCCCAAGGAAGCAAAGATACCCAATCATCCTGCCCTTGAGAAGAGAAGCTACGAATGCAGTTCTCACTAGACTGATTAGCACGTTCGGCAGCTCCATTGGACTGTGGGTGATAAGCAGAAGAAAATGATACTTTAATACCCAACTGTGAACAGAAATTTCTCCAAAATCTAGAAATGAACTGTGGACCCCGATCAGAGACAATTTCATGAGGCAAACCATGTAATCTGAATACCTCTTTGGCAAATATGTTGGCTAGACCTTTACATGTTGGCAATTTCTTGAGAGGAACCAGATGAACCATTTTAGTAAAGCAATCAACAATGGTCAAAATCACTGTATGCCCTTCAGAAGGTGGCAAATCTACTATGAAATCCATAGAAATGTGTGACCATGGTTTGTCAGGGATGGCTAGTGGTTGCAATAGCCCTGCAGGACATTGAGTAGAGGCTTTGGATTGTGCACATACCACACATGCCTGTATATATTCTCTCACATCCTTGGCAATGTCTGGCCACCAGTACATCGGTGTAAGGGCTGACAATGTCCTTTTTATACCAGGATGACCGGCTGGCCTGGAGGCATGATAACATGAGAGTAGTTCCTTTCTTTCTGCGTCAGGAACAAACAACTTGTCAGAAGGAGTCTCAGGAGGAGCTGTACTTTGCATAGCTTGGATACGAGTAAGGAGTGTAGAAGTAAGGGTGAGATGAGTAGCTGCCACTGCTCTCTCCAGAGGAACAATCGACTCAACTGGTCTATCTTGCTGTTCTGTGACCTCAAACTGCCTGGAAAGCGCGTCTGCCTTCGCATTTCTGTTACCGGGCCTATAGGTGATTATGTAATTGAAATGAGTCAAAAACATCGACCACCGGGCTTGACGGGATGACAGTCTTTTGGCATCGGCAATAAAGGTCAGGTTTTTATGGTCAGTCAGAATCATGGTGGGAGTAGGAGCTCCTTCAAGTAGGTGTCTCCACTCCTTCAAAGCAGAAATGATAGCCAGGAGTTCTCGGTTACCGATAACATAGTTCCTTTCAGCACTAGATAATTTCTTGGAAAAGAAGCCACAAGGCTTGAGTGGTTGGTCAGGGGATTCTCTTTGGGAAAGAACAGCTCCTACTCCTGTCTCAGAGGCATCAACCTCTAGGATGAAAGGCTTCCTTGGATCAGGGTGGACAAGTATAGGGGCCGTAGAAAAAGCCTCTTTAAGAGTCTCAAAGGCTTTAACGGCTTCAGGGGACCAAATACGGGTATTAGCTCCCTTCTTGGTCATATTGGTAATGGGTACCAGTATTGTGGAGAAATTGAGTATGAACCTGCGGTAGTAGTTGGCGAACCCTATGAATCTCTGAATAGCTTTTAGCCCTATAGGACATTGCCAGTCAGTAACAGCAGTAAGTTTAGCCGGGTCCATGGAAAATCCTTCTTTGGAAATGACATAACCTAGAAATGCTAACTTAGGTTGGTCAAAGAGACACTTCTCCAATTTGCAGTAAAGGCCATTGTTCAACAACGTCTGAAGAACCTTTTTAACCTGCAAGTGGTGAGTAGCGAGATCAGGTGAGTAAATAAGTATATCATCCAAATACACGATGACACAGTCGTGTATGAAATCACGCAAAACATAATTTATAAAATCCTGGAACACAGCTGGAGCGTTACATAGCCCAAAGGGCATTACAAGGTACTCGTAGTGACCAGATCTGGTATTGAAAGCGGTTTTCCATTCATCACCATCCTTAATGCGCACTAAATTCTACGCGCTTCTTAAATCAAGCTTAGAAAAAATCTGGGAACCTTTTAACCTGTCAAAGAGTTCAGCAATCAATGGAATGGGATAGGCATTTTTCACAGTTTTTTTATTTAAACCCCTATAATCTATGCAAGGTCTTAAGTCCCCCTCTTTCTTAGAGACAAAAAAGAACCCAGCACCAGCAGGAGATGTGGATTTACTTATGAAGCCCTTAGCAAGGGAATCCTTTATGTACTCCTCTAATATGAGGTTCTCATGTTGAGACAGAGGATACACTCGTCCCTTGGGAGGAAAAGTGCCAGGAAGGAGAGTAATAGCACAATCATAGGGTCTATGCTCAGGTAAAGTCTCAGCCCCTCCTTTGTTGAAAACCTCCCTGACCTCCTCATACTGTATAGGAACCAATACAGATAAAGGAGCAGCAGTGGGTACATTTATAGTGTGCACAGACTTGACAGGAATCATGCATGAATCAAAACAAGACTTGCTCCATGACAGAACAGTGTTTCTTCTCCAGTCTATGACTGGATTGTGTTTTTGTAACCAAGGATACCCCCAAAACAACAGGACATGAAGGAGATGATAGGAGTTGGCATACCACAGTCTCTTTATGGAGAACTCCTACAGACATGGAAATAGGACTGGTCTCCTTAGAAATATATGGGTTGGAAAGGGGTCTGCCATCTATAGCACGAATAGCTATAGGTGGGTTTTTTCCACAGAGGGAATCCCTTTCTCCAATGCAAAAGTAGTGTCCATAAAATTTTCCTCTGCCCCTGAATCAAGAAGTGCATCTACCTGAATAATGGAGGAACCCACCTCAATCCCAATAGTAAAGTAACAACGCTTTCTATAAACAGAAGGAGATAATGTCATGACCTCTGATACCAATCCCCTCTCCTCTGACGGTTTAATCTCTCCAGACTGCATTGGCTGAGGTACAGAGTTGTCAGATGCAGCAGGGTTAAACTCTGGAGACACACACGGCATTAACCTATTAGGTTGCGCTTTTGTTTTACACATGTTCCTGATTTGGTCCTCCATCTCCATACAGAATGGAATTAGATCATTCAGATTCCCAGGAAGATCTCTTGCTGTAAAGCAAGGGTTAACGAGTCAGATAAACCCTTCAGAAAACAGGACACCAGAGTTTCATTATCCCAATTAACCTTGGCAGCAAGTGTCTGAAAATCAACAGGGTATTCCAACACAGTTCTGTCTCCCTGACTTAACCTCATTAACCGTTTCATAGCAGGATTTGTTCCTCTGGAAGGGTTAAACACACTTTTTAAGGTGGAAACAAATTCCTCGTAGTTATTTATTATGTGATCATTAGACTCCCAAAATGCAGTAGCCCAGTCTAAGGCCTTGTCTCTGAGATGGTTAAAAAGAAAACACACTTTAGCTCTGTCAGTTATACACATAAGAGGATTTAACTCAAAACATAAATCAGTTTGCTTCAGAAATCCTATGCATGCAGCAGCCTCACCACTGAAAGTAACAGAGGGCAACATTTGCACTGGAACAGCGGATTTAACCATCGAAGTGTCAGAATGGGTTATAGGAGCAGGTGAAGGAGACTGCACGCAATCTGTATTCTCCAAGAGCGTTTCCAGCAACCCTGCAAAATGATACATCTTGGCATCAGCCTCCCTTATATGGGTACAGCAAGCAGTAAACTGCTGAGCAATGTCTGCAGGGTCCATGGCCCTGATGTAATGTAAGGATATAGGGTGACCCAGCACGCAGACAAAAACCCAGAAAGGCAAGAAAGGACCCTAAACTGAGAAGCTGGTCCTTAAAATGGCCAGGTACTAATCTAGAATACACAGAAGTACAGATCAGGGACAGGAAATATATCATAGTAAACACAAGCCAGAGGTCGGTACACGAGATAAACATATGCCAAGGGATAATACAGAAAACACAGTCAAAATACAAGCCAGAAGTCAAACCAGAAAATCAATAAGCATAAGCTATAGAAACGCGCTGAAGGCTAGAAATAACCACGTCAGGGCTCAGAGCACAGACTGGAACTGATATTTAAAGGCCTAGATCCCTGACCAGGTGTGGCATACAAAGTGGCCTGATTCAAAGACTGGCGCCCTCTCTGTTGGGAAGGCCGTACTGCAGGAGCAGTAGCAGGCATGACAAGTACGTGGCTGGGAGGAGGAAGTGCACAATGGGGTCATCCTCATTGACCAGGAAGACTTGGAAGCTAATGCCACCTTCAACCTACGCTGCATGGGCTCCCTTATCCTGTAAAGCCTGGTAAAGGACCCCAGGATTCGTGCTATCAAGGAGAGGGATCATTACTGGTTGGCCAGCCTTCTTGATCCACGATACAAGGGAAAAGTTGCAGAGCTCATCCTGCCCACACAGAGGGAGCACAGGATGAAACAACTTGAGGACGCTCTAAAGCGACACTTCTGTAACACCTTTCCAGGCACTGGTAGGTTACCAAGTGATGACACAGGTGCTTCTGAGGCTGCGGATGATCAGAGGAAGAGTGGTGAAGGCTGGGGCCGCTTGACTGATGCCTTTTTAAATATTTTTTAGTCCACGATGCCCAGGGACATCAAATGTAAGCACCCATTGCCAGCGTCTTCACCGTATGGTGCAGGACTACCTAGGGGCAAGGGCAGACCTGGATACCTCTACAGCAGATGATCCACTGGCTTACTGGGTGTTGAGATTGGATCACTGGCCAGAACTTAGCCAATATGCTATGCAGCTACTAGGTTGCCCTTCATCCAGCATGCTTTCTGAAAGGACGTTCAGTGCTGTTGGAGGTTTTGTCACAGACAAAAGAGTGCGTCTGTCCACCGACTCTCTAGACCGGCTGACATTTATAAAAATGAATCAGTCCTGGATCAGCAGCTATCAATCCCCTGATGCTGACGTAACTGAATAGATCGGGGATCTCTTCTGCATTACCAAAACCTCCACCGCTGCACTCTTCCACAATACCTCAGAGGGGTTACGTTGTGAAGGCACTAGCTGGCACCAAAGGCCTAATATTTGTGTGCACTTCCACTGACGCCTATACCAGATTCATATCATTTTAATATTGGACCATAGGGTCCAACTCTGCCCTCTTCACAATACCACAGAGGGGTTACGGTGTGACGACACTGTTGCCGACACTAAAGGCCCAATTTTAAAGCACCTATTGTTACTTTCATCCAAAGCCTGCATAAGTTTCACTATAATTTAGCCAAAAAATCACTAAACTTGTTCTGTGTGTCCTAAAATGTCTCCTCTTTTCATACAGGCTGCCGCCCCAAACAGTTGTTTATGAATAGATTAAAGGAAAACCATTTACCGTCATTTGAAATGTCATATTTTTTTGTTTTTAAATGTTTCTATACATCCTACAAATCCGCCACTTCACGGGCAGGTTATGGGGACCTCCTAGGCACGATATTTGAAGGAATTTTCCGTTTTAATTTTTAACCCTTATTTCATGGAAAACTCACTGTTCCTTTTAAAAAAGTTTTTTTTAAAAACTTTTTGTCCTTGTTTCCTGTCCCCCAGGGCAGTACCCGGACCCCCATACACCTTTTATGGCAAATATCTTGCATATATGCCCTTTTGGAGGGCACTCTAAAAATCGAACTTTCGCGTCCCATTGACTTGACTTGCATTGAGTTCAGTTTGTGTGCCAGTTCGAACTCGAACTTTTGAAATTGTTCGAGTTCGAATGCGAACCGAACACGGGGGTGTTCGGCTCATCACTAGTTCCAATCTAATCACTTTGCTCTGCCAGCGACCTGTTACCATAATCTCCTTGAACGTGCACTCCTTACACTCTCCTTCTGCATTTTCCAGAGCTGCCTTTTATTTATGCAACTCCTTCCCTCACAACATTTGACTCTCCCTTTGTCTCTAGTCTCTCAAGGTGTCTCTAAAAACATATTGATTTAGACAAAAGCATCAGCTAACACCATAATCCTTAAATGTACCTTCCTGATCTACTTTATTCACAGTTACTCTTCAGTTAGACAGTTTTACTAATAGGAAAATACTTATACAAAGAATATATTTAATCATATCTGAGTAAGAAAAAAATTCCACCTCTGACACTCCTGCAGTACAAATTCTCTAGAGTTTTTTCCATTATTATTGTGTTGCTTTTTAGATTTTCCTAAACTCTGTATTAACCCCTTCACTACCAAGTGATTTTCCAAAAAACATTGTCAGAAACCAGTGGTTTTTTAAAAAATCTATTTTAATAAATTGTACAGTAATAGCTATCTATTACTGTAAATAACCTATTTGGCCAGTAGATGGCACCATCCACTGCCAAATTGAGTTACAGAGGTTTTAACAGCAGATCTATTTTCTTCTATTTGTCCTGCATTGGCTGCTGACAGCTTCTGAAAGCCCGATATTTCAGAGCCTTCCGCTGCCGATTTTAAAGTTTTAGCTCTTTGGACATTATACCCACAGGGCTAAAACTTTGGGAGCACTTTCTGCAGCCCAAAAGCTAACTAAATTCGTTTACAGCAAACAAATTTAATTTTCTTTTAGGCTGCAGGTTAGCATATCGAGATTTCTTGATATCGGGGCACCAGAGGGTGCCTTTGAAACCAAGATATCTCAATATTGATAGAGAAGGGGTTAAGCAAGTTAAAATATTTAACCACTTCGCTGCGGAGGACGCGCTCAGCTCATCCTGCCGCAGGAAGGGTTGGCTGCGGAGGACGTGCTGAGCGCGTCCTCCCGAAGCAGCCTGCGATCGGCCGGATTCCGGCCGATCGCTGTGCCCCCCGGTGCGGGCTGACATCTTGGATGTCAGCCCGTCAATCCGGGACCACCGTGGGCACAATAGATGTCATCGCGGTGGCGCGAGGACATCTATTTCAGGCGCCCCCCGCATGTGCGGAGGAGGTGCCTGAAAGGGAGGGGGGAGGTCCTTCGGCCCTCTCTCCCTCCCGATCGCGGGGGTCCTGAGCTTAATGCCAGGCACCGTTTGGAAGGGCACAGCCTGCCCTTCCAAACGGTGGCTGTCATTAACCCCTGGGGAGCCGGATCACGAATCGGCGCTGAAAAGCGCCGGTTCGTGATCCTTTCCCGGAGCTGGCCGACATCTTGGATGTCGGCCAAGCCTCTGGGAACTCCCCCTGAGGACTGGCGTCATCGTGCATAGCACGATGACGCCAGTCCTGGAGTTAACCCCTAGCTGCCACCAATGGTGGAGATAGGGGGTTCCAATGAACCCCCTATCTCCCGATCCGTGGCAGCTAGGGGTTAAAGTTTGGTACTGTTGAATCGGCCAGAGTATGGCTGTTCCAACAATACCAAACACGTCTGTGAAAAAGTTTTTTTTTAAAAATAAAAATTAAAAATAATAAAAAAATATTTAAAAGAAAAATTATAAAAAAAAAATAAACATGTTTTTTTTCTTTTTTTTGGTTTGGTTTGGTTTGAAAAAAGATTTTTAAAAAAATAAAAATTAAAAATAAAAATATATTTTAAAAAAAAAAATAAAAAAAAAAATAAACATTTTTTTTTCTTTTTTTTGGTTCGTTAATGCAGCAATATTGTTCCCATTTCAATTATAATGTGAACAATGATGCTGCACTAACGATTTTTGTATGCGGTGCGTTTGTTAAAAATCGTGTAATTTTCCCCCCAAAAAAATGTAACGAGACCCCACTTCTAATTTTTTTAACAAGCGCACCCCATAAAAAATATAACCGCAATTGCTCGCATGTTAAAATGTGAAGAAAAAACACTTTACATGTTGTAAATTATTGAAAATTCATATTTTATTGCATTTTGTGTTATAATATACAGACGGGTCATGACGTATACATATAATAATGACATATTATGAATCTGCCGAGTCTGACGGAAAGAACGATATATAATATGTCTGGGTCATATACTAAAATAAGCCTTCAAAACACGTTTAAACATGATGAGCAAAACCGGTAAAAATGACCTCAGCACACAGGCGGGAAATGCCTCAGCAGCGAAAGGGTTAATACAGCCTTAACTGCAACATGAGAGTAATAGGGGAGTGGGCAAGCCAATACAAGATCAAATAATGTCTCCTAATTTATATCAGTGCATTGTCTGACTACTTAACCTTTTAAGGACCAATGACGGAACTGTTCTGTCATCAATGCATTGACTTTAAAGACCCTTGGTCCTTAAGGGGTTAAATATTAAGCTTATAATGTGCTAGAGAATCATAAAATATGTGCTGTCTGAGATATAAATTCTATATTTCAAATAAATAAATAAATAAAAACAAACTATTTTTTTAGTTATTTTTCATTGCTTGAAATTAATTTAATTAACAGTGGTTGTGTTGATCTGATAGTGAGTGTCCGAATATCACTTTCCCCTAGTTGATTATGGGAAAACATTTATGAGAATTTATGATATATCATAGCTAACCCCAGCTCCACTGTAACATTTAAGTGATTAGAGGAGTAAGCAGGTGGCATTAAATAAATACATCGTTTTGTTTGGTTCCACCACATTTTCTACATCTTTGCAAAATTGAAGAATTTCATCAATTTGAATATCAATGCTCACCTGCAGTTGTGCTTTCTACCGATGCATAGCAATTTTCACGGAGACAGAAACAGTAACACACATTTTAATCCATTTCCAACTTCTTCATTCCTCTTTTTAATAGTGTGTCTAAGCCATATGAATACTGAGCATGTTTCATTTTATTCTTTCAAATACTGTCAAGACTGTTCTGCAATTATATTACAGGTGGCCCTTTACTCAATAACCATTTGCTACACTGAAGATCATATTCTGAACTGATTTCTTCCTGTACGAATATGTCACAAGCAAATATGAATTCATCATCTGATGAATTGCCTGTCATCTTTGTTTTCATTTAATTAGTATTAGTGCTGAGATTTTAGCATTTTAAACGTCTGTGATCTGCACATTATAAGATTCATTTATTTTCATTTTATTTTTACACAATATTTTGTTACAATGATGGTAGGTGGTTCAAAGTTATCATCACATTTTTTGTTTTAAAAACATTTAGCTTTGTTGCGTACTTATTTAACTTCAATCACTCTCTTTCTGGTACCATTTATGATTACACTCTGTAATCTATGCTCGTGATTGTTGTCACAAGGATTTCTTCAATTTCATTCAAACTGCTGAAATTCACATAATTTTCTGCACCTTTGAAACCATTTTTCAAGCCAGATGATCACATTCCACAGCCATGTGACATTTAATCATTTCCTTAGGTAGACTACAATTGACTTTAGAAAAAAAAAATTATTTAAAAAAAAGGTCTTGCTTCAGAATATTTTTTTGACGTTCCCCAGGCTCTGCTGTGATCTGTCTCACCTTTTTGCCTATTAAGATAATCTGAAGCATTAGATGTTTGGATAAATCTTAAAAATAAACTCTTTAATCTGAATCATGAATAAAGCAATACTATACGAACAAGGAATCTGTAGCAGTTCAAAGGACAATTCTATTCAAATGGGCGTCAAACATAAGTCATCAGGGTCTTTCAACATTTTGTCTTTTAGCAAATTATAAGAATATTAACCCCTTCACTAACAATGCTTTTGTTGGAAAAATATTAGCTTCTGAAACATGTTAGGGGACTTGCTGTTCTATATATATTGTGACGGGGTGCATGGGTTGGGTAACAGGGTGTCTGGGAGAGTAATTGAGGGAAGGTATTTTGGACCCAGAATCCTGCATGGCCTCCATCCTCTCACATATTTGTTGCCAATTAACCAATTAAGCCACAGGTAAAGTCCAAGGCTGCTGACTGCTAGATAGAAGTGTGTTTATTCAGACTGCTCAGAGCAGGGTGTGGAGCAGTAACACTTCTAAAGAGATGCTGTGTTTTTTTTCCCTTTTGTTTATTAGATTATGGTTTCGAGATAGGAGCACTGGTGTATTTTGGCCTAGGTCAACAAGGCCTAGGCCTAGGGCGGCACTTTCCAGGGGGCGGCGGCCCGCCGGGTGGCCCCACCCCTTTTACTTTTGCAAACTATTTTACCAGGAAGGAAACATTGAGATGTCACTAATTTTCAAGTATGTTCTGGGTAGGCAAGGCCTAGGCTTTCACTTTCCAGGGGGCAACAAAAAACCTCACCACTAATTGGGTTACTCACAGAGCACCGAAATGACGCCAACATTTTGGTGTTCTGTAGTTCCCTGCACTTCGGGGAATAAAATTTCCCCACCCTGCAGTGAATTCACCATTCACCGCAGGGTCCCCAAAGTGCATGGAGTCGGCCGCTGTATGCTGCCACCGCAAACCCATGGCCTGCTGTTTTCAAAAGAACTACTAAATGAAAATGTCTGGAATTTACATATAAGATCCTATGATTGATAATAAAAAGTTCTGTTACAGAAAAAGAAGAACCGCTATTAAAAAAAGGGGGGGGGTTTTGCCAAAAAAATTCTGAAAAATCACTAAAAAGGTACTAAATAAAAATAATCAATAAATAAATAAAGACTTTTTACTGCAGATTAAAATAATAAATGGTTTATTAGATATTGCATAAAAAACGGGAATATTTTTAACATTGAAACCTATGGGGTTCGCCTGAATAAACCTGCTGATTGAAACCACCGAACATCAGGGCATTTCACTGACATTTCTCTGCTGTTTGGTGTTCTCTGAATAGATTAACCATTACTTCTCTATGGGGATTTGCACTGCCTTCAAACAGCACCGTACTTGCTGGCAGTTCGCCAAACTTGTGTGTGAGCATATCACCAGAGCAGTGGTGTACTTAGAGGAGTGGTGGAGGGCGGGCCGCCCCAGGTACCAGTGATTATTGGGGTGTCATTAGGGGGTACTAGGAGGTGCCACTGTCACTGTGTGTCAGCTTTGAGCTGAGTTCTCAAACAATGAGCAGCGGAGCATGGCATTTGCATACGGAATAAAATCGAATAGAATAGAAATCCCCCTCTCTTCACTCCATAGCTCCTCCCCTGCCATGCAGCAGCTCTAGGAGAGGGGAGGGGGATGTGATTTGTGTCCAGAGAGAGAAGATGACAGTAAACGGCAGGTAAAGAGGGGGTATCAGCAGAATATGAAGCCCTGTCTGCTTACTGCTGTTTAAAGTGGACCTTTCCTTAACCAGCACTGCAGTGATAGAAATTTGTCATTGAGCCGCCTGGCTCCTGGTGAGGCTGCGTGCGTGCAGGTCACACTCGGTCTGGCCAGTCAGGTGGTACTGAGTCTCAGTACCACCTGACTGGCTGAACCACGTGACACGCATGCATGCAGCTGCCCGCCCTTTCGTTAACATGGACTGTCACTCTATTCTGGACTGAACACCCACCGAGAAGGGAATCAAAGCCACGGTTCACCCTCTGGCAGTGGCACCCCACTGCTGACAAGATGGCTCCACGCAAAGGCACAGCCGTGATCCTAACGTGGCCTGGAGGGACCTCCTGCTGAGTCTGTACACAGTCCCTGCTGACTCTGCACACAGAACTACCATGGACGGAGGCCGGTAAATGTAGAATAAATAATTGCTGTGTGCTCATATACACTCGGTTTGCTGGGAGTTTTATTGCAGTGGATTCTGATGCACTCATTCACACCACACATTGCATTGCTGGGAGTTTTATTGCTGTGGATTCTGATACCCTGACACACACCACATATTGCATTGCTGGGAGTTTTATTGCAGTGGATTCTGATGCACTCATACACACCGCACATTGCATTACTGGGAGTTTTATTGCTGTTCATTCTGATACGCTGACCCGCACATTGCATTACTGGGAGTTTTATTGCTGGGGATTCTGATACGCTGACACACACCAAACATTGCATTGCTGGGAGTTTTATTGCTGTGGATTCTGTGATACACACTGCATAGTACTGTGAGTTTTATTGCCCTGGAGCTCTGGGATACACTCATACACACTGCACATTACTGTGAGTTTTATTGCTGTGCAGTTCTGTGATATGCTCATACACAGTGCACAATTCTGTGGGTTTTATTGCTGTGCAGCTCTGTGATACGCTCCTATACAGTGCACGTTTCTGTGGATTTTATTGTTCAACCAATTAGAGCGGCTGTGATCCAGTATACTTGACATGCGTGGCTGTTCTTTGTAAAAATGCTTGAATTTAAACATTTCATAATTTTATTTATCTCAATAGATACATTTGAAATGGTATACAAAATATACAAGTAGGCACTTGGTATCCACTTTTAATATAAAGAGAGGAAAAGGCGGAGCTCTAAGAGGAAAAGGTGGAGCTTAAAGAGGAAGGGTGGGGATTAACCAGGAAGAGGTGTGCCCTTGACAGGAGGGGGTGCCTCAAATTTAAATTAGGGGGTGCACGAGTTTAGTCAGGCCTAGGGACAGCACAAAACCTAAATACACCACTGGATAGAAGTGCTGGATGTTTAGTAAGAACTCTCATTTGAGTTAGGTTTTCTTTTGTAGTTTTTTTTTTTAATCCCCTGCAATAGTGATTCCAAAGCCAAGTGTGTTGTTTGCTTCTATATGCTGGAATAAAAGACCACCCATTTGCACAAGTTTCAAGTCTGCAGCTGTTTCTTCCCTAGAGGACCGTGTTGTTTGGCTGGAACCAAGGATCCCCAGTAGTCGCTGTACTACAATATACAGTGTGTATATATATCTATATATATATTTGATAATAATGTACCTTTTTTATTGGACTAACATTACATTTAAAAGACAAGCTTTCTAGAGTATACCTCTCTTCAGGTCTGGAAGCTATACTGAGTAAAATCATAGAATTGAACAATTATCTCGTTGAACGTTAGTCCAATAAAAAAAAGGTATCACTACGTACTGCTATATTCTGGTGATATATAAATATATAATACACCTATATATTTATTTATATATATATATATATATATATATAATCTACAAGGGTTGTGGTGGAGGACAAAAAGTGAGATAAAAAGCCTCCAACTATAATAAGTGTGTTTATTATTATAGAATCCACTTGCACATCACAGAAATTCGATGAATTGCATCCCAGAGCTCCTGTGCAACATTGCCCATATGCAGCAAGAAATTCTGGCTAGGATATGCAAATGACATCTGTCTCACTTTTATGCATCCTGGGTCTGTTATTACACAGAACCCTAAAATCAATGCCATGCCACACTGTGGTTTTCTAGCAGAGATAAAGTTTATGCAACTGGTCAAAGCCACTCCTATATATCCTACTTAAGGGGGTCTGTTTAAAATTATCTAAGCCAACTTTAAATAGTGCTGCTCAGATGTTATAGTTGAGACACATTTATCAGCATAGGTTCATGCACCCACTTAAAAAAACAGTAGGCCAATTATTTAGCAAAGCTGGACAATACCTCATGTAAGGACTACTCAACCTGACGATGAATTCAATTTGCACCTGAGTAGCAATACTCGGTGCTAACTCAAGTGATAGTGAATAGATTGTGTATTGCTGATAAATCTGTTCTGCAATGAATTTGTTCATGATTGGATCATAACTACACCCATTAATCAATGCGTATAATATTTAAGGAATGCAGTAGATTAAATTTAAACCAATTTTTATCCTTAAATGTTAACATTTAAAAGAAAAAGTAAAAACAATGTATTAATCAATGTCAACCTTAGTCATTTCCTTACAGCACTGAATCATTCATCATTAAGACACTGAGCTACTTACTGCAATATCAAAATAGGTTTTGATATATGCCAGGCCAATCTACATCAGTCACTGACGTGATCATTTAAAAAGGAATTTGCTTTACACTAGATTTACTTTTAAGATCATTTGGCCAATTTAGGAATCCTTTAACTCTGGTTAATTCAAAATCCTCAGTTGCATTTTTAATTCAGGAAATTTGCACCATCAATATTTAGAATTTTAGCATACAAACTGGCATATTTCATGTAAAATTTCTCAACTGAATTTCACTTGCATGCGTAATCAAAATATGAAATTTGTTATAGATGTCTCTGAATTTGTTTAACTATTATTTACCTTAGTTATTTATGCATACAGTTCAGTGTACTGCCATTAAAAATCAACTTAAGGTTCTAAAATCATCTTAGAATTCCTACAAATTTCACCAAACACCACAAATTATTTTGGTTTTCTAAAATTGCATGCCATGCCATATTAAGCTAGGGAAATAACTAGAATAATATACGAAGTGCTAAAAAGTAGAACTTGTTTATTAGAAAATGTTTTAGAAATTCACTTGTCTGATGTCAAATAAAACCAAATAGCACATAATATAGTGAGAACAAAGGTTTTTATAGCTAAATGACAACTCTTGATATCCCGAACATAAATTTTCTGAAAGGGATCGTTCTGAATGCCTTCATGAAAGTATACACTTTTTAAGTATTTATTGAGGCAATGAATGATGAAAAAAACATTCTATTACAGTTTTTACCAAACCTGATATCAGACAACAATGGTAGGTGACATTTGACAGATATGTGAAGCACAGCACAGGTGATATGATTTGCTGCTCAGTGATTGCAGTATTCATTCTGCATTTTCCCAAGGTACTCCATTAAATCTGACCTGTTACTGGGTCCTGAGGACCCGAGTTGGGAAACAGTATTCTAGGCCCTTTTCTCATCCAGGCCCAAATATTATCATGCAAAGCTCAATGTCTCTATTCCGTGAACTTGAAATACAAGCCACTATGTACGAAAATATTCATAAGACATAAAGGCTGAGCACTTCTTTATTACTGGTTCAAATATGAGCCATCTGCTATTCTAGCAA
Source organism: Leptobrachium leishanense (assembly GCA_009667805.1). NCBI lineage: Eukaryota > Metazoa > Chordata > Amphibia > Anura > Megophryidae > Leptobrachium > Leptobrachium leishanense. The sequence continues at coordinate 208,051,988 of CM019065.1, read as the reverse complement.
ATCAGTTTGTGATTTTTGAAGCTGCCACTGTCATATTTTCTCCTGGAATCCTTAGCACTCCATGTAGACGGGGCTGGTGCTAGACTATTTTGCACCCTAGACAAGACCAGCTACTTGACCCCACCCAGAAAAAATTGTTAACTGTTGAAACTCGTGGGGGTGGCGACACACACACTGTGCATGTGGACACACACACTATGCACGGGAACACACACACTATGCACAGGGACGCACACACACTGTGGGGGGTGACACACACACTGGGCACGGGGGCTGCACATGGTCATTCGATGCTCATCTTACTCCTCTGCTGGCCAGGGTCAGGATTGGTCTGTGCCTCTTTCTTCGGCCTCTTTCTTTCCTCTGCCTCTCTCTTTCCTCTGTCTCTCTCTTTCCTCTGCCTCTCTTTCTTGACAAGAGCCACACAATGATGAATGGGTACAATAATGGAACCTGAGTAAGGGCCAGCTGCGCCCCTAGGTGACAGTGTGCCCTAGGCGGTTGCCTAGCTTGCCTAGTGGGAGCACCTGCCCTGCATATAGACTCACCCAAGACCCAGAAGAGATTGCATATATGTGATCTTATAGCATCACATAATGTGTGAAGACATTTGTTTGTGTACTTAGTTTTGTGATGAGAAGAGATGTTGAATCATGCCCTCCTCTTCACCAGAGATCTGTATGTTTTTTTTTCTGCTTTCTTTTCAGTGGTGTTAAGTGATTTTGCAGAGCTTTTGAAACAAGGATTTTTTTCTATTACTAACTGCAGGGGAGAATAATGAGCAACCATGTTGCATGTTATTCTCCAGCTGTCCTTACTACAGCAATTCCTGTACAATATAAAGATAGCTTAAATGTACAGTAAGCTGCTGCTGAGGAAACTGAGCCATAACAGAAGTTGCAGAGTTACTGGAATAAGATGTGAACCCTTAATATTATTATAATAATGGCCAACATATTAATGTAAACTACTCCAGTGTAACATTACCTAAGCTTTTAGGACAAACTTTAGGCAATGTTACACTATATTGCCAAAAGTATTCGCTCTCCCATACATTTGTGAGTCAAGGCAGGTAAGCAAATACTTTTGGCAATATAGTGTATCTAGATTATCAGGCCCTGGTCCCTAAGGCCTCAATTGGTGTGCCCGTTTCCACCTGCTTCCTTTTTGGACTACACCCAATATGAGTACTGAAGGACACAGATTCACAAGCACACAAAGGTGGTTGAGTATGTGTAACCAAAAATTTAATGAGAGAATCAGATTTTTATCAATCTATATCATCATCTACGAAGACGTTTTACAAAATTCAGGAAAGGCATCATATCATTATCCAAAGCATTTCCATGATCTCTTATCAAACGCCGTGCAGCATTTTGATTCCTTGCAGTTATTGGCGATATAGCTGTTAAAGTAAACAACTTACCGCGCATGTTAGGGGTAGCAGTCTGATTTTTGGTTAATTATAGCCAACAAAGGGTAGTAGTACAAAGCTGGTGCTAACTTAACCAGAGCTCTTGTAAACTTACCAGAGCTATTATAGTCTACGGGGTTGTTACATTTACAACAGCTCTGATTAAGTTAGCACCAACTTTGTAATACTGCCCACTGTCTCTGAAATTCCCATCCTGTTAACAGCGGCTGTGAAACCCTTGCCCTCTCACTAAAGTTGGTCATGTTGTTCACATATTATTCATGTTTACCCTGTAGCATCATACCATATATCGTGAGCATGTTATCTAACATACAGTATAAAGGGTCAATGATGTCAGGACCTTATCCTCTATTTAGGATGATTCTATTCTGAAAAACTGAATAGTGTGTCTTAGATATAGTTTTTTTTACTGCATGATACTATGGTAACAATTTCATCTATGTTTTTGAATTCTTCATGCGCAAGGACAGTCTGGCATACTGCATTTGAAGCGTTTTTTTATGAAGAATTACAAGTAATAGTGTTGTGCTAAATGAATCACAAAGCTCAAAACTAATTATGAAGATATCACAGACAAACTGGTTTCTTAACCCCTTCACTGAGGATGATGTGTGGGGAACGTCCTCGTAGTCTCCCGCTGTTTGCAGAGGACGTTCCCCACACGTCATTCGCTTATTGGGAGCTCCAGTGGATATTCACCTCTCTCCTCAGGGTCCCGTGGCATTCTGACTTCCTTGAAGTCAGACGCTGCTTTTAAAGGCCCCTCCCGGCATAATGACTTCATCTCATCGGACGCAATGATGTCATTTTCAGGCAACCACCTGGCAAAGTCAGGAGATCGCCTGAAGGGAGAGCGGGTCCTTTGGGATCCCTCTTCTTCCCGATCGGGAAGAGGTAGAAGGTAAAAACGGTCATCGTTTGAAAGGGCAGTGTTTGCCCTTTCAAGAGATGCCTGTCTTTAACCCCTGAGGTGCCGCACCGCGATCTGGCACCATTTGGTTCCAGATCACAGCCTAGTTCTGGGGGGCTGCCATCTTAGATGGCAGCTCCACCTCCGGGTCCCCCCTCGTCATATGACATCATTCATTGCGCGTGGCGCAATGATGTCAGTTAGCGGGAATCCCCTAGCTTTCCGGTTAGGAAATCCCATGGTGGAAATAGTGGGTTTGTTTCGGACGGTGGCAGTTAGAGAATAATGATTGGTGTCAGTGGAAAGGCCAGAGCATGGCCTTTCCAATGATACCAAACATGACCATGTTCAAATTAAGAAACAAATAATAAAAATAATAAACTAATTTATAAATATAAAAATTTCTTTTGCGTGTGTTATTTTTTATTAATACAGCAATATTGTTCCCATTTCAATTATAATGTGAACAATGGTGCACTAACAATTTTTTACTACTACTCGGTGGACGGAGAATAATGGCGAACGAGTATCAAGAAACCTACGGACCATGACGTAATCAACTCATAACATACACTATATTGCCAAAAGTATTCGCTCACCGCCATGATTCGCATATGTATGGGTGAGCAAATACCTTTGGCAATATAGTGTATATCTGTTAAAAAGCAAACCACGCATGACTCGATGCATTTCAATGCCTCAGCTTCTTTATAAAGCCCACAAAGGAGTTTTCTGGTCACTTTATTTGCTATAGGGCTGATTTATATGGGTAGATTCTCTTGGGGCTCCCTATATGACTAAGGGTTTATACCTGCTGTTTATATTATCAATTATGGTTAGCTCTGCTGGACATAAGTGGACAGGTGGTGACATCATACATTTTTGTTGTACTTTATATTTTATTTTTTGTGTTTTTGGTCTTTAACAAACTTAGATGAGGATATGTTTGAGGAACTGTATTTTTATTTTTTTTAATTTTAATTACTCATGAACGAAATTAGTCTTTTTGAGGTAGATATAATTTAAGAATAGAAAAAACAATGAATATTGTTAAGTCAAGATATTGGACTCTCCTTTTGAAAGATTATATTTAAAATGGAATCAAGAGGATAAATGTGATTAATAACAAGAAATAGAGTAGATTAGAATGTTTATGAAAAATCAAGTTCCTGGTGATGGACCACATAGATGAAACTGGATGAAGCCAACCTTATATTACATTCTCGAAATACAATTCAGCTGTAGATACAAAATGCAATAAGCCATTCATAAGTCAGACTATCTTACTAGTCATTCATAAAACCAGAAAAAAGGAATACAAATTTTAAAATGACCATCAAATTCAAACCTTTTAATGCGGCTTGTTATTTTAAGCAAGCCTACTTTTATAAAACTCAGACAAAACCTTTGGAAAAATTCTAAAATGTCATATATATTTTTTTTCTTAAACCAGATAGAAAGCGTAATTAGGGTTATTCAAAGAGAATCGAAAAGTTACTGCACATTCGGTGACTTTTCGTTCTCTTCAATTTGGTGCTATTTGGCGATCCCATTTCAGCAAGCACCACAGGGCCGTCGTATAGAAACATAGAAAATGTCGGCAGATAAGAACCTTTTCGGCCCATCTAGTCTGCCCAATTACATGGATACTTTACCTGGATTTATCTTTTGTTTAGGATAGCCTTATGCCTATCCCATGCTTGCTTAAATTCATTTACTGTTTTGGCCTCTACCACTTCTACTGGAAGGCTGTTCCATGTATCCACCACCCTCTCAGTAAAATAATGCTTCCTGATGTTACTTTTAAACCTTTGCCCCTCTAATCTAAGACTATGTCCTTTTGTTTTGCTACTTTGTTTCCTTTTAAATATACTCCCTTCCTCTACCTTGTGGATTCCCTTTACATATTTAAATGTTTCTATCATATCTCCTCTTCCTCGTCTTTTTTCCAAGCTGTACATGTTAAGATCATTAAGCCTTTCCTGGTAACTTTTCTCCTTCAAGCCGTACACCATTTTAGTAGCCCTTCTCTGAGGTCCTTACATATGAGGTCCAGGGAATGATAATAAAAAGGGCTGTTACAGAAAAAATAAGTAAACTTAATAAGTTAAAAAAAAATGCTTAAAGTATCCTAAAAAATCTATAAATAAAGAGACTCTTTACTGCAGAATTTTATAATGAACAGTTTATTAGATATTGAATTAAAACAGGAATATTTTTAACATTGAAGCCTATGAATACATGTTTCTATCATATCTCCTCTGTCTCGTCTTTTTTCCAAGCTGTACATGTTAAGATCATTAAGCCTTTCCTGGTAACTTTTCTCCTTCAAGCCGTACACCATTTTAGTAGCCCTTCTCTGAACTCTCTCTAAGATGTCTATATCCTTCTGGAGATACGGTCTCCAGTACTGCACACAGTACTCCAAGTGAGGTCTCACCAGTGCTCTGTACAGTGGCATGAGCACTTCCCTTTTCGAACTGCTAATACCTCTCCCTACAGAACCAAGCATTCTGCTTGCAGGGAAAAGCCCCCGAAAACCTGCCGAACACTCACCGCAAAACCCAGGCGATTGCACACCGAAATCCGCAAAAACATCTGGATTGACCCCACCGAAGACGCTGGAGAAACCTGAGCAGGAGCCGATGAGAGCGCAAAGCAGCTGCCTGAAAAACCCGACACCACAGATGAATGGAGTAAAAAAAAAACAGTACGCTTGGATGTTAGAAAAGTGAAACGCTGTTTGCAAATAAACTACTGAGCGAAAATGTCTGAAATTTACATATGAGGTCCAATGAATGATAATAAAAAGGGCTGTCACAGAAAAAAGAAACATAAAAAACAGATTTTTTTTGCAAAAATATCCCAAAAAATGCTTGAAAGATCCTAAAAAATATATAAATAAAAATACTTATTACTGCAGAATATTATAATCAACGGTTTATTAGATATTGCATTAAAATGGGAATATTTTTAACATTGAACCCTATGGGATTCGCCTGAATAAATCTATCGAATGAAGCAACCGTATGGCAGGGCATTTCGGCAACGTTTCACTGCTGGTCTTGTTCTCTGAATAGACGAAGCTATGGGGATTTCACTGCCCTTGAACAAGCACTGAACAGGCGCCGTATGTGCAGGCAATTCACCAATATTTGGCGAATTGCCTGCTCTCTGGATAGCCGAATGGCCAAGAAAGGTAACCGAACGCTGAGTTTCAGCGTTTGGTTACCTTTCGGGAGCCATTCGGATCTCTTTGAATAACCCTGAAAGTGTATTCATTCCCTCTAGTGTCAGTTCTTTTTGGATATGAGGTCTACCAGAAAGAATACAACTATGCATGCCTATTATTCGATGAAGGCTTCAGGTGGATCTGCTCAAAACTGGTTCAGAAGACCAAATAGCCAAACAGATTAAAAATATCACACGTACTGTACATCTCCACACTCTTGCTCAGGATGACAGCTCAGATGATTGAGACAAATATGCCCTGAGCATTATGGTACAAGGTATGGTGAATAAATATCGGATGACTACAATCTCACAATGTTACTCTTAAGTGCAAATAAAATTTGTGCAAATCAATGGAAAACCGGTGTGGATATGTGACAGAAGGGAAAATATACTTATATTAACCCCTTAACACCGCAGGACGTACATTTACGCCCTGCATTAGGCGGGCTTTGACGCCGCAGGACGTAAATGTACGTCCTCGGCGTTTTCAGCCCCCCCGGGGGATACTCACCTCCTCCGGTCACTCCCACGCTGCTCTGACTCCCACGGAGTCAGATCAATTTGAATCCCTCCTCCGGCGCAGTGAGTCATCGCGCCGGTGGCACGATGACGTTAGTTTCAGGCGTCCCCCCCGCCGGAGCAGGGGAAGCGCCTGAAGGGGAGGGGGGATCCTTTGGATGCCTCTATCTCCTGATCGCCGGGGACCAGGTGGCTGTGGCCAGCATCGCTGGAAGGGTCACAGCCTGACCTTTCCAGCGATGTATGGGGGGTTAACCCCTTAGTTGCCAGGTCGCGACTAATTTGTGCCCGATCGCGGCCTATTTCCGGTGGGGGCCGCCATCTTGGATGGCAGCCCCCACCTCTGGGTCCCCCCCCGGTCAACTGACTCATCGCGCCATGCGCGATGATGTCAGTTAACCGGGGAACCCCCTAGCTGCAAAGGGATTTCCTATGGAAATCCCTTAGAGGAGATAGGGGGGTTCTTTGAACCCCTTTATCTCCTGATCAGTGGTAGCTAGGGGGTCATGTGTGATATTGCTGGAAAGACCAGAGCATGGCCTTTCCAATGATATCAAACATGACCATGTTATAAGTAAAATAAAAGTTTAAAAAAAGTAAAAATAAAAATACTAACAAAATAATAAATTAAATAATAAAAAATAAATACGTGTTTTTTTTTTTTAATGCAGCACTATTGTTCACATTTCAATTATAATGTGAACAATGATGCTTCACTAATGATTTTTTTTTGGGGGGTTTAGCTAAAATCACGCAATTTTTCCCCAAAAAAAAAATGTGTTCCCTGTTCTAATTTTTTTAACAAATCTACCCTATAGAATATGACCGCAGAGCCTCGGATAATAAAATTTAAAGAAAAAACACTTTACATACTGTGGAAGATTGAAATTTTATTGAAAATTCAAATTTTTTTACTTTTTTTTACATTTTTTGTTGTAGCATCTTGGCAGGGCATGACATATACATATAATAATGATATATTATTAATCTGCCGAGTCTGCCGGAAAGAACGATATATAATTTGTCTGGGTGGTATAATAATACGTGACTTAAAAATGGTCAAAATGAGCTCAGCAAACTTCTACTTCCGAAACAGCGCCGAAGTTGTAAAATTACTCCCGTCCTTAAGGGGTTAAGAAAACCATGCTTATCTTTTCTCCGGGCCTCTGTCACGGGCTGCGTTGAACACGGCGTGCAGGAGTATGAGTGTGAGCCCAGGATGCAGTGATACAGCAGCAAACAATAGGGATAGGCAGGTTATAGGGTTTATTCGTTATGACAAATAAATAAACAGAACTAATATAGTGAACATTGAATAGCAGGGGGAAAAAACACAGATACCGGCATGAAAGATGGTTCCAGAGCAGAGGGAAGTCAGGAATATCTTTGGTTGGTCTAGGGTCTCAGGAACTTCAAGGAAGCACGTCTGCACTAGACAGGGTTGTGAACTTCAATGAGGAAGCATTGGATCAGGGGTGTAGCTTCCTCATAAGCAAGATCAATTAGGGAGAATGAAGGGCAGGTGTGGTTCCATGTCCATATGCAAAGTATAGTCCAGGAAAGTATATGGAGGAAAATGTCCTGGAACCTGCACAAAGCAATGTAGGACAGTGCAAAAAAGGGGAACAAAGGGGGCGCCAGAGGGTCTTGGGGTTCGGACTGTGACAGCCTCGCATCAACGGATAATATATGTCGAACCTTTAGATCTCTAACTACACTTTTTTGGGTTGCTTGTATTTGGCTCATGATAAAGAAGACAGCAATTAACCATTCGTGATGATGCACAAATTGTAAGTAATAAATATAACGTGTGCACACCCTAAAATCTGGGCTGCACCCTCCGATGAGTTTATACTCAAATCTGTCAATTCCTTGCATTTGTTGCAGCTTGACCTCAGCAACATAGAAGTCCAACCATCCAACTAGACGTTCCTTTGCCTCAATGGCAATAAAGCTCTCAGATTTCAGAAACAGCACATTGAAGTCTCATAGGAGGGACGAAATCAATTGAAGAGCAATTTCTAGAAGAGAACAAGTGATAAATCACAAAGGATAAATGAGATGTACTAGCTCTGAGGATAATCAAATAATTCAGGGAAGCTAATAGGAAATGCAAGAAGCAAAAACCCCTCTTTATTACCAATAAGGGGCCCTATTCCATTGTTGATGCTAAATGTCAGGTGCTAATGGAAAACCTGAGCATCTGACATTTTCCATCAGTGCCTGCGATTTAACACCCGCTAAGCGCTCCTGGTGTTATCAGCTATAGAAGACCATAGGACTCCATGGAGATAGGAAGCGATCTCTCGCAAGCTCTGTAAGGATAAGATCCGGCCAAGCGGCGGAGTGATACGCAGAGGTGCACTGGGAATTATTTGATTCCAGTGTATCTCTCCTGCGGAGAGAGGAAGTGTTGCACAGCGCCACTCTTACCAGCAAGGGATCTAAGATTAGTATGGGATTTAATGGGAGGGAGGTTAAACCAATATATGATGTGATTGTGCAGAAGAGCAATCACCTAACACCAGGGTCTGTAAACAGACACAAATGAAGAATGGGTTCATTGGAATTGCTCATTCTCCATCTCCTCAGGCCACACATATAAATATAGAAGACGCTAATGTACAGGAACCTGAAACCTCAGCTCAGCTTGCATTTCAGATGCAATATGAGGTTAAAAAAATAGCACAGTGCTCAAGCTGTTCTGCTAAATGGCTCGAGCACTGTGCTTTGCAGCAACATTGGAATAGGGCCCAAGGAGATTTGTTTAAATTAACCTTTAAATGACTGTTTTGCTGCATTGTTTGCTTAATCATTTCTAGTAGTCAACTGGTTAATGTATTTTAGGGCTGCAACTAACGATTATTTGCATAATCAATTAGTGGCTCGTTTATTTTTTTGATTAATCGATTTCATCGGATAAAAAAATAGTATTCCTTTTCAGAAAAAAACAAAATCAACCCCTGTCCCCCTCCCTTTTTACGTAAGCAATTTGCGTAGTGTATATTACTTTCGTACGCACATACGCAAACTGCATACATTTCACACACAAGGTACGTGAGCGTAGGGTCAGAGTGATGGATTGATGCCGCGTATGCAGCTTAAGCCCATGTCTGCTTTCTCCCCAAACGAAAGCTGTTACAAGCCCTCAGATAGACATGATGATGTCAGCATGAAAGCAGGATGAGAAGGGGCGGCACTCATTGCAGCCTGACCACTTTAATAAGCTAAGTGGTCAGGGTGCGTTGAGTGTCCCTTTACAATAATTAAAAATTTCATGAACTGAGCGGGGGGAAGGTCCAGAGGTGGGAGGGAGTGAATTTGCATAAGGGACTTGACCCCAGTATGAAAGGTTTTTGCAAAAGACTGGACCTGAGTGTGGGAGAGAGTATGAGACCAGACCAAAGGAAGATAATGGCAGCTCTAGATCAAAGAGGGGGTGGCAGGTTGGGGTGGTGGCACAGGACTCCAGCTTCAAGTAAGTATAAAATAACAGCGATTTGTGTTCTAGCGCTGCTAGAGTTGTAAACTGAATAAAAACATACTGGTTATGTCTGACATGATCCTAGAACTAAATCATGCCAAATAAAGCAGCGGCAATGTCTTCTACTTTCAGCTCCGAAGCAGTCAGAGGTTATATTTTGTCTCTGTCTGGCTCTAAACAGTGTGTGCTGTACACAAAATCGATTATTCGACAGCCGTTCAATCGATAATGAAAATAGTTGTCAACTATTCTCATTATCGATTAACCTATTTGTTTCAGCCCTGATGTATTTAGCAAAATGTATTTTAAGAAAGCAGGAAATAACACTTTTTTTAAAAGAAGCCAAAGGAAATATTTGGTATTTTTGTTGCGGGCTTCATGGGCCATCCATTCACCTTAATAAATAGCAGTTAACATTGAACTATACAAATGTTGAAATGAAAATGGATTGAAACCTTTTATTGCAATAAAAAGGTGTGCTAGATAACCTGTTGCGAAGTGAAGTGCAGATAAAGACATGCTCCAGTTTGCAAAGAAGGAAATAAATTGAGGTGACCTAGATTGGAAGATATAGCATAAATTACAAAATACAATATTTATACAAAAAAAGTTTAAGTTTTCACATGGAGTGAAAAACATTTAATGTTCAGTAGGTTTGTAACAATTGTTATATGGTACAAACTAAAGTACCTATTAATGCTTGACTTTCCAAAGTCTGGTATTGTTATTTTGTTTATATTTCTTCTATTTATTCTATCGTGATTTCAATGGCCTTGCTATTATCAAAACTTTATAGAATTACGAGACATTCTCAACCTAACAGACTGCTTTGTGTTTTATATGACATATTTCTATAATTAGCAAGTTTTGAAAAAATACTTTATGGAATTTTATAGCTCACTCAGAAAACTTGTAAATCCTGAAAACTTTCATGATCTTCAAAACACTAATTCTGTACACTTACTTATGCACCTAAGGACACAAGCGAATCAGCTCCTTTTAGATTTATACATTTATTGATTTAAGCTTAAAATATATTGATATTAAAATGACTCCAGTCCAGCAGGTTCTTACTTCCTTTGCCTGCTATTGTTGGTGACCCAGAAAATGTTGAAAAAAGAAAACAAACAACAACAAAAATGATAGAAGCAATTTCCTGTTGAGTCCCAAAAAAGCATAAAAGTAGTTCTCTGCTAGAAATTGGAAATTAGATTTTATTAATGGTTAATTAGGTAGTAGAACTAACTATTATATACTTCTTTCAAATTTTATTCTAAGGGCACTATCAGCTGCCCCTCGCTAAAACTGGGACACAAAGGGGAAACATTAGCTTCCCCTTTACGTCCCATTTTCCCCAGCAGATCGTGGGGAAGGAGCTGAGTCCGGCAGCCTGCCCCTTAGCGATCGTTAAGCTCGCGGATGCTGGGAGCATCACTACAGCGCCATTCCCAGCATTCCCTCCATGGCTTCCAAAGGATGAGCGTGCTGCCAGGTCACATGACCAGTAGGATCTAGTTTCTCGCAAGACCTTGATGGTCAGACGATCACGGAGGTAGACTGGGGACTTTTTTCCCCAGTCTCCCTCTACTCCCGGCAGCCAGAAGCAGCAGATTGGGCCTCCGTTCTCGCCGCGGGAAGAGAGGTGAGTATTTGATTTTTTGAGGGGGGGAGTTTGAGCTGCAGGTAATGGATTCTGCAGCAGCAGAATCCGTTACCTACACCTCTGAGCTGGTGTTAGCGCCAGCTCTTCTTAACTAGCGTTAGGACCAGGTGATCCTACCACTAGTTAATCTGTGCTTTCACTTTGCGCTCCCCTTGTTAGGTATAGGGAGCTCAAATTACAGTAAACTCACGATACAAATCGCAAATTAGCGAGCGTTAATGGGTTTTTTAACCTGTTAGCGTTTCAAAGACGATGTGGGCGCAATGCTATGACCTCCTTTAAGCTAACAATGACGCTAGTGTTAGCTTGAAGGAGGTGATAGAGCCCTAAGGACCTTATTTCGGCCAACCCATAAGCATTAACAATGAGCCACCAAGCATAATTTCCCCTCTCATTAACATGAATTGCTCCCCTGCAAACCTCTCCTGTGCCTCGGTGGTACAACTGCCGACTGTAAATTAACACTTGTTATACTTTGTATAAGAATTGCTAATATGAAAGCAGTTGGAGAATTTTTATTATTAATTCAAAACCACTTAATATTGTTTCTTCATGACAATTTTTTTTTAGATTAACCCTTTAACACCGTAGTATTGGGAGGCAGACGGGACTGAATCCCATGGGGTGTTGTCGGGAATGCATAAAATCAGATGAGAGATGTGGTGTGTGCTATGCTGTCCCTCGGCGTTCAGGCCTACCTGCTGCCGGAACTGCATAGCATCCCTGGCAGCGTAAAGGTGTTAACGACTGCACGCAAAAATAATGAACGACCATGGAATCACTTGTTAATCGCGCTAGCAGACAGTGTTGAAAAAAAAAATACTATTGAAGAAACTGGTGTTTATTGATATTGCTGTAGCAAAAATATTTCTTAAGACAAAACAATAAATACCACAAAAAATCCAACTTCAAAAATGTCCGAAACCAATCTGCAAACATTACAGGTTCCCAGGTAAAAAAAATAATAGCACGGTACTTAGATTACAATCCCCCAAGCATTCCACCTGACTGATTGATGTTTTTGGTAAAGGAACTAAATAGAATATATTAAACAATGCCATAAAGCCTGTGATGTTCTGCTCTTAAATCCATAACAATAACCCATAATGCTAAATCCAAGGTTGAAGACGAAGCAAGTTTAATACATACATAAGAAAAGATAATGCATTTCTTAGTATTATGTTACACAGATGCACAGAAAATTGTATTTGATGCTCAGAGATATTCTCAGTAATAATTGAAAATGTAATGCACAATGAATAGCTATAATACATACAACTATATATGTTACAGACATTCCTTGAATGGTTTAAGTCAACGGCTATGATACGTTTCATCAATAGTAAGGATGCGGAGACATTTGCCAGTTTAATTATGATGGAAAACCGATCAATTGCAGCATTAACACCACAAATCACTAAGAGCATTTTTATGGATTGTTTTGGTTTAAATTCCTAAAATGATTTAGTATTGATGTTTAGCATCTTTTTTTATTTGGAGTCATTTTTATTATGTCCTTTTTTCGGAATTGACCAGGAGATGACTTCCGTTTCATAGGATACCTTTCAGGTGCGAGACTGGTGTTAAAAGATAGGCCTGGGAGATAAATAACAGCGCTACCCTTTCATAAAACAAATCTATGGCAAAAAGGAAATCTAATGAACCAAATTATCATAATTATCATTTACCAATTAGGCTAGGGTCAGACTGAGGCAGTGCGAACGCGCGTTCTGGCGCACATAATCACGGCCGCACTAGCAGCAGATGACGGGCAATGACAGCCAATATACGAAGTACGGTCGCACAAAAGTCCGGCCGCGCAACGCAAGTGGAAAATGAACGCATTTTTTCGAGAACGTTAAACCGCTGGTACTGACGTACAGAGTGCGCTGCGGCCGCATAGCAGCGTGTGTGCGTGATTAGGAGATGTCAGACGCTGCTAGTGTGCGGCCAACATAACGTTCAAACAGCCGGATTTCCCTAGACTTCTTTTCACCCCATCGTCATGAAATACGTCCAGAATTGCGCATCGTCTGACCACTTAAGCGTATTCCGTGAAAAAATGCGTGCGCACGCATCGACGTACATTTTGACGGTGGCCGCAGAAAATGCGCTCATCTGTCCCTAGCCTTAAACTGACATTCAAATCACTCTAGTTTATTATTGATCAGCATTAGAACAATTAAAGTATATGTGAAGTGACCATTAAATATTGAAAAAACGCTCTTTTTCAAACAGATTTAAGTACTTTTAACTCTCTAGAAGCTGTATATATATGTGATGAGTTTTGTGAGGATGTTTGAGTTGAATTGAGTTAGTGTTGAGGGGCGATGTCTGTATGTGACTAGAGTTGGTGGAGTTTAGGTCCGGTCTGATGTGAGTGTACGGCAGCAATGTGTGTGTGTGTGAGTTCAGGGAGCTGTTTGATCATACAGGGCCAGATTTATAACTAGGCAGAGTAGGCATGTGCCCATAGGTGCCTGCCATAATGGGGTGCCTTGCTCTGTAAAAAAATAAATATTATTTAATTTTTTTTACAATCATTTAGGCCACTGGAGCCTAAGGGCAAGAGAGACATATGCGGTATCATTGAAAAGTCCAGATTAGTGTCCTTTTGGGTGATACCAAATATAACCAGGTTATATTTATGTAAAAATAAAACAATTCTTTTAAAGGGCCACTACCACCAAAAAATGGAATGGCCTTTTTGTGTTTATTTTATGTTGCTGATATCTTACATGTGCTTTGTTTTTCTGTTGTATGTTTAGTTAAGACAATATTTTACTCTATATGTGTCAATGGGTGCATCCATTTTGTGATCTTTGGTGTTGTAAATTGCCCCCCCCCAACACACACACACACAAACACTCAGTATCTTTACATCCCTTGCTCCTCATTGTGTGGCCTTGGCCACAGAAAGGAGTAAATAAGTCGATCACTGAAATCAAATCATTGTATTGTGCATGGTGAAGGATGCATGTAAAGGACATCACCAGGAGGTAGATTAGAAGTCTTATAAATTCTCTGTTTTATCTCATTCAGCTGCCATCTCTTATCTCAGTTAGCCGGGAGAACAATAGCCCCCTTTCGCCTTATCTAAACATTCCTTCCTCCACCTCTTTAACCCTTTCGCTGCTGAGGCTTTTAACACCTCTGTGCTGAGGTCATTTTTACCGGTTTTGCTTATCATGTTTAAACGTGTTTTGAAGGCTTATTTTAGTATATGACCCAGACATATTATATATCGTTCTTTCCGTCAGACTCGGTAGATTCATAATATGTCATTATTATATGTATACGTTATGTCATGTCTGTATATTATAACAAAAAATGCAATAAAATATGTATTTTCAATAATTTACAACGTGTAAAGTGTTTTTTTTCACATTTTAACATGCGAGCAATTGCGGTTATATTTTGTATGGGGTGCGCTTGTTAAAAAAATTAGAGATGGGGTCTCGTTACATTTTTTTTTTGGGGAAAATTACACGATTTTTAACAAACGCACCGCAAACAAAAATCGTTAGTGCAGCATCATTGTTCACATTATAATTGAAATGGGAACAATATTTCTGCATTAACGAACCAAAAAAAAGAAAAAAAAATGTTTATTTTTTTTTTATAATTTTTTTTAAATATATTTTTATTTTTAATTTTTATTTTTTTAAAAATCTTTTTTCACAGTAGTGTTTGGTATCGTTGGAACGGCCATGCTCTGGCCGATCCAACCATACCAAACTTTAACCCCTAGCTGCCACGGATCGGGAGATAGGGAGTTCCAATGAACTCCCTATCTCCACCGTTGGTGGCAGTTAGGGGTTAACTCTAGGACTGGTGTCATCGTGCTATGCACGATGACGCCAGTCCTCAGGGGGAGTTCCCGGAGGCTTGGCCGACATCCAAGATGTCGGCCAGCTCCGGGAAAGGATCACGAACCGGCGCTTTTCAGCGCCGATTCGCGATCCAGCTCCCCAGGGGTTAATGCCAGGCACCATTTGGAAGGGCAGGCTGTGCCCTTCCAAATGGTGCCTGGGTTAACCCCCGCAACGCCGCTGATCGGGAGGGAGAGAGGTCCGAAGGACCTCCCCCCCTCCCTTTCAGGCGCCTCCTCCGCACATGCGGGGGGGGGCGCCTGAATTAGGTGTCATCGCGCTGCCGCGATGACACCTAATTTCAGCGGCGGCGGTTCCGGATGCTGGGCTGACATCGAGGATGTCAGCCCGCACCGGAGGGGCCAGCGATTGGCTGGAACCCGGCCGAACGCTGACCCCAAAGGGAGGACGCGCTCAGCGCGTCCTCCGCACAGCAGGAGCCATGCGGAGGACGCGCTCAGCGCGTCCTCCGCATGGAAGTGGTTAACTGTTAAATATTGTAGATTAAATAAACAAGTCACAAAGTGAAGCTTTTACACAGATTTGGTAAATGTTACATCATGGAAAAAATTCACATAAAGGAAAGAGGAGATAAAAACCTAACGTTCTTTTTCCTTTTTACACGCACTTACTTCAAACAAACAAAAAAAAGAGCAGCATGTGTTTTATAAAGTGGTTTTGTTTGTAATGCACAAGTAATCTAGTTACAGTTTATGTAAGCTGTAGTGTTCCTTTAAATCTTTAAAAAATACCTTAGTTAGTAATAACCTATGGTGATTTAGTTACAAAATATGATAATACATTGCATAAGCTGGCTACAATGTCAATATATTCCACCATGATAGGTCCTAAACGTCCTAAAATAGGGCCTGTTCTTGTGAACATCATTTACATTGAATATACATCCCTCAGGCTCCCTGGGGTTACCAGCAGGTCATGGTTGTGGTAGGATTATGCACTCTTTATTATATCTTGTAACTAAATCTCTATCTTTTATGGCTCATGCAAAACCCTGTTCTTCCGAGCTCGCTCATGGTCGCATGGAGTTCTATGGACTCAGAGTCAATACCAGGGCAGGTGGCACACTGTGCTGCTGTCAGCAGGGCCGGTGCAACCCACTAGGCAACTTAGGCGTCAGCCTAAGGGCGCCATTTGTGACAGGGCGGTATTCCAGCACCCTTATTCTTGTGTAGCTCTAGCCATTTAACCAAACAGCACTGAGTGTGAGTGCCAGCTTGCTCATAAACCAGACACTCGCAGCAGCTTCCTCCCCTCCGTCCCTTCCTCCTTGTGGTGACACTCACATGTTGCGCCGCACTCGTGATGACGCTTGGATCTGGGCCCCCTGCAGTCTGGAATGAAGGGAGGGGACACAGGGCAAAACCCCACCTCCCATCTGCACAGAGCTAGCCCTGCACAAGACACCTCCCAGCTTGCTCCTCCCCATCCTCCCGGAGAGCTTCAGGTTCCCTCGTGGTGCCATGTGGAAGGAAGGAGAGAGACAGCAGGGCAAAGCCAGTGCAGCAACGGAGTGGAAGTCCTGTCAGTAAGTTTTTCACCACAGAGCTGTTTTTTTTTAATTTAGGGGGGGACACACACATACACACATGCCAGGCTGCTTGTGGGAGGTAGAAATCAGCCAGCTTAGTCTGGTTGCTCCCCTCCTCGTGGACAGTTCTCTCCCTCAGACCTGCCTGGACAGAGAAAGAGAGATGGGGGCACAGGGAGAGGGGGCACAGGGAGGAGACAGAGAGGGGGAGACAGATGGGACACAGAAGACAAAGGGAGAGGGGGCACAGAGTGTGGGGGCACTGAAAGAGGAGCACCTAGAGAGGGGACACAGAGTGTGGGGGCACAGTGTGTGTGTGTGGGCACAGAAAGAGGAGCACATAGAGAGGGTGTGGGGCACAGAGTGGAGATAAAGAGTGGGAGACAGGGGACACAGAGAGAGGAAAAAGGGAGAGGAGACACATAGGGAGCACAGAGAGGGGGCACAGAGTGTGGGGGCACTGAAAGGAGCCCCTAGAGAGGGACACAGAGTATGAGTGTGGGCACAGAAAGATGAGCACATAGAAAGGGGCACAAAGTGTTGGGACACAGAGAGAGGACACAGAGAGGGTGGGGGCACAGAAAGAGGAGCATCTAGAGAGGGGCACAGAGAGTGGGGGCACAGAGTGGAGACGGGGACACGGAGAGAATGAGGACACAGGGTGAGGGGGCACAGAGTGTGGGGCACAGAAAGAGGACCACCTAGAGAGGGGACACAGAGAAAGGGGATAAAACATTTTGCACTGGCCCTGCTCACACTCACTTCACTGCCAGGTTGCTCGAACACACTCCTATGCCACAGACAATTCCACAGTGTCACAAACACATATGCATATGACTGTGCAGAGCTAAATGTGTGTTGTAGTGTGCGAGATGGTACACACTCAGTACCATCTCTCACACTACAACACACATGTAGCTATGCACATAGTCATATGCATATGTTTGTGACAAATGTCATATATCTTTTTATTGGAAGAGAGGGCGGCAAAATGCCTCTTCGCCTATGCACCCAAAAATCCTTGCACCGGCCCTGGCTGTCAGTATCAGTCTCTGGCTCTCAAATAGTCTCACTCAAGCAGCTCGGTTGGAGCAGCGCTGTTAGTAGCAAGATGCAAATTGATAATGGCTTACACACAAATTATCCATTTACAAGTCGCTATCAATGGCTTGGATGGAAAAGCGCCCTATGTTTGACAATACATAACATTTAAGTTTTAATAAAAGAATGAAAACACCATGTTAACTACAGAAAAAGAATAGGTAACAAGAGTCTTTAACACTGCAGAAAAATTAGTGCTTCTATCCTAACAATATCAGGTTTGCTTTATTTGCAATCTACAGCGAATGTGGCTATGGTTAAAATGTGATGCTTAATTCTCTGAAATCAGAGTGAAATTTAATACTGTGTATGGTCTATTCCAACTTTCGTATTTAACCATTTAGCCCAGAATTCTCAATTCTTTATGACTTTGATACAAATAATTTTTGAAACACTCAACCACTTATGCCTTATATTGATTGAGAAGATTCATTGCATATTTTGAGCCAGGAAATAAAAGTGCAATGCTGTGATTGACAGCCCACTGGAAAATGTAACACATTGCTTTACAATATACGAAAACGCTTTCAATATTACCTTGTTCTCTCTTAAGCCTATAAGGATTAGTGGCATGAGGGAAATAGGGAGGCTGCTGTCTCATCAACAGATAATTGGACATTTTTTATGATTTTGACAGAGAGGCTTTTGCAGTAATATACTTTCTGGATATACTGTGTCTGAAAGTATTAAATCATGAAGACCCTCAGGGTTAGGTTATCAAGTGATAACCCTGTTGTGATATGTTCGCCTATCAAAGTAATAATGGTATGATTGATTGCTAAGCTTTTCTTGTTTTAACTCTATTGTTTATAGAATGTTACGTACAAATGTTGCTCAATAATGATACATGGAATGATCTGATCTTTAAGTTTACAAAATCAAATTAATTGCACAAATATTCTAGTTTTAATGATAAGCGTAGGAGTAGTGTCTAAATATTTTCCTAGATTCAGTAAACATGTTTATCAATACTCACAGTATATAGATAACCACTATGGACATTCTCTGGTTTAGTTTCTTCTCGCCATGATTCTAGAGAAAAACTGTTAGATCCAAGGCTTGGTTTGTACTGAAAAACATAAATGATTAAATAAAGGAGTTAATGGATAGTTCCATTAACTGCCAGAATATGAAAAACAATATAATGACATGGAATTTTAACATAAAAAGAAAAAAAAGAAGAGAACAACAAAGCAATAAAAACTTGGGCATCCTTCTGTATAGCAGGTCAAAACTTGTTAGAGAATGGCAAATTGGCTTGTGGTCTTGCATACCTGGTCGATGATGAAGGCAATGCCAGCTGGTATTCAACAATAGGTGAAAAAGCTTCTGGCAAGCTGGTGTTGAGCATTATATTTCTACACCATTTCACCAATCACTTTCTGAAAAAAATGTCCTAGTAAGCACTGTGGTAAAGGTAAATGGCACTGTGGTAAAGATTGTGGCATCAAGTTTTTTGTGGTAGAGCTTACTAGCCTTGACCTGGTTGTTCAACCACACATAGTTGTGACCATCTTGGTTGGATTTCACTTCCTAACTTCTTATTATTAGGCTTAAACATATGTGAGACTGCAATGGACAACAGAAGTCCTTCGTCGGATGCCAGTTTCTGTCTAATTTGGTAGAGAAGTCAGATAGCTTTGCGCATAAAGAAGACACACAGACAATGAATACGTCTATATAGCTTCCGAGCCAAATGACTGCTCTGAGCCCATTTATTTGATAATCAACAAGTCTTTTTATGCTTTATTACATGTACTGATTACAGGCTGTTGCCCAACATTCCATTCGTCATTATATCCGTCATCACAGAAATAGTTTAATACAGTTTAAAGAAAAACATCAGTGTCTTCGAGCTGTTCCTTTAGCCGTCAAGGACATTTGTTACAGGACATTCTCGGATGTTCCCAAAACATGACCTTCAAGATGTTCTCTTCACAGGACAAGAAAAGTCATGTGCGTACTCAAACAAAGATAGCGTTTAAGAATAATATGCATTTGATTCTTAAATCCTAATTAACCACTTACATTACTTAAATGAGCATTTTTCTAAGCCTTTGAATATTATTAGCAAATATATATATTTCTGTCCACAACAGTCTCCCCTAAAAATGCACATTTTCCCAAGTGTACCCCTGGAGACGAGTCGTGCCTTCATCCGTTCCCCTAATAGTCTCGCCAGCCATCCCAAATCTTCGCCGGAGGTTGAGACGAGAAATTCCTATAGAATTTAAACCCTGTGTAGTCCGGTCTTCTGTGCATGGTCGAGACCGGCGGGTCAAGAGTCGGGCATTAACTCGTCTTGCAACGGGTCACTAACCTTGGCTTAAAGCCAAATCATGGGCGGTGTTCTCGAGATAGGGAATGCATGGATTCATAATTCTGTGGATGATTTGTTACAGGTGGGCGGAGTTCGTCATACCTTTTATTCACAGGAACCCCCAGAAATTCTAGACTAGTATAGGAAGTGTCAATATCCTCCCCAGTGTCCCTACACACTTGATTAAGCAGTAAAGGTGTAGTGGATTCCACAGTTCTTTTGATAACCTTTTTAATGCAAGGTAAAACACAACATCCAATCACCGTCAACAGAACCATCATTACCAGGATAACTATCCCTATTTGTGTGAGGATCTTTTGCCAGGCACTCATCCAACTAAAATACTGATCCCATGGATCAGTAATGCCAGAGTTTTAACACAGTTCTTCGGACAGGTCGTCCAATCGTTTAATGGCTTTAGTGACTTTACCAGTGGGGCCTGTGTTATCCGGGATAAAGGTGCAACAGGAGCCACCAGTACCTTTCAGCATCGTACAGACCCCACCCCTCTCTGCCAGTAGCATATCGAGGGCCATTCGGTTCTGGAAGGTCATTGCAGAGGTCGGGCCTAAGTTGGTCGGCCAAACCCTGGAGGGCATCTCGGGTATAGTTAACAAACCTCTGTTGGTTGTAATAGATGTAGTTAATCCAATCAACATTCTTGTTGATGGTTACCATGGGGATTAAAGATTCAAATCCCGCTTTTACCTGGTTTCTAGCTTTGAACTCATTAGGCACCCCCCTTGGGACTCCTATGACATCAAGGTAGACGTGTGGATCGAAACTGCCAGGTACAGAATTCGCCTGTCTCCTTTGTCTAGTGAGTCCGGGGGTGTGGGCATTAGGCAGATCATCATCAAATGGCAGGATGTGGAGGGGCATGATGGCTTTAGCCAGAGCACACTCACCGTCCCACGCACCTACCAAGCGGGAGCGGACTCGCATGTCACCGCAGATCCAATAGACATCTCCCAGGGAGATCACCTGGTTTTGCACCTTCTCCTTCTCCACAGTGCTGTACTGCGCACAATAGCCTTCTGTGAAGTTTCCAACTACCCGGCCACCGGTTCCCCAAGAGGAGTAACAGGTGTAGTTCCGGGGTAGATGGTGATACTCTCTGAGAGTCTGGGGTTTCGTGTCTGGAGGGGGTATTTGGACCTCCATTCTTTGCAAGCATCGTGACTTAGAGTGGTGTTGGTAAACAAGCTGAGAAAGCATTCCTCGACATCCTCTGGGATATTGAGGGGTACCGTACCTAGATGAGGCCTAGCAGTACCACACACATATCAATTGGTTCTGTTGTGGGACTGAGCAGTATATTTCATCCATTCTAACCAAACATTCATATCTGAGTATCCTGTTTCAATGGCCATAGTATCCTCGAAAGTGGGATCAGCGATGGCCACTATACCATTGGGAGAGATCATCATGTGGTGATTAAGGGGTTTGGACTGTTGGTGCGGAGGGACCCAGTCAGGGGCAAGGTACATATCTCGTAGGCAGAATTTTCCCAGAGTCTGCAGATTCTCTGAACCCCCCCTTTACCCACAAACCCAGAACATAGATACCTGAATCCCCGGGTCCTGGATTTTCTAGGGTTAGAATTAGTTTTAGTGCTGTTGCTCCTGTTCTAAACCGCACCTCCCCATCATCATCCGACTCCTGTAATTTATACTTGGGGCAGGTGTTTGGGGCCATTGTCAGTGTCATACGAGCGAGAAGTGATCTACTATTGTTATCTTTCTCGTCTAGGGCGCTTTGTGGTTTGTGTCTCCAGGCAACTCCCGTATTCCATCCCACCGATGCCCAACTACCGCACTCCTGTCCCCAATAGTAATTGGTAATGCACATATATATGTCATAATCATGTGGAATCCCATTTCTCCAGATACATTGCAAGCGGGGACCTGGGCATGGGTGTATATCACAATAGTTAAAGGTGTATGTAACCATGCGAGTGTTAGATGAATTATACCAGAAAGTGGTTAGTTTGTGTTTGGCGGCAGTAGTATTCATTGCGTGCCCATGACATGGGCATTGTCCGTCAGGTGTCCCAGGGCAGCTTCCACCTGGGTTCTCATAACCGCTTGTATCATATCATCAGCTGCCTGTCCCAGTAAAACAGCTACATTGTGCCCCTGAATTCCCACCCCCCAAATGAGAAAGAAATACACAATCATGTTTGTATTGTTGTCTGGTCCGCTGTTGGCGTACAGGTCTTTTGACAGTGGGAGACGTGGATCCAGGTGGCTTTTCTTTCCAATTTTACTGAAGTTGCAGTTGTGAGGAGGACCTGGAAGGGACCGTTGTATCTGGGCTCAAGTGGATTCTTTTGAAGAAACTTTGTTATTAGTACCCAGTCTCTCGGGACCAATTGATGAGTGTCGTGAATACTTTCAGGGTCTGGAATGCAAGAGAACACTTGACCATAGATATTAGTTAACATTTTTGAAACACTTGTGACATAATTTATTAGACAGTCGGACTGTAATTGCAACCGTTGAGGGAAACCGTATTCTGAAAGGTGACAGATTGTGTAGACCGATGAGAGCATTCATCATTGTATTTGAGAGGTGTGAGGGCCCATGTGCCTATTGTACTACAGCCGGATAGAGAGGCAAGCACACTCTATTTCTTAGTTCTGGGTTACTAGTAGTGTGACTAGCTGCTCGAGTTCCTTTTCCTGTGTCTGCTAAATGATTTAATATCAGTTTCTGGTGTACTAAACTGTCCATGTGCATTTATTTTCGTCGCTGCAACCTGTGTGAGTGCGTGTAGCTGCGCTTGTTTTTGTTTCTTTTCCTTCTTCCGGCAGAAAGGATGGGGCCGAGGGGGGAAGTTGAACAGAATTGATTAAAAATCCCTCATAGTTAACAGCATCACCACTACCAGAATTAGAATCACATTTGGAACCACCCCCACCCCCCTCAGGAAAAGGAAAGAGAAGTAGCGGTGGTAAGACACAGAGAGCAGTCGAGAGCGACATTATCATGGCGCAGCAGGGAATATCGCCTGCGCAGTTAGGTTCGCAGAAACGTCATGTCGCTCTAACACCCAGGACCGCTGACCCCTACCCGTGGTGTGCAAACTAATAATTAAGCAGCAGGCATCATTAAACTGTCGTTACTAATTGTCTGTGTTGTTAGAGATTTGGACGTTTAAAACATTCCTGCATTTAGAGAGTCAGCTCGTACTTAGCAAGGTCACACCCCGCCTGCGTGCTCGTCAGCAACGGACAGTACACCTTATCTATTGTAAACCAAAATAAGCTACGCTTCAACTGCACAGAGTTGAACATATTATTTTACTTAGCAGGGTTAAAATATCTGATTTTCACGGTCATATGAAACAAGAGGAACCATCTAGCTTCACTTTCCCCTTTTTTTTTTTTTTTTTTTTGCCACATAAAAAAAACATTACACGAGAAATTGTAAAGACCATTTCGTGTTCTCAACACTTAACATTTAATACTAAATCAGCAATACTGATAGAATACGGAACCTTTCTCTCCCGAGAATATTTCGTATAAAAATAGCAATCAGCAATTACAGATACCGTGTGCATACTATGCATCACAAACCAGACCAAACCAAACCTGCTCTATCTAATATTGCATAGAGTACAGGATATTTTTAGGGTAACTTGTATTCCATATTAAGGGGCATTAACAAATCTACCATGAGATTCAAACCTTGTGCAAAATTAGGTGGGTCTGGAACATCATTCTACAATTATACAGCAAAAATAAACTTTAATTAATATATATATTTATTATCTCGTAAGGAGAATTAGTAACCATCAGAAAACAATTTTCTTTGCATCTACAAAGCGCCAGCGAGCGCCGTGGTGCTGCACAAAAACCTTAAATATTTTAAACCGTGACCTTTTTGCAGAAAAAAACCCTTTACCCTGTCCTGCAGGGCAAAGCTGACATAAATATAAAGGTAGGGCGCTCACACTATAGACATACATTAGTTTCCCAAGAATAACAATTCTGCATACAGATGTCTACATTTCATATTTGACAAATACTAAAATAAACAGAGTTCGCGTAATACGCACCGAAGGTCAAGTTTTGTTACAGCACGCTCTGTTATCAGGTTCCGGCTAAAAGAATGCACTCCCCCCCACCCTTGGAGAAGAGTTTGTGGACTCTGGAAACCGCGACAACCGAAAATCCTACTATTCTCAGACAAAGCTTGTAATGCATGCTAAATTTCGAAATCTAATGAAAAAGGCTGAATCCCAGTACGGGAACCAGGGGTATGCAAATATCCCTGGACACACCACACACACACACAATTACAAAGTAAACACTGTTAGACACAATATACAGTCACACTAGGAAATCTTGACAATCACATAATAACACATTAGGGCGTTAGCAAACAGTAGACATGTGCACAGCACAAAATTTCGTTTTGAACTAATGCATTAGTACTAAAATGCAATTTATTTAGTTGCTAAAGAAATTCGTTTTCAGTTCTTTAGTATGAAAACTAATTTCATTCATCCAAAAACCAGTGGATACAATTACTATTGTAGTGGCTCCTCAGAGGGCTGAGATCGCTCTTGTTAAGCATCTCTCACTCTCAGCACAATGTGGGCCAATTATATAGCTGGTGCTAACTTAACCAGAGCTGTTGTAAACTTCCCAGAGCTATTATAGCCTATGGAGGTTTTCAGTTACAACAGCTCTGGTTAAATTTAGCACCAACATTGTAATACTGCCCCGTGTCAGGCAAAGCTGTTACAGTAACTGACTGCTGCTCATCACAGCGCTCAGAGTTTCAGTAAAAACTAGTAAATAATATTTTTATATGTAAGAGGTTAAAACAATATTATTTCCTTGTTTTACTGAAACTCTGAGCGCTGTGATGAGCAGCAGTCAGTTACTGTAACAGCTGAGCCTGATACATTGTACTGAGAGATTAATGTAACAAGCAGCCGATCTCCGCGCTCACAGCCACTGGATTTAAAGGGCTAAAAAAAAGGCTCCTCTCTGTATAATGTTTAGAACATCCTCCTGCATTAATTAATACCCCTCTCTGTATAATGTATACAACATCCACCTGCATTAATTAATACCCCTCTCTGTATAATATATAGAACATCCTCCTGAATTAATGTCCCTCTCTGTATAGAACATCCTCCTGCATTGGCATGTGGAGGGTGCAGAACTTCGGATGTTGCGATGTTGCGCTCTTCATTGCTGGTCTCCTTCACTCATCAATATAATATCACAAAAAGGACTGAAACTAAAATGTAGTGCATTTTATTTTAGTTTCTTTCGTTTTTTGTACTGAGCAGTTTCGTTTCTCTTGAGTCATACTAAAACTAAATTATCCCAAAATTCGGACTAAATCGTTTTAGTACTAAAACGAATGCACATGTCTAGCAAACAGTCTCTCCATCAACATAGACAAACGGTACTACCTACAAGAACAATCACTCCGCATACGTACATTTTCTTTGTGTTTCTATCTCACATATAACAGTAAACATCGCAGATTCTCCTGGCAAAACACCCAGCAATGTAATCATAACTCAAACAAAGTAGTTGTTACGTCTCTCCTGTCTTCCTTGCTTGTTGTCTTGGCTTACCGTGATTCACCTCTCTGACATGCATACATACATACAAACATACATGTCCTTCTTATTGCTCCTTACTGGCAAGCAACCTATAGTTGCCATCTCTAGGATAGGCTTTCCCACCTTCTTCTTACATTGACTCATAAACTATCATCCGCATCCTATAGAATATCAGATTCTGCTTTCATCTAACTTTCATCCCACTCATAAAAAAATTAATCGTTTCGTTTACATCCATTTATACTATGTCGGATCAGGCATCCCTGACCAACCGTCGATTAAATCTATACCTTTTTTATTGACTCATACTCTATACACATATACATATATATTGTGACAGAGTCCAGGATCATGCGTATATAAGCCTGAGGTTGCAACGTGCTGTGTATCCAGGTTACTAACAGGTTAAAGGCTCTTGTCCTGCTAGCACACCTTTTCCACATCCTAATTAGCTCAGGCCTATTTAGTAGGTCTGGGAGAACAGGGAAATAGCTCAGAGTGGAGCTGAACCAAGCCCAGAGAGGTTGTCTCCTAAGTCGTCTGGTAAGAGACTGAATTTTGGTTGCCTACTGTTCAAAACGTATGGTTTATGTTTTTTTTGTGCTGGAAGCAGAGTAGCTGCTCTAGTCTCCTGTAGTCAGAACATACTACTGTGAGTTAGCCTCCTGACAGGAGTAGGCCTGTTTATTTGTTTATCATTTATTGTTACTTTCTTTTCTGCGTGGCAAAACATGTGATTTAAAGAGGAATCACCCAAAAAACCCGCAAGATATTTACCACACCAAATAAACGTTGTTTGCAGTGCAACCTCCTGGCTGTCCTGACCCTCTTTGGCCACGACCCTACCACAAGTGGTGGCAGCGGTGGGATTTCTTTCGTGCCGGTTCAGTTGCCACAAGAACCTTAAAGGTACAGGACCCATAGAAAATGGAGGACGTTGTGAAGGCCCTGGTGCAGGCCACGGCGGTGCAGCAAGAAACAAACAGGCAAGCTGCAGCCCAACAAGAAACAAACCGGCAAGCTGTAGTAGCACAGCAGGAGGGCAACAGACTCTTAGCCCAACAAATTGGAGCCCTGGCGGAGGCACAGAAGTCTGACCATGCGCTGCTTAAAGGTATCCTGGAATATATCGCTAACCCGGGAGCGCCTGTGCAAACAGGAGGGGTTAGCAAAATACGGGCAAGCAATTGTTTGCAGAAAATGACTCCCGAAGATGATGTGGAGAGCTATCTGCTGGCTTTTGAGCGAACAGCCACCCGTGAAGCCTGGCCTCCAGAACAGTGGGCAGGAATTATTGCTCCTTTTCTCCTGGGAGAAGCACAAAAAGCGTACTTTGACCTAGAAGAGGAAGCCGCTGCAGATTATCCACAGTTAAAGGCGGAAATAATGGCCCGGATGGGCGTCACCACTACTGTAAGGGCCCAGCGTTTTTACAAATGGCGATTCAATGAGAGACAGGCTCCTAGATCCCAGATGTTTGACCTAATCCACCTGGCCCGGAAATGGCTCAGACCGGAGTCCCAGAGTCCTGCCCAGATGGTGGAATCCCTAGTACTGGATCGATATTTAAGAGAACTTCCCAGTGGTCTTCGTGAGTGGGTCAGCCAAGGAAACCTCACTAATTATGACGCCATGATAGCCCAAGTAGAAAGATACTTGTCTGCAAGAGACTTGGAAAAGTCCTCTAGGTATCTGGGGCCGAACCAGAGACCAAAAGTCCAGCGGAGTGAACCTGAAGCTACTTCCAGAGAAGGAGTGCATCTGCGCAAAACAGACTCCAGGACCCCCATTCCTTTGAAAAACGACCACTTTGGTGGAAACTCCATAACCTGCTTCGAGTGTGGGGGTAAAGGCCATGTCAGGGCACGGTGCCCTAACCTCCCGGAGCCAATGCAGTGTGGACTTGGGGAGAACCCCCAAAACTTTTGTGGACTAATCTGCTTAGCGGGCCTGGTAGAAGATTTGCATACTTTCCGAGTACCAGTCCAGTTGAATAATCAACATACAGTGGCACTAGTTGACTCTGGAAGTGCCTTGACTCTAGTGGCTGGTGGCTTAGTCAAGCCGACACATATACAGGGGCACCACACAGTGGGTGTGCTTTGTATTCACGGAAGTACTGTAAGATATCCTACCGCCGATATAGAGGTTTATGTACAAGACAGGCTGGTAAAGATATCAGCGGTAGTTGTGCCACGGTTACCCTATTCCTTAGTCATAGGAAGGAACTTCCCTGACTTTTACTCCCTCTTGCAGTCCCCAACACTGTTAAAACAAGGTGATGGTCTTCTCGACATATTCCTTTTTCTCACCCTGACTTGTATGTTACCAATCCAAAAAGTCACAAAACCAGAAGGCAATGCAGAGAAAGCAGACGGAGGTTTAATAAAGCCATTAACGGGGCTTTGTTGGGTGACCATGGGAAACGGTCAGGGAAAGGTGTTGGCACTCAGTGTACTGAAGAAGATATAGTGGGTGAACAAAGGGAACCCCACACCGAGCAAGACGTAGAGGTTGGGGCGAATGACCCCAGAGCTTTGGATACTTCCAGTGTTAGCTTTGGGAGAGCCCAGGTAAATGACCCTCTGTTACAGAATGCTAGGAGTACTGTGGTGGAGGTGAATGGGGTGCCTGTTGAAGGTAGTACAAAAGCTACATGTCCCTATTTTATCCTCAGAAATGACCTGCTCTACAGAGTAACTTCAGATGAAGGCCAAGAAATCGAGCAGCTAGTGGTGCCTTCTTCCTACACCCGGAAGGTGCTGGATTTTTCCCACTCTCATCTCTTGGGGGGACACTTGGGAGTGGAGAAAACTCAAGAACGGGTTCTAAGAAGGTTCTTTTGGCCAGGGGTATATGAGGAAATTAAGAGGTATTGTGCTTCTTGTCCCGAATGCCAACTCTCCTCCCCCAGACCTAAGCTAAGAGCACCCCTCATACCTCTTCCGATTGTTGATGTGCCCTTGAAAGAATTGGTATGGACCTAGTGGGTCCGTTGGATAAATCTGCTAGGGGTCATCAGTATATCCTAGTGATCCTTGATTATGCCACCGATATCCCGAGGCCATTCCAATGCGAAAGGCCAATTCCCAAAATATCGCAAAGGAATTGGTCCATGTGTTTGCACGTGTTGGCATTCCAAAGGAAATACTAACCGATCAAGGTACCCCATTTGTTTCCCGGCTTATGAGGGAATTATGTAAGGCGTTGAGTATACGTACTTTGAGGACCTCAGTGTACCATCCCCAGACAGATGGCTGGTAGAGAGGTTCAATCGCACCCTGAAAGGGATGTTACGAAAAGTTGTTAGTCGGGATGGAAAGACTGGGACCTACTGCTCCCATACCTGCTTTTGCTGTCAGAGAGGTTCCACAGAGCTCTACAGGTTTCTCACCATTTGAACTTCTGTATGGGAGGCACCCCAGGGGGATACTGGATGTTCTACGAGAAACCTGGGAGGAACAAGGTGTCCCTGGCACAAATGTGGTACAGCATGTGGAACAGATGCAAGGGCATATGGCCCGAATTGTTCCTCTTGTACGCCAGCACATGGAGCAGGCTCAAAGTGTCCAAAAACTCCACTATGACCAAAGGGCCACCGTGAGAGAATTTAAAAGGGGTGACCGGGTTATGGTCCTTGTTCCCACGGCGGAGAGTAAACTTCTGGCCCAGTGGCAGGGGCCTTACGAAGTTCTGGAGAAAGTGAGTCCTGTAAATTACAGGCTCAGTCAGCCCAATCGCCGTAAGAAGGAGGCCGTGTTTCATATAAACCTTCTGAAACAATGGAGGGACAGAGAAGCCAGTGCAGTTGCCATGGGGGACATAACGATAGGTTCCCTTGCCTTTGAACAGTCAGTGTCAATTTCAGCAGAGCTGACTCCTGAGCAAGCAGAGCAGGCTAATGACATGGTCGAGAGAAATGGGGATGTCTTCTCACCAATACCGGGCAGAACCTGGGAGATTACCCATGACATTCTTACGGAGCCTGGAGCTACTGTTAGAGTTAATTCCTACAGGATTCCCGAGGCCAGAAGGGAAGCGGTAAGGGCTGAAGTTAAGAAAATGCTTGAGCTCGGGGTGATAGAAGCATCTCATAGTAACTGGTCCAGCCCAATTGTTTTGGTGCCCAAACCTGATGGCTCTATAAGGTTCTGCAATGACTTCAGAAAGTTGAATGAAGTCTCAAAGTTTGACGCTTATCCCATGCCACGGGTCGATGAGTTGGTGGAGAGACTCGGAAAAGCCAGATTCCTCTCTGTGTTGGATCTGACCAAGGTTATTGGCAGATACCACTGTCTAAGCACGCCAGGGAGAAGACGGCGTTTACTACACCTGATGGCTTGTTCCAATATACAATAATGCCATTTGGTCTACATGGTGCCCCGGCAACCTTTCAGAGACTGATGGACAAGTTGCTCAGGCCCCATGCCCATTATGCGTCCGCCTATCTCGATGACGTTATTATTCATAGCACAGACTGGGACTCGCACCTGCCGAAAGTAGAGCAGTGCTGGACACCTTTAGAAAGGCTGGGTTGACAGCAAACCCCTCTAAGTGTGTTATCGGCTTAGCAGAAGCCAAATACCTGGGCTACGTGGTTGGGAGAGGATTGGTGAAACCTCAGATTGACAAGGTGGGAGCCATACAGAATTGGCCTCGACCACTTAGGAAGAAACAGGTCAGAACATTTCTTGGACTGGTTGGTACTATCGCCGGTTTATACCCCATTTTGCTACCAGAGCTGCTCCCCTCACTGACCTCATTAAGGCAAGAGTACCAGACATGGTGAGCTGGAACAGCAAAACAGAGGAGTCCTTCTTGGATCTTCGCTCTGTACTGTGCCAGAAACCGATCCTGGTAGCGCCACACTTTACGAAGGAGTTTTTCCTACAGACTGATGCCTCTGACGTGGGCTTAGGGGCTGTACTTTCCCAGTACGTAGATGAGGAAGAGCATCCCGTGTTATACCTAAGCCGAAAACTATTACCCGAGAGCAGCGCTATGCTGTGGTTGAAAAGGAGTGTTTGGCCATAAAGTGGGCCATGGACACTCTCAAATATTACTTACTGGGTCGACGGTTTACCCTGGTTACTGACCATGCTCCCTTGCGTTGGATGCACACCAACAGGGACAGGAACTCCAGGGTCCTGCGGTGGTTTTTGTCGTTGCAACCGTTTCACTTTGTTGTGCAGCACCGGGCTGGTTTGCTGCATGGGAACGCTGATGCTCTCTCTAGAGTGCATGGCCTTGCGGCGGCGGCCGCTTCTCACTCCTGTGTTCAGCTGGGGAGGGGGATGTGTGACAGAGTACAGGATCATGCGTATATAAGCCTGAGGTTGCAACGTGCTGTGTATCCAGGTTACTAACAGGTTAAAGGCTCTTGTCCTGCTAGCACACCTTTTCCACATCCTAATTAGCTCAGGCCTATTTAGTAGGTCTGGGAGAACAGGGAAATAGCTCAGAGTGGAGCTGAACCAAGCCCAGAGAGGTTGTCTCCTAAGTCGTCTGGTAAGAGACTGAATTTTGGTTGCCTACTGTTCAAAACGTATGGTTTATGTTTTTTTTGTGCTGGAAGCAGAGTAGCTGCTCCAGTCTCCTGTAGTCAGAACATACTACTGTGAGTTAGCCTCCTGACAGGAGTAGGCCTGTTCATTTGTTTATCATTTATTGTTACTTTCTTTTCTGCGTGGCAAAACATGTGATTTAAAGAGGAATCACCCAAAAAACCCGCAAGATATTTACCACACCAAAATAAACGTTGTTTGCAGTGCAACCTCCTGGCTGTCCTGACCCTCTTTGGCCACGACCCTACCACAATATCCATATAAACTAATACATACACCATATATACAAATACATATCCATTTAAACAAATACACACACTATATACACAAAAATAAACACAAAACACACAGTATATATACAAATATATATATATATTGGTTGTTTGGTCAGACATTACCTTGGGGGAAAGGCCTAAGCCAGGGATAGTGGGTCGTGGGAATTTATCAGATACAATGGCAGTATCCTGCTAATGGTCATTGGCGGCATCTGGGCTTTGGGTGGGGGCCGTTGCCTGCGGGATGCTTTACAATCCCGTTTGAGATGGGTGGATTCTCCACAAGTAAAACAGGTTTTTGGTGTTTCGGCAGAAAGGACATCTGGTATCGGTTTGGCGGGGTGGAAAGGTCATGAGGTCTTGGTGCTGGGGTGGAAAAGTTATGGGGTCTTGGGGCTGGGGTGGAAAAGTCATGGGGTCTTGGGGCTGGGGTGGAAAGGTCATGGGCTGGCTACGGGTGACCTGGGGTGTGGTTGCAGGTATCCCTATGTGGGACGTTACAGGACGAGTGGTGTAGTACGACCCATCGATACATAACACAGGGTAGAGACCTGTCGGCTGTTTTTGGGCAGTTGTCGTTTGGGTTGGGGTTATTATTTTCTTTTTTTGGATACCTTACTATAGGAAGGAGGCTCAGAACCTGGAGTGAGATAATAGTAATTCGTTTTTCCTTTCTTTTTATCTATTGTTTCTATCCACCCTTCGTTCTTAATTTCTTTTGCAACCTTATACCAATCCTGTGCAACATCCCATAAACCATTATCAATCAACATCCCTTTCTTATTTCTCAACACATGTTTCCATTCTTCTACCTGTAATCTGGGATTATCTAATTCGCAAATCTTGCCTAACATCTTTAGGTTTGTCACTACATTACTTTTGCCTGTCCTTTCCTCAACTAACTTGCATGGTGACAACCAACCAGTATGGTTACTCTGTTCATTCCCCATTCTCGATTGTTAGCTTTCCTGATCACTCTTCAATTCCCTTATTGACAGTCAGAAATGAGGATAGACCTATATCTATCGTGTCCTATGTTACCACGACAATAAAGCATCTTGTCCTCCCTATATTCCAAATATAGGACATATATATCCTTACAGGGTTACCTGTTCCTACCAGATATATATATTCTTGTGAGTTCCTAATAGATTCGCCTAATGCATCATCTATCCCAGTACCCACAACAAACCACTGACTGTCAATCAAACTATACTTCAATCAGAGATATATCGCGTCCTACTACACCAAGCTTGTGATCGCCTGTTGACTGTTAGGAAAGTCCTAGTACCAGGTATGCGCCTATTTCATCACATCACCTGTAACCGTCTGGAGATAGCTAACCAGGTACACGCCACTTGTTATCACAGGTCCGCGATAATCTCTCTGATTTACCAACCAACCAAAATACAACTTCTATCAGGAAATACAAAGAATCGTGAACAGACACATACAAACAAGCAGATAACTGGCATGCGGACGTGGGGGTCAGTATAATAGGTACCTGGGCAAAGTTAAATAAAACCCCACTTTTGATGCTGTTCCCAAGTGTCACACTGGGGTCCCCGGGAAGGATCACAGACCAGAATACGTCACTGATAAGATATCAAAAGGTATCTTACCTGCGAGGTTTACGAAGTTGATCAGGCTCCGGTTCTGGTGTGGTCCTGCCAGGAAATCCTCGTCGGTGACACACTGGAGAAACGCATAACCCAGGCCCCACGTTGGGCGCCAAATTGCAATGGACAACAGAAGTCCTTCGTCGGATGCCAGTTTCTGTCTAATTTGGTAGAGAAGTCAGATAGCTTTGCGCATAAAGAAGACACACAGACAATGAATACGTCTATATAGCTTCCGAGCCAAATGACTGCTCTGAGCCCATTTATTTGATAATCAACAAGCCTTTTTATGCTTTATTACATGTACTGATTACAGGCTGTTGCCCAACATTCCATTCGTCATTATATCCGTCATCACAGACATTGTTTAATACAGTTTAAAGAAAAACATCAGTGTCTTCGAGCTGTTCCTTTAGCCGTCAAGGACATTTGTTACAGGACATTCTCGGATGTTCCCAAAACATGACCTTCAAGATATTCTCTTCACAGGACAAGAAACGTCATGTGCGTACTCAAACAAAGATAGCGTTTAAGAATAATATGCATTTGATTCTTAAATCCTAATTAACCACTTACATTACTTAAATGAGCATTTTTCTAAGCCTTTGAATATTATTAGCAAATATATATATTTCTGTCCACAACAGTCTCCCCTAAAAATGCACATTTTCCCAAGTGTACCCCTGGAGACGAGTCGTGCCTTCATCCGTTCCCCTAATAGTCTCGCCAGCCATCCCAAATCTTCGCCGGAGGTTGAGACGAGAAATTCCTATAGAATTTAACCCCTGTGTAGTCCGGTCTTCTGTGCATGGTCGAGACCGGCGGGTCAAGAGTCGGGCATTAACTCGTCTTGCAACGGGTCACTAACCTTGGCTTAAAGCCAAATCATGGGCGGTGTTCTCGAGATAGGGAATGCATGGATTCATAATTCTGTGGATGATTTGTTACAGGTGGGCGGAGTTCGTCATACCTTTTATTCACAGGAACCCCCAGAAATTCTAGACTAGTATAGGAAGTGTCAATATCCTCCCCAGTGTCCCTACACACTTGATTACTCAAACAAAGATAGCGTTTAAGAATAATATGCATTTGATTCTTAAATCCTAATTAACCACTTACATTACTTAAATGAGCATTTTTCTAAGCCTTTGAATATTATTAGCAAATATATATATTTCTGTCCACAACAAGACATCATAGATCACATTAGAAATTACATGCTCCAAGAGTCAATGTGTCTAACAAAGCTCACTCATTATCAAACCACTGTGGCTCATAGAAATTGCATTACTTTGAAGTATATTATGCCTATGCAGTATTAAGCAAGGATGTGGAAAATAAATACAACTTTCAAATGTATTTCACCCACTGAGAAACAAGAAATAAAATCATGCTTTCAATCTCTACATGTCAGTCCAGTGTTCAGTTATTTTTGTATTTACAAATATAAATGTCACTGAATGTATGTTGGCCACATAGGCAACATTAACATTAATTCATTATAATATAAATGCACCTATGTTCACATTATGACTCACACAG
Source organism: Leptobrachium leishanense (assembly GCA_009667805.1). Lineage (NCBI taxonomy): Eukaryota > Metazoa > Chordata > Amphibia > Anura > Megophryidae > Leptobrachium > Leptobrachium leishanense. Next base: position 208,017,309 of record CM019065.1, on the reverse strand, counting down.
CTGCTCACTGCATAGTTCATTTTATATTGAGAATTTCAATTAACAACTCTTCACAGGCAAATGGGCTTGAAAAAATATACAATCAATATGATATACCTAAGCCATACGTCTCCACATCCTTTCAAGGCTAAACTTGACATTTAGTCCCAATGATACAGAGGAACACATTGTTCTCTTTATTATGTTTCTAAATGTCTACATATAGCAGCTTTTTCATTAAAGTGGTATTTATTGTAGCACTTGATATTAGACCTCCTGGAGGAGCACAAAAATCCCTCTGCAATACAGATATAAAAGTATAGCGTTCTATGATGTTTTTCCTATTGTGTTGTTCCCTGTTGAAAAAATGTTGTAGATGAAAAGCATTGAGAAGAATGATACATTATATAGAATATCAAATTTGTATGTATCACATTGGATAATGCATAGAAAGTATTCATTAATGTGTTAATAATTACTGTTTGTGCCATGACTAATATATTAAAATGTTATATTTAAAGACAATATCAAGCATACTGAAGGTTTTATGTCTATTGGTGAAAATCCTTCATGTGTGTATATATATATATATATATATAAAAAAAGGACTGACAACCCTCTGGTAAGCAGCCCTCCATGTCACAGGCGTTAAACTTCTAATTAACTTTGAATCACAAGGAGCTCCTTAAAGGATTATGTCCACGGTACGTGAGGTAATCCCATAATGGCGGTCATTAGGTAATGTACAGTAGGACCTGTCAATGGTGGGATACATTGTCAGTGTTGACAGACTTCAGCAATTTATGGCCATATATTGTGAACAAAATGCCCATATTTTTTTATGAGAGCTTAGGGTTAAAAACCTTATAAAAAATCTTGAATGGGTCGAGAACTGTTGAAATCCTAAACAAGTTAATAGTTGTTCGAATCTTTAAAGGATTAAAATTTGGTAAAATCTTTAGATGTTTAAATGTATAAGCTACTGTTGAAGACTTTGTTATTCGGTCTGCTTTGTTGTTTTTTTTTGTCTTGAGAAGCACCCGCCCTCTATTCGTAAATGTTGTGTGCTTTCCTCCTGGTGTGGTTTGTGTATATATACATTTGGACCATTGAAAAACTGTTTTGTGGACAGGGATAGCAACAAGAAACTCTCTGCTTGCCCTTCAATCACCATCAGGCAGCATTACAGAGGTAGGTTGGTAAATTTGGCAAAGAGAATCTGTGGCAACATGATCAGGGGAGGGATGGTCTTCACAGCAGTGTGTGGACCACATCTTATCCCTCAGAGTCTGTACTTGCACTTCAATTTTATTTACAGCACTGGTGGTTTCCCACTGGTGGCAAAATACGACTAACCCCTACTTCTAACTCTTCCCCTAACCCTACCCCTTACCAAAAGTGCCTGGTGCTGCATAATTTATCTTCTCAAATTATTTCTGTATGCACCACAATTAATTTTGAGCTAAAGTTTTTATTTCATTATGTCTTGCTGTGGCAATCATGTTATGTTCTTTTCCCCTTATTTTTCTGGTTTGGTTGCAAAATGGCTGTTTTGCTTATATGATTTAATAACAGCACCTGTTTCAGAGTCATGAAAAACAATGTATTTCTCCATGAGATCTAGATTTATAATGGTATGACACTATCAGGTCTATTCAAAGAAAGGTGAAACTCAGGAGAATGACTGGAGAAGTGAAAATTCTGTATCAAGATAGCCAAACCACAAAAATTCTCTCATTTATCTCACTTTCGAAATCGGCTATTTGGACTAGATTGTTCTCTTCTCCTGCCAGTTCTCCTGGTTTTCACCTCTCTCTGAATAACCCTGTATATGTGAGTTTTACAGCACCTAACTTCATGGGAGATGCTGAAGCTGGATTCCAGATTTGACAGACAGCTTTAGTGAATCGTAGCCACGATTCTCTAAAGTCGTCTGTCATATCTGGAATTTAGCTTCAGGATCATTACATACATTAATCTGATCTAGGAATGTATTTATTGTGTTCCTAAGGGCTTTTTGTTGCCAGTGAAATACCAACCATAGAGATTCTCCTGAAAATAAAAAAGCAAAAATAGGATCAATGTTTAATTTTTGAAACTTTGAATAAAATTCCAATTGAAATATAAGCTCAAGTTAAATAAATTTTTATTAATACTCTAGTGATTTCTGCTCAAATATTAAGCATTTTTTTTAAACAACCTTCAATAGCCAGAAAGAATTAGCTTTAAAATATGAAATTCATTTATGCTTGGTTGGAGTTTATTATAGCTAACATATTAGATATTTCTAGTCAGAGTGTAAAGGGTGATAGAGTAGGTTTTTTATTGTGTGATTCTATTTTTGCCAATTGTATGCAGAAAATGTGAATACAGGCAAACTTATTTTTTCTTTCTTTCATTCCTTCTTTCTTTTTAGATTAAAGAAACCATTTTCCCCCTGGATTCCATTAGGAGCTTGATGTAGCGATGCTACAGGCTGACTCCTGTAAACTCCGGTGAGAGAAGGTCTTAGTAATAGAAACTTCCTTTGGGATCTTGCATGGCTGCAAGGTGTAACGCATAACACAATTTTCCTTTTGTCTTCTTATGATAGCTGTTTAATTGCTGTGTGGTCTATCTTTTTGTGCTTAGCTATCCCTCTTCATGTTCCCTCTTGGTTTTTATTGTAAAACGAGACTCTTTTAAAGTTAATGCTTCTTTTTTTTTCTCTTTAAATGTAAATGTGATTTCTAGAAATAGCTGTGTGTGGGCTCATTTTTTTCATCCAACTCTTCGATGTTTTTTAATCTATCAACTGTTGTATGAACATAAAAACGTAACACAGATTTATGTGTATGTTATTAAAATGATTACAAGTAAATAATTTTGACTGACCAATCCCAAAGGTGACTAACTGGTTACTAGACGGTGCTTGTTAGTTTGTAAACACTACAACCATGTGTTCTTTTCATGGAACAGACTGATAAAGCAGATCTAAGTGCAAAGTGTTAGCCTGGGAAATACATTTTAGTCAGAGTAGAAAAAGGAGAATAGAAAGATTAATAAGGTCTTTAGGCCATAATTTTATATTAATAATTTGTGTGGACTTTGGCATTTAGTGGATGAATGGATAAGGCATTAGAAAACAACCAGCTTTGCTTCTGCCAGTGCAATATTGACCTGCAACAGAATTATTTACTTATTTTATTATTTATTTATTTATAAAGTATTTTAACAGGAAGGATACTTTGAGATTTCTCTCGTTTTCAAGTATGTCCTAGCACAGAACAAATTACTTTTTTTTTTATCAAGGATGATTAGCCACCCATTGAAAAAACAACTAATGTCAAGTCAGTAGAGCTGGTTGCATTGCACAGTGTACCATAGAAGGTGCATTTTACTACCCACCCTACAAATCTTATTATGTACAGTATTTGTGAATTGTGATATGAGTTGTGTGGGTGAGACTGGCTGAGAGGGATGGGAATGTACTGGCTGAAAATGGGTGGCTTAATGGGATGTGAGGGTGTTAAATGGGAATGTGCGTAGCTGAGAAGAATGGAAATGTGGTTGAGCTATATGGATTTGAACATGTGAAGTACAACAGGAGGAAGTATGTGCTTCACTTACTGGTATATGAATGAATCAGTGGTTGCCTTATGTGATGGGAGTAAGCGCATTTGTAGCTGAGTGCGATAGGACTTTGTGGATAGGTATGCCTGAATGAGATGTGGCTGAATGAGAGGTTTGGTGAATGGGGTGCAAGTGTGTGTGTAATTCCTAGCTTGAATGCAAAATGCATTTTGAAAATAGTCAAGATATAACTCCTCCTATGCGTGTGTACAACATTTTTCTCCAGGCTAAGCAAAGTAAATGGAATGTCATCGCTCAGGAGATGGGATCCATCTGAAGCAATAAAATGAAAATACAAAGGCTTAAGTGACTAATCTGAGCCAGAGAGGAAGACTAGACCAATAGATCAAATTGAACAAGAGTTACCAGTAGGGATGAGCCGAACACTCCCCGAGTTCGGTTCGAGCCCGAACCCGAACTTCCCATTTGTTCGGGACCGAACCCGAACCCCATGCAAGTCAATGGGCTGAAAATTCGGTTTTTTAGAGTGCCCTCCAAGAGGGCATATATGCTACATATTTGCCATAAAAGGTGTATGGGGGTCCGGGTAGTGCCCTGGGGACAGGAAACAAGGACAAAAAGTAAAAAAAAATGTTTTTAAAAGGGACAGTGAGTTTTCCATGAAATAAGGGTTAAAAATAAAAACCAAAAATTCCTTCAAATATCGTGCCTAGGAGGTCCCCATAACCTGCCCGTGAAGTGGCGGATTTCTAGGATGTATAGAAACACTTAAAAACAAAAAAAATGACGTTTCATATGACGGTAAATGCTTTTCCTTTCATCTATCCATAAACAACTGCTTGGGGCGGCAGCCTGTATGAAAAGACATTTTAGGACGCGCAGAAAAAGTTTAGTGATTTTTTTGGCTAAATTATTGTGAAACTTATGCAGGCTTTGGATGAAAGTAACAATAGGTGCTTTAAAATTGGGCTTTTAGCGTCGGCAACAGTGCCGTCACACCGTAACCCCTCTGAGCATATGAATCTGATACAGGCGTCAGTGGCAGTGCACCCAGATATTGTGCCTTTAGTGCCAGGCATGCAAGTACTATCATACAATAACCCCTTTGTGGTATTGTGGAAGAATGCAGGGGTGAACCATGCAGTCCTATATTAAAAAGATATGAATCTGGGAATGGGCGTCAGTGCACCCAGATATTGTGCCTTTAATGCAAGGCCAGCAAGTATCATCATACAGTAACCCCTCTGTGTTATTGTGGAAGAGTGCAGGGGTGGACCTTGCGTTCCTATATTAAAAAAGATATGCATCTGGTTAAGGCGTCAGTGCACCCAGATATTCTGCCTTTGGTGCAAGACTGCCAGGCCAGCAAGTATCATCATACAGTAACCCCTCTGTGGTATGGTGGAAGAGTGCAGGGGTGGACCATGTGGTCCTATATTGAAAAGTTTTTGATCTGGTAATGGGCGTCAGTGCACCCAGATATTGTGCCTTTAATGCCAGGCCAGCAAGTATCATCATACAGTAACCCCTCTGTAGTATTGTGGAAGAATGCAGGGGTGGACCATGCGGTCCTATATTAAAAAGATATGAATCTGTGAATGGGCGTCAGTGCACCCATATATTGTGCCTTTAATGCCAGGCCAGCAAGTATCATCATACAGTAACCCCTCTGTGTTATCGTGGAAGAGTGCAGGGGTGGACCATGTGGTCCTATATTGAAAAGTTTTTGATCTGGTAATGGGCGTCAGTGCACCCAGATATTGTGCCTTTAATGCCAGGCCAACAGGTATCATCATACAGTAACCCCTCTGTGGTATTGTGGAAGAGTGCAGGGGTGGACCATGTGGTCCTATATTGAAAAGTTTTTGATCTGGTAATGGGCGTCAGTGCATCCAGATATTGTGCCTTTAATGCCAGGCCAGCAAGTATCATCATACAGTAACCCCTCTGTGGTATTGTGGAAGAACGCAGGGGTGGACTTTGCGGTCCTATATTGAAAAGTTTTTGATATGGTAATGGGCGTCAGTGCACACAGATATTCTGCTTTTAATGCCAGGCCAGCAAGTATCATCATACAGTAACTCCTCTGTGGTATTGTGGAAGAGTGCAGGGTTGGACCCTGCGGTTCAAAAAAATAAAATGATATAAATCTGGCACAGGCGTCAGTGCAGCCAAATATTGTGCCTTTCATGGCAGCAAGTGCCTTCACACCGTAACCCTTTTGTGGTATTGTGGAAGAGTTCAGTGCTGGAGGTTTTGTGAATGCAGAAGAGGACATCCCCGATCTATTCCATTACTTCAGCATCAGGGGATTGATATCTGCTGATCCAGGACTGATTCATTTTTATAAATGTCAGCCGGTCTACAGAGTCGGTGGACAGACGCACTCTTTTGTCTGTGACAAAACCTCCAGCAGCACTGAAGATCCTTTCGGAAAGCACGCTAGATGACGGCAACCTAGTAGATGCATAGCATATTGGCTAAATTCTGGCCAATGATCCAATCTCAACACCCAGTAAGCCAGTGGATCATCTGCTGGAAAGGTATCCAGGTCTGCCCTTGCCCCTAGGTAGTCCTGCACCATATGGTGAAGACGCTGGCAATGGGTGCCTACATTTGACGTCCTTGGGTATCGTGGACTAAAAAAATTTAAAAAAGCATCAGTCAAGCGGCCCTGGCCTTCACCGCTATTCCTCTGATCACCCGCAGCCTCAGAAGCACGTGTGTCAGCACTTGGTAATCTACCAGTGCCTGGAAAGGTGTTACACAAGTGTCGCTTTAGAGCGTCCTCAAGTTTTTTCATCCTGTGCTCCCTCTGTGCGGGCAGGATGAGCTCTGCAATTTTCCCCTTGTATCGTGGATCAAGAAGGGTTGCCAACCAGTAATGATCCCTCTCCTTGATAGCATGAATCCTGGGGTCCTTTAGCAGGCTTTGCATCATTAGGGAGCCCATGCAGCGTAGGTTGGAGGTGGCATTAGCTTCCGAGTCTTCCTAGTCAATGAGGATGACTGTAACGTGCACTTCCTCCTCCCAGCCACGCACTAGCCCTTCTGTTTCTGGGCACACAAAACCCTCCCTTGAGGAATCCCCACCTTCAATGCCCCCACTACTTAAATAGTCTTCCTCCTCCTCATCCTCCTCCTGTCTGATCTGAGTAGGACCCGCTGGAATGCTGTCTGCGGAAAGACTGGGGCCTTGAGAGCTGGGGAATGCCTCCTCTTCCTCCCGCTGCTCTGCCTCTAGAGCCACATCTATAATTCCCTGCAGAGTGTGCTCCAGCAGGAACACTAAAGGAATTGTGTCACTGATGCATGCACTGTCCCTGCTCACCATCCTCGTTGCCTCCTCAAATGGTGACAGTACAGTGCATGCATCCTTGATCATCAGCCACTGCGGGGGGGGAAAAACCAAGTTGACCTGAACCTGTCCTTGTGCCATACTCACACAGGTACTCGTTGATGGCCCTCTGCTGCTTGTGCAGACGCTGCAGCATTGCTAATGTCGAGTTCCACCTGGTGGGCATATCACAGATCAGACGGTTTGTGGGAAGGTGGAATTCTCTTTCAATTTCTGCCTGGCGAACGCTTGCTGGGAATGACCGTCTGAAGTGGCTGCAGACTTTTCTGGCCTGGATGAGAAGCTCTGGCAGCCCTGGGTACTTGGTTAGGAAACGCTGTACCACCAGATTTAGGACATGTGCTAGGCATGGTACATGCGTCAATTTACCCTTGCGTAGGGCGGAGAGAAGGTTGCTGCCATTATCGCAGACGATCATTCCCAGCTCAAGCTGGCGTGGTGTTAACCATCTCTGCACCTGCCCCTGCAGAGCTGACAAAATTTCTGACCCGGTGTGGCTCCTGTCCCCTAAACAAACCAGCTCAAGCACAGTATGGCATCTTTTTGCTTGAGCCATTGCGTAGACCCTGTCAGGTGTCAGTTTAACTGCCACTTCGCCAGAGACAGAGAAGGAGGAGGAGGAGGAGGAAGAGGTGTTGGTGGTGGAGCAGACAGACCTCATACAAGAAGCTTTCTGGAGGCGTGGTGGATGAACAAGCTCCAGCACAGAGCTCCGTCTTGGATTCTCCCAGCTGCAATCAGAGTTACCCAGTGTGCCTTGAAGGAAATGTAATGACCCTGTCCATGCTTGCTGGACCACGTGTCTAAAGTCACATGTACCTTGTTGCTGACTGCCTTTCCCAATGACTGGATAACATTGTCTTCCACGTGCTGGTATAGTGCTGGAATGGCCTTGCGTGAAAAATAATGGCATTTTGGAACCTGCCACTGTGGTACAGCACATTCAGCAAATTCACGGAAGGGTGCAGAGTCCACCAGCTGGAAAGGCAGCAGCTGCAATGCGAGTAATTTTGCTAAACTGGCATTTAGACGCTGTGCTTGGGGATGGTTGGGACTATATTTTTTCTTTCGCTGCAGCAGCTGCGGCAACGTAATCTGACTGCGTAAATCTTCAGCTACTGGGATGATGTCACATTGTGAGGAAGGACCTGCTGGTACATCTATTACTGTAGCATCATCCCTGTCGGTGGAGGTTGTAGGCAATGACATGGCAGGACATACAGTGTGGGTAGAGACAGATGAGGAGGAGGAGGACCTACGCAAAGTTTTGCGCCACCGGGATGTGTGGCACTTGTTCATATGTCGCCTGAAGCACGTGGTACCCAAGTGTCCGGTGTTTATCCCACGCTTCAGCCTCATCTGACATAGATTACAAATAGCAACGGTGGGGTCTGCTGCACATTTCTTAAAGAACTCCCAGACAGCAGAGTTCCTGCATGTGTTCTTTGAGACAACAGTGCTCTGCACCAGAGCAGCTCTGACATGTGATGCATTGGACTGGCTAGTGCTACGGTTGGTCACAGAGGATGCTGTGCCTCGTGTTTGCTGTGCCTCCTCCTCCTCCCCCTCCTCCTCACTTGATTCCTCAGTTCGATCTGGCACCCAGGTGGAGTCAGTGACCTCATCATCAATGTCATCTTCACCCCCTATCTCCACGTCACTGGAGTCAACTTGGCAGTATGCTGCAGCTGCTGGGGCAACATGAGTGCCAGTTATATGTGTGTCATCACTGGCACCCCCTTCCTCTAGGTTGATTATACTCCCTTGCTCAACCTCAGAGATTGAATCAGAGCACTGTACTTGCTGCGCATCCTCAAGCAGCATGTCACTCTCATTGTAGTCAAACAATTCAGCTGACTCCTCCGTGTGTGATAGCAAGGCTACGGCAGGAGTAGCTGTGGACATGGAGGCTGCATTAGATGCTTTGGCAGCTGAGGTGGACTGTAAAGCACTAGAAGCCTGGCTGGCAGAGGACTTGGAGGATGAGGATGGCCTGGTTAGCCAATCCACCAAGTCCTCTGTATGTTGCTGCTGCTTAAGAAGACGGCCAGCACCAGTTAGAAAGGACAAGTGTGCCACTGCAGAGGATGCACCATGTCCACCACGACCAGAGACACAGCCTCCCGACACAGGGGTGGCTTGCCCTCTTATCTGTGTCTGGGAGCGTCTGCCTGTCCTTTTTGTTCTTTCGGACATGGTGAGTGATTTATAGATTAATATATACAGAACTCTGATTCAACTCTGGTATAAAGATTTAAAGAACTCTGGTATAACTCAGTGAGACACACTGATAGCTGGCAGCCAGTGACGAGACACAGATCACCTCAATTCACAAATGTTTTAAAGAAATTAGTGAGCCCCAAAAAAACTTGCTGGCTGTGTGACGAGACACAGAAGATCACCTCAATTCACAAATGTTTTAAATAAATTAGTGAGCCCCAAAATAGAGCGTGGTACTGGTGGTGTGACGAGACACAGATCACCTTAATTCACAAGTGTTTTAAAGAAATGAGTGAGCCCCAAAATACTGCGTGGTACTGGATGTGTGACGAGACACAGATCACCTTAATTCACAAATGTTTTAAAGAAATTAGTGAGCCCCAAAATACAGCGTGGTACTGGATGTGTGACGAGACACAGATCACCTTAATTCACAAATGTTTTAAAGAAATTAGTGAGCCCCAAAAAACTTGCTGGCTGTGTGACGAGACACAGAAGATCACCTCAGTTCACAAATGTTTTAAATAAATTAGTGAGCCCCAAAATACAGCGTTGTACTGGTTGTGTGATGAGACACAGATCACCTTAATTCACAAATGTTTTAAAGAAATTAGTGAGCCCCAAAATACAGCGTGGTACTGGTTGTGTGACGAGACACAGATCACCTTAATTCACAAGTGTTTTAAAGAAATGAGTGAGCCCCAAAATACTGCGTGGTACTGGTTGTGTGACAAGACACAGATCACCTTAATTCACAAATGTTTTAAAGAAATTAGTGAGCCCCAAAAAAACTTGCTGGCACAGTGACAAGACCCAGAAGATCACCTCAATTCACAAATGTTTTAAAGAAAGTTGTAAACCCCCAAAAAACTTGCTGGCACAGTGACAAGACACACATCACCTAAATTCCCTGATATTTGGTAGAAATGAGACCCAAAAAGACTTGCTGGCACAGTGACAATACCCAGAAAATCACCTCAATTCACAAATGTTTTAAAGAAAGTTGTAAACCCCCAAAAAACTTGCTGGCACAGTGACAAGATACACATCACCTAAATTCCCTGATATTTGGTAGAAATGAGACCCCCCCAGTAGCGTGGCAGACTGGCAGTAACAAGACACAACTATCTCCTTTGAAATCTCCTCTGAAATGCGTGCAGAAGCGCTGCGTGGAAACATTATATAGTGTGCTGCGGGACTTAGCTCTGTGAGCCCATGATTGGCCAAAATTTGTTTTCATGATTTTGCACATTTCTCTTATCGAGAACTCGACCTGTTTCCTTGACTAATCTTTGTTAAACTTTAGTGTTACCCACCTATGTTAAGAACCAGCTCTAGCATAGGCGTACTGTCTTTTTCTGTGCTTTCTGTCGCTCTCTGCTGTTGGGTCATGACACCGACCATAACAATAGTGTTCTTTGTTGTGGTTTCACGTTGTGCTTCCATAGCATTACTTGTGCATTCTAGCATTATTTTTAAATATTCAAATGTAAGTTTATACAGCTATATTTATTATTTTTCAGGTTTCACCCAAAACAAAGTTTGCCAGCCCACCTCTTGTATTTATAGATATCAGTCCTTTACAGTGCAAATGAATGTCCAGGTACACATTTGCTGCAAAATCCCATCAGAGGATGGATTGGACTAGGTCTTAAATATTAATGTGATACTTCATTTCTAGATGAGATATTCGGAATCAATTTGATCAAAATGAATGGTGGCACCATCTTTTACCTTCCGAGGGTGAAGCGAACTGGGGGTTGTCCCACCAATTAGCCTCAGTGATGAGGTTGGGATGCTGACTTATCAATCAGTTCAAGCTGACAGTCAATCGGGTGCACAGATTGAAAAGAAGGCTGTCCTGTAGGGTGCCTTTCTGCTCAAAGTTGTCCCTCCCCCATGTAGCATGCTGTAGTGATATGGGAACAAATAAACTTTGAAAGGGAAAACCTCCCTTTATTACATTTATATAGGTCAACAAAATGCTGACACTTACAAATAGTGATTATCTTTCAAAGGAGCCCAACTTGTTTCGGGCATGACAGTTGCACTTTAAAATAACTTTTATAATTATAGTAATCACTGTGCATGTTAGTAGCAGGCAATTTTAATTCCCAAGAAATAACTCACTTACTGTATATAGCACCAGTGTCTATGACTGTTAAAATGCCAACCTTCCTATGTAATTACAGCACTCACCTCATGTGGTAATAATAGACATTTTTATTGCTGAGGTACAGATTGCATATCTTCCTGCTACAGTGGGAAAAAGTATTTTCCCAAAAAAAGAAGCAGTTGTGATAAATTAGATGAGAATTAATTGTAAATGGTTGATTATAAACATACCTATTTATAACTAGGGATGAGCAGTTCGGGTTCGGACAGTTCGGAGTTAGGCCCGAACTTAGCCTGTTCGGGTAGATCGCGATCTCCGAACATTTCCGGGTGTTCGGCGCATGTTCGAGTCCACAATGCATCACAATGGCCCACAATGCATTTTCCCACTGGCCTGAAGCTCGTAATTGGCTACAGCCTTGCACCTGACCACAGGTCTGGTGCAAGACAGGTTCAACAGTATGCCAATCACCGCTCAATCATGGGCTCACAGAGCTAAATCCCGCAGCACACTATAGAACGTTTCCACGCGCCGATTCTGCACGAATTTCAGAGGAAATTTCAGAGGAGATTGTTGTGTGTTGTTACTACCGGTCTGCCACGCTACTGGGGGGGGGGGGGGTCTGGGGGTCTCATTTCTACAAAATATCAGGGAATTGATATGTGTGTCTTGTCATTGTGCCAGCAAGTTTTTTTGGGTCACTAATTTCTTTAAAACATTTGTGAATTGAGGTGATCTTCTGTGTCTTGTCACACAGCCAGCAAGTTTTTTTGGGGCTCACTAATTTCTTTAAAACATTTGTGAATTGAGGTGATGTGTGTCTTGTCACACAGCCAGTACCACGCAGTATTTTGGGGGTCACTAATTTCTTTAAAACATTTGTGAATTGAGGTGATCTTCTGTGTCTTGTCACACAGCCATTACCACGCAGTATTTTGGGGTTCACTAATTTCTTTAAAACATTTGTGAATTGAGGTGATCTGTCTCTAGTCACACAGCCATTACCACGCAGTATTTTGGGGTTCACTAATTTCTTTAAAACATTTGTGAATTGAGGTGATCTGTGTCTAGTCACACAGCCAGTACCACACATTATTTTGGGGCTCACTAATTTCTTTAGAACATTTGTGAATTGAGGTGATCTGTGTCTTGTCACACAGCCAGTACCACGTAGTATTTTGGGGCTCCCTAATTTCTACAAAACATTTGTGAATTGAGGTGATCTGTGTCTTGTCACACAGCCAGTACCACACAGTATTTTGGGGCTCACTAATTTCTTTAAAACATTTGGGAATTGAGGTGATCTGTGTCTTCTCACACAGCCAGTACCACGCAGTATTTTGGGGCTCACTAATTTCTTTAAAACATTTGTGAATTGAGGTGATCTTCTGTGTCTTGTCACACAGCCAGTACCACGCAGTATTTTGGGGCTCACTAATTTCTTTAAAACATTTGTGAATTGAGGTGATCTGTGTCTTGTCACACAGTCAGTACCATTCAGTATTTTTGGGGTCACTAATTTCTACAAAATATTTGGGAATTGTTATAATCCGTGTGTTCTCACTGGCTGCCACCCATCAAGGTGTCTCACTGATTTATAGGAGGTTTCACTGCCACCCATCAAAGGGTCTCACTGATTTATAGGAGGTTTCACTGCCACCCATCAAAGTGTCTCACTGATTTATAGGAGGTTTCACTGCCACCCATCAAGGTGTCTCACTGATTTATAGGAGGTTTCACTGCCACCCATCAAGGGGTCTCACTGATTTATAAAAGGTTTCACTGCCACCCATCAAAGGGTCTCACTGATTTATAGGAGGTTTCACTGCCACCCATCAAAGGGTCTCACTGATTTATAGGAGTTTTCACTGCCACCCATCAAGGGGTCTCACTGATTTATAAGAGGTTTCACTGCCACCCATAAAAGGGTCTCACTGATTTATAAGAGGTTTCACTGCCACCCATCAAAGGGTCTCACTGAGTTATAGGAGGTTTCACTGCCACCCATCAAAGGGTCTCACTGATTTATAGGAGTTTTCACTGCCACCCATCAAGGGATCTCACTGATTTATAGGAGGTTTCACTGCCACCCATCAAAGGGTCTCACTGATTTATAGGAGGTTTCACTGCCACGCATCAAAGGGTCTCACTGATTTATAGGAGGTTTCACTGCCACCCATCAAAGGGTCTCACTGATTTATACCAGAGTTCTGTAAATCTTTAATCTTTATACCAGAGTTGAATCAGAGTTCTGTATATATTTAATCTATATATCACATGTCTGAAAGAAGAAAAAGGACAGGCAGATGCTCCCAGACACAGATAAAAGGGCAAGCAGCCCCTGTGTCGGGAGGCTGTGCCTCTGGTCGTGGTGGACGTGGTGTATCCTCTGCAGGGGCACGCTTGTCCTTTATAACTGGTGCTGGCCGTCTTCTTAACCTGCGGCAACATACAGAAGATTTGGTGGATTGGCTAGCCAGGCCATCTTCATCCTCCGAGTCCTCTGCCAGCCAGGCTTCTAGTGCTTTACAGTCCACCTCAGCTGCCAAAGCATCTAATGCAGCCTCCATGTCGACAGCTACTCCTGCCGTAGCCTCACTATCACACACGGAGGAGTCAGCTGAATTGTTTGACTACAATGACAGTGACATGCTGCTTGAGGATGCACAGCAACTACAGTGCTCTTATTCAATCTTTGAGGTTGAGCAAGGGAGTATAATCAACCTAGAGGAAGGGGGTGCCAGTGATGACACACAAATAACTGACACTCATGTTGCCCCAGCAGCTGCAGCATACTGCCAAGTTGGCTCCAGTGACGAGGAGATAGGGGGTGAAGATGACATTGATGATGAGGTCACTGACTCCACCTGGGCGCCAGATCGAACTGAGGAATCAAGTGAGGAGGAGGGGGAGGAGGAGGAGGCACAGCAAACACGAGTCACAACATCCTCTGTGACCAACCGTAGCATTAGCCAGTGCAAGGCATCAGATGTCAGAGCACTGTTGTCTCAAAGAACACATGCAGGAACTCTGCTGTCTGGGAGTTCTTTAAGAAATGTGCAGCAGGACTTCCGGGAGGCGGGCCTAAGTAATGGCCGCATTTTAAGACAGCTCCATTCGCAGAGGTTTTCCATCTGATGGCATCTGAGGCATCCCTGCCTGCCACGCCGCTGCCGACTAACTGATTGTCGCCCTCTTCATCCCGGAGGTCCGTGGGCCAGATTTTGGCCGTTCCATACCCGCACGGCTGTGCGGGTGCGTGACCCTTCTGTAGGCCCGGACTGAAGCCTGACGCTGCGCTCGAGCGCGCTGCTATCGCGCCCGTTGGGGTGAGTGCACCATTTCCTTTACCCTCCGCTGCCTCGGACCCCTGTGTTGAGGTGCCGGCTTCCTCATCTTGCGCTTCCTCAGCGCCGTTTGCTGGGGTCAGTTTGGCGGCACCTGGTCCGGCGCACGTGAACAGTTGCCGGAAGCTTCCGGCGGGAGTGCTCTCGCCCCTCACCGTCCTCGGAGGGCTCAGTCCTGGACCCAGGCCGTGTATCCCACTACCTACATGCCATCCTGCTGTGTTAAACAGGAGAACACTTAATAAGGCAGACTACCTTCTCTTTAGTTTTTGGGAGAGGGGGGGGGGAAGGAAAAACCACATAAAAAAAAAAAAAAAAAAAACGGAAGAAAAAGAGGGGGGAAAAAAAAAAAGGGAAAAACCGCACAAAACAAAAAACCAAAAGGAAAAAAGGGGGAGAAAAGAAGGGGGAAAAAACCACATAAAACAAGAAAACACTCTGGACGCTCCGCACTGTCTGTATATAATTTTTCTGGACACCCCGCACTGTCTGTATATCACAATTTTTCTGGACGTCCCGCACTGTCCGTATCATAATTTTTCTGGACGTCCCGCACTGTCTGTATCATAATTTTTCTGGACACCCCGAACTGTCTGTATCATAATTTTTCTGGACACTCCGCACTGTCTGTATCATAATTTTTCTGGACGCTCCGCACTGTCTGTATCATAATGTTTCTGGATGCTCCGCACAGTCTGTATCATAATTTTTCTGGACACTCCGCACTGTCTGTATATCATAATTTTTTCTGGACACTCCGCACTGTCTGTATCATAATTTTTCTGGACACTCCGCACTGTCTGTATATCATAATTTTTCTGGACGCTCCGCACTGTCTGTATATCAGAATTTCTCTGGACACTCCGCACTGTCTGTATATCATAATTTTTCTGGACGCTCCGCACTGTCTGTATATCATTTTTTCCGGACACTCCCATTGTCTGCATATTACAGTTGCCAGGCCTACGCCTCACCATGGATAAATTCGTGGCATCATCCACAAAAAGTTCAAAACGCCTTACAACCAAATCTCAGGGCAAAGGTGCATCGGCCCCGACACGATCCCCGACTCACTCCACATCTGATCTGGGAAGCCCACCCTCCAGCCCACACCTGAATACCCCTCCACCGCCCACTACTGTCATGCAGATGGCGGAATTCACAGCTATGCTCTCGCCATTGCTAGATGAAAAATTGGGCCGACTATCGACCGCCATTGACCTGGCGCTCTCCCAGCTCACCTCGCAAGCACAAAGACTGACTGAGGTGGAGGAAAGGGTGTCCACTCTGGAGGATGGACTGACCCCCCTCAGAACATCTGTGGAATCTCACGACTCGCTCCTTTCCTCCCTGATAGACAAAGTTGACGACCTAGAGAACAGGAGCCGTAGAAACAACTTAAGAATAGTGGGACTCCCTGAAGCCGTAAAAGGTCCTCAACTACACCACGTTGTGTCTTCATGGCTCCCCACAGCCCTGGGACTAGCGGATAATTCAGCGCTGACTGTGGAACGGGTACATCGTCTGGGACCGGACCTTTCTCCATCATTAGGCCGCCCTCGCACGGTCATATTTAAACTGCTGAATTTCTCAGACAAAATCCGCATCATGCAGGCGTATAGGAAAGCCAGTACCCTAGAATACAATGGAACTACTTTACGCCTCTTCCAGGACTTCTCAGCATCTCTGGCGGCCCGTCGCAGGGCCTTCGCCCCTATCTGCTCCAAATTGGCGGCGGCTAATGTGCGGTTCACGCTCCAATACCCTGCTCGCTTGCGAGTTCACCTTCACGGCCAAGTCACCTTTTACGATTCACCAAACGACGCCTTGACCATATTGGAGGATGACACTGCACGTTCCCCCTCATCGACAACCACAAGGCAACGTTCATCGAACCCCCCAACCTGATTGTAGCTCCAACTCTACAACGGGCTCAGCGTGGTCCTAGGGATGCAATGGATCCCTACGACTTTTTCCCCTTTTGTTCGATTTTACTAACTCTCCGGTGCTGGACTCCACAGACAGGACTAGATCCAACCACGGTCCGAACCGTATGTTTACCACCCACCACCCGGATCCTTTTGGTTAATCTTGGTTATATTGTTTATGGTTCTTCTGTTTGTTTTCTGGTTCATTTTGTTTCTTCCAGATGCAGGCACCCCTATGTTCCTGTTGGGTGCTTAATGTTTAAAATGTTTCTGATTAGCCTTTTGAATCATAGGCAGGAGGTGACGCTGGTTGCTAATGTATATGGGGCTGTGGAGCAGATGCTGGGACGGTTCCTGGCCCCACTTAACAAATTGTTCTCGACGGTTAAGCTTAGAACCCGCTATTGGTATCCCCCATGACCCACGAAACTATGTCTGAAAGTACCCTTCCTATAGAACCACAGATTTTTACACGCAAATCGTTGAAACTGGTATCCTGGAATGTGGAAGGCCTTAATTCGCCTATCAAAAGGAAAAAAGTACTACAATACTTGAAAAAGTTAGATCCTGACATAATTTTCCTACAGGAAACGCACTGGACTTCCCCAAACCAGTCACTACGCGCCCCCTGGATAGGCTTCCAGACATCATCCGTCCATACGCAGAAATCACGTGGTACCACTATCCTTCTCCACAAACGTCTCCCATACTCTGACTTGCTTGAGATTAATGACCCAGAAGGCAGATATACCTTTCTCGCCCTAACAGTGGGACAAGAACCCCTACAACTACTTAACATCTATGCTCCCAATAGCCCCAATCTCACTTTCTTTAAATCACTGTTACCATTACTCCATTTACACGACTCTTCCCATAGGATTGTGGGGGGTGATTTCAACGAGGTCCCAGACCCTATCTTAGACCGAGCGCCCAGTCGTACGATGGCTAGGGGACGTGCTCAACACACAGGCCCGACCTTCCTCAGGTCCCATTTTGACCTGGATGACGTGTGGCGCTCCCACCACCCTACGGGCAGGGATTTCACGTTTTACTCCGACCCGCACAAATCCTTTTCCCGCCTAGACCTTTTTCTGGTCTCAAGCTTACTTTCCAACCGTGCCCTACGGACAGACATTGGCCCAATAACTCTCACGGACCACGCACATATCACACTAGAAATCATATTGGAAACCCCGGTGCCCTATTCTAGGAATTGGCGCTTTCCTTCGCATCTCATGACCTCCGGTCTCTTCACCTCTCACGTTGAACTGACATGGAATAATTACACGGACGATAACATTGAGCACGTCGACGACGTCAACCTTTTTTGGTCTGCGTCGAAGGCAGTGCTTCGGGGTCAAATAATGGAATATGCCGCTCGCACAAAAAAAGAGACTGCTAGACACCTCTCCGATGCCCACTCAGAGCTCCTTAGCAGCTATAGAGCTTATCTCTTAGACTCAACCTCCACGACCCTCCAAAAATACAAAAATGACAAGACGCGATACGACTCCCTGGCCACAGAACAGGCACACCGTACATGCCAACGTCAAAAACAGGCTCTGTTCCGCTTTGGCAACAAACAAGGTCGACTTCTTGCTAATTTGGTACGCTCCCAGACCCAGACTAGACCCTTAATTTCAAAACTCAAGACCTCGGACGGAACCATTCTTACCAAACCTAATGACATAGTGGATCACTTTCGTACCTACTTTGCGGACTTCTATAAGGCAGGCCCCGATGACTGTGCCGCCCAACTAAATCTTTTTCATAGAGCCCAAATGCCTAAACTTTCCCCAGGAGAACGCGACGCACTCTCAGTACCCATCACACACGCTGAAATCAAAGCGACAATAACCTCACTTAAAAACGGAAAAACACCAGGCCCAGATGGCTTTGGGGCGGAATATTACAAACTCCTTTCTGGCCTGGTGATTCCCCACTTAGTTACGCTGTATAACAATATCCTGGGGGGTGGGACCCCACCCCCGACCTTTAATGAGGTGCGGGTGGTGGTTCTCCCCAAACCGGGAAAGGACCCAACATTGGTTACCTCCTATCGTCCCATTGCACTACTAAATACTGACCTCAAAATACTGTCCTCCATCATGGCCCGCCGTCTTCAAAAACCTCTTGCACGCCTCATAGGGCCTCAACAAACAGGATTCCTTAATGGCCGCCATTCCACTACCAATATACGCAAAGCCATAGCGGCAATATGGTCATCTTCCCTCACGCCACAATCCTCAAACCTCTTACTGAGCTGTGACGCAGATAAGGCGTTCGATAGGATCTCATGGAATTATTTAATCAGATTTATTAAGTTTCATCATTTTGGTAAGACATTCTTAACACTTTTTCGTGCACTCTATCTTACGCCTTCCACTATGATCACAGCAAATGGACTCAACTCCGCCCCCTTTAACCTAGAACGAGGAACTAGGCAAGGATGTCCTCTGTCCCCGTTATTATTTAACCTGGCCCTAGAACCTCTAATACGTATCATAGAAATGTCCCAAACAATATCAGGAATTCATTTGTCCCCCACAGTAGTATTAAAAGTTGTAGCCTTTGCAGACGACTTGTTGATATTCCTTTCAGACCCCGCCTCCGCGATCCCGCCCCTATTAAAGTTGTTTGACTCCTTCCATGTAGCCTCCGGCTTCCAAATCAACTACGCCAAGACAGTAGCTCTACCTCTAGGCCCCAAACCACAGGGTTCTTGGCTCCAGGGCTTTCCCTTCTCCTGGGCACCCTCGCCGTATATTAAATACTTGGGTACTATTCTACCGATTGACCTCTCCCGCTTATACAAACTCAACATAGACCCTCACTTAGCCCAAACAAAAGCACTTTTGGAGGTCTGGAGCTCACTTCCACTTTCTTACTTGGGACGGGCCTCACTTATTAAAATGACCTTATTTCCCAAATTACTATACACTATACAAGTATTGCCTCTCCTACTGAAACCTAATGATCTTCAGTTATTCAACAGGTTGTACGCGTCCTTTATTTGGCAAGATAAGCGGGCACGTATACCACTCCTTAGCCTCCAGCAACCGATAGCGAGGGGAGGTATCAACTTCCCCAATTTACTAGATTATAACCTAGCAGCACTATATCGTTACGTATCGGATTGGCTGAATGATACTTCCCGCTTCACAGCCTTACATGTGGAACAGGCGCTACTTCCTGCCTCCTCTTTACTAGCATTTCTTCACCAACACTCTCCCGCCATCCCCCCTCCCCTACGCGATAACCCTTTGCTCTCCACGACGAAATTAGCTTGGGTCAGAATTCGTAAACGCCTCCAATTGTCCTGGCAAACATCCCTTTGGTCTCCTATCTTGCATAACCCTCACTTTCAAAATGCCTCCCCTGCTCCTATCTTTCGAACCCTGGCTCAACGAGGTTTTAGACTTCTACACCATTACCTAGATGGAGCATCAGGTCTGCCTTATTCTTACACAACCTTGACAGAACGCATTGCCCCATTAACTATACACCCTGTTTATTACTTACAACTCAGACAGTTCCTTCTCGCACAACTGCACACCTTATCTCCCACTGATTTAACTAACCCGTTAGACACGCAATTACTCGTACATAGTTCATCTCCTCCCTCGACTTCAACCATTTACACACTTCTACAACATTCACTCCCCACCTCGAAACCCTGGAGGGCTATCTCTCGATGGGCCACTACTTTTCCAAACCTTACCCCAACGACCTAGTGTCGGCTACTCTGGTATCAAGACGCACTCTCCCATCCGCCAATTATTGGGACATGTTTTATAGGATACTCCACCGAGCCTACATGGCGCCGGATAGAATGGCCCGTTCAGGACTATTACCTAATGCCAACTGTTTAAAATGCAATTTTTCCCCAGCCGACCTCCATCATTGTCTCTGGTCGTGCCCCTTTATTCAATTATTTTGGGACACCGTACACCGATTCAGCTCCCAGGTTCTCCGAATCGAGATTCCCTTCACACCTAACTGGGCTATTTTCAACTTACCAACTTCACAGACCCTTCAACCCCTCTCTAGATGCCACCGGTTTTGGTTAGGTCTCCTAGCAGCGACGGGCAAAAAGGCCATATTATCTCAATGGATATCCGGTACCCCTCCCTCATTCCGCATGATGTACGACAGAATCTATTCCATATTCTTGGCTGACTGGTCTGAGGCCTCACTACATCAGACTGAGAAAACTCAACAATTCTTTACCCACTGGTCCCCTTTTATTTGTGCCTTACCACCTGAGGTCAAAACCTCCCTACGAAACACGTTCTGCGATGCCCCATGGTATTCCCTACAAATGCTGCGGAACACCCCTCCGATCCCCTCAGATACCTCTGACCACTTGTTAGTTAACTTTCTTGCCTCCACTTCCCGGGATACCCTAACCCAGCCGTCCACCTCTGAGCTTTAAATGCTGACATTACCATGACACTTCGGTACTGGATTGTGATGTAATACTTTAACTAACACCGGAAACTGTGATTTTTTTTTTTTTACATTGTTACAGATTGTACATGATATGAAAAGGAAAAAAAAAAAAAACTGTTACCCCTTTTTCTGTAAATTCATCTTGATCTGAGACGAATAAAAATATGTTTAAAAAAAAAGAAATGTGCAGCAGACCCCACCATTGCTATTTGTAATCTATGTCAGAGGAGGCTGAAGCGTGGGATAAACACCGGACACTTGGGTACCACGTGCTTGAGGCAACATATGACCACCCGCCACGCATCCCATTGGCACAAAACTTTGCGTAGGTCCTCCTCCTCCTCATCTGTCTCTACCCCCACTGTATGTCCTGCCATGTCATTGCCTACAACCTCCACTGACAGGGATGATGCTACAGTAATGGATGTACCAGGTCCTTCCTCACAATGTGACATCCTCCCAGCAGCTGAAGATTTACGCAGTCAGATTACGTTGCCGCAGCTGCTGCAGCGTAAGACAAAATATAGTCCCGACCATCCCCAAGCAGAGCGTCTAAATGCCAGCTTAGCAAAATTACTCGCATTGCAGCTGCTGCCTTTCCAGCTGGTGGACTCTGCTCCCTTCCGTGAATTTGCTGAATGTGCTGTACCACAGTGGCAGGTTCCAAAACGCCATTACTTTTCACGCAAGGCCATTCCCGCACTATACCAGCACGTGGAAGACAATGTTATCCAGTCATTGGGAAAGGCAGTCAGCAACAAGGTGCATGTGACTTTAGACACGTGGTCCAGCAAGCATGGACAGGGTCGTTACATTTCCTTCACGGCACACTAGGTAACTCTGATTGCACGTGGGAGGGATCCAAGACGGGGCTCTGTGCTGGAGCTTGTTCATCCACCACGCCTCCAGAAGGCTGCTTGTATGAGGTCTGTCTGCTCTACCACCACCACCTCTCCCTCTTCCTCCTCCTCCTTCTCTGTCTCTGGTGAAGTGGCAGTTAAACCGACGCCTGAAAGGGTCTACGCAATGGCTCAAGAAAAAAGAAGCCATACTGTGCTTGAGCTGGTTTGTTTAGGGGACAGGAGCCACACCGGGCCAGAAATTCTGTCAGCTCTGCAGGGCCAGGTGCAGAGATGGTTAACACCACGCCTGCTTGAGCTGGGAATGATCGTCTGTGATAATGGCAGCAACCTTCTCTCTGCCCTACGCAAGGGTAAATTGACGCATGTACCATGCCTAGCACACGTCCTAAACCTGGTGGTACAGCGTTTCCTAACCAAGTACCCAGGGCTGCCAGAGCTTCTCAGCCAGGCCAGAAAAGTCTGCAGCCACTTCAGACGGTCATTCCCAGCAAGCATTCGCCTGGCAGAAATTCAAAGAGAATTCCACCTTCACAAAACGGTTACTGTATGAATGTACTTGCTGCCATGAAAGGCGCAATATTTGGCTGCACTGACGCCTGTGCCAGATTTACATAATTTTAATTTTTTGAACCGCAGGGTCCAACCCTGCACTCTTCCACAATACCACAAAAGGGTTACGGTGTGAATGCACTTGCTGCCATGAAAGGCGCAATATTTGGCTGCACTGACGCCTGTGCCAGATTTATATCATTTTAATTTTTTGAACCGCAGGGTCCAACCCTGCACTCTTCCACAATACCACAAAAGGGTTACGTTGTGAAGGCACTAGCTGCCAAGAAAGGCACAATATCTGGGTGCACTGACGCCTTGATCAGAATCATATCTTTTTAATATAGGACCGCAAGGTTCACCCCTGCATTCTTCCACAATACTACAGAGGGGTGACTGTATGATGATACTTGCTGGCCTGGCACCAAAGGCACAATATTTGGGTGCACTGATGCCCATTACCAGATAAAAAACTTTTCAATATAGGACCACATGGTCCACCCCTGCAATCTTCCACAATACCACAGAGGGGTTACTGTATGATAGTACTTGCAGGCCTGGCACCAAAAGCACAATATTTCGGTGCACTGTCACTGACGCCTGTATCAGATTCATATCCTCAGAGGGGTTACGGTGTGACGGCACTGTTGGGGACGCTAAGGGACCAATTTTGAAGCACCTATTGTTACTTTCATGCAAAGCCTGCATAAGTTTCACAATAATTTAGCCAAAAAAATCAGTAAACTTTTTCTGCGTGTCCGAAAATGTCTCCTCTTTTCATACAGACTGCCGCCCCAAGCAGTTGTTTATGGATAGATTAAAGGAAAAGCATTTACCGTCATTTGAAACATCATTTTTTTGTTTTTAAGTGTTTCTATACATCCTACAAATCCGCCACTTCACGGGCAGGTTATGGGGACCTCCTAGGCACGATATTTGAAGGAATTTTTCGTTTTTATTTTTAACCCTTATTTCATGGAAAACTCACTTTCCCTTTAAAAACGTATTTTTTAAAACTTTTTGTCCTTGTTTCCTGTCCCCCAGGGCACTACCCAGACCCCCATACACCTTTTATGGCAAATATGTAGCATATATGCCCTCTTGGAGGGCACTCTAAAAACCGAATTTTCAGCCCCATTGACTTGCATGGGGTTTGGGTTCGGGCCCGAAACGAACTCGGGGGGTGTTCAGTTCATCCCTATTTATAACCTCCCCTTACTATATTTTTAGGCATATGGTATGTAATATATTAAGGTTTTTTTCAGAGTTTATTTGTCTTTTTATAATTAATTCTGTGTTTTCCTAATCCATGATATTTTTGGCCATTGACTTCAAACTGAATTGTTAGTATTAGCGATCATTATGTCGCTCATGCATAGAAAATGCATACACTACACTACTGTAAATACATTGTAGTCATATCAGTTGATACATTCTAACGTTTTGGGTTTATGATAAAAAGTAATTACTTTCCAGGTTTTGACAGGTTTGTTTACTGTAGGGAATAGTCACTGAGAATAGAATTGTGGGGCATTGTGTCATTGTGTGTTTTAAGTGAAAACATTTGAATCGGAAAATATAATCAATTCCTGTATTCATTCGAAGTTGATTATTTTGGTTTATATTTTGTAAGTCTCCAGAAATGCACTGCTTAGTGAATAACCCATGATGTGTTTGTGACTATACATTTGCCTTAATTTATTTATTGACATCTGGTATAAGAAAGATTAATTTATTGGTTAACACAAATATCTTGCGAAGTAAGGGGTTAATTCTAGTATTTTGTAGATTCAAATTATTCCCTTTCTTTCAGATTGTATTAATAGATTTTCTGTGCATATGTGACACTACAGTAAACTACTACTCATTTTTCTGCCTAAAGCCACCATATTTTTAACCATCAAAACACCCCTACTCCTTATAATATTGTAAACACAAGTAACATCACTGTGAAGCTTCTCTCTCAGCTGTAAGGATTTGTCTTTCATGAAGTGCCGGTGTTTGTTGCTGTATATACAACATTGTCAAACATTGGCTCTTTATGAAAACACCCAAGGTGGTAAATGACTAAAGATTCTCTTTTTCCTCAATTCACAAAGAGAAGTAAAATAAGATGCCTCAGCACACATTATTTGTCTTTGGCAAATCTGATGTATTGGTAGATGAAATATAAATTTTGAGCAAACTTTTAGTCTGTGAACTTGATACTGTAAGAGTCAAATAGATAAAAGGACTGAAAGTGATAAAGGTTATTGACTGCTGGCTTGACATTTAGCACTTACAGATATTAGGTTTAGATAAAAAAAAAAAACACCCTCGGTCTATATAATTTAAAAGTAAATTGTTTTATTTATGAAATGGTTTAAAGTTTGATTTTGACAATTTAAAAAAATATAACAGTTGAGTTTATTCACTAAATTCAAATTTAGATTTTCTGATAAAAGACAACTTAAGAACTGCGGGGCCATGATGCCGGCAGCCATGTTGCGGCCTGCCACTCGGCGGCTGTTACCTCCACACCATGCTGCCCTGGGCACTTCAACCCCGGATGGGATTCTGAGGACTGGGGAGACGGAGGGCCCACATCTCCCGGCCGTTGTCGCAGGTGAGGTGGCGAGACTGGAAGGTGTGGACTCAGAAGAGCAGAGGGACGGTTTCCCTCCCCCCGCTGGAGCGGAGGGTGCCATGATTTCTGGCCTGGAGATACTGTTGGCGGAGGGGGACGGCCCGCTCACTAAAGGAATGTGGCGCCGACTGATGGCTGCACTCGGCAGCTGCCCTGTACAGAGTGCCCCGCGAGCGTGTAAGGCGACAGCTGCTGTGGCTCTGGACCTGGATGCCTCGATGTGGAGGGGACGGTGCAGACGGGGGGCGAGGGCCCGGAGGAGCAGCTCATCCCTGATGCTAGGCTGATGGAGGTGTGATTGGGACCACGTGGTTTACTACTGCCTGGGAGCCGACGTCTTCCAGACCGGGCTGGGAATGTAGAGGCAGCCCCAGGAGAAGCGAGCTGCTGTCCAGTGAGATCTGCATGTCCCCCTATTAAGAAGCAAGAAGCTTCCCCCTGCCTGTCTCTGCATGTGACACTGTTTGTGAGTCTTTTACTAGACTTGGTGGGGGCGAGTGGGGACCTCGTCCTGCTCTTATCTCCCCTACATTTACCCTATAGAGCAAGCACACCAGAGGAGAAAGCGGGGCCTGACAGGGATCTGCACTGCCTCCCCCATGTTATGCTGGGTGTCATGGCAACCCCTCCGTTCAGAGACACGGGCTGAGGCAACTATGCTACCTCCCTTTTTGCAAGTTACCTGAATGCTTTTTCTGTTTTTGTTTCTCCCTTCCCTTTCCTCCACTACGTTTGTCCGCCAGAGACGCTTTTCACTGACTTGGAAGAACCAAGATGACTTTTATTCTTCAGCCTCGTTTTATGTTTGATGATGCTAGTTTTAGCCTGCCGTTTGCTTTTTTTGGAGGCCCCCCTTTTTCTGCTGTAGACCTTCTGCTATTTTAGGCAGCCTCAGATGACTTTTTGATTTTCCCCGGCTGGGGACGCGTTCTTTTTTGCCCCTTCCCCCGTATTTTGATATATTGATGTTTTTCTGCGAGACCCCTTCCCCTCATGTTTTATGTGTCTTTTATGTCTATTTAGCCCTGCGTGGCCAACTTTGACAGTCGGTTTGTGACCCCTAGTTTGAAACAATAAGAAACTTAAATACAAAAAGACAACTTAAGAATTTAAAATAATGCAAATTTCAGGTTGAAATAGTCAATAAAAAGAAAAAAACACTTTTAAATTTTAGAAAAAAATATATCATTACCTTGTCCATGTTAAATCCAGCTTAGGTTAGTGAATAATGTTGAAAATGCTTTATTCCATTATGTTAAAAATGTATATAATAAGCATTCTCAACCTTAAATAGGGGTTAGCAGTATATTTCATACACAGGAACGTAAGGTTTTTAACTTTTTCCTTTTTCCCTTTGTATAATAAAGAAAGTGCTTTAGAATTTTATTTTCCAAATCAATATTTAGGACCATCTAGAAATAGAAAAAAAAAGCTTGTTTTCACAATGGAAGTATTTTAAATAAATATGATTAATGATTATGAACATAGTAATGCATTTTCAGTAGTTTTCTTTTCCTTCTTGCTTACAAACCAGTTTAGAAGAATGTAAATCTATAAGATGAATGAGACCAAAATTTAACAGAACACAATGTAGTATTGTGAAATTTGAAAATTCAATTACAGATTAATAAAAAAATATTTTGCATATTTTATATATAAAAAAGAATTGTACTCATATCAATGTTGTTCCTTCCTAATTGTACAGAAACATATTGAAATCAAAAACAAACAAATAATCTTGCCTTTAAGTAAATATTCAAAGAAGCAAATGAAGTCTAAACCCGAGTAGAGAGAGTCTCTGGAGACACAGGTTCTTTCCCAGCAAGAGCACCTCTCCAGTAAGTGTCCTTGGGCAAGACACCTAACGGTACATACTTGCCACCAGGGCATACTTGAAAATCAGAGAAATCTCAATGTATCCTTCCTGGTAAAAATACTTGCTCAAGAAAAAAAAAAGTCGGTTGCCACAAGAATTGCAGAGGATGTAGCTTCACTGGAAGCAACTTGATTATTAATCCCTTCTCTACCAAGTAATTTTCCAAAAAAACAGTCAGGAACCAGTGGTTTTTTGAAAAATAATTTTAAACTAATTATGTAGTAAGAAATATTTGGGAATATTCTCATTGTATTTCATACTGTAATAACCTATTTGGGAGGCAGATGGTGCCATATACTGGCCAAATGGACTTACATTAGTTTCAGCTGCAGTTCGTGGTTCCCTGCATCGGCCGCTGAAAGCCAGATAAATCAGGGCATTCTTCAGCCAGTTTTACCTCGGGCATTATTCTCACAGGGCTAAAAGTTTGAGGGCAATTTATGAAGCCCAAAAGCAAACAAAATTTGTTTGTAGCAAACAAATTTCATTTGCTTTTGTCCTTCAGAGCTGCAGATTGAGATAACTCGATATCGGGACCTGATGGTGCCTTTTGAAGTACAAAGTTATCTTGATCTCATCAGTGAAGGGGTTAAGTGACAAAGGGTCCAATTCCATCTAATTCCAATTGTTATATTAACGGCTAATCTGTTATTCTGCCTCAGGCACACTATTTGCCTGTGGCTTGGGCATTGTGGCTGCTTACTGTACATCAACAGCTCCATACATTCAATTCCCTGGCAGCTCATTCTTTGCAGTGCAAGATGGTATTCTGAAAACTATGTGCTCTCAGAGCTGGTGTTCAGTGAATTTGTTATGCAAAATCCCTTACAACTTTATCTGGTGCAGAGGACAATATAACCAGCTCCCTCCTCTAGCCGCAGTATGCAGTGCTGCGTTTCACTCCATGGAGACCTATGGAGTGAAGTGTGAGGTCAAGTGCAGTACTGCTACCTGTAGCGATAGGTGGTTCACAAATGTTCCAACTCAATTCGCTAATATAGTCATTAATAGCAAAAAACAATGGATAATGTGCGGGATTTATTCATTTGAAATCACTATTAATGGTTCGGTAGGAATCAGGCCCAAAGATTTGCATAGTAATATACCCATAATTCCTGGTGAACTAGATTAAAGCATCAGTAAAACTGTAATGTATATACAATGTTGTATTGAAATATATTTCATATAAAACCATATTTGCAAAATCTTCTAATGCACAATTAAAGGGTTATTCAGAGAGAGCTGATCTGGCCCCGAAGTGTCACTGAACAGGGAATTTCGCAGTATGGTTACATTGCGAGGACATTCGGCTATTAGCAGGCAGTTTGCCAAGTGCGGCGTCTGTTCGAAGGCAGTGAAACCCCCCATTGAGAAGCAATGGTTAATCTATTCGGAGAACAACGAACAGCAGTGAAAAGTTGCCGACGTGCCCTGCTGTTCGGTGGTTTAATTCGGCAGGTTTATTCAGGCGAACCCCATAGGATTCAATGTTATAAATATTCATCTTTTTATTCACAATCTAATAAACTGTTTGTTATTTTAAACTGCAGTAAAATGTCTATTGATTTCTTTTTAGGATCTTTTAGGCATTTTATGAATTTTTTCAGCAAATTTAGTTTTTTCTTTTTTCTGTAACAGACCTTTTTGTTATCATTCATAGGACCTTATATGTGAATTCCAGGCATTTTCGTTCAGTAGATTTTTTGCAAATAGAGTTTCAATTTTGACACTTTCATTCATATTGTTTTTTTATTTTTTACCCGACCGGCGGCTTGTCGGCTTTCTCCTGCGGTTGCTCGGCACTGTGCTAGGCGGCTCATCGGCTGCATTGGCGGCTGTCCGGTGTGTTTGCGGCAGATGTTCGGTGGGTTGGCGACGGCCGCAGGGTTTGCGACAGGTTGGCGGCGGAATTCAGCGGCCGACTTCCTGCATTTTTGACACAGTAGACCATGGCATCCTATTACAAAAACTTAAGAACTCTGGTACTGGTGATAGTACGTTAACCTGGTTCCAATCATATGTGTCTGATAGGTCTCAATTTGTGTCCATTTCTGACAGCACTTCCCCCTCCCAGTCACGTGCGGTGTACCACAAGGCTCGATACTTGGCCCCCTGCTATTCACAATATTCATAAACGATCTGCCCAATGTCTGCAAAGCTTCAACTGTACACATGTATGCAGACGACACTGTAATCTATACCAGCAAACCAAATCTCCCACAACTGGAGGCTGTGCTGCAAGAACAATTCACAGGGGTAGAAAGTGGATCGCAAATAACAAACTTTTTCTAAATACTGACAAAACTGTTACAATGCTCTTTGGAACCGCACCTAAACTACACAAATTGCAAACACCCCATCTATGTGTTGGGACAAAATCAAAAAGCACGCTGACCACAGTCACTTCTCTCAAATACCTAGGTATGTGGTTAGACCCAAATCTATCTTTTGGCCCCCACATCGAAAAACTCTCATCTAAACTCTACCCCAAACTAGGTGCCCTGTACAGAAACAAATCCTGCCTGAGCCCCGCGGTAAGAAAGCAGATTGTACAACAAATGCTTATGCCAGCCATTGAATACGGAGATGTAGTGTATGCAGCCGCCCCGCAAACACACCTTCAGAAACTTACTACATTGTATAACTCATTCTGTCGCTTTGTGCTACAATGTAACTACATAACACACCATTGTGACATGTTAAAAGAACTAAACTGGCCATCACTGGACTCTAGACGCACCCTCCACCTTTCCAACCTGGTGTTTAAGAGCTTTTCTGGGAAGCTACCACCCTACCTGAATATGCTGCTTCCCCCGGCAGTTCCCTCATCCTATAACCTCAGATCCAGGACCAGCACCTTACTTGCAATACCGCAATACAAAAAGAAAATGGCTCGATCCTCATTTTCCTACAGAGCACCGCAAATATGGAATAACCTCCCAGACACCGTCAAATCTTCCCCCAGTCTAAAGTCCCTTAAGACTTCCCTATTAACATACCTCAATACGGAATGCACCTGTAAACATGTAACATAATGACTTTATTTCCTCCATATTTATTTTTCTGTTAATCTGTATATTTGGTCTTGTGTTAATTTCTTGCATTTTACTATTTTTTTGTATTTCTGTAACCAATCAATGTTCTCGAACCCAGGACATACTTGAAAACGAGAGAAATCTCAATGTATCCTTCCTAGTAAAATCCTTTTATAAATAAAATTAAAAAAAAAATTCCGAGACCCTGTAGTGAATGCTGAATTCACCGCAGGGTGGGAAAATGTGGCAACTAATATGTCTCAAATCACCTGGGTGGGCACAAAACCCGCCACCCAAAAAAAGAACAATAAATATGGAGGCCGGTGTTAATCCCTCTGTTTACTCCATTTTCCCAGCCAGGTATTTCTACCACTGACAGCTCCACTACTGCCTATACAAAGCAGTGCAATTAGTTTTCAATCCCAGCTCTTTGTCTAGAGCAGTGTTTCTCAAGTGGTGGGTCGTGACCAGGGGTGGACTGGGTTGCAGGGCAAGTGCCCCCAGGCCTCTCCAATGTCTGGGACCCACTGATGCATCTTACCTGCGGCAGCCGGTCCCAGGCGGCGTGGCTGCCTCTGAATGTTCCCAGGTGCCACCTGGGGCCCACTACATCAGGTAAGATACTCTGTAATGGCAAGGTGTGGGAGGGATCTGTAATGGCAAGGTGTGGGGGGATCTGTAATGGCAAGGTGTGGGGTGGGACTCAGTGACTGGTGGCACGCTCTGTGCTCCCAACACCAGGAGCCACTGTGCGCAATCCACAACTCAGTGAAGCAAAGTATATTTATATAGGCCATTCTCCCATGGAGGCATTTTTGAATGGCTTGCACCAATGGTGCTTTCACATTGGCCCAAGCTATTCCATTGTTCTTCAGTATCTCTCTGAGGCACTGAAGAGTGTAGATTCGAGATGTAGGCGGCGCCAGACATGCACTGCAAACTTCTCAATCTCTTGGCCAGTTTGAGTTTATGCAATTAACGTAGCGAAAAAAAATAATGTGCGCAGCAGCAGAGACAGACAGCGGGAGAGCGTGGAGCAGATGAGTTTGTTAAGTTTTTATAATATTTTATTATTTATTCAGTAGTGATTTAAATTAGAGTTACTTTGTCTACCATCACCCCACACTTTGAGACACTTATTAGAGGCAAGAAGCTTCTCCAGTTTTCCCTTAAGTTCTAATTAATTCCATATGTTTATTAAAGTTTATTTTATTGGGTTTTTGCCTCAACAGCACTTTTCGTTTTCACTAGTTCTGTGATTACTGCACTATCCATTTTGGAAAGAATCTCTGTTTGTTTACAAAATTGTTTAAAAAGTGCATACATTGTACAATATTGCACACGTTGTTTTGTGGAATAAATTATAATGTTTCAGACATTCAATTATTTTTGGGTCGCGACTTAATGACCACTGCCGGACTGGCCTACCGGGATACCGGGAGGCATCCCGGTAGGCTGCTTAAACTTTGGGGCCGTTTTTTTTTTTTGAATTTTTTTTTTATTGCGACTGACAACCTGCGACCGGCTTGTTAATGGTCACTGAGTCAGCTCCAGTCTAAAGAGGGCGCGGTCGAGAGTGAGGTCAGACGGTGGGAGCCTCAGCCTGCAGAGGAAGTGTAGATGCCAGTCAGCCAGCCCGGGATGTGTGCCTCCAAACTGCAGAGGGAGACCGAGGGAGGCAGGAGAAGCCAGGCCAGCCTAGAAAATCATTTTAAAAGGCCTCGCTCACTCTGTCTCTCAAGATGACTTGAAGGTGAGTGGCGGTGGCCTACTGTCTGACTCTGATCTCGCCTGCTGCTGTGGCCCCTGTGGGGGTGAATAAATTTAAGAGAGGCCCTCTGTCTTTGTGTGGGCAGGGCCAGACCGGGATACCAGGAGAAATCAATTTTGGGGCTGCTTTAGCTTGACTAATCCCGGGGGTGGCTTTTTTTTCTGCCGCTGCTGCACTTTTTTTTATTTTCGCGCATCCACACTTGTCTTAGAGGCAGCTGTGAGGCCGGTCAGAGGCTGGTGGAGAGTGATTACACCTATGCACGTGGCCAGGAGTAGAAGGCTGGGAGAAAAACAAAATTATGACGCGTAGTGAGTGGATTGGGTGGATCTGCAGGGCCAGGCTGTCAGGCAGCTCATCTCTCTGGACAAGACACAAACACCACCAGGGCCCAGGGAGGTGAGAAATTTAATGTGTGGCTTTACAGCTGCTCTCTGTCTCCCCGGGTGATCACTGATGAAGCCTATCCCTATGATGCACAGCTCCAGCCAGTGTCCCCTGTCCTCCTCCGTCACTGCTGACCCAAAGCTGAACAGCTCAGGTTTCAGGGCAGGGGGAGGTCAGGGCTCCGGTCTGTAAACCCAGCACTGACCTGGCTTCCAGTGGACCATCAGGGATGAGAACCAAAAGAATAAAACTATTGTGTCCTGTCTGAGAGGGAACATGAAGAGCAGCTTTCTTTCAAAACATTAGCAGGAGCCATGCAGTGACATAAAGCCTGCCTAAAAGCTCCTGTGGATCCCCCCCCCCTCACAACAGCCCCCTCCAGTTATCTCCCTTTAGCAGTTTTACAGGGCCAGGTAGCATTTGAATGGGCTACTGACTAGTTTATTACTATGAAGGGGGCCCATGACACTGACAGCCTTCTAGCCATTGCTACCTCTGAAGAGTCCAGACCTGCTAGTTGCCCCTGGGTGTAAGGTGGCTTAAAAAATTCCTATACATTGAGGTACCCAACCATTTTTAGATTATGAAAATAAAGCTAAGAACACATTTGTATTCTGATTTGAATGGTGATTTGCGAGTAAATACACCCATAAAATGAATATTTAAAGTAAACCCACACGTTACCCACTGAAGTGAAGCAAAATGCAGTCATTAATATTGATCAGTGAATCATACCATGCTCTGCTTGAAGACCTTGATCCATATGCATGTCACAAGATCACGTTTTATTGCTGTGGAGCTCTGTGATACACCATACACACCGCACATTACTGTAGAGCTCTGCGATACCCTCAAATACAACGCACATTACGGTATAGCTCTGCAATACCCTCAAAACACACCGCACATTACTGTATAGGTCTGTGATACCCTCATACACAACGCACATTACTGGGGCTAGTATGAAATTATTTCCAGGGCTGGCTTTTATCCCCAGTCCGGCCCTGTTAATGACTTAGGACAATTGTGAGTCCTGAGGGTCCACAGGTTGAGAACCACTGGTCTAGAGGACCTTAGGTCCTGTAGCAGATTGCAGGACACTCAGGTCTGAATGGAACTACTACAACTGTCTTTTATTTTAAACTGGTGACTGTGTTTTTACAACCCTACATTAACTTTATGGTGAGGTATCAAAATTCCAGATATGTGCAAATATACACAAATTATTTAGCTTAGACAATGCCTACAACATTCTTTCCACAAGACAATTAGGGAGATCCTTTACAATAGTCACTACAAATACTCATAAGCAGGATATCTGACCATTCACATTATGTATCTATATCACATTTACTGTATTTGCCACAAAGGCCTTCTGCCTTTGACACTGTGCAAGATAAAGGACGCCAGTGATACATTATACGTTACAACCTTTCATCTCAAAAATATTTCTGTATCGTTTGAACCAAAATCATGGTATATAAAAAATGAGTAAATTTACATTATTTTAATCTCTTCTTCTATTTCAGAGTGACATTTTTATCCAAAATTATTTTTTTTATAACATCATTAGTTTTACAATTTGGAATAAAGAGCTCTGCTTAGTAGGTTTTCTAGTACATAAAAAAATTCTACATATTTTTTTCAAATATAAATTGATTTGAAAAAGTATAAATGTGTGGCTGCAACTTTGCAAGTCAAAAGAATGATCAACATTGTAAAACAGAGTAGAATTATGCTGTCATGTTTCATGTAACAACAGTCTATACAGTTCCACAATCAAGTAAAAAAACAAGAAAAACCAAACTATGGTCACACTATCACCTGGTGTGAGCTAGAACGCCAACACTACATGAAAAATCTAGTGTGAGCTGCTAAAATGTAGCAACTGACGACCCACCAACAGATTGCCTTGTTCGCGGTAGGGATGAGCCGAACACCCCCGTGATCGGTTCGCATTCGAACTCGAACAATTTCGAAAGATCGAGTTCGAACTCGAACACGAACCAAACTCAATGCAAGTCAATGGGAGTCAAAAGTTCGGTTTTTAGAGTGCCCTCCAAGAGGGCATATATGCAAGATATTTGCCATATAAGGTGTATAGGGGTCCGGGTAGTACCCTGGGGGACAGGAAACAAGGACAAAAAGTTTTAAAAACAAGTTTTTAAAGGAACAGTGAGTTTTCAATGAAATAAAGGTTAAGAATAAAAACAAAAAAATCCTTCAAATATCGTGCCTAGGAGGTCCCCATAACCTGCCCGTGAAGTGGCGGATTTGTAGAATGTATAGAAACATTTAAAAACAAAAAAATGACGTTACAAATTACAGTAAATGGTTTTCCTTTAATCTATTCATAAACAACTGCTTGGGGCGGCAGCCTGTATTAAAAGAGACATTTTAGGACAAGCAGAACAAGTTTAGTGATTTTTTTGGGCTAAAGTATGGTGAAACTTAAGCAGGCTTTGGATGAAAGTAACAATAGGTGCTTTAAAATTGGGCCTTTAGTGTCGGCAACAGTGTTGTCACACCGTAACCCCTCTGTGGTATCGTGGAAGAGTGCAGGGTTGGACCCTGCGGTCAAATATTAAAATGATATGAATCTGGTACAGGCATCAGTGCACCGAAATATTTTGCCCTTGGTGGCAGCAAGTGCCTTCACACCGTAACCCCTCTGAGGTATTGTGGAGGAGTGCAGTGGTGGAGGTTTTGGTAATGCAGAAGAGATCCCCGTTCTATTCAGTTACATCAGCAGCTATAACAAAACCGGGTCAGCAATGTTTAGGAACTTGTTCTGCGCTACTGTATATGATGAGAATCGGCGCACACCAGTAGCAACAGGAAGCAAACAGAACAGACAGGGAATACACAGAGAGAATAGTCAAATGGCAGGCAAAGTCGGCAAGTCGGCAACAGATCGGGTCCTCAGAACAAGCAGGGTCAGTAACAAGTATACAAACTGATTCGGTAAGCTAGCGATGCGGGAATAAAGGCTGATACACCCTGAGCGTGTAGCGACGCACAGCGTAGTAAAGCAAAGAGAAGCAAACATTTTGCAGGCTTGACTTCACTCCGCTCCGCCTCGCAGCGTGTCTACACTGCATTACATTTGCTTCTCACCACACTGGACAGGAATCCACTAACTAAATTAAAATGTACACACAAAACCGTTTTATTTTCACAAAGCACATGTTATATAGGCAAAAAAAGTTTCTACTGAATAAAATACATCAAAAATTACTGTTATTTTAATAGGAATAGTATAAAAATATTAAAAAAAGGTAACCCCTGATCATATATATACAGGGTGAGCCAGTCAAACCTGCATTTTTGAAAAGGGCAGGAGAGCCGTGAAAGTGGGCGGAGCGAGTTAGCAAGGTTACCATTGTGTCCCCCACAACTAAGCATTTCAGTCGTCATGGAGCAGTGGTCTAAACAACAACGTTCATTCGCTGTGAAAGCGTTTTACCAAAGTGGTAGTTATGCAGCCGCTCAGCGTCGTTTCCGGAAGAATTTTCAAATTAATCGAAATAAGCCAGTGCCGTCTGTTAATTCAATCAGATTGTGGGTGACAAACTTTGAAGCAATTGGTGAAACGAGAAGCAGAAGGGGTGGCAGTGCAAGATCAGTGCGAACTCCCGCGAATATTGACCGCGTGAGAGTTGCTGTGGAATGAAGCCCTCGGAGATCGGCGCGTCGACAGAGTGCTGCGCTTGGCATGGCAAACACGAGCGTCCGAAGAATCTTGAGGTTAGATTTACACCATCACCCATACAAAATTCAGGTTGTTCAGGCTATGAATGAAAACGATTTTGCAGCTCGACGGCGTTTTTGTCAAACGTTGTTGGACATGTTTGATGAAATCCGGTTGGAAATCGAGAGAATTCCTCAGCGTATGCTCCGTGATGCGATGGGCTGTTTCAGAAATCGCCTACAAGAATGTCTCAATCGGGAAGGACACCATCTTACTGGAGTTATTTTTAAACAGTGAATGTTGTTTCTTAAATGCTTTATAATGCACATTAAGATAGTAACAATAAAATTTTGAAATATCCATCCGTTTATTTTTTACAGTCATTTCAAAAATGCAGGTTTGACTGGCTCACCCTGTATTATAGGGACACAAAGCGCTGTATATAGAGTAGGGATGCAGCGATACCACCAGGGCCGGCGCTAGTGTAAGGCGGCACAGGCGGCCGCCTTACTGTCCTGGCTTGCTGTCAGTGTGAGGGGCGGAAAAATTCTATTTTTAAAATACCGGAAGCGGAGCTATGAATGATCTTCCGACATCAACCAGGGGACCAGCCGCGCACTCTCAAACCGATGCAGTGTGCCTGCCTCAGTCCCACATTCTAAACATGAGCAGGCACACTGCATAATTTGGCACTGCCCCCCTCATGTGACATGCATAGCCAGGGCACGCAGCAGCAGAAAAGCCTAGGGTGCGGCCCTGCAGCAGAGTTAGCCTGCGTGCTTCCACTGTAGTGTGAAGGAGGACTGGGCAGAGAAGCTGAGAGAAGATTTTTAAAAGGTTTGAATAAAATGAGGGAGGGGAGGGGGTGTGTGTGTGTAATGTTCTGCTCGGGGGGTGTAATGTTCTGCTCGGGGGGTGTAATGTTTTGCTAGGAGGGGTAATGTTCTGCTGGGGGTAATGTTCTGCTCGGGGGGTGTAATGTTCTTTTCTGGGGGGGTTGTAATGTTCTTCTCGGGGGGGTGTAATGTTCTGCTGGGGGGTGTAATGTTTTGCTGGGAGGGGTAATGTTCTGCTCGGGGGGTATAATGTTTTGCTGGGGGGTATAATGTTTTGCTGGGGGTGTGTGTGTAATGTTCTGCTGGGGGTGTGTGTGTAATGTTCTGCTGGGGTGTGTGTGTAATGTTCTGCTGAGTGTGTGTAATGTTCTGCTGGGGTGTTTGAGTAAACTGGTATCGGTACATTACTGTGAGGTTTATTGCTGTGGAGCTCTGTCATACGCTCATACACCCTGCACATTACTATGAGTTTTATTGCTGTGGAGCTCTGTCATACGCTATATGAAATGAATTTAAGGGGGGAGGGGGTGAAAGTAATTAAAGGCGAAAAATGAATTAAGGGGGAGTGAATTGAATTAGAGGACGAGTACCCTGCTGCCAGTCTGCTTCTGGAGACCTGGAGACAGACAGTGGACCACAGCAACAGAGTGAGAGTGGTAGGTAGCAGGATCACAGGGAAACACTGGGAGTGGCAGACAGTTTGAAATATGTGAGTATATTGACACAGCAAGACCAGGGGCCCCACCAGGCCACATTGCAAATTTGTGCAGTGCCTGGTGCCCCTCCTATGCCACATTGCCAAAGGAGGGGACCACACACTCTGTAGATTGGCCCTGTGGCACAGGAGGGGAACCAGGCACAGCATAAATTGGCAATGCGTGAGGACACCAAACACTCCCGATTGGCATAGCATGGATTGGGTGGAGGGGGGCACCAAAACGCAACTTCGCCTGAGTAAACAAAAATGCTTGCACCGGCCCTGGATACCACACACAGACATATACGTATATATCAACATGCAGACCTATATATACGTATATATCAACACGAAGATGTATATATACAGTATACCCATCCACAGACCTCAGACCATATATACACATACGCACATGGGGGGGTGGCATGTGGACAATCTCAACTAAATGCGCCCCCCCATTTGGCTGATCCCTCCAGAAGAAATGTTGAACCCGACAGAGCAGAGAATATATATATTATTCTCTGCTCTATCGGGTTCAACATTTCTTCTGGAGGGCTCAGCCAAATGGGGGGGCAATTAGTTGCCAAAATGTCTGTGTAATACAAGTCTGGATATATATATATATTTATAAGAATATAGATATATATCTTATCTATATATATATATATCATACCTGCCCTTACCTTCCCCTATACATTTGCCAAAAATATACACACAAAAAAACAAACCACTGCCTGATACCCCGCGCAGCCCATATGCCACCCCCCCTCTACCTGGCTGAATGTATCTAATACATATAATTAAATACGTTCAGCCAGGTAGAGAAAGAAAAAAACTTTTTATTTTATGTTCCCGGGGACATTTAAACATGTCCTTGGATTTAATTTTTTTTAGAAATGTGTCACCTTATGTTAGCCTGGTGGTCAGTGGGGGCTCCCTGGATCCTTGTTGTGGGGGGGGTCTGCCGTGGCCTCAGGTGCAGTGGCTCCCTCCCTGCGCCACCTGTCTCTGCCACATGCACCCGGGCGGCTAGCCCGCACAGTCGCAGCTCTGTCATCCGGCGGCCGCATGCTCCTCAAGGGGATCCTTGGGAGGCCCCGGCAGGCTGCCATCTACAGTGCCTGATTAGAGGGCCGTGTCTGCCTGATGTTTTAGTAACAAGATTGTTTTATCCCATAGGCTTCAATGTTAAAAATATTCCCGTTTTAATTCAATATCTAATAAACCGTTGCTTATAATATTCTGCAGTAAAGAGTCTCTTTATTTCTAGATTTTTTTTGTATTTTTTAAGCATTTTTTATACTTTTTCAAAAAAAATTTTTAGAACTTTTGGCGAACGTCCCAAAAAGTTCAAAGTTTGCGAACTTTCGAATGGCCAATGTTCGAATCAAACTCCGAACCGATCGAACCGAACAGCTCATCCCTAATTCTGAGCCCAAATCAGACTTCCTGCATTAGTTCTCGAGAGGTTGCAGCGAAGATCTGTTATTATTTGTCCGCCAACTGAGTGAACCTTTTGTGATGAACAGTTAGTTGCTTGTATAGCAAGTAAGTTGACCACCACACTTGACAACACTGGTAGTATAATTTTATTTTCCTTCCAATACTGCAACGGACCACTACCACGTTCCTTTATGGGCTGCTTCAAATATGCACTGACTTCCTTTTCAAGATATTGAGTCGTTGACAGGTGCTGCTGGATTCTTCTTTGCATTGTCTACCTTTTTAAACACGGAATCGAGCA
This sequence comes from Leptobrachium leishanense, assembly GCA_009667805.1. Taxonomy (NCBI): domain Eukaryota; kingdom Metazoa; phylum Chordata; class Amphibia; order Anura; family Megophryidae; genus Leptobrachium; species Leptobrachium leishanense. The sequence continues at coordinate 207,978,261 of CM019065.1, read as the reverse complement.
GGCTTCCTTTATGACCGGGCTTGTCGACAACAATTGCTGGCACTCTGAGCATTGCATTCAGGTGCACTGGAAATATTGCTGGTAGTAATGGGCCAAGGTGAACACGACAGTGCAAGATTCCCAATGTAATCTTTTGCTTGTTTCACTCGATGTTCAGTGAATAATGCAGTTTTGAATCTGGGGTTGACGAAAGTGGCTGCTACCAGGTAGTCTTTGGACAAATCAAATCGTGTATCCAGCTGAGGTAAAAGCTCATTTTGAAAACATTGAATGCCAAGCGTTGCAAGAGTGGCACTGGCAAGCTCTTCTGTTAGAACCGAAATACATGGAAAAATCTAACTAATGCTTACATACGTGTCAGCACTCAAAATTGTTGTAGCCTCTGTTGTTCGTTTGAGAAATGGAAGAACATTCTATAGCGTATCTTGCAACTGAGTTGAAAGTGGTTGTGGAGGGCTTCGTGCGCACCTTTTGTTCATTGCACAATCGACGAGGGCCAAGGAAATTGACTCGTAATTTCTAGAAACCCAATTCATCAGCAGATATGTACTATTGAAATGTGTTGTAATGTCAACCGGTCATTTTGATTCGGGTAAGCCTTTATCAACTTGATATTTTGTTAATAAGGCTTGTCCCACAGTTGATGAGTGGGAAAAAAACAGCAATGTGATGCAAACAGCTAATAAGATTTTTAACTGTTCCTTGAACGTCCAAAGCTGTAAAATGTGAGCAGGGCAGCCATGCCACTGTATGTCCAGGATTTTAGCAGTTCAAGGCATTTATTTATAAAGCGCCAGCATATTCCGCAGCACTGTACAATGGGCATGGTGTTATTGTGTTTGTCGTGTCTGTTGTGGCAAATAGGATTTTCTCTTGACCAAATCCATGCATAGCAAACTCGCTGGAAATTATTTCAGCAGTTTTCCTCGCTGTATGGTCAGCTTCCAAATTCTCTAGGTTGACCACAGATAAGCATCGAGATTGCATTACCCATGGTGACTCGGATATGTAAAGTATTGTAAGCACCAAATTATTTGACTTATTGTCAGCCTTCCAGTGATCAAACGTGATGGATGGTCGGCAGTTAGCGCAGTTCCTCAGGTCTGAAATTACTGGCATATGGTGCAAGTTATTTGCCATGTCCTCCAGTTTACGTGACAGTGTGGTTGGGTGGGGTGGTTGATAACGGCCACTAGTTAACACTGAACACAAATTCTTAAATCCACTTCCTGCTGCACTCTCAAATGGCCGGCCATCTGCTACAATAAACTTCAAAACTGCGCATCATACTTTTTTTTAGTAGACGGGTCAAGTGTCAAACTGTACGGTAAAATGCAAGTCTTCTTTTTCATAGCAGGGCCTTCTGTCACTGAATGTGAATGACACCAAAGTTTTCTTCTTTGTATCATCGGTCTTGGCCTGTTGATACACGTACAGATGCTTTCTTTCTAAGTGAGCCCAAAGATGGGTCGTTGTGCCAGAAGCTTGAGATGAGAATGCTTTTTGCATACTTTGAAAGTTAAGGAATCTTTCTTTGCTTCAAAATGATTTCTCACAGATGACGTTTTAATCATTGGTCTACAAAAAAATTAATTAAATTGATTTAAAAAAATGATTGGCTTTATTAATGGGACATTAAAGAGGGGGGTTATTCATTGGTTAATTAAGGGGTGTTATTTTGGAGCTTGTATATCTGTGACTCAAAGTGTTTCTTTCACATATAATTTATTATTTCCCACACAGTAGGTCCCCATGTAATTTATTATCTCCCCACACAGAGCAGGCCCCCATATAATTTATTATATATCCCCACACAGAGCAGGTCCCCATATCATTTTACATTATCTCCCCGCACAGAGTAGGCCCCCATATAATTTATTATTTCCCACACAGAGCAGGCCCCATAATTAATTATTTCCCATACAGAGCCAGCCCCATATCATTTATTATCTTCACACACAGAAAAGGTCCCATATAATTTAACTCCCCACAGAGAGATCAGGCCCCCATATAATTAATATGGCCAGTTTTACGTTTAAGCCCCCTGGCCCACTTCCCCTCTCCCCTGGCAGCCATATTCTCATCTTCTTCTGGTGATGATGAATCAATGATCCATTCCATCCTCTGGCTTCACCATCCTGCAAAAGAAGCACAATATAATAGTGACAGGGATAGCTAATTATTATACTCATCATCACCAACTTGGCTCAGGCTTGCCTGCTGTTTGCTCCTCTCTCCCGGCCGAACACCCCTACGCATGACAGCTTTGACTGTCCGCTGTCAGCCTCCTCTGTGCACCATGTGACAGTGAGACGCCACTCTCACATGTCAGTCTTGCTGGAGGGGACAGCACCTATCAGCGTGCCATTCCCAGCCATGTACTGACGCAGATTGCAGCTAGACAAGGTCCGAGACCGGAGCTTTTGATAAGAAAGCGATCGATTCAAAAACTTTTCGAATCGATCGGCCAATCCAGATTCATTTTGTATACGTTCTGTGATTTTTTTTTTCAAATCAAATACCGAAGCTTTGCAGGTCCCTAATGTCAATAAAGATACATTTACAATAGAGCCTACTGCAACAGCAGCGACATTGCTGACCAAATCCGTTACTATGGTGTATGGGGCCAAGAGAACACTTGGGTTGCATTCCTTTCAATTGCCTGTTAATTGCCTGCTAATTTGGTCGAAGGACCTTTTTTTTTCTTTTCCATTTCTGCTCCTTTCCATCAGTTAACACCAGGGTTGAGTAGAAGGTAAATTTTTACAATTAGCGTATGTGTAGAAATTAAGTATGGGACGCGGTATGTACAGTAAGCTCACGCTACAAATCGTTAACTACCACGTGCTAAGTGGTTTTCTCCATTAGTAGCGAGAGGCAAACGATCTGTTAGTCAGGCACCAGACTGAATTTACCTGGCGCTAATGCAAAAACATGCTGACGCTAGGGTTAGCTCAAACTAGGTGATAGTACCCAATATTGGCTGCAGAAAATAAACTGATGAGCGTCACAACTATAAATATGTTTCTTGACCCTAACTGGATGACTGATTAGTTATGTTGACTCTGACATCCTTCGAGCATGACTTTTGGATCAACTCAATCTTAAAATGGCCTTGGAGTACTGGTTTATCGTATGTGACTAAATTTGAACATTACAATTTCTGAACGATGTAAAGATAAAATTTGCAATCCAGTCTAGTCATTGGATTTTTTTCCCCACTCCAGAACATCCTAACCAGTAGGGTATTCGTGCGATTTTTGTGGGTTGGAAAATGAGAAAAAATAATTAGCCATTGATATTGCAGTTTAAAATCACAGTTGAGACAAAACATATTTCCCAAGGAATTCTACGCTCTGAGAGGCAGAAGAGGATCATTTAAATTTTAGAACAAATGTTTCTGGATAGTAATATGCTAGAAGCTACAAAAAAAATCTTTGGTAAGAAACCAAAGAAATATCACAAAAGTTTAATTTGAATAATTTGCTTACAGGGAGACAAGGACCGTATCTTAATAAGCTCAGCAAAGGGCCTGCTGCATGACTCATAATAGATACTGTTTTCATTCCTCCGTATCTAACTTCATTCTTTTATTATACACTATGAAAGACTCAGCTATAGGGATATATTTTATGAACTACGGTTTAATTGTACAATTAACCTTTGTTGTACAATTTGGTTTTTAAACAGCCCTCTCCCAGCTCTACTTAATTTTTATGCTATGTGAAATAAATTATCCAGAGCATTTAAAAATGCAAAAGGAAAGCTCTTTTATCCCCCAAAGTCTGCAAGAGGTCATCAGGTTGCTACACCTGCATCTTGGGATGTCACAATTGGAGTGATGAAGCCATCACATGCTCTGATTTCTGGCTATCCATGTGACTCATGCAATGTATACGCAATCTCTCTGCCAGTGCAGACAGAAGTGACATCAATAATTGCAATTAGTTTAAGGCATCTTCTCATAGATCACATGCAATATTCTTTTTGTGTAGGATATGCTGCTCTTCTGAGTTAGTACATGGTCTAAAGAAAGGCAAATGGATAAACAAGAGTGGTAAATTCCCATTGTCATTACCTCTAGGAAGAATCAAGACGCATGGCAAAGAATATTAGCTGAAATATCTCAATTATTTATTTATGCTGATAAATAATTTATAACTTTTCAGATGTTCCCATAAAACACATTCTGCTAACACTTAAAGAATAATGAGATATCATTTTACGTGTGATGAAAAAAGAAAGCATGAAAAGGACTACGCATTTTAAAATGTTAAGCACCTTCGCTCCAAACTTGTTTTCCATAAAATCCCTGCTAGGTCTCAGTGGCTTTATGGAAAACAACTTTCCATTGGAGATTACAAAAATTAAAGAGACCCTCTACTGATTGTGACTAATTTATTGTTTTAAAGTGGTGAGGATGTGAGGAGTGGGCCTCCCTCTCCATTCCCTGCTACCTCAATCTGGCAGAAACTCTGGGTGAAGTGGAGAAGGGAAGAAGGGATTTCCGAATTTCCCAGCTGTGGTCACTAGTGATGTCAGCATGTAGAGAGTTTGCCAATTTTATCTGCTCTGAGACTGCCTGTGTTTTAGCATGCGGTCTCTGAAAGCAAGTGATGGATCAGATCTGCGTATACACGAGCAGCTCTGAGCCAGCATTCTGGGCAGGTGCTACAGAACTTGCATATGTAAAGTGCCCAAGTCCTGTAGCAGTGCTTGTAAAAGCACAAATTGTGCAAAAAAGCTTCAGGGACTTCTGGGTTCAGAGGTCCCTAAGACCGGGTTCAGACGAGCGCACTTGACGTGCCTCCCAGCATCCATCACAGCATTGTAACGCTTCGATGGGCTGGCCACACACTTTAGCGCACACAAATTGCACGTGCTACAGCGGATGTGCTGCGGCTGTGCTGAAAGCCTACCCTTCAAAACGCTACTAAGCGCGTTCCAAAGGGCTGCAAAACGCGATCTTCCATAGGAGAATCGAACCTTGCAGCGCTGAGCGCACTAGCTGACGCAAGGAACGTCCACTCTGACGCACGGTCCATTCGCTCTTAAAAATGCTTGTCTGACCCTGGCCTCACCCTAAAGGATGAGTTATGTGCGGCCAGGATCACATAAAAAAAACGTAAAAGAAAATAATTGGGCAGAGGTTGTCAATAGGGATGAGCTGTTCGATTCGATCAGTTCGGAGTTCGAACCGAACTTTGGTTGTTCGAAAGTTCGCCAACTTCGAACTTTTTGGGTGTGTTCGGTTCGAGTTCGCAAAAAAAAAGAAATTTTGAAAAAAGTATAGAAAATGCTTAAAAAAATACTAAAAAATCTAGAAATAAAGAGACTCTTTACTGCAGAATATTATAAGCAGCGGTTTATTAGATATTGAATTAAAAACTAATGTGTACGTGCAAAGATTCTCTACTCTAAATGACCTGTGTTTTTCAAATGGCATAACAGGTGTTTTTAGTCTGGTCTAATCAATTTGATACATTGTAGACTATACTGAGGGGGTGGGGTGGTGTCTGCTTCTGATTCAGATTTGAGAAGTGTTAATTTCCCTCCTAAAACTTCTAATATGCTGTATTTCACCGCTGTGTGCTCAGCTCATTTTTACAGCTTTTGCTCATCATGTTTAAACGCGATTTTGAAGCCACATTTTGTTAAATGACCGACATGTTAGATATCGTTCTTTCCGGCAGACTCCGCAGATTCATAATATATAATTTTTATATGTATACGTCCTGTCCTGGCTGTATATTATGAAAAAAATGCAATAAAAATTGAATTTTTAATCATCTGCAGTGTGTAAAGTGTTGTTTTTTTCACATTTTAGCACATGAGCTTTTGCGGTTATGTTTTCTATGGGGTGCGCTTGTACAAAAATTAGAAATGGGGACTTGTTACATTTTGTGGGGGGAATTACGTGATTTATAGCAAACGCACCCCATAGAAAAAAATCATTAGTGCATCATCGTTCACATTATAATTGAAATGTGAACGATATTGCTGCATTAATAAAAATAACACACAAAAAAAAATACATGTTTTTATTTTCTTTTTTCCACTTTATACCTGGTCATGTTGGGTATCATTCGAAAGGCCATGCTCAGGCCTTTCGATTGACACCCTCCATGACCCACTAGATGCCTGGAGATATCGGGGTTCAAATGAACCCCCTATTTCCACCAGGGGATTGGCCTGGGCAATATATATATGCATAATGTGAGCTGGCCTGGGCAATATATATATATATACGCATGATGAAAATTTGCAAAGGATAAGGCACGCAAAGTGAAATTATGATGTGTCTGAAATTGAAACTTACGTGACAACTCTTATTTTTTTTTCGTTAATTTATATTTGTTCAATACAGTTAATTTTAATTTGTTTAATAGAGTTAATTTAAAATGGTTTAATACAGTTTATTTATATTTATTTTACCTCTACTATTGGTGCTTTTCAAACTTTATTCTTAAGTAAAAAGAAATTTAGCAGTTTCATGTTGTGTCGTTTTTTTTGGGGGGGTGCAAGTAGCTGGTCTTGCCTAGGGTGCAAAATAGTCTAGCACCGGCCCTGACCGCAAGGTCCACCCCTGCACTCTTCCACAATACCACAGAGGGGTTACTGTATGATGGCACTTGCTGGCCTGGCACCAAAGGCACAATTTTTGGCTGCACTGCCACTGATGCCTGTATCAGATTCATATCCTCAGAGGGGTGAGACTGTGTGACGGCACTGTTGCCGACACTAAAGGCCCAATTTTAGGCTAGGGTCAAACGAACGCATTTTTTGCAGCGAACGTCAAAAAGTGCGTCCGAACGCATTGAGGTGTTTTTTCACGGAAAGCGCTTAAACGATCATACGAAGCGCATTTTTGTGCGTGATTTTTTACGGACCCAAACCAGGAAACTTTGGGTGTCTGGACGTTATGTTGGCCGGACATGAGCAGCGTCTGACATCTCCTAATCACGCACACATGCCGCTATGCGGACGCAGCGCACTCTGTACGTCAGTACTAGCGGTTCAGCATTCTCGAAAAAATGCGTTCATTTTCCACTTGCGTTGCGCGGCCGGACTTTCGTGCGGCCGTACTTCGTATATTGGCCGTCATTGCGTGTCATTTGCTGCTAGTGCGGCCGTGATTAAGTGCGCCTAAACGCACGTTAAAAGTGCGCTAGTCTGACCCCAGCCTTAAAGCACCTATTGTTACTTTCACCCAAAGCCTGCATAAGTTTCACAATAATTTAGCCCAAAAAAAATCACTAAACTTTTTCTGCGTGTCTGAAAATGTCTCCTCTTTTCATACAGACTGCCGCCCGAAGCAGTTGTTTATGGATAGATTAAAGGAAAAGCATTTACCATCATTTGAAACGTCATTTTTTTGTTTTTAAGTGTTTCTATACATCCTACAAATCCACCACTTCATGGGCAGGTTATGGGGACCAGGACAGGCGAATAGATCTGTACTTGTAATCCTGCATCTCATCACTTTTTGGATAGAATCCTTTCTACATTATTGAGTATTGTAGACTTCTACCAGTGGAAGACTTATTGACTACCCAGGACTCTGAAGGGATACCAAGGCCTTAAGATAAGCTAACCACTGAGTGCCATTGGTACTCAACCATTGGAGGACCTGTGGACTACCTAGGATCCTGAAGGGATACCAAGACTACAAGACAAGACAACCACTGAGGGCTATCGGGTGAGCCGTGTGAAACACCCGCAGGCGAGGTGATCGAGCCTAACGAGGCTCTGGAAAGTGAATACTCCGACAAACTATGAATTGTCCAAGACAGTAAAATATTTACCCTATGTTATAACGTCTATCTTTTTCTCTATACGGAAGAGATTCCCTTTATACCGTGAACGCGGGAGCGCCGAGCACCGGTTCTCTGTCTTTTTTGTTGTATTTGGTGTGGTTTGGGACTGCACTTTTGGTGCTCTGGGCGACGGGGTTCACGTTTCATTTTGTGTCTGTTCTCCACATTTTTCCACGGTAGGTTATGGGGACCTCCTAGGCACGATATTTGAAGGAATTTTTCGTTTTTATTTTTAACCCTAATTTCATGGAAAACTCACTGTCCCTTTAAAAACGTTTTTTTTTTACTTTTTGTCCTTGTTTCCTGTCCCCCAGGGCACTACCCGGACCCCCATACACCTTTTATGACAAATATCTAGCATATATGCCCTCTTGGAGGGCACTCTAAAAACCGAATTTTCAGCCCCATTGACTTGTATTGAGTTTGAATTCGGGTTCGGATTCGGATTCGAACATTTGGAAAGTTCGGGTTCGGATCCGAACCGAACTCGGGGGGTGTTCGGCTCATCCCTAGTTGTCAACACCCTCTGTTCATTTATTTAGTAAATGTAAAATAATACAGCTGGGGATCTGTACTGAATCGGCTGGACATCCCTGTCTTAGACAATCAAGGCACTCACAAAATTATATTTAGAAATTCTCAAATAATTTCTTGAATGTTTCTGCCCCATCCAGTTCTTCCTATCACATTCTGTTCATATATTGTGTTTAAAATGGTTTTAATTAGAAATTGTTATTTTTAGAATAGCAATTAAGATGCATAAATTACTCCAAACATATTTTTTAAAAACTCAACATAATTATTAAGTGATACATCTATAGTTCAGTTTAAAAAAAACTGTAAATGATAATAAATAGCTCTTTTAAAAAACAAGTGCCTGATAACATACTGTCAATCTCTGATGATTTAGATAAAATCTGCCAAATTTATGGGAGCTAAACAATAACATGAAAAAAATTACATGAACCAAAAATAGCGCTTCTTGCACGCAATAAAGAAGATAAAGAGGTACTGATCCTTATAACTTCTACAAAATAGATTTTATGGAAGGTCGGAGTTTTAATACTATCTGCAAATTTGTATTTCTTTAAGAATCGTGCCTGCTCTTTGTTCAGATTGTGTTGGTTCACTAGCTTTCCATTATTCCAAGTAATACATGACAGGATAAGATTGTGTGCAAAAATATGTACTGTTTCTTCATATTGTTTTCTGCTCTATGTCCTAAAAGTTTTGGTTTTGCATTGGGCATTTTTTTCTCTCTCTCTCATTCTTTGTAAATTCCAACCATTACTTTTCATGTGCTATTTTGCTGGGTTTCTAAATATGTGAATCATAAACTAGAAAATGAAAAAGAAATAGCCAAAGAGTGCAAGACCAACCCTAAAAGATTCTTTAGGTACATAAATTCTAAAAAACCTAAGAGTGAAAATGTAGGTTCCCTAATATCTGAGTCAGGGTTATTGTTAACTGAAGATCAGGATAAGGCAGAAATTTTAAATGATTATTTTTCTTCAGTATTGATCAAAGAAAAAAATTGGGAATAATCATAGACTTCAAACTAAGTAACAATGTGCAATGTCAAACAGCAGCCGCCAAGGCAAGCAAAGTATTGGCATGCATTAAAAGGGGAGTTCACTCACGGGATGAAAACATAATTTTGCCTCTGTATCAATCAATGGTCAGGCTGCACCTTGAATATGCCGTGCAATTTTGGGCACCTGTCTTAAAAAAAGATATTATAGCGCTAGAAAAAGTGCAGAGACGGGCAACTAAATGAATAAGGAGAATGGAAATGTTAAGTTATGAGGCAAGACTAACAAGCTTAAACCTGTTTAGTTTAGAGAAACGGTGCCTTAGAGGTGATCTGATAACCTTATATAAATATATACGGGGCCATTATCAACCATTGTCTGATAACCTATTCATTAGCAGGACTATACATAGGACAAGGGGTCATCCATTTAGACTGGAAGAAAGAAAATTTAGCTTAAAGCATAGGAAGGGTTATTTTACTGTATTGCGTAGTCCACAGCACAGCATAGATGTCTTTTGAGTTTATGTGGGTGTTTTTGGGAATGTTATTTAGCACAGGTTTCACCATAGTTTCCACAGCTGTTTCCGTTTTCCAGCGTTGTTTGCACTCTTGTTTTTTTCATTGTAGTGTCTATGGGAGTTCCGGGGGAGATTAACACTTTAACCCTTTATTAAAAAGATGAGCTGTACGCTATCTGCAAAGCACCTCCTGGTGTCCTGATATTAAGTATAGTTGATATGATGTTTCACAGGAGCATTGCAAAGAAATTTAGTTTATTTTAATTGTAATTCATTTGCATTTGGGCTCCAGGCCTCTTAAAGGGAAACAACATTTCCCCAGCTGATCCTGCAAAGAGACCAGCACTGCAGTAACTCCTTTGAGCCATCAGATATGTCGCCGACATTTCGGTACTCTCTCATTCCCTGCAGTTCCTTGCACTTCGGGGAATCAACGTTCCCCACCCTGTGGTGAATTCAGCATTCACCACAGGGTCCTCGGAGTGCAGGGAAAGCCCGCCGTGGAACCCCCGGAAAAACGACACAAACACGTTGGAAAAAGCCGACGAGCCTCCGATCACAGAGCAAACCAGCCACTGGAAAAAGCCGACAAACTGACAAACGGGGTAAAAAAAAAAGCAAAATTGCATGCTTGAAAGTTTCAAAATTTAAACGATGTTTGCAAAAAAACTACTGAACGAAAATGTCTGGAATTTACATATAAGGTCCGATGAATGATAATAAAATGGTCTGTTGAAGTAAAATGAAAAAACGATTTGACAAAAAAAGTGGAAAAAAATTGTTGCCTAAAGGATCCTAAAAAAATCTATAAAGACACTTTTTACTGCAGAATAAAATAATAGATGGTTTATTAGATATTGGATTAAAACGCAAATATTTTTAACATTGAAGCCTATGGGATTTGCCTAAATAAACTTGCCGAATGAAAACACCGAACAGCAGGGCACTTCAGCTACTTTTCACTGCTAATCAGAGAAGTAGTGTAGCGATGTCAATGTCCTTCTTGAGGTGGAATAAAATCCCAGGGTTCTTGGGGTCTTCTTCTTTAAATATCCCTCAAATAGGAACAGAAGACAGATATATCATAGTGCAACCCATGGGAAACCATATAAAAGATAGACGTGAACAATAGCACTCACATGAGGTGGAACCCTCCTGGTTCTGGGTCAATCGCCTTAGGGTAGTTTCCGGCCACCCAAATGCCCTTCCAGAATAGATCGACTCGCTGCGTCCAAAAGGATCGTTTGCAGGGGACGGGATGAAAATGTAAGTGAAAGTCTGCTCTGAAGGAGCTATTCAAAATGATAACTCCAGCAGTAAAAATGGCAATAAAAATTTAATAAATAATAAAACAAATACAATAGCCAGAACGCGTTTCGCCAAATAGATAATATATTAAAGACTTCCTCAACTGGCTGCTGCCTAAAAATGATCTTATACTGGTTTAAATACCCATTTCTATTGATTACTGACCAATCCAAATTTACTACTTTGGTGGGAAATTGGTGTGACCAATAAGAGCATGACTTTCATTTTACTTGACCAATATAGCAACTTTCACTAGAAAGACATATGATTAGTTGCAAACCAGGATTTTCGTTTATCTTGCCGACATATAGTATGGCTTCAAAGTGTCGGGAATCCCGTGCATGCATATTAGAAATCGAAAGAGCTCTCTGAATAGCCGAATGGCACCAGAATGTACGGTGAATTTCACATACGCTGAATTTCAGTGTCTGGTTTTTGAGACATTTCGGACCTCTCTGAATAACCCCTTATCAGTTCTATTCACTAAAGGTGAAACTCAGGAGAATTGGCAGGAGAAGAGAACAATCTTGACAAAATAGTTGATTTGGAAAGTGAAATAAATAAGAGAATGTTTCTGGTTTTGCTATTATGACCTAGAATTTTCACTTCTGTCAATTCTCCTGTATAAATGTTAATCACTAAGCACCAGTGTAGAATAATTAATTCCCAATCATTCAACATATAATGGGCTCTATTCCATATTGAATGCTAACGTTAGCATTCGGGTGAAAAAAGCGTTAACACTGGGATAAGTGACTTTAGTGCATTTCCGCTATATTACATCCCTGACACTAAACCCGTGAAAAATCTGTTAGAGCACTGGTGATTGAGAAAGCTCGCTGTACTTTGCACATCCTATACTTAACATGGGGAGCGCAAGCATTAACTAGCATTAGGATAAGTAAGATCAGTAAGATAAGTAAGACAGGGGTCCTAGAGCTAATTACTGTAGCGATGCGTAAACCAAAAATTATGCGACACCTGAAGGCTGGTGTTAACTGATTCTGTTTTTCAGAATCAATTAGCAGCTCCTAACCCCCCAATAAATCACTTACTCACCTCTCATCCTGCGTCGAGAGCAGACGCCCTTCTTGTCATTGGGAACAAAGTGAGACTGGGGACAAATAGTTCCCAGTCTCCATCCGCGATCACCAGCGACACTGCACGATCATGTGGTCCAGAAGTACAACCCTCCATGGAGTCCTATGGACGTCAGGAGGTGATACTCATGGCAGCAAAGGTAGCGCTGCATTGTGGGGCAAGGTGCCAAGGTAGCGACTGCCCTGGGATCTAACATTAAAATGGGGATGCTATGGGGAAACCTTCAGGCTCTGGGTAGGGAATAGGGCCCGACATATCTAAAATTTCCCAAACGTCATGACGTTCTCTCATATTTCCAAGAAGACGATGCCAGGGGTTCTACTACTGCCATAATGTACAAAATACAGTCTGTTTTAGATATTGTTCTTTTTTATATATATTTCAATAGTGCAAACTTCAAAAGGTACATTTGAAACACTCTCCTCACTACAGTTTATGCAATGGCTAGATCACTGGAAAATTTATTTTATTTGAAAATTAAAGCCTCTCTCCTGTTAATTAAAGCTATAATTTGGTGGTTTCATTAAAATAATATTGTAATTCTATCTCTTTTACTTTGTAGTCTTGGTAACTAAAGTTTCTTTCAGATTCAAAGAACTGCAGTGAAACATTTTAAAAAAGCTGGGAAAAAAATGAAACAAAGCTATTGTATTTGTAATTGTTCTACTGAAATGAAAGCACAATTCACCTAGGTGGAATATGAAATCACAAGATATACATTTTCTGTAAATCTCCATTAAAATGATTGATGGTTCTTTCTTCTTTCTTAGCAACACTCTCTTATATTAACATTCTGACAATCACATTTCTTTCTGGCAGAGTAAATTAGTATAATTTTGAGCATGCATACTGCATATAGATATTACAGCTGGGCCAGAGATAGCTGGCTCTGTCACAGTCCAGTAACTTCTTTGAAATTCCAATGATATACGTAAGAATCAAGCAATTGTGCTTTAGTGGAACAATTTTTGTTGGTAAGAGATTCCTTAGAAATCTGCAAGAAAACTGATGACATGCTAAACATGACCTACTATGATTTCGAGGGAATGAATTTGACTGAACATAAATTAATTATTTTACTGTTCTTCCTTTGGAAGTTTGATCTTACCAATTAAAATTTTATCTCATTAATGACACAGGACATAAGGTTCATTGAGGGTTATGTTCTGATTGGGATGAACTCTGGGACTACTCAGTCAGGACTGAGGCAGTCCTGCGAAAGGAAGAAAAGGTTTGCAGCAACCTCATTCACAGCTGTTTAGGGTAAAGGAACAAGGACAACGTTAGTAGATGCTCATCTTGGCATTTATTTTCTCTACCATCATTTACTCGGGGCACCATTAACTCTTCACGCCAAAACGGGAACGCAAAGGAGAAAACCCTGTGTCTGCAGGTTTCTCCTTTGCGTCCCCGTTTTAGCGTGATATTACGATGCAGGCGCTAAAAATGCAGCCTGCCTGCATTGTAATCGGGCGCTAAGCCCCAGGATGCCCGTGGTAGCACTAAGCGCCGCCGTGAGCATGCATTCGATGGAGTCCATAGGACTCCATTGAGGCAGATGCTGACGGTCACATGGCGAGATCCGGCAGGTTGAAGTATTGATCTGCAGAGAGAGACTGGGGGACTTTTCCCCCCAGTCTCTCCCTGCTCCCGGTGGACGGAGGATGCGGTTGGAGCCACGGTCCTGGCCATGGGATAGAAGGTGAGTATCTGATACATTTGGGGGGATTTTTGGATGGTGCTAATGTATTCTGCAATTAATTCCCCCAGCTGACATCATTGCGTCCATTCACGATGAGGTCAGTGGCTGGGGGGAGACCCCTGAGGCTTGGCTGACATCCAAGCGATGCCTCTCTTGAACTTCGATCTCCTCCAAAGGACCGCTATTCAGGAGCTCTTCCAGTTGTAACACGGGCACCTGAAACTGACATCATTGGGCCAGTTGCGATGACGTCAGTGGGCCGAGAGGGAGTATAAAAGTGGGGTCTGACTTCAAGGAAGACAGACAACTGTAGGACCCCGGAGTGTGAAGTGAGTATTGCACCAGAATACCCCTCTAAGCTGATGACATGTGGGGAATGTCCTCCTTATATAGTGTGGGATCCCCATGACCCTCCCCACACGTCGTTCGCATCCAAGGGGTTAAAGTGCTCCCATATGTCCAAGTGTCCACAGACAATATTTTTTGGGTCTGATCATTGTATGGTAGTGATCTGCTTTCAGTGTCTAAGATACAGTCGTCAACTGAGTCAGCTCGGAGCACCAGCTGCTGTAACCCTTTATGGCCAGCAGATGGTAATGTCTGCCTCTCAAATTGAATTACTACAGTTAAACATACATTGTGACTTTTCCCAATGAGGTTTTACTGGATTGTTAATGAAAAGTGATTTTCAAAAAAAAACACTGGCTCCTGACAAAATCATTTGATAGTGAAGGGGTTAAAGCAGTATAGGAAATTTAATTTTTTTTTGTTTATGCCACTTGTGTGTTGCCAAAGGAAAAATACCTGTATCAATAAGACGTTAAAGCCACCATGTGTCAATACCTACAATTGTATATATGGAAAAATTACTACAATGTATAAACGTAGATAATATATTACCTGTACCCCTCTTAAAAATGTATACCTGGATGGCCATGCATGTGTCCGGTCCCTTCTCTGCTGCCCAGCCGGGCTGTCATGGCGGTCCCCGGTGTCTCCCTGGGTGGGGGGTCGCCAAGCGTTCTTCGCTCCCTGGCCACCAACTGTGGTGGCTTCTTATTCTGGGCAGTGTGCGCTGCCTCTGTCTCCCTTCTACTGGCCTTCCATGTCAGTCTGGGTCACCTGCAGGTGGCAGGGGCATGGCCTCTCGCCCGGGCTGCAGGGGGAGGCTCCTCGGTCTTCTTGGGGTCAGGGGGATGCAGTGTTTCTGCACCCACCTTCAAGGGCACAGCCTTTGTATGTTCTGGGCTGGGACTGAGCTGTATAGGGGTCAGTTGCTCTCAGTGGGCAGGAGAGGCAGGGGGCTAACCTCTCCCTGGGAAGGGGCTTGCTCATTCTGGCTTCCTATTTAATTCAGACTCCCAGAGTGACAGAGCTCAGTTGTCAGCTCTTCTCTGACCTCAGCACCTTACGGTAATTCCCTGTTAACCTGCTGGATTTTGACCCTGGGCCATGACTCTCACTGTGAATGAAACCCACCTGTCCAGACCAAATTGCTTGCCTGTTGAACACGTCTTTTTGCCTAAACCTTATTGTAATCGACCTTGCTGACTTTCTGGATACTGAATCCTGGCTTCCACCCCTCTAAGGAATGAACTCCACCTGCCTCGACCTATTGTTAGTCAATATGAACCCCCATGTTCGGTTCACATTCGAACTCTAACAATTCCAAAAGTTCGAGTTCGAACTCGAACACGAACCAAACTCAATGCAAGTCAAGGGGACTCGAAAGTTCGATTTTTAGAGTGTCCTCCAAGAGGGCATAATTCATGGAACTGACGTAGCGCTCCACGCTTCAAACCCCAAGAGTCTTTATGTTCATTTATATCGTGTGATTTTAAATATATTTTACATTGTTTGGTTTTAGTTTAAATTAGTTTAGTGTAAATTGCGTAGCTTTAGTTTTAAAAATACTTATATTTCTGTAGGTAAATGTGTTTTTGTGTAACCAGTAAACAAGCTTTACTACAGTGTAATTTATGCAACAGGGCTTTTCCCCTTATCTGGCTGCATGTTTGATTCAAGAAGTCTGGGATAGTGTTTGTCTTTAATCTGATGTGTTAGAAAAATAGATTATGTAAATGTTGTGTGAGCTAAAGGCTAAAGAATGTTTATTGTAAATATCTAACCGACATAATGAGACTTTAGGTACATGTTCACCATTTGGTATGCAAATTATAACTGAAGAGGACCTGAAGGAAACCTGCAGTGGTCTTGGAACCAAACAATCAGAACGTTTGGGATGGGTGGGAAGTTTGAATGTGCATTGCTGTATTTTGTATAAATATCCAGTGAAATCTTCCATAAAGAGAGAATCCTGTTGGAACATACAGCTCGCCTGGTGTCTCCTTCAACTACACTACACTACACTACACTCAACCTCAGAAGGCACAGAGCGGCCTTCTGGAAATGCAAAGAGGCTCCAAGGCAGAGATTCAGATCAAGCAGATCTGGAGCTGCAGATCAGGCTGCTCGAGGCACTGAGCTCCAAGCAACTCAGAGGCCGGGCTGATCTAGGATAAGGGGGTATCTGGAGAGCCAGGACAGGCGGAAGAGAACGGTTCCGTCACAGCATATATGCAAGATGTTTGCCATAAAAGGTGTATGGGGGTCCGGGTAGTGCCCTGGGGGACAGGAAACAATGACAAAAAGTTTTAAAAAAAAGTTTTTAAAGGAACAGTGAGTTTTCCATGAAATAAAGGTTAAGATTTAAAACAAAAAATTCCTTCAAATATCGTGCCTAGGAGGTCCCCATAACCTGCCCGTGAAGTGGTGGATTTGTAGGATGTATAGAAACATTTAAAAAGAAAAAAAAATGACATTTCAAATGATGGTAAATGGTTTTCCTTTAATCTATTCATAAACAACTGCTTGGGGCGGCAGTCTGTATTAAAAAAGGAGACATTTTAGTACACGCAGAACAAGTTTAGTGATTTTTTGGCTAAATTATGGTGAAACTTATGCAGGCTTTGGATGAAAGTAACAACAGGTGCATTAAAATTGCATGAGCATTAACATTTGCTGCGGCGTTCACCGCATATTTGTAACAATTCCCCAGGACAGACCTGGTAGGATCCCTGGTAACAGACCTCTATTCCTCCGATCCTTAGGATGGTCGGGACCAGTGGGGACCACTAAACCTAACCTCTAGCAGCCACACAGGCCAGGGAGACAGCACCAACAATATACACCACAGACTGAGATCAATATATGTTTGTACTGCGCTATAGTATATGGCAGGATGGAAGCGCACCAGCAGTAACAAGCAGCGGAATATACCAGACAGGGGCGCAGAGCGAGAGTAGTTGTTATAACAAAACCAGGTCAGCAACGTTTAGGCACTTGTACTGTACTGTATATGGTGAGAATCGGCGCACACCAGTAGCAACAGGAGGCAAACAGAACAGGCAGGGAGTACACAGAGAGAATAGTCAAATGGCAGGCAAAGCCGGCAACAGATCGGGTCCTCAGAACAAGCAGGGTAAGTAACAAGTATACTTCTGAGAAGATACGCTATTAGTGTAGCGAGGAAGCCGGCTGCGCATTTTGCATTGCTCCCTCTACACTAATAGCGTATCTTCTCAGAAACTTCACACAGCGCGCCGGTGTATGCAGCGTCTAACAGCGTGGGAGACGGGAGGCTGCGCTTGTTGGTGGATCCAGGAATCAGGTGAGTAATAGAAAGAAAAGAAAAAAAACTTTTATTTTATGTTCCTTGGGACATTTAAAAATGTCCTCGGATTTTTTTTTTTTTAGAAATGTGTCACCTTACCTTAGCCTTGTGGTCAGTGGGGGCTCCCTGGATCGTGGTTGTGGGGGGGTCTGCCGTGGCCGCAGGTGCAGTGGCTCCCTCCCTGCACCACCTCTCTGCCACATGCACCCGGCCGGCCTGCCCGCACAGTCGCAGCTCTGTCATTCGGCAGCCGCATGCTCCTCAAGGGATCCTTGGGAGGCCCCGGCTAGCTGCCTTTTATAGTGCCTGATTAGAGGGCCTCGTCTGCCTGATGTTTTATCAACAAGATTGTGTTATCCCATATGCTTCAATGTTAAAAATATTTCCATTTTAATTCAATATCTAATAAACCGTTGCTTATAATATTCTGCAGTAAAGAGTCTCTTTATTTTTAGATTTTTTTTAGGATTTTTTAAGCATTTAAAAAAATTTCTAAATTATTATTTTTTTTTAGAACTTTTTGCGAACGGCCTGAAATATTCGAAGTTCACCGAACGGGCGATGTTCGAATCAAACTCATGTTCGAATCGAACCGAACGCCCATCCCTACCTATTGCCTGTTTTTGACCACCTCCTTGCCTAGCCCTTATCTGTACTATGTATGATTTTCTTCATCGCCTCTGTATAGTGGGCTCTCATATATCCAGACATGACATTATCATACATTGCTTTCTTGTGTCTGTAAAGCTTTCTGTATTATATTCCTTTAAGCCAATTGGTCAGAGTTTAATTAAAGAAAATTGTAAATGCTGGGATTCAAGAATCAATTTTATTACTAGCTACTGGGAAATACACAATGTGAAGTACTTATAAAAGTCATTTCATTAATAGAAACAAAGGGGATTGTGAAGAAAAATGCTCAAATGAGGTGTTCATCATAAAAGAACCCCAATGAAATCAGCATACAACTGGTTTCCATGGAAACTTCTCAACTTTTAAAACTGTCACCACAGTCCCCTTTAATGCCCCTTCTTCACTGCAACCTGCATTATAAGATACATTATTATAATTCTAGAAAAAGCAGGATTTTTCATTATATTTTGAAATATATTAATACGACCCTTTCACAATCATTCATATTTTGTAAACAAAGAATTGCATTTGTTATGATAGTTAATATTTTTTTTCCAGTACCAACAGCAAAACTAAACATGTCATCGATTTCCATGGCATGTTAATGATTTTTCAATCTTTATCTTTCTGATAATGTTGATTGGAAAATACTGATGATGTATAACAAGGTGATTTGATTCAAATATTCAATTCATTGATGTAATCAGTCCTAGGCATCATATCACTGTCATTTAAACACCAGAGCTTCATGGATCTAATCTGGTAGTGGTTCCCTGCTGTTTCTCTATATATGTTCTTTCGCTCCTTTATATGTTGCCACAAAATCACCAAGACAGTATGAATTGGTTACTAACAAAACCAATCCACTTTGCCCCTATGAGGGCTGTATGGGAGGTAGAACTGGAAAGGTTCAACTGGGGATTATGGAGTTAGCTGATAGGCCTCTCTAAATGCTTACTGGAGACATGTGGATAGTAGGGATGAGCCGAACACCCCCGTGGTGTGAACAATTTCAAAAGTTCGAGTTCGAACACGAACCGAACTCAAAGCAAGTCAATGGGACTCAAAAGTTCGAATTTTAGAGTGCCCTCCAAGAAAACATATATGCAAGATATTTGCCATAAAAGGTGTATGGGGGTCCGGGTACTGCCCTGGGGGACAGGAAACAAGGACAAAAAGTTTTAAAAAAAAACGTTTTTAAAGGAACAGTGAGTTCTCCATGAAATAAAGGTTAAGATTTAAAACAAAAAATTCCTTCAAATATCGTGCCTAGGAGGTCCCCATAACCTGCCTGTGAAGTGGCGGATTTCTAGGATGTATAGAAACATTTAAAAACAAAAAAATTACATTTCAAATGTGGTAAATGGTTTTCCTTTAATCTATTCATAAACAACTGCTTGGGGCGGCAGTCTGTATGAAAAGAGGAGACATTATAGGACATGCAGAACAAGTTTAGTGATTTTTTGGCTAGATTATGGTGAGACTTATGCAGGCTTTGGATGAAAGTAACAATAGGTGCTTTAAAATTGGGCCTTTAGTGTCGGCAACAGTGCCGTCACACCGTAACCACTCTGTGGTATTGTAGAAGAGTGCAGGGTTGGACCCTGCGGTCCAATATTAAAATTATATGAATCTGGTATAGGCGTCAGTGGCAGTGCACCCAAATATTGTGCCTTTGGTGGCAGCAAGTGCCTTCACACCGTAAGTAACCCCTCTGTGGTATTGTGGAAGAGTGCAGGGTTTGACCCTGTGGTCCAATATTAAAATTATATAAATCTGGTAATATAGGCGTCAGTGGCAGTGTACCCAAATATTGTGCGTTTGGTGGCAGCATGTGCTTCACACCGTAAGTAACCCCTCTGTGGTATTGTGGAAGAGTGCAGGGTTGGACCCTGTGGTCCAATATTGGGGTACAGCACATTCAGCAAATTCACGAAAGGAAGCAGAGTCCACCAGCTGGAAAGGCAGCAGCTGTAATGCGAGTAATTTTGCTAAGCTGGCATTTAGACGCTGTGCTTGGGGATGGTTGGGACTATATTTTTTCTTACGCTGCAGCAGCTGGGGAAATGTAATCTGACTGCGTAAATCTTCAGATGATGGGATGCTGTCACATTGTGAGGAAGGACCTGGTACACCCATTACTGTAGCATCATCCCAGTCAGTGGAGGTTGTAGCAGGCAATGATATGGCAGGACATATAGTGGGGGTAGAGACAGAGACAGGAGGAGGTAGAGACAGGAGGAGGACCTATGCAAAGTGTTGTGCCAATGGGATGCGTGGCAGGTGGTCATATGTCGCCTCAAGTACGTGGTACCCAAGTGTGGGATGTCTTTCCCACGCTTGATCCTCTTCTGACATAGATTACAAATAGCAATGGTGCGGTCTGCTGCACATTTATTAAAGAACTCCCAGACAGCAGAGTTCCTGGATGTGTGCTTTGAGACAACAGCGCTCTACACCTGAGCAGCTCTGACATCTGATGCCTTGGACTGGCTACGGTTGGTCATAGAGGACGTTGTGCCTTGTGTTTGTTGTGCCTCCTCCTCACTTGACTCCTCTCTTCGATCAGGCACCCAGGTGGAGTCAGTGACCTCATCATCGTCATCACCCCCTATCTCATCATCACTGGAGCCAACCTCCCAATATGCTGCAGCTGCTGGGGGAACATGAGTGCCAGTTATTTGTGTGTCACTGGCACCCCCTTCTTCTAGGTTATTTATACTCCCTTCCTCAACCTCAGAGATTGAATCAGAGCACTGTACTTGCTGTGCATCCTCAAGCAGCAGGTCACTGTCATTGTAGTCAAACAATTCAGCTGACTCCTCTGTGTGTGATAGTGAGGCTACGGCAGGAGTAGTCATGGACATGGAGGCTGAATTAGATGCTTTGGCAGCTGAGGTGGACTGTAAACCACTACAAGCCTGGCTGGCAGAGGACTCGGAGGATGAGGATGGCCTGGTTAGCCAATCCACCAAATCCTCTGTATGTTACTGCTGCTTAAGGCTAGGGTCAGACGAGCGTGATTTCTACGGACTGTACGTCCGTGCAGTACGGACATCGTCAGTATGGATGACGCAGTAGTGGTCACACAGTCCGTTTTTTCACTGAAGTTATTTTTGACGGATGTAGGAGGGAAAAATAAATTACAATGAAAAAACATTCTGTCCGTCAAAAATGCTGGACGTATAAATGCAGTCCGTCTGACCATGCTCCATCACTCACACACAAAGCTATGCGGACGTTGTGGACGTGGCGCACTCCGCACGTCCGTTCTAGCAGTATTATGTTCTTGCCTAACCTGCGTCCGTTTGCAGCGCCCGTCAGCCCCCGCACTTCTGTGCGGATGTACTTCGTGTGTGGGGCTCCATTTAACACAATTGTATGCTATCACGGACGTACTTATGTGCGGCAACACGGACGTTAACACTGCGTTCGTCTGACCCCAGCCTAAGACAGCCAGCACCAGTTAGAAAGGACAAGCGTGCCCCTGCAGAGGATGCACCATGTCCATGACGACCAGAGGCACAGCCTCCCGACACAGAGGCTGCTTGCCATCTTAACTGTGTCCGGGAGCGTCTGCCTGTCCTTTTTGGTCTTTCCGACATGGTGAATACAGAACTCTGATTCAACTCTGTTACAAAAAATTGGAGATATTAGGGATGCACCGATACCACTTTTTTAAGACCGAGTACGAGTACCGATACTTTTTAAAAGTACTCACCGATACCGAGTACCGATACTTTTCTTTAATGTCATGTGACGCTTTGCAATAAGAACAGACCATATAAAAATGCCCCCAGCTCACATGTATATCTCCCCCGATTGAGTATATATATATATATATATTATATATATATATATATATATATATACTCATACTGCCCCAGCTCATGGATTTTCCCCAGCTCACACATGGATTTGCCCCAGCTCACACATGGATACTGCCCCAGCTCACTCATGGATATGCCCCAGCTCACTCATGGATATGCCCCAGCTCACTCATGGATATGCCCCAGCTCACACATGGATTTGCCACAGCTCACACATGGATTTGCCCCAGCTCACACATGGATACTGCCCCAGCTCACTCATGGATATGCCCCAGCTCACACATGGATTTGCCCCAGCTCACACATGGATTTGCCCCAGCTCACACATGGATATGCCCCAGCTCACACATGGATTTGCCCCAGCTCACACATGGATTTGCCCCAGCTCACACATGGATTTGCCCCAGCTCACACATGGATTTGCCCCAGCTCACACTTGGATATGCCCCAGCTCACACATGGATATGCCCCAGCTCACACATGGATATGCCCCAACTCACACATGGATATGCCCCAGCTCACACATGGATTTTCCCCAGCTCACAGATGGATTTGCCCCCCATGCCCCTACAGCTCACACATAGGTATGCCCCCCCAGCTCACACATATGCCCCCACAGCTCATGGATATGCCCCCACAGCTCACACATGGGTATGCCCCCCAGCTCATGGATCCCCCCCTGCGACGATACTTACCTTCCTGAGCGACGCCAGGAATGTCTCCACGCGTGCGCTCATTGGAAGGACCCCAGCCGCACCACGTGGGACCATGTGATCGCGGCTGGGGTCCTTCCAACGAGTGCACGCGTGGAGACTTTCCCGGCGGCGCCCAGGAAGGTAAGTATCATCGCGGAGAGCAGCTGCAGGGCCTGTCTGAATGCTCTATCAGCTTTCGGACAGGCCCTGCAGCTGCTCACTGTGTTTATACTTACCTTCCTGGGCGCCGCCGGGAAAGTTTCTGCGCGTGCGCTCATTGGAAGGCCCCCAGCCGCAATCACATGGTCCCACGTGGTCGCGGCTGGGGTCCTTCCAACGAGCGCACACGCGGAGACTTTCCCGGCTGCGCCCAGGAAGGTAAGTATTGCGGTGAGCAGCTCCAGGGGCGGCTGTCCGAATGCCGATAGAGCATTCGGACAGCCGCCGCAGCCCTTCGGATGCCGGCAAGCCAGCTCAATGCCGGGTTATGGTATCGGGAAAAATATCGGGGGGTATTCGAAGTACTCCTGCAGTACCCGGTATCGGCCCCGATACCGATACTAGTATCGGTATCGGTGCAACCCTAGGAGATATGCAGAACTCTGATTCGACTGTGTTATCTAGATTAAATATTTCCAGAACTCTGGTATAACTCAGTGAGACACCCTGATAACTGGCAGCCAGTGACAAGACACAGATTAAAATTCCCAGAAATCTCCTATAAATCTGTGAGACCGCTTGATGGGTGGCAGTGACAAGACACAAATTACAATTCCCAGGAACCTCCTATAAATCAGTGAGACCCCCTGATGGGTGGCAGTGAGAACACACAGATTACCACAATTCCCAGATATCTTCTAGAAGTGAGATCCCCACAATTGCTTCTGGCAGTGAGAACACAAAGATTAGAACAATTCCCAGATATTTTGTAGAATTGAGACCCCCAAAATAGTTGCTGGCAGTGAGAACACACAGATTACCACAATTCCCAGATATCTTCTAGAAGTGAGACCCTCACAATTCAATTGCTGCTGGCAGTGAGAACACAAAGATTAGAACAATTCCCAGATATTTTGTAGAAATGAGACCCCCAAAATAGTTGCTGGCAGTGAGAACACACAGATTACAACAATTCAATTCAACTGGAAGGCTGTTCCATGTATCCACCACCCTCTCAGTAAAATAATGCTTCCTGATGTTACTTTTAAACCTTTGCCCCTCTAATCTAAGACTATGTCCTCTTGTTTTGCTACTTTGTTTCCTTTTAAATATACTCCCTTCCTCTACCTTGTGGATTCCCTTTACGTATTTAAATGTTTCTATCATATCTCCTCTGTCTCGTGTTTTTTCCAAGCTGTACATGTTAAGATCATTAAGCCTTTCCTGGTAACTTTTCTCCTTCAAGCCGTACACCATTTTAGTAGCCCTTCTCTGAACTCTCTCTAAGATGTCTATATCCTTCTGGAGATACGGTCTCCAGTACTGCACACAGTACTCCAAGTGAGGTCTCACCAGTGCTCTGTACAGTGGCATGAGCACTTCCCTTTTCGAACTGCTAATACCTCTCCCTACACAACCAAGCATTCTGCTAGCATTTCCTACTGCTCTATTACATTGACTACTTACCCTTAGATCCTCTGAAATAATAACCCCTATATCCCTTTCCTCAGATGTTGAGGTTAGGACTTTATCAAATATTCTATATTCAGCCCTTGGGTTTTTACGTCCCATGTGCATTATCTTGCACTTATCCACATTAAAACTTAATTGCCACAGCTCCGACCATTTTTTTTACTTTACCTAAATCATTTGTCATTTGGCTGATCCCTCCAGGAACGTGAACCCTGTTGCAAATCTTTGTGTTAACAGCAAAAATACATACTTTTCCATTAATACCTTCTGCAATATCACTAATAAAAATATTAAAGAGAATGGGTCCAAGTACTGACTCCTGAGGTACCCCACTGGTAACAAGACCTTGTGCCGAATAAACTCCATTTCCAATCCCAGCTCAAAGATTGCAATTTATTGATAAGCCTTCTATGCGGAACAGTATCAAAAGCCTTATTAAAATCTAAATAAGCAATGTCTACTGCACCACCTGTGTCTATTATTTTTGTTACCCAATCAAAAAAATCAATAAGATTAGTTTGGCATGATCTCCCTGAGGTAAACCCATGTTGTTTCTGATCCTGTAATCTATGTGTTTTTAGATGTTCAACAATCCTTTCCTTTAACATGGTTTCCATTAATTTCCCCACTACTGACGTAAGACTAACTGGCCTATAGTTCCCCGATTCCTCCCTTCTACCCTTCTTGTAAGTGGGCACAACATTTGCTAATTTCCAGTCTTCTGGGACGACTCCCGTTAACAAGGATTGGTTAAAAAAATCTGTTAACGGTTTTGCTATTACATCACTGAGCTCTTTTAATAATTTAGGGTGGGTCACATCAGGCCCCATTGACTTATTTGTCTTTACTTTAGACAGCTGCTGTAGAACCTCCTCCTCTGTAAACTGATATGTAAATGTCTCGTTAGTGTTTCCTCCTAACTGAGGTCCCTTTCCTTCCTTTTCTTCGGCAAAGACTGAACAAAAATATTCATTGAGGCAGTCAGCGAGACTTTTATCCTCTTCTACATACCTTCCTTCCTTTGTTTTTAATCTAACTAATCCTTGTTTTACTTTTCTTTTCTTGTTTATGTATCTAAAAAATGTTTTGTCCCCCTTTTTTACTGACTGAGCTATTTTCTCTTCTGCGTGTGCTTTGGAAGCTCTTATAAATTGCTTTGCCTCTTTCTGCCTAATCTTATAGGTTTGCCTATCTTCTTCACTCTGAGTTTTTTTATAATTATTGAATGCTGTATTTTTGTTCTTCACTATTTTGGCCACTTCTGCAGAGTACCACAGTGGTTTCTTCCCTTTTTTGTTTTTGCTAACAAGCCTAATGCAATTGCCTGTGGCCTTCAATAATGCTTCCTTTAAATAATCCCATTTCTGCTGGACTCCCTTTAAACTCCTCCAGTCTGATAATGACTCCTTCACACAAAATCTCATTTTAGAAAAATCGGTTTTTTTAAAGTCTAAAACTTTTGTTTTTGTGTGGTGCGGCTCCATCCCTGTTCTTATATTAAACCATACTGACTGGTGATCACTAGATCCCAAATTTTCACCTACAACAACGTCCGATACCAAACCTCCATTTGTGAGTATTAAATCCAATATGGCCTCTTTACGGGTCGGCTCCTCAACTACTTGTGTTAGAGATAATCCCAGTAGGGAGTTTAGAATATTTGTACTCCTGGTGCACCCAGCTGTTTTGGATTTCCAGTTCACATCAGGAAGATTAAAGTCCCCCATGATAATAACTTCCCCCTTCATTGCCATTTTGGCTATTTCCTCAAGCAGCAGATTATCTAGCTCTTCTACTTGTCCAGGGGGTCTATAGATCACACCTACACGAGCTACTGTATGATTGCCAAATGTTAGCGTAACCCAAACTGACTCTATGTTCACCTCGCTCACTTTTATTTGGTTCGTTTTTATGTTGTTTTTCACATACAGGGCCACTCCTCCTCCTTTCCTACCTTCTCTGTCTTTCTATATAAAGAGTACCCCGGTATTGTTATGTCCCAGTTATTTTTCTCACTGAACCATGTCTCAGTAACCGCCACTAAATCTACTTTTTCAGCTGCCATCATTGCCTCCAGTTCATTGATTTTATTGACTAAACTGCGAGCATTTATAGACACGACTCTGAGCTTGTCATTTTTTTCCCCGCATGTTGCTTGCACCCTCCGATTTAGTTTTTGGGGACAATCAGGCAGATTGTTTTTTACCCTTTTGTCCCCCCTCCTAGTTTAAATATTTCTTTGTGAAACCTTTGAACTTCTCACTGAGAACATATGTTCCCCTATGAGTAAGATGCAAACCATCTTTTTTATACAGTTTCTTTCTGCTCCAATTAGAGCTATCATGGGACACAAAGCCAAATCCTTGCTCCCGACACCATTCCCGAAGCCACAAATTGAATTCCCTATTGCACATCTGCCTATCTTGAATGTTATGCACAGGCAAAACTTCAGAGAATGACACAGTGGACGCAATCTGCTGTATTTCACCTCCAAGAACACAAAAATCTTCCTTAATCTCAGAAACCTCATTGCTAGTCAAGTCATTTGTCCCTAGATGGACTAGAACGTCCACTTCCCCTTGCTGCTTTGCTTGTTTGACAATATTGAGAATACGTCTCGTCTCTACGAGCAGTAGCCCCAGGAAGACATCTCACGAAACCACTACTCTCCAGCTCAACACCTCTTATGATAGAATCACCCAGCAACAATCCCCCAGATAGAATCACCCAGCAACAATCGCCCAGCAACAAATATGCATTAAAATTTATATCTAAATAATTTACTGTTTTTATTTTGATACGTAGGTGTGTGCGTTTAGGTGTACGGGGCTGGTTAGGTGTGTGTGTTATATATCGGGTGGTTAGTTACCGTTTGTGGATTTGAGCGCATATATATACAGTCAGGTCCAGAAATATTGGGACATCGACACAATTCTAACATCTTTGGCTCTATACACCACCACAATGGAGTTGGAATGAAACAAACATAATGTGCTTTAACTGCAGACTGTCAGCTTTAATTTGAGGGTATGTACATCCAACTCAGGTGAATGGTGTAAGACTTACAGCAGTTTGCAGATGTGCCTCCCACTTGTTAAGGGACCAAAAGTAATGGGACAGAATAATAATCATAAATCAAACTTTCCCTTCTTAACCCTCTCGCTGCTGAAGCTTTTCCCGCCTCTGTGCTGAGGTAATTTTTACCGGTTTTGCTCATCATGTTTAAACGCGTTTTGAAGGCTTATTTTAGTATATGACCCAGACATATTATATATCGTTCTTTCCGTCAGACTCGGCAGATTAATAATATGTCATTATTATATGTATACGTCATGACCTGTCTGTATATTATAACAAAAAATGCAATAAAATATGAATTTTCAATAATTTACAGCGTGTAAAGTGTTTTTTTTCCACATTTTAACATGCGAGCAATTGCGGTTATATTTTGTATGGGGTGCGCTTGTTAAAAAAATTAGAGATGGGGTCTCGTTACATTTTTTTTTGGGGAAAATTACACGATTTTTAACAACGCACCGCATACAAAAATCGTTAGTGCAGCATCATTGTTCACATTATAATTGAAATGGGAACAATATTGCTGCATTAACAAACCAAAAAAAAGAAAAAAAAAGTGTTTATTTTTTTTTATAATTTCTTTTAAATATTTTTTTATTTTATTTTATTTATTTATTTTTACAAACTTTTTTCACATTCGAGTTTGGTATCATTGGAACGGCCATGCTCTGGCCGATCCAACAATACCAAACGTTAACCCCTAGCTGCCACGGATCGGGAGATAGGGGATTCATTGGAATCCCCTATCTCCACCGTTGGTGGCAGCTAGGGGTTAACTCCAGGACTGGCGTCATCGTGCTATGCACGATGACGCCAGTCCTCAGGGGGAGTTCCCGGAGGCTTGGCCGACATCCAAGATGTCGGCCAGCTCCGGGAAAGGATCACGAACCGGCGCTTTTCAGCGCCGATTCGTGATCCAGCTCCCCAGGGGTTAATGCCAGGTACCATTTGGAAGGGCAGGCTGTGCCCTTCCAAATGGTGCCTGGGTTAACCCCCGCAATGCTGCCGATCGGGAGGAAGAGAGGTCCGAAGGACCTCCCCCCCCTCCCTTTCAGGCGCCTCCTCCGCACATGCGGGGGGCGCCTGAATTAGGTGTCATCGCGCCGCCGCGATGACACCTAATTTCACCGGCGGCGGTTCCGGATGCTGGGCTGACATCGAGGATGTCAGCCCGCACCGGGGGGGCCAGCGATCGGCCGGAACTCGGCCGAACGCTAACCCCAAAGTGAGGACGCGCTCAGCGCGTCCTCCGCATGCAACGTGACATGCGGTTGGACGCGCTGAGCGCGTCCTCCGCATCGAAGTGGTTAATACTTGGTTTCAAATCCTTTGCAGTCAATCACAGCCTGAAGTCTGGAATGCATAGACATCACCAGACGCTGGGTTTCATCCCTGGTGATGCTCTGCCAGGCCTCTACTGCAACTGTCTTCAGTTCCTGCTTGTTCTTGGGGCATTTTCCCTTCAGTTTTGTCTTCAGCAAGTGAAATGCATGATCAATGGGATTCAGGTCAGGTGATTGACTTGGCCATTGCATAACATTCCACTTCTGTCCCTTCAAAAACTCTTTGGTTGCTTTTGCAGTATGCTTTGGGTCATTGTCCATCTGCACAGTGAAGCACCGTCAAATGAGTTCTGCAGCATTTGGCTGAATGTGAGCAGATAATATTGCCCGAAACACTTCAGAATTCATCCTGCTGCTTTTGTCAGCAGTCACATCATCAATAAATACAAGAGATCCAGTTCCATTGGCAGCCATACATGCCCACGCAATGACACTACCACCACCATGCTTCACTGATGAGGTGGTATGCTTAGGATCATGAGCAGTTCCTTTCCTTCTCCATACTCTTCTCTTCCCATCACTCTGGTTCAAGTTGATCTTGGTCTCATCTGTCCATAGGATCTTGTTCCAGAACTGTGAAGGCTTTGTTAGGTGTTGTTTGGCAAACTCTAATCTGGCCTTCCTGTCTTTGAGGCTCACCAATGGTTTACATCTTGTGGTGAACCCTCTGTATTCACTCTGGTGTAGTCTTCTCTTGATTGTTGACTTTGACACACATACACCTACCTCCTGGAGAGTGTTCTTGATCTGGCCAACTGTTGTGAAGGGTGTTTTCTTCACCAGGGATAGAATTCTTCGGTCATCCACCACAGTTGTTTTCCGTGGTCTCCCGGGTATTTGGTGTTGCCGAGCTCACCGGTGCGTTCCTTCTTTTTGAGAATGTTCCAAACAGTTGTTTTGGCCACGTCTAATGTTCTTGCTATCTCTCTCTTGGGTTTGTTTTGTTTATTCAGCCTAATGATGGCTTGCTTCACTGATAGTGATAGGTCTTTGGATCTCATCTTGAGAGTTGACAGCAACAGATTCCAAATGCAAATAGCACACTTGAAATGAACTCTTTTATCTGCACATTGTAATTGGGGTAATGAGGGAATATCACACACCTGGCCATGGAACAACTGAGAAGCCAATTGTCCCATTACTTTTGGTCCCTTAACAAGTGGTAGGCACATCTGCAAACTGCTGTAAATCCTACACCATTCACCTGAGTTGGATGTACATACCCTCAAATTAAAGCTGACAGTCTGCAGTTAAAGCACATTGTGTTTGTGTCATTCCAACTCCATTGTTGTGGTGTATAGAGCCAAAGATGTTAGCATTGTGTCGATGTCCCAATATTTCTGGACCTGACTGTATATATACGATCCTGAGGAAAGTTCCTACGGGAACTGAAACGTCAAGCTTTTTTATGTTTCTTCAATAAATTTACTACATTTTTACAAGTCTCCATGTGCACGAGTTTTGTGGAGTATTGTGACGGCTATTGGATCTCTGCACCGGAGCAAGGACATTTTTCTGGTATGAGGAGTGGGGGGGTTGTCTGGACTTTATATATATATATATATGTCCATAGGATTCCATTGAGACTTTCTCTGCCGGTCACATAACCTGCAGGATTTCGCCTCGCGAGATCCGGCAGGTTGGCATAGTGATTTGCAGTGGGAGACTGAGGGACTTTTTCCCTCAGTCTCTCTCTGCTCCCGGTGGCAAGAAGAGGCAGATGGAGCCGCAGGATTAGAGGTGAGTATGTGATTGGGGGGGGGGAGTTTCTGCCGGTGCAGACTGAATGTGAATCGCTAATGGAATTTTTTTAAGCCATTTCGGATTGTAATATGGTTCGCCCCACTCTAGGGTAACCAAGGCTAATGTTAATGCTCACACAGGTGAGCGCTAACGTTAGCGTTATGAATGTAATATGGCCTACTTACTTTTACAGTTACAGTTTTAGAATTTTAATTTCTTAAATATCCCTGACGCTTGCTATGTGATTAACCATTAGATTTTTGTGCATTATGAAGCATGCACTCAGCTCATGAAAACCTTTCAGCAAAGTTCCACATGGGCCAGAGTCACCAAATTCCCAAATTCTTCATAACACCATGGGAAAAGGACCAGACATCCGAGAGCAGAATGGATTTAGGAGCATTTATTAGGACATATTCACACATCATGTTTCAGCTCCTACATAGGGCACTATTCTGTGCCCTGAGCTAAAACGGGGATGGTAACGGTGGTAACAGGTAACTTAGCATACCCATTTTAGTGCCAGATTATGGGGCAGGCGCTGATTCAGCAGCCTGCCCCATAATGCAGCGCTACCCCGCTGGATGCTCGTAGCAGCACTTCCTCGTCACCTCGTAGATCCGTAGGACTCCATGGAGAATTGTGCTGCCAGGCCGCAAGCCCTGCGCGATCTCGCTCTTGCAAGATTGTGCAGGGCCACGGAGTGATTCGCAGAGGGAGACCGGGGTCTATTTGTCCCCAGTCTTACTCTGGTCAAGGCAGACAGAAGCGGCTGATCGGGCCACCGTTTGCACCACGGTATGAGAGGTGAGTATCTGATTCTTGGGGGTTTACAGCTGGTACTAACTGAGTCTGCAGACATGGTATCAGTTAGTACCAGCTTCGAGCTGCCAACTTTTTACTTACCACAACAGTAATGAGCGTTAGGTTCTTGTAATCCTTAAGCTAATTACTGATTGAGCTCACCATGCTAAGTATAGGATTTTTTAACCTGTTAACAGTCAGAATGTAATATGGGTGGTATGCTTTAAAGGCACTTAACCTAATGCTAACGCTCACATAGCTGAGCGCTAAAGCTAGCATTAAGAATGTATGTAGTAGTGCCCCCATAGAGTCTATATGATGTGCCTATGTAGCAGCTGGTGAGCAGGCAGCCTCAATACTAAAAATTGATTAATCAGTAGAGAGAGCCAGATACTCTCAATGCTTGTCAAATATGGTCACAGCACTGAATCCACCATAATGACAAAGGATGGAAAGAGACTCTGAGGGTGCGTGCATGCATGCATAGAGTGCTTTTATGGCAAACTACTTGGCAGTAAAATAGTTAAGAAAATAATTTATTCTACTTATAAGAATGCTTGAAATATATAATTACAAAGTTATTTTAGATAGCAATTTTTTCTGTGAAGGTTTTTTACTCTCGATGTATCTACTGCATAAGTAAAATAACAAAAATAAGTAAAAACACATTAATTTTTTCCATCTTAGTTTCAGTAAAAGTTTTAAGTTAATTTTACTCAGTCATTTTATTTTGGAAAATTGTACCAATTTAATGTATAATACAAAGGTTAATAAGTGCAATTGTGAATTGTGTAGTTGGTTGAGAAGTGCAATTAGTTCTGATACAAACTATCATTAGATTAAATTTAAATAAAAAAATACAAGTATGATTTTTTTCCTGGATATTTATGTACACTTCAAAACATTTGAGATGGCAGTTCTTAAGATATATAAACAAGAGGTAAGGTTGCATTGAAATTGATTAATGATGTTTACAATATCATTACAGTTAATACATAATAAGTATTTTGATACTGTTTCATTTAGCCTAGAAATTGCATCCTCAAAGGAAATAAAGAGAATGCAATAGGATTGGCTTTTAATGGAATGCCCTTGGGAGACTGTGATAGCAAAGCATAGTAATAAACTAAAACACAAAAAAAATTAAGTAGAGGAAGAAACAGTAAAGTGTTTTCCAAACTGACAGATATCAAGTGTGTTTTTTTTCAGTAGGATCAGATTTTCTCATCGCCAGTAAATCATGAAGGTGTCTCTCTAGATAATTGTTTTATTCCTTGTACTACAAGCAAGAATTCCTAACAGCACCAGGTCTAGCGGACAATTGGCCAAAAACATTGAAAAAACACACTTAAACCATTAAGATAGTCTAAACCCCATGTCAACAGCAATAGTGCTTCATAAATTACTTTGTATTTCAAAGTATGTATATTAATGCTTTCTGTTTAAAGTGTACGTCGGTTCGGTGCAATTCGGAGGCAATTTCGACACCCATTTGGAGGTCATCACGGCAATTCTCTGTATTTTGTTGACATCCGATAACTAGTTTCGCAACTCCATTTCGGCAAAATACGGTGAAAAGTCACTAAACGGTGAATTTACCGTATTTTCGGCGAAATAGAATTGTGATAGTACACCGAAATACAACGAAAAGCAAAGCAGCGAAATTGCATGCAATTTCAGTGCTTTATGAATAGACCCTTAAATGTTTCTTGAAAGTAATTATGATGAACTGACTGCACTTCCCTTGAATCATTAGTATATAGCGAGACATGAGTTAATATCTTTGCTTAAATTCCAAGTTGCGTGGCACTAACATGAAGTAGTATGTTTTTTGGACTAATCATGATTGAAAAATTAAAATTTTTGGACAATTAGTCAAATTAGGAAGGTAATGAACTGTCATGTACACAAATGAACCATTAACTAACCACTGCATTGGTCTTATTATGAATTAATTTGTTTGTTCAATCTGTGGTGTTAGGTTGTAGCTATCAAGCAGCTACTAGTCAGCTACCACTTTAAGGCCCGTGTCAGACGAACGCAGTGATCACGTCTGTGTTGCCATACAGTTTAACATCTGTCGTAGCATAGAATCATGAGCAAGAGAGACCCACACACTAAGTGCGTCCGCACCGAACTGTGCGTGCACAACGCACATGGCAAACGGACGCAAGTTAGGTAAGAATGTAAAACCGCTAGATGGACGTGCAAGGTGCGCCTCATCCATGTAGCGTTCTGTGTGAGTGAAGGGGAGATGTCAGACGCAGTGCATTTGCGACGTCCAGCACCTTGACGCACACAATAGCTTTTCATATCCTTTTCAAATTTTTATCATTTTTCATATTA
Source organism: Leptobrachium leishanense (assembly GCA_009667805.1). NCBI lineage: Eukaryota > Metazoa > Chordata > Amphibia > Anura > Megophryidae > Leptobrachium > Leptobrachium leishanense. Next base: position 207,944,504 of record CM019065.1, on the reverse strand, counting down.
TTTTTATTTCCCATAGTTCTTTTTTTTCTACGTCCGTCAAGAAAAACAGATCGTGTGGTGTCTACAGTATCTTCCATCAGTACGTCTGTCTGTTTTGCACACACGCAGAGTGCGCTTAGACTGCGCTCGTCTGACTCTAGCCTAAAAAGTAAAAAAAACACCCACCCTATGTCCCCACCTGACATGGGATTGGCAGGTCATATTACTTAAGAATTGAGAAACCATTGCATACTTGCCAAGTCACACAATTACCATGTGACACATATTGTTCCCTTGGTCCTCCTGATTACACGATAGCCCTAGGCTTTCCCCTGGTTTTTGGGAAGACTGAGGGAAAATGTATTGCAAACATCTTTCTAATGGCACTTACAATGCCGAAGTAGGGCTTTCTCAGACGTACCTCACTTTCAGGAGTGTGGACACTCTTAGTGACGGAAGTCACATGATTTATCATTTGACACATGCAGGGCTATTCAATAAAGGTGAAAGTCAGGAGAATTGACTGGAGGAGTGAAAAATCCAGGTCAACATAGCCAAACCAGAAAAATTCTCCCATTTATCTCATTTTCCAAACCTGCCATTTGATCTAGATTGCTCTCTTCTTCTGCCAATTCTCCTGAGTTTCACCTTTTAGTGACCAGACCTGATGGTGTTCCGTTAGTCCTTCTCCTCACATGGCAGCTCTGGTCTTTCTCTTGGTTGTAGAGAAGTAAAAGTCCATTGCACTCATCTGTTTAATGGCATTCAGGGTGCTGAAGTTGTGTAAATCAGGGCATTGCTAATGCAGCACTTGTGTATGGGCAGCCCTGATTGGCTGTTGAGACAGACAGCTTCTCATCCAGGTGTCCATTCACATCAGAATGACATGCCCTTGTTCAGGAGTGTGGATGCTGTCAGTCACGCAGATTGCATTATGATCAATCCCCCATTGGCTACACCTGGGTATGCCAATGGATTATAGTGTGGGGCAAGGCAACGCCCCTCAGAAACCCCAATTATAATACTGCATTGACATTGTAGTAAGATTATGCAATGTTTGATTGTGTTTTTTGTATCCAGATCACCGTTGCATATTCCCAAATCAGGTGTTTTTAAAATCTTTAAACTATTTTAATATGGAGTGCTCCGAATTTAGTATGTTGAGGTAATAGAAGTAGTGAGTTTGGTAATGTAAAGAGTTCAAAGCAATATTATGCATTTCTATTCATATCTATTCTTCTGAAAACTAGTTTCACATCCTACAGCTACAAACCTGGGGCTCTATTCCAACACTGGTGTAAGTCTACCAGGGCCATTAATGTCAATAAGTCTACCAGGGCCATTAATGTCAATGCAGGTGCTACGTTTACAACAGCTCTGATTACGTTTACACCAGGGTTGGAATACAGCCCTTGCTGTTCTGTATTTTTAGTTTTTTTTGTGCTGATGACTTTGCATATGCTTTTGAAGGCAAACTCGTAGTTAAGCCTATATCATCTCCAGTACAATGATTAGCGAGATTCTAAGCCTTGAAAATGTTTGCCTTCACATATAATATATCTTCAAAAATGACTTAAAATCTATACTGATAATTTCAAAGTACAGTAGTTCTACCATACAAGGATGAAGTCCAAAGATATGTCAGTAACTGTTAACATCCACATTAGATTCAACAAATCTACTAATAATCCTCTGCCACTCCAAACATAATGCATTTGACTAATCTGAATATATGATATGCTATAGTATTGTAGCAGCACTGCCACTATAGTGTGATAACTTTGGAGATTTAGCCAATAAACTGTAAAATGTATATCAAGTTTTTAATGGACCAAAAGCACCAACAGACTTATACATTAGTACTTGACTAATTAGATTTCAAATGACTTCTCCAGATCTTATTAAATTATTACCCTTTAGTAGTAAACAAGTTGAAGTGCATTGAAATTTATCATCAGTCATTTCTTTTTTGCTTCCTCTGAAACACAAATTTCTCAGGGTTGAAGTGCAAATTACATGATTAAAAAGCATGAATGGGAATAGAACAGAATCGTGCTGTTCCAGAAATAGAACATCCGGAAGATTTATAATGAATTTCAGTGTTCTTCATGCCTTACAATTCTCCATGTGTTTCAAGTGACATCAACTATAAATATGACTGTCTTATGAAAATTGTGACGGGTACAGTCTGATTGCAATTAAGTGTAATTAACCTTTTGTCAAAGGTAAGAACTTCTTAAAAAGTAATTTTTCATGCATCCGTTTATTACTAAATCATATTTCACTGCTCTTTAAAAACCTCTCTCTGTGTATATATATATTTATTTAATTTCTGGTTGCACATTTTTTTTCTCCTCATCCACTCTATTAGCTCTTATTTCTTGGTTCAGAATTTTGTGTGCCATCACTTGTAATGATTGCTACACATAGCTGATTTTTTCTTAAATCTTTACGGGCAACTGCATCCCAAACTTCTAGTCTCAGAAAACTAAGCCGTGAGTAAAAAAACAGTGATAGAGGCTGACATTAACTAGTGGAAGGGTAAGACAGGCTTTTATCAGTTTCTACTTCGCGTCTAAAGCAAAGAAAAATATTCTTTCTTTTGTCACAATGAAGGAATTTTTGATAAAATGAACAGAGAACTAAAAAAAAAATCAAAAGTGCCTCAAATGATATATAGCCAGCTCCATGGTGCTCTTTGATTCTGCCAGTGTACTGAAGAAATGTGCTGTGCTTTCCTTTTATCGTGCTTACTGGATTGCTATACATGAATTGATCTGTTTAAGAAGTCTAAGCTGTTAAAGAGAACATTTATTAAAGACTTTAGTGATGTGTTTAAAGGGACAGACACTGTTAGAATAGAATATTGAATTACCTGCCAGGAAAAAGCGATCGGCCAAAGAATACCCTGTGTACGTTTTCTAGTATTTTGTAATACAGCTGTTTTTAGTCACACAAAAAAGTCATGAATATCAACTAAGTTGTCAAGGAGACTTTTGATGTCAAAGATGAGGCAATGGTTCAGTGGTCTGCTTAGATTAAAATTATACCAATTGCAACCTCCACATCTTGCATGATGGTTATTTGTCTGTGAAGTGTTCCTCTTTTTTCAATGTACCTGAAATGTTTGCAGTATTATTCATGTTTTACACTTTTTTTTTATCTCTCCACTTCCATTTGTTGCTTTTCAGCAGAAAACAAATAGCGCTAAAAGGAAATGTAAAATAAATAAATGTTCCATTTTATTAACCGCTTCGGTGCAGAGGACACGCCAAGCGTATCGTTGATTTTCCCGCTTCTGTGCAGACGACGTGCTCAGTGTGTCCTTGTGCCTTTACATCTCTATGGTGACCTTCCTCTGATCCCGGCCGCAAAATAGAGGGGGGCCCGAACATCCCAGATGTGTGGCCCCACCTTGGGTTCATGGGAGGCGAGATTACATCATTGTTCCTTTTTAAAAAAAGGTACTTAATGTATCAACATATAACCACAAAAAGTTCAGGTTATAAAGTTTAGATGCCGTCGCCCACATCCTCTCCATGAAGACTCTACAGGACTCCATTGAAGCAGACAGCGCCGGTCACATGGTCGGCGTAGTGATCTGCAGGGGGAGACTGGGGGACTTTTTCCCCCAGTCTCTCCCTGCTCCTGGAGGCCAGAGGAGTTGGCTGGAGCCCCGGTCCACGCCGTGGGATAGGAGGTGAAGATCTGTCTTTTTTGGGTGGGTTACTGCTGGTGCTGACAGATTCTACAGCAGTGGAATCCGTTAGCACCAAGTCCTGGCTGTGGTTAACTTTTTGCTTACCACAGCCGAACGTTAATTAGCGTTAATTAGTGTTAGTATTACAATATACTAACACTTTGCACTCCCCATGTTAAGCGCGTTGGGGAGCGCAAAGTGCAGTATAGTGCAAGATTCCAATCGCTAATGTTTTTTTAACCCACTAGCATTTGGATTGTATTATGGGTGGCCCGCGTTAGGGCCACCAGGGCTAATGTTAAGGCTCACGCAGGTAATGTGGCCCTATAATGGCTCTTGTTAGTTTATAACAGTTCTGTTTAAGTTAGCACCATTTGTGTAAAGGGTCCCTTGATCAGTTATAAAATCAAGTTGGAAAAGATTATTTTAAACATGATTCAAGAACATTAAATGGATTGTAAAATGCCTGTTTTTTATTTCTAAGATATAGTTTCATTATTGATCTGGTTCATTGACATGATTTGGGTCTGAAATAATATGTTACCCAAACAATCTCGGTAATGCCACACTAAAACATAACAGGAACCATGTGCTTAGAACAAAAAATTCACACTATTCACTGGAAACCTGGTATTTCAACCTCTGCTCCCCGCAATGATAATTTGTTGTTGTCTAATGGGTCCTGTATTTGATTATACATCCCCAGTCCACTATCCCAATTTATGCATTCTTACCTATCACTGTTATACCTAACCCGTTCACTACCACAATGACTTAACTTGATCTTCCTGCACCTGCATGTGCCCAAGATAGGGTCAACTCAATCTGGCCTAATTTTGGAGTAATGGAAACAAAATTTGTTGAGCCTCTTAGAATCTAGCCCATCAGACTTTACAACTGGGGCGCACTGCACAGGCAAAAGTGCTTTTTGGCCAGCAGATAGAGCAATCTGTCAAATTTTCTTAAACCACTGATTCTTGAATATGGTTTCATGGAAAACCACATGGTATTGAAAGGGGTAATATTAAAAAAAAATACTTTTAACTTTCTTCCAATAATTTTAAAGAAATTAATTTTTATTTTTTTTTACAAACGATTACTTGAATTATCACTACTGTATTCCTTTTGAGCTGAATAAAACTATTTTATTCACTTTTAATTGTTACTATATTTATAAAAACATAAAAACAGGACCTAATTAAAAAAACACTTTAAAAGTTCAAACAGCTAAATAACGAAACACAGGGCAAATACTTTGTGTTCTGCAAGAAAGAGGGACAACTGGTAACATGTCCTTAATTTACCTCCTATTTCCAATTTCTGTTTATTCTGTATCCACACAGGATTAGTTCAATCTGGATAACACTGTTAGACAGGAAGCTTGTGCTGTTATCATCAGAAAAAAAGTCAATAAAACTAACAGCATACAACGCAAAAGAAATCATTGGAGCACTACTGTCCTTATATATTGGTATTTACAACAAGAAAATAAATTGGAAGTTTTGAAATAGTTTTGAAAGGAATACTTTATTTTTTTTTAGTCTAGTCTATAATTTTAAGGTTTATTCTGTTAAAAATGGTCAAGTTGATCTAAAGTATGCCCCAAAGATACAGTTTAGAAAAAACAATCTTTCTCATTTACTTGTAACAATGAGCTGTTATAATTGCATTGCTTAGCTTGTGCATTTCATACATTTTCCCTACATTTGGGACTCTTAAGAAATACGAGCCTAACACTTATTTAATCTGCATAGTTCAAGAACTGCATAGTTTGTCAAATTTGTGACATTGCACAGTTATTGTTGTGCTTCAATTTAAAAATGTGCTTCAACTCCTTCACTACCAAGTGATTTTCCAGAAAAACATAGTCATAAACCAGTGCTTTTTTTTGTAAAATAATTTTTAATTAATTATACAGTAATAAATAGTTATTACTGTAAATAACCTATTTGGCCAGTAGATGGCGCAATCTATTGCCAAATTGAGTTACAGGAGGTTTGAGCTGCAAGTCTATTTTTTTTCTGCCTGCATCGGCTGCTGAAAGCCTGATATTTCTCAGCATTCATCAGCCGATTATACAGTTTTAGATCTTAGGGCATTATGCTGACAGGGCTAAAACGTTGGGGTCACCTTCTACAGCCCAAAAGCTAATGAAATTCATTTACAGCAGACACATTTTATTTGCTTTTGGGCTGCAGATCAGCAGATCAAGATATCTCGATATCATGGGCACCAGATGGTGCCTTTGAAGCCCAAGATATCTCGATCTCGGAAGTGAAGGGGTAACGCTTTCATTTCTGTGATCATGTAAACATGATTAGCAGCAGCAGACACAGCAGCCCGAGATCATGGTAACACAATCTGGGGCTAGGGTGTATCACATCAAATAAAGTTCACTTTTTGCAAAATGAATTGCATTTGGGCTCTCGAAGAAGCCCCCACAGTTTTATGCACTGTGCGCCTGATGCCCGAAGTGCTATTTTTAAAAACCGCCTGGGAATTAGGGATGAGCCGAACACCCCCGAGTTCGGTTCGCATTCGAACTCGAACTTTTCAAAAGTTTGAATTCGAACTCGAACACGAACTCAATACAAGTCAATGGGACTCAAAGTTTGATTTTTAGAGTGCCCTCCAAGAGGGCACATATGCTAGATATTTGCCATAAAAGGTGTATGGGGTCCGGGAAGTGCCCTGGGGGACAGGAAACAAGGACAAAAAGTAAAAAAAAATCATTTTTTAAAGGGACAGCGAGTTTTCCATGAAATAAGGGTTAAAAATAAACACAAAAAAATCCTTCAAATATCGTGCCTAATAGGTCCCCATAACCTGCCCGTGAAGTGGCGGATTTCTAGGATGTATGGAAACATTTAAAAACAATGTCCAGGTCCGGGTAGTGCCCTGGGGGACAGGAAACAAGGACAAAAAGTTTAAAAAATAAGTTTTTAACCCCTTCACTGCTGACGACATGTGGGACACGTCCTCAGTTACTGCCGCTGTATGGTGAGGAGGACGTGTCCCACACGTCATCAGCTTTGCAGGACCCCCAGCGGAGATACTCACCTCTCTGTCCGGGGTCCCGCGGCGTTCTGACTTCAGCGTCCTCAGATGCTGAAGTCAAGCTCAAGCCATGCGCGATGACGTCATTTCCAGGCCAGATCGGGAAGATCACCTGGAAGGGAGGGGGAAATCCGTTCGGATCCCTCTCCCTCCTGATCGGGAGGTCAAAACAAAAAAAAGCCAGGCACCGCTTAAAAGGGTAGAGTCTCCCCTTTTAAGCGGTGCCTGGCTTTAACCCCTTAGGCACCGGGTCGCACTTCGGCGCCTTGCGGCGCCGAAGTGTGGCCTAGCTCTGAGGGCCGCCATCTTGGATGGTGGCTCCACCCCCGGTTCCCCCCTCACTGCCTGATGTCCTCACGCATAGCGTGATGATGTCAGATAGCCAGGGAACCCCTAGCTGCCCGGAATCCCCTGGTGGAGATAGGGGGTGCATTTGAACCCCGATATCTCCAGAACAGTGGCAGCTAGGGGGTTATAGAGGGTGTCAATCGAAAGGCCTGAGCATGGCCTTTCGAATGATACCCAACATGACCAGGTATAAAGTAAAAAAATAAAAATAAAATATGTATTTTTTGTGTTATTTTTATTAATGCAGCAATATTGTTCAGATTTCAATTATAATGTGAATAATGATGCTGCACTAATGATTTTTTTTCTATGGTGTGCGTTTGCTAAAAATAACATAATTCCCCCCAAAAAATTCGAACTCGAACCGAACACGCCAAAAAGTTTGAAGTTCGCGAACTTTCGAACTGCCGATGTTCGAATCAAACTCCGAACTGATCGAACCGAACAGCTCATCCCTACTGGGAATATCTTTAATGGACAGCACCCCAGCTTACCTTGCACAGAGTTTAGAAATGTAGTAACACAATTTGGCCAGCAGATGGTGATTTCTGCTTTGCAAATTGGTTATTACAGTAATACATACATCGGGAATATTCCCAAATATTTCTTACTGTATAATTAATAAGAATGATTTTCCATAAACCCGCTGGTTCCTTGTAGTGTTTTATTTCTTTGGGGGGGGGGTCAATTGGTAGTGAAGGAGTTAATGATTATACCAAAATAAAAATGGTATGCTTGTGCTGCAACTCACATGATGCAGATTCAGGCATTCAGATAAGCAGCCTCTAGATTCTAATCTCCCTAGATAATTAAAATTCTGAAAACAAGGTATTCTAGAGTCAAAATTATGTTACAAAACATTAATTCATATAATAAATTGCCAATACTTCATATATCTTGTAATTTAAAAATATTTATAAAGTTTTTGACCAGGATAAGATTTACAAGGTTATTCAAAGAGCTCTGAATTGGGGCCGAAAGGTAACCGAACACTGAAATTCAGCGTACGGTTACCTTTCCTGGCCATTCGGCTATCCAGAGAGCAGACGGTTGGCCAAATGGAATTGCCTGCACAAGGGCAGTGAAATCCCCATAGAGAAGCAATGCTTCATCTATTCAGAGAACACAAAACAGCTGAGAAAGGGTGTCGAACTGCCCTGCCATTCGGTGGTTTCATTCGACAGGTTTATTCAGGAGAATCCCATAGGCTTCAATGTTAAAAATATTCCTGTTTTAATTCAATATCTAATAAACTGTTGATTATAATATTCTGCAGTAAAAAGTCTCTTTATTTGTAGATTTTTTTTCTGTAACAGTCCTTTTTATTATCATTCATTGGATCTTATGTGTAAATTTCAGACATTTTCGTTCAGTAGTTTCTTTGCAATCGGCGTTTCACTTTTCAAACATTCAGGCGTACTGTTTTTTTTTTCACTCCATTCGTCTGCGGTGTCAGGGTTTTTCCGGCGGCTGCTCTGCGCTGTGATTGACTCCTGCTCGGGTTTCTCCGGCATGTTTGGCGGGGTTAATCCAGATGTTTTTGCCGGTTTCGGTGTGCATTCGCCTGGGTTTTGCGGTGAGTGTTTGTGGTGGCTTTTCCCTGCACTACGACGGCCCTGTGGTGCTTGCTGAATACACCGCAGGGTCACCGAAATGGGATCGCCAAATCGTACCTAATTGAAGAGAACGAAAAGTCACAAAACGTGTGGTGACTTTTCGATTCTCTTTGAATAACCCTGTGGAATCTGTCCACCAAAAGTTAAAGGGCACCTGTTGTGCCCAAAACAAGTTGAGTTCATTTGGAAGGGAATCACTTTCTTTATGAATTTCAGTGTTTTTTGCAAACACATATACAGATAAAATACAGTCATTTCTTTTCAAAGTTTTTCTGTTCCTGACATGGCTGCATGCTACAGGACAGCCCTATGCTCAGCCTTTTGTGCAAATTGGCTGTCAGCTGCAGAGGGCCAGTCACATATTGCTATGCAATGACCCTATTTTAGCTCGACCCACTGATAACAAATGTCAGTACCCATCACTAGATTGAGGCGAGTACAAACTGTGATACACCATAAGTGGAGGAGATTTAGATCTCTGTACTGCTCCAGTAGCTGGACAATACAGGTGTACTTTAACCTCTAAGTGACCAGACTGTTTTACCATTGTATGCGTGATGACGTCAGTGGGCGAGGAGAGGTCCGCGATCCGGTGCCATTCACCTCAGGGGTTAAAGAGAGGCAGAGCTAGGAAGGTCACACTGTGACCTTTCCAGCACTGCTTCTCTTTTACAAATATCTCCTCCCGAGCCCCCTCCTTGCAGGTGCTCTTCCGGCTTTGCCGGGGGATGCCTGAAACAGATCACTGCACCTGTCACAGTGACATCAGTGCGCCAGGAGGATGTATGAAGTGGGGTCTGACTTCAAGGAAGTCAGATCACCATGTGACCTGGAGAAAGAGGTGAGTATTCTGCCGGAATACTCCTCTAAGCGGATGGAGTGTAGAGAACATCCTCCGTATATAGAGGGGGATTCCCAGGACGTTCCCCACATGTCTTCCGCAGCAAAGGGGTTAAGAGAGTAAAAGGAGATATGAAAGGTGTGTGAATGATCAGTAACATGGTTTTGGTCTTGACATGGTGTTACTGCTCACATGGCTATCCCATGTGCTAATCCAACTAATTTGAGTGAATGTAAATTATGTCTGGTGTGGACTATTGTGTGTTTCTGCAAAAATTTGGAGTTGTGCTTGGTCAACACTACCTAAATGTTGACCAAGCACCAATTCAGCGGAAACATTTTGCGAGGTTCTTTTTAAAATGAGGCATACCTTCAATTAAACGGAATCAACAGGGAATTAAAATAGTCCACATAAAGTATATATCTGGAGAAACTAGACACCCAGATAAATTAAATGAGGGGTTACTTAAAATTCTGCTATAAAAATGGAATGAGCAGCGACTTCTGGAAAATTGCATTCTGCTTAAAAATAACCCACATTTTATTTATTTCCATCTCTCCAGACATGCAAAAAATCTTTGAAAACCATACCATTCTCGGTTTCAATGCAAAGCCACAACCCCTCTGATTAAAATGAGACTGAGTCCCCCTAGATTGAGCATGAGTTTGCACGCTGCTCATACTACGGTCAGAGATGCCTTTGGGATCAGTATTTGAAAGAAGGCATACCTCCAATTAAATGACTAATAACTCAACAGAGAATTAAAATAGGCCACATAAAGTATATGTCTAGAGAAACTAGATACCCAGATGAATCAAATGAATGGTTGCATAAATAAATTCTGTTAAAAAGATGGAGCGTGCAACAACTTGTGGAATTTGGCATTTCCTTTTTCTAGTGTTTTCGTTGTGTATTTTAGCTGTAAGTAACCCATGTTTGACAAGAAGGGGGCTCCAAAACTACGAACAGTAGATTACATTTTGGGGTTGACCAGAGCCTTCCAGCATATGCTGTGATCTGCTGCAGCACTTGAGAGCTGCTTTCCTGAGTGGCAACACCTGTCTGACGTGCCTCAAATTCAGAAATTTTAAAATCCAGATGGTTCTTAAAACTCAGGGCTCTATAACATTCTCCACGCAAATTCGTATGCGCAACGCAATTTTTTTGGCGCAGCGTAAAACGTTAACGCGCGTAAATTAATGCTGGTATTACAATCCGAGCGCATTTTTTCATCCGTCCGAAAATATCGCTCGTAAAAAAAGACGCGCAAAAAAGCAGCAAATTAACGCTGCGCGCAGAAATCGGTGGGCAGACTTGTTTTTCACACGATTCAGCCAATCACAATTAAGAACCACAATTGTCTCCCGTTCAGTTTTTGCGGCTGCCAAAATCAATCTGCGTATATATGCTGCAGCAATAAAAAAACCACTCACAACCACTCAGTTTTATTGTTTGGGTATGTGTAGAATGTGTAACTATACTGTGCTGTATTTTTTTTCGAGCTGGTGTATTTCGTTTCGCCAGAACGTTCAGATTTGCAGTTACCACCAGCTTTTCAAAGACGTTAAAATTATGCGCAGAAATGTCGTTCGTAAAAAGTTGCGCATCGATTGTAATACCAGCCGCGTACCAGCGCACAAACACATTTGCGCTCACAATGTTAAGTATGGCATGCGCGCAGGAACTTTCGCACGCGCAGGGTAACTCGCGTTAGACGTTAACGCGCATCGCATATGCAAGCGTCGTAATTTGACGGTCAGCGCAAAGGGTTTTTCCCCTCACGTTAATGCTCTTTTGCTCACACGCACATTTTTGCGCGAAGAATGTAATAGAGCCCTCAGTTTTTTCAATTCTATGGGATTTTAGAATTCTGGATAAGGGCTACTCAATCTATAATGTAATTAATTTGCATTACTACAGACCAGATTGAGCATACTCAAATTTGGACTCCTGCAGAAGCTTTTGAAGATTGAGCATACTCGATTATGTTAGTGAAAGGGTTAATAGGAGTTTTAAGGGCTACTCTACACTGTGACCATTTAAAGTTATTTGAGAGATCACAATGACCTGTTCACCCTCACCCCTCCTCTTACGCTGGGAGGGGGGTCTAGAAAGTCTGACAGCCTTCTTCTGAATGCACCAGCAAGCTGATCGCAGCTTTATGGATGGAGACTCAACTCCCACCAGTGGATCTGAATAACCTCACATGGAGAAACTTTGTATTGGCTGGATACTCACTCGAACATGTTATACCCATAGGATGCCGGCAGCATGTAATGTTCAAACCAGTCTTGAGGCAGCCCAGTGTTGTAAAAAGGGTACATTTTAAAAGCTCTCTAAAGGGTTAAAATGGGAGGAGAATGGTGCAGAAAGGGTCAAGAGAGGTTAATGCTTTTAATCCCTTTAACCACTTGGCTGCTAAGGACGCGCTCAGAGTGTCCAGCTCGTCCCACAACCATCTTTCCTTTTTCTCTGCCTTATCTACCCTGGTATCGCACCTTCTACCCAGCTTTTCCTCTTCTCTCCATCTCTCTCCCCCTATTTTCACCTTATCTACCTAACACTTCTCCTTATCTTATTCCTTGCATCTCCCTATTTCCTTCCTGCCATCTCCCTATCTCCTCACTAACTTTTTCTTATCTCCTCCCAAGTTTCTTCTTGTCTCTTCCACAGCTTCTCATTATCTCCAACCTAGCTGCTCCATATTTCCTTCCAGCACCCCCTCATCTCCATCTCCCCATCTCCTACCCAGCTACTCCTTATGTGCTCCCCAGCGTCTCATTATCTCTTCCCATCAACTCACACTTATTAAATATATTTTAATGAAAACATAGAACAGATAGGACTATATATATATCACAAGTGTACTTAACAACTTCCTTAGTATGAATGAAATATAAATAAAATGGTGATGAAATGAAAATAACTCAGTGTCATGTTCCACAGGTGAGGAGACCAAGATGCGTAATAGCCGTTTAATTGATGAACATTCAGACAGACCAGGATTAGTAAGGCAACGAAATCAGAGGAAACACCAGGGTCAAGGGATAGCCTGGATACCCTGGCTCCCCCTAGCAAACCGAGACAGGGAACACGCCCCCCGGATATGCAACACCTCCCCCTAGCAACCGCCAGGCTCCCGCGAGAGGCCACACCCCCATGCCAGTAACGCATGGCGGCGGCGATGTTCGGTGTCCTCGCCGGTCGCCGCATCCTCCCGCCAGGAAAGGAGCCCGGACCAGGCCCCCCACCAGAGCCGGAACGCCACAAGCACCACGCAGCCGACCACCACCCGGCGCCACCAGCCGAAGTCGCCGCACCAAAGGTCGGCCACCACGATGCCCAGCGTGCAGGGACCCCCCTGCCAGATGGGTAAGGCCTCACACACAGTAATATGACATGTGTATGAATGTATCTCAGAGCTCCACAGCAATAAAATGCACAGTAATGTGCACTCTGTGTGAGCGTATCACCGAGCATATTACTGTGAATTTTATTGCTGTGGTACTCTGTGTATGAGCATTTCACTGAGCTACACAGCAATAAAACTCACAGTAATGTGAAATATGTGTTAGCGTATCACAGAGCACATTACTGTGAATTTTATGGCTATGGTACACTGTGTATGCGCATTTCAAAAAGGGCTGTTACAGAAAAAAGAAAAAACTTTTAATTTTTTTTTTTAAAAAAATGCTTAAAAGATCCTAAAAAAATCTATAAATAAAGAGACTTTTTACTACAGAATACTATGATGAACGGTTTATTAGATATTGAATTAAAACGGGAGTATTTTTAACATTGAAGCCTATGGGATTCGCTGAATAAACCTGTCGAATGAAGCAACCGAATGCGAAAAAACAAAAGATGAGGCTCAATGCACCACTCACGGGCATAACCCAATAGTAACAAGCAAAAACAGTTTGCACAAAGTGCAACAAGAGTGGTAATGAAAACAATTTAATTGGTAAATAAGCATCTAACAATGTAAAAAAGAAATGAAAAAATAGATATGTGGACGATAGCCCGAATTAGGAGGGTTAATGCAGTGCCACACAAAAATAACGAAGCTTGCTAATAAGCAAACTGAGCGACCAACACATAGGTGGTACAAGCCACCCAGAGAGACAAAGAGTCGCTATAACAAGTGTGGTAACAACCACATACACATGATGATGGAAGCTCACTATACCTCGGTGGTTCAAGCCACCTACATAACCATAAGCACAAATACGCTAAATAACCAATATAAACCATAGGGCAAAGTCCACAAAGAAATTAGTAAGATAGAACTGTTAAAACCAAAAGAGAGGAGGCATATCTGAGATATGCCTCCTCTCTTTTGGTTTTAACAGTTCTATCTTACTAATTTCTTTGTGGACTTTGCCCTATGGTTTATATTGGTTATTTAGCGTATTTGTGCTTATGGTTATGTAGGTGGCTTGAACCACCGAAGCAACCGAATGGCAGGGCATTTCGGCAACTTTTTACTACTGATTTTTGTTCTCTGAATAGACAAAGCTATGGGGATTTCACTGCCCTCGAACAGGCACCGAACAGACACCGTATGTGCAGGCAATTCGCCAACATTTGGCGAATTGCCTGCTCTCCGAATGGCCAAGAAAGGTAACCGAACGCTGAATTTCAGCATTTGGTTACCTTTCGGCAGCCATTCGGATCTCTTTGAATTACCTTATCAAAGAGCTCCTCTGCAATAAAACTCATAGTAATATGCACTGTGTGTGAGCATATCACAGAGCAACATAGCAATACAACTTTAATGGTAAAGGCAGTGAATATGAGCATACACAGGATCCACAGCAATAGAACTCTCATGGTAAAGGCAGTTATGAGTGCACACATGATCCACAGCATTAAAACTCTCACGGCAAAGGCAGTGAATATGAGCTTACACAAAATCCACAGCAATAAAACTCATGGTAAAGGCATTGAATATGAGTGTAGACAAGATTCACACTATAAAACTCTCACAGCAAAGGCAGTGAATATGAGTGTACACAGAATCCACAGCAATAAAACTCTCATGTTAAAGGTAGTGAGCATACTCAGTAATTTGTATTATTTTTTAAATATTTACCGTCCATTGTGAGGAAGGTTAGCCTGGCTGGCGCTGTGGGATATTGATGGGACACCCTGTCGGCCTGCTTGAATTTCCCTGGTGCTGGAGTGGCAAGCTCTGTCTCGGCCATACTTTCGTCATCTTAAGGTAGTGTGACTGAGATTGAGAGCTACGGTGGGTGCTTAAAGAGTGGCACGCCTGCTGCGAGAAGCTGTTGGGAGACCTCAGTCACGGTCTGCAATGCTCGGCAGTGGATCAGCAGGACCGCCACGGGTCCCCTCATCTGCTGCTGGACCGCCTGCAATCGAAACGGGATCAGATTGCAGCACAAGCTCACCTAGTCCTACAACAAAACGGGCGATGGTGGAGGGGTCTGCCATTGCACAATCTTGTTACACGTACCCCCAGGAGTCCTTGTAAGTACCCCTGGGGGTACGCGTACCACAGGTTGGGAACTGCTGTAGTAATATTTTGAATGATGATTTTGAACATGTTGCAATCATGCACACTGTTTAATGGATAATAACATTGTTCCTAATGTGCAAAATATCCTGATTTCTTTATTAAAAACAAACAGAGAAATGAAAAGCAGTGGTACCAACTGTGAGATTCGTTATTCATTCATCGATTTGTGTTCTACATTAATTTCCCTTATTGCATTTACTTTGATTCTTTCTAAAAACAACTGAAACGCTGCAATGCAACATGTATCCATGTTTAATATTGCCTACTGCTTCTCTTAGCTGTGGTTACTGGCTCCACTTTAAAACCATGTACAACAGTGACGTTTAATTTACTAAACACAGAATACCCTGACCATTTCACAAAAAACACCTGACATTTTAATGATCACCACTTGTGTTTACAGCTGTGCAATCCTCATATTTTATATCTCTTGTATAAATGGCCCTAATCCCTCTATATATACTTATGAATATGATTGTTTATTATTTTTTGTCTTAATGAGTTGTTTTCCCTTACTAACAAGCACTGACATTTTTATTTTTCCTCTACCTTTCTCAATCTTGCGGATCCACCATTGTGACATGTAACACCTAAAAACAACTGCTTCTGCATATTATTTTTTTTACATCCTGTACTAGATTAATTGATTGACCTGTCTATACCTGGCACTGTAATTTCCCACCTGTATTAAATGTCAATATAGCATATTTATAGATTTATATCTCCATAACAAGGAAATTAGGAGCTGAATAAACTTTATAAAACCAACCAAGATGTGCTAATTAAATTAAAAAACATGTAAAAAATGAATAACTGGCTTTGTTCTGAGTACGTGATTATCAGATCTTCATTAATCACAGTTATCGTAAATATGGGATCACAATATCTATTCACTGATTATTCATGATTATCAGATCTTTAAATTGGATTCAATTCTTTTTAACGTTTGGCTTAAAGAATTAGATAAAATGAACCTGTGCGTGGTTCACTAGTGAAAGCAAGTATTTAATTCAAGAAGCAAATGCATGCACAGATTTTTCAATGCAATGTGCCTCTTTTATGATGTAGCATGGACTCAAACATGTTCTGATTCTCTGAAATTTTCAGAATTGTAAAACATACAAAATAATATAATGTATTATTTAAAGTAAATTTTAAGCAGGGAAATGAGAAACTGAAAAACAAAAATACAAAGTAATATGCAGGGGGCGAAGCTGACAGCCGACGAGTGCTGTCACAATTCGAGGAGCTCTCTGGATTTTTTTATTAAAAGCACAGATTTTGAGTGACCAGTCATCGGCAGTCAAATGCCTATCGGTGAGGAGAGATCCCAGCGATCTGCTGATTTGTGCCCGGGACTTTTCACCATGTTTGGGGGCAGTTTGGGGCAATTGTGGCTTCAGATCTACTCTAGTGGCCTACCACCAGCGACCATCTTGGACTTTCCCACTACAAATCAAGGTGTGCTGTGGGTTCTGTCACCTCTCCACGGCTGCCTTCCTAGCTGGGTACACTAATGGGGAAAAAATCCAGAAAGGGATCCTGCCAGGCAGAGAGCACCCATCAATGGGATATCTGAAACTCTGTGGCTGACAATCTTCATGGCGCCGCATGGATCCCCAACTTGCCCAACTACTGACGCAGGCTCCTCAGATGAAGACGGCCATTTCTGGTCGGGCCGAGAGGGCAAGTAGAGTGGGAACAGGGGACGTTCCTGGTCCCGCAAAGTCCCTGGTGAAGCAGAAATTGCTTAGGGCAGGCCACTGTGACGCCATTGCGGTAGGTGCAAGCCCTCCAGTGATGTCTGAGGGCGAAGATGGAGATTACTTCTTACTCTCCATGAAAGGAGATATCAGATGAATGATTGCTGAGATGCATATCCTCTGACGCTTGGATATTAAAGCTCTGGGGGCTGATGCTGTTGCGATCAAGGATGCTTGTCATTGAAGGCGTAATGAACGGATCTAGTGATCCTCAAAGATTTCTTCGGATGGTTTATTGGCATTCGTTAACCGACTTGTTTCTCACATTCTGTGGGCACCCTTTGGAGCACCTGATATTTTTGGTGCGGCTGTGCACATAATGAAGGCAGATGAAGCCCCATTGGATGTTCCAAAGGCACGTGATCGCTGTTGCCAGGGATGTCACCGAGGACTCTACCCTGACCCTGTTTAATGACTTTCCCTTTATGACAATGATAGCTAGGAGGAGTTTTTGTGAAGTGGCAGCTTTTTTACGGAGCAAGGGGGATCGTTATAGGGGGTAGTGGGTTTCTTATTCATCACTTGTAATAATCTTTTCCACTCAGCTGCCACCGCTTAGGAGGCATGGCACCTCTTACTCTCCTTGGGACTTTACTCTGATCCAACCTCTTTGGAAATGGGCCCATGCGGAATCCTTCTTGAAGGCACCAGCCTGTGTATGTCAGCAGGGACTATCACTGTTTTGGTGGTAAATTGCCACCTCCGCCATCCCCACGCCTTTCTTTTCTCTCTTCCTTTCCTCACTTCCCTCACCTATACTTTCTTACAGCCTCCTGCATGCAATCCCCATTGAGGTAGTTTGATGTTATGCTATTGTATCATTTAATTTCTTATTTTTATTATATATATTATATGTCTACCTTATGTATGGTGAGCTGGACGAGTAGCATTACATATTCTTATTATTTACAGTATGTATTATATATAGTCAGAGTAATTCAAAGAGATTCGAAAAGTCACCGCACGTTCGGTGACTTTTCGTTCTCTTCAATTCGGTTCCCTTTGCCAATCCCATTTCGGTGACCCTGCGGTGTATTCAGCAAGCACCACAGGGCCCCGGAATTGCAAGGAAAAGCTGCCGCAAACCTGACGAAAACTAACCGCAAAACCCGGCGAATGCACGCCGAAAACCCGCAAAAACATCTGGATTAACCTGCCGAAAACCACGGAAAAACCCGAGCAGGAGCCGATCGTAGCCTCCGGAAAAAGCTGACACCGCAGACGAGGCAGTGAATAAATTAGCAAAACAGTTTGCATGAATGTTTGAAAAGTGAAACGCTGTTTGCAAAGAAACTACTGAGCGAAAATGTCTGAAATTTGCATATGAGGTCCAGGGAATGATAATAAAGAGGGCTGTTACAGAAAAAATAAGTAAACTTAACCCCTTAAGGACTATCTCCCCAACCATTGAAGCTAGGGAGATGCTTTTTGCATCACTGAAAAAGGGGAGAGTCTCCCCTTTTCAGCGGTGTATAGCATTAACCGTTTCGCCGCCGGATCGCGTTTTAGCGTGAATTGGCGCCAAAACGCGATTCGAACCTAGCCTCCAGGTCCCCCCCCACCCACTGACAACCTCACCATATGTGTGAGGATGTCAGTGGGCCAGTTAACCATCTAGCTGCCATGTAGAGATAAGGGGATCCTAAGGATCCCTTTATCTCCCGATCCATGGCAGCTAGATGGTCATATTTGACATCATTTGAAAGGCCTGATCATTTAAAAAAAATAAAATAAAATAAAAAAATAATAATAAAAAAATTAAATAAAATAAAAAAATGTGTTTTTTTTTTAAAAAAAACTTTTGTCTGGGGGGGGGGGTTTAATTAAATAGGACCTAGGCTGTCATATCAAAATAATTAGCACAAAATGGTCAGAATGAGCGCAGCGCACATAGGTGAACTGGCTCAGCAGTGAAAGGGTTAAAAGACAAAAACATGTAAAAATTGGGTATTTCTATTCTCGGGATAAAATTTTGAAACTATTTAGCCGGGGTCTTTATTGGTGGTTGTAGCTTTTGGGGATTAAATTACGAAAAAGTGTGTTTTTACCATTTTTTTCATCATATTTCATATTTTTTTTATAATAAATTATTGGATATGATGGAAATAATGGTATTTCTAGAAAGTCCATTTAATGGCGGGAAAAAGGGTGTATAATATGTGTGGGTTGAATAAACAAGTAAGAGGAAAATTTGACCTAAACCCTAACAGCGCAGAAACGTAAAAACAGCAGCGATCACTAAAGGACGGATTTGTGTAAAACCGCCCGGTCACTAAGGGGTTAAAAAAAAATCCAGAAAAATGCTTAAAATATCCTAAAATATCTATAAAAAGAGACTCTCTGCTGCAGAATTTTATAATGAACTGTTTATTAGATATTGAATTAAAACGGGAATATTTTTAACATTGAAGCCTATGGGATTCTCCTGAATAAACCTGTCGAATTATACCACCGAATGGCAGGGCATTTCGGGAACCTTTCACTGCTGGTTTGTGTTCTCTGAATAGCCGAAGCAATGCTTTTTTATGGGGATTTCACTGCCCTCGAACAGGCACTGAACAGGCACCGTATGTTCAGGCAATTCTCCAGGATTTGGCGAATTGCCTGCTCTCTGGATAGCCGAATGGCCAAGAAAGGTAACCGAATGCTGAAAATCAGTGTTCGGTTACCTTTCTCAAGCAATTCAGATCTCTTTGAATTACCCTGTATATATTTATGTACGTGTTTCTATGGCTATTTCGTGCTCGCCCTGCGTGGCCACTTTTCTTATTGTGCATCTGTTTTTCTTCTAAATGAGATATACTTAGAAATAAAGAATTATATAACAAAAAATAATAATGCAAACATTTTCCTGGGGCATAACTGAATGGATATGGTCTTCACAGCTCAAACTGCAGTCTTATACAAGCCTGACCAGATGAGCGACGATCATGTTAACAACACTGATAACATTAAAAGTCTCACCACATATATCATAACCAAGAGGCATTTATTTGCAAGTGTCCAAACAGTACTTCATATCAGATCTTTTAATGCATTTGGTGGAGTTTTGGCATTTTAGGCCAGGGGTTTGCTTACACACTAGGGCAGCTATGATGGGCATTTGTTGTACAAGGGTTTCAAATCCTCTCTTCTATAGCATATTGTTATGGAAGATGGGAGAGCACATCAAAAAACATGGACATGTTCACATCTGATCATGTAATATACAGGGAAAGAACCCTGGGTACATTTTCTATGCTTTGTTTTCTTTTAGTTCATGAGTAACTTGTAAAAAATGTCTATGAATATACTCAACAACAAACCAAACCACAATAGAATGGTTTATTATAAATATACTTTTGTTGTGCATATGTCATGCATGTGATCTTCCATACTTTAGGATGCAGCTATATTATTATGGTACCTTTATATCAGTAAAAGAGGCTGATAATACATATACAAAATCTGTTATTACCAAACTTCTACAAAACAATGCAAAATGTAAATATTTTTGTAAAACATTTACGTGTTTTTTCACTAAACAAGATAATAAGAATTTTAGATTACAATTATGGTGAATTTTATGGTCAAATTATGTACCTTAACGCTTATTTTGACAATGTCAACTCCATAGGTACCTTAAGCAGTTGTCATGGTTTACAGATTAACTGGATGGTTTATTAGGAAAACTGATTAAAGTAAGTAAACAAATGATATGGATAGTAAAACAAAACATGTGCCTTCACCAGGAACATTTCTATTTCAAGACATTTCATTTAACACAATATATCAGCCTTATGGAAAGATTCAATGCAAGAAGCAAACACCATCTTGGTAGTGTATTTCTACCCTACCGAGAACACAATCTATTTTTTCGTGACTGAAATGCTGGAAAGCCCATAACTCACCGAAGGTGACAAAGAGCTGTCACTAGGATTCCAAATTAGATCACCTTCTTCAAAGGCAATTGCACAGCATTAGCACTAGCAGCAATATAGATGTTATGTTGTGCTGTCATTTGTTTATTAGTATGTAATAGATTTACTTTGCAATTGGACACAGTCAAAACAGCTAATATAAAACTAAAGAAAAAAAAAGAAAATATTTAGTAAAATAGCAAAGTAAAATCATAATATTCAAAGGACGTTAATGTGCATCTGGTCTGTGTGCAGAGTTGGGGCACAGCTGGAGTCTGCAGTGCTTTGGAAGTCTCAAACTCATTGATTTGCTGGGATATGTGTTATTTTGGTTTGCTGTGCAGATTGCTCTCAGCCTGGGGGCTCCCAGTATTCCAGGGGTATCAAGGATAGAATGCCAAGTACCATTGTCTCGGTCCCTTTCTCATATCTGTAATGCAGCAACAGGGATGCTGAAGCTGGGAGGGAAACTGAGAGCGAAATAGCATGGAAACCGGCTTGGCAGACATGAGGGTTATGCCTGTCTTTCTCCTTTGAAATTTCTGCACAGAGATGAGAAGTTTTAATCCCTTTTCTTGTGAACAGGCTCTTCAGCATGTCGCTGTCACTACAATGGCTTCAGCCACTCAATCGAGAGACGGCAGGGGGGCCTACATCGTAAGCTGCAGCTCTATGTCATGGATTTTGGTGCCTATCAAAATCAAGCAGTCTCTCCTTTTTTTTCCAGGAACCCTTAATACCAATATGCTTCTTTAATGTGGGATTTATATTTCAGTGACCCAAGGAACAGCAAGACACAATCAGCAGGAAAGAGTCCACGATGGTAGATGTGTAACAACAGTTGTGTTTTGAATCTCAGTGCTAGGTACAATGCCACATTAAGCTCCTTATCCATAGCATACAAGAGGATTGAATGCAATCTATATGCAGCACACAGGCAATTTTTATAAAATTTACAAATAATATTGTTTTGGATGTATACTGCTATTGTTACATGATTATACTTATCACATCAAACCATAGCATTTTAAAATTGCAACACAACACATATATGTCAGATTCCTAAATCACACCAATGGGGACAGAAGCTTTCAGCATGAAAGTTTTTAGAATATACACCTATTAATATCCTCCTTGTATTGTTCCACGCAATGTGCAATTTAAAAAAAATAAAAATTTAGAAAGTGTTTTTTACCAGGAAGGATACGTTGAGATTTCTCTCATTTTCAAGTATGTCCTGGGTGGTGAGTATGTACCGTTAGGTGTCTTGCCCAAGGGCACTTACTGAAGAGGTGCTCTTGCTGGGATCGAGCCTGTGTCTCCACAGTTGAGAGTTGTGATGTTACCTCTACTCCACCCAGCACCCAGTGGTTTAAATATGTGCAAGTCTAGTCACAATAAATCTACAAATCTTTTAGGACATCATCCAAATGGTGACAATGCATCAAATAGCAACAACTTTAAACAATATCAACCAGTTGGCCACCTCGTATCAGGAATTATAAAAAACAAAAGACTTAGACATAATTTTGACTTGCCTCCCTGCCAGACCTCCTCTGTGGGCTGCAGCATAGGCAGGATACAGCTGTAAAACATTTTAATATATTGCATGTGTAGCCAAGGGTGTAGGGAACTTTGGTAGGCCTTTTATTTTTTTAAAGTTTACTTTTACGTCACCAATTGTTGTCGTTCTGGGGGAAGGTTCCCCACAGTGCTATATTGGACCATAGGAATAGACGCTCATTCAGTCTCTGCAAGATCCTATACCTATAAGACTGGTTTACCACTGGATCCTTAGTTGTACAACTGACTTGGTCGTCAGACTACAGGCGACTTGGACATACTGCTAAGTACGACCTATGTCGTCTACTGTAAGTGTCTATGGAAGATCCGGGTCAGACATTTCTGGTTAAATTTTTTTTTTTTTTTGAGAAAGGATTTTACCAGGAAGGATACATTGAGATTTCTCTCGTTTTCAAGTATGTCCTGGGTGGCGAGTATGTACCGTTGGGTGTCTTGCCCAAGGACACTTACTGGAGAGGTTGCTCACTGGGATCGAACCCATGTCTCCACAGGCTCTCTCCATGTGGAGCAGTTATGTTACCTCTACTCCACCCAGCACTCTGTGGTTTAAATATGTGCAAGTCTAGTCACAATAAATCTACAAATCTTTTAGGACATCATCCAAATGGTGACAATGCATCAAATAGCAACAACTTTAAACAATATCAACCAGTTGGCCACCTTGTATCTGGAATTATAAAACAATTACCATATTATTTGTGGGAAAAATTCAGTAAATGATTCTCCATAGTAAAAGAGTACCTCATAGTATATATCACAATAGAAGTTTAAATGTTAGCATGTGCCTAAATATACATTTGGCACTTTGGGGATTATGGAACAGCTGCAAGACGGCCTGATGATATTTCCCCTACCCTCAAAATTATATTAACCAATAGGGATAGTCCACCTGTCTCCCCTACACAATAAAATATCTTTTTTTCACCCCATTTTACCAGCTTCTCAGCATCCATCTTGTGAGGTATGTTGTACCAGGTAGTCTGACTTCGTACAAAAAATCTCGTTCAAATGAGTCTCATGCAGTCATCCAAAATCATCTGACGTAGTCCAACAGGAGACGGAAGCAATGGACGAGAGCTTAATCTCTTCTGTGTTGTGGGATTAGTCTACGGACAACTATGGAAAACTTGTTAGTTGTACGACTACGGACTCAATGGATGACCACCCTAATGGACTATATATAGTCACTATTGGCAGTATACTCGCATCGGTGTAGCAAAGTTCAACCTTTTAGTGAGTCCAGCTAATAGAGCTTTACGTTAATAACACTAACAGCAAAGTATTTAGTGTATCACTGGGCTTTGTGTATGTTAATATCACAGAGCTCCACAGCAATTAGACTCACAACAATGTGTGTGATAAAACAATCAACAACAATAAAACTCACAGTAGTGTGTGATGTGCATGAGTATATTACAGAGCTCCACATCAATAAATCTCACAGTAATGTGCGATGTGTTTGAGTGTATCACAACGCTCCACAGCAATAAATCTCACAGTGATATGCAGTGTGTATGAATGTATCACAGAGCTCCACAGCAACAAAACTCACAGTAATGTGCAGTGTGTGTGAGCGTTTCACATAGCTCCACAGCAAAAAAATGCACAGTAATATGTAGTGGTTATGAGGTTATCACAGAGCGCCACAGCAATAAAACTTATATTAAAGTGCATTAGGTTGCAGTGTATCACGGAGATTCTTATTTATGAAACATTTATACTGTTATTATTTTTTTTTCTTTTTTTGAGAAAGTATTTTACCAGGAAGGATACATTAAAATTTCTCTCGTTTTCAAGTATGTCCTGGGTGGCGAGTATGTACCGTTAGGTGTCTTGCCCAAGGACACTTACTGGAGAGGTGCTCTTGCCGGTATTCGATTAAATAAATTTGAGCTTCACTGTAATAATGTATTTGATGACGGTGTGTGATTCCTGTGTTATGTGTTTGTGTATGATGGCCATTTGCCATGTGTGTGTGATGGCTGTGTGTTGTGTATGAAGAGTATTACACCCTAGTTATTGCTTATTTTGACTTCACTTAGTCAGAAAGCTTATTCAACTATTTAATGGATATTTGATCTTCATTGAACACTCTCTATATGAAGAATATGACTTCATAGATAGTCAAATCCATTACAGTCAAATACAGCAATTGTGTTCCAGATAAAAAAAATTGGATAGATATCCTGCATATAACTAGTCGTAGTGATCACAATACGATTATTAGCGGTTTAGCTTTTAAAAATACAAAACAAACTATAAACGTAATATCTATATGCAGCATAATGCCTGTATATTGAAATTACAGCAACTTGGACCTGTCATGTATATGGATGTTCAGCAAATGTACCCACTGAATCTTATCCCTTTAAAGTAGTGAGTATCCGAGTAACCCTAGAGCTTACCTTGTATTCTGACCCTTTTCCTGTTGGTTGTAATGTAGGAATAAAGTTTGTTTACATATTGTGATTACTGTGAGGATAGGGGCTAACTCTTGAAAGTAATACAGGATAACATGAGCGATTTCGCAGAGAATTATTGTTCTCCCTTGCTGATTAATTAATATTATTATTAACATTAATATTATAGTGGAAAGGATTGCAAGCAATATTGTTTGACATTTTTTATTGTATAATGCAAGTCACTTTGGACTTGAGGTACATGGACCTAGAGATGCGTTTGTGAAGTGCGGGCTTGATATTTAATATTGTTTCAATGCCCTTTCCTATGTCGAAGTCACCCTGTATCTAGGGTTGTAGGTATGGGGTGTTTGTTGTTTCTGTGCCCTATTCCCTGTTGTCTATGTTATATTATTAATCCATTTATGTATTTAGTGTGGAGCATAGGCGTGCGCAGCCTATTGCATTAGGGTGTGCACCCAAAAGCTCAAACACACACACATATATATATACATACATACATACATACAACGACACACACACACCATTACTATCAGGGTTATTCAAAGAGATTCGAAAAGTCACCGCACGTTCGGTGACTTTTCGTTCTCTTCAATTCGGTTCCTTTTGCCGATTCCATTTCGGTGACCCAGGGAAAGGCTGCCGCAAACCTGACGAAAACTAACCGCAAAACCCACCGAATGCACGCCGAAAACCCCCAAAAACATCTGGATTAACCTGCTGAAAACCGGAGCCGAACACAGCCGAAGCAGCCGAAGCAGCTGAGACCGCAGACGAGGGAGGTGAATAAATTAGCAAAACCGTTTGTATGAATCTGTGAAAATGAAACGCTGTTTGCAAAGAAAAAAAATTCAGAAAAATGCTTAAAGTATCCTAAAAAATCTATAAATAAAGAGACTTTTTGCTGCAGAATTTTATAATGAACGATTAGATATTGAATTAAAACGGGAATATTTTTTACATTGAAGTCTATGGGATTCTCCTGAATAAATCTGCCGCATGAAACCACGGAATGGCAGGGCATTAGGGGAACCTTTCACTGCTGGTTTGTGTTCTCTGAATAGCCGAAGCAGTGCTTTTTCATGGGGATTTCACTGCCCTCGAACAGGCACCGAACAGGCACCGTATGTGCAGGCAATTCGCCAGGATTTGGCGTATTGCCTGCTCTCTGGATAGCCGAATGGCCAGGAAAGGTAACTGGACCCTGATTTTCAGCGTTCGGTTTCCTTTCTCAAGCAATTCAGATCTCTTTGGATAACCCTGTATGTGTATGTTTCAGGGGTTAAGCAACCTTCGATACCCAGACATTTTGAAACTACATTTCCAATGAGTCTCAACTATCTTAATTAGGGGCCGAGCAACATATGAGATATAGTTCCAAATGAGCTAGAGGACCAATGACCCCGGTATACATCATGTCACCTCAAAATGCTAGATCAAAAAATTTAAATTTGGATTTCGATCACATACAGCGTGTAAACTTATTTTACCACATTTTTTCATCCAAAAGATTGTTAGTTAGATATTCTACGGGCCATATTACATTCCTAACGTTAATGTTAGTGTCCATCTGAGTGAGCGTTAACGTTAGCTCTGGTGGTCCTACCGCGGGTGTACCATATTAAAATCCAAACGCTAATCTGTTAGAAAACCCTTTACCATTTAGAATCTTGCTCTTTTCAGCTCCCTATACTTAACATGGGGAGTGGAAAGTGTTAATCAGCATTAGCATTACAATCTACTAGCGCTGATTACCGTCCGGTTGCGGTTACTGAACATTTACTCACAACCAGGACCTGGTGATAACGGATTCCACTTCTGCAGAATCAGTCAGCACCAGCTGAAACCCCCCCCCCAAAATCAGATACTCACCTCTCATCCTGCAGAAAGAACGACTGCTCCATTCGCCTCCTCTCGCCGCCAGGAGCAGAGGGAGACTGGGAGAAAAAGTCCCTCAGTCTCACTCTGGGAATCACTATGTCGACCTGCCGGATCTCACAAGGACTTCAACGACGTCCCGAGTACATCCTCTACACACAAACATGAAACCAGAGGATGCGCTCAGCACGTCGTCAGCAGCAAAGTGGTTAAATGTTAAAAAGGGAGTGAAATTTGAGTAAAGTGGCCCATTTAACCTCTTGCTGACTTGTACCAACACAGTCTCCTACCTGTACCTCACGACGCTGCCAAGACGCTCACTGTAATTCTTTTTGTGGAGTGCAGGCAGCAGATATTGTGGCGATTTCTGTGCACAATACAATCCTTTATGGTGCAAGACAAGGGGGCAACACCGGACTGCGACAAGGAAACAGGTGCAGAATTTTACGCAAAGCAGCCTATTTAAAGACAGATACATGCATTTATACACACAGCCATACGTTCACATACATAACTATATATCCTCCTTCCTACACCCTGGGGGTATGTAGCAATAAAGCCCACATTAATGTGCAGTGTGTATGAGCATATCCCAGAATCCACAACAATAAAACTCACAGTAATGTGCAGTGTGTGTGAGCGTATCACAGAGCTCCACAGTAATAAAACCCACAGTAATGTGCAGTGTGTATGAGCATATCAGAGATTCGCAGCAATAAAACCTTCAGTAATATACAGAGTGTATGAGCGTATCAGAGCTCCACAGCAATAAAACTCAGCAATGTGCAGTGTGTATGAGCGTATCACAGAATCCACAGCAATAAAACTCAGCAGTATGCAGTGTATGTGTATCACAGAATCCACAGCCATAAAACTCAGCAGTATACAGTGTGAATGAGCATCACAGAATCCACAGCAATAAAACCAAGCAATGTGCTGTGTGAATGTGCGTATCAGAGAATCCACAGCAATAAAACTCAGCAGTATGCAGTGTATGTGTATCACAGAATCCACAGCCATAAAACTCAGCAGTATGTGTATCACAGAACCCACAGCCATAAAACTCAGCATTATGCAGGGTGTATCAGTGTATCACAGAATCCACAGCCATAAAACTCAGCAGTATGTGTATCACAGAATCCACAGCCATAAAACTCAGCAGTATGTGTATCACAGAATCCACAGCCATAAAACTCAGCAGTATGTGTATCACAGAATCCACAGCCATAAAACTCAGCAGTATGTGTATCACAGAATCCACAGCCATAAAACTCAGCAGTATGTGTATCACAGAATCCACAGCCATAAAACTCAGCAGTATGTGTATCACAGAATCCACAGCTATAAAGCTCTGTTTAAAAATATTTTGAATACACTATTAAAAAATATTTTTGATATATAAAAATTGCCCCCTCTCCTGCTTACCTTTGTTTGTTTTTTCTGCTTGCAGGGAGGGGGTTGAATATGTATCATTGGTGGTCCAGTGGCACAGAGGGGGGGGTCGAGGAGGGGGAACCCGGCTGGCCGCACCTGATGGATAGCCGCCGGGACCCCTCATTTCCGCGGGCCTGGCGGCAGCCTCCGCTTCCCTGGTGGTCCCTGTGGTTCGTGGGGTGCTGCACTGCGATCTGTGCATGGCGCACAGACCGCACAGCACATCCCTCACTGACCCGAGCGGCCGGCGATCGCTGATGACCTGTCACCTGACCGCCGGCGCTTACTGACTGTGTCAGAGCGCCGGCGGTCAGGTGACAGGTCATCAGAGATCGCCGGCCGCTCGGGTCAGTGAGGGATGTGCTGTGCGGTCTGTGCGCCATGCACAGAGCGCAGTGCAGCACCCCACGAACCACAGGGACCACCAGGGAAGCGGAGGCTGCCGCCAGGTCCGCGGAGTTGAGGGGTCCCGGCGGCTATCCATCGGATTCGGCCAGCCGGGACCCAGAATGTGTCGCGGGCCGGCATTAGGGTGTGCCTAGGCACACCCGGCACACCCCGTGCGCACGCCTATGGTGTGGAGTGTTGTGTGTGATATACTGTGCTGTTTTCCCTATGTGTAATCTGTATGTAAACATTTGCTCTGCTTCCACCCACTCCCCAGGACCATCTTTATCAAGATATTTCTACTAGTTTCATTATTCTTTGTCTGTAGACCAGGACGTGTGTGGGAGGGGGAGGCTGTTCAGTATGGAAACGCTGGGCTTGTTTTACTTTTGTATGTTTGTAACTGTAAACCCAAAATAAAGCTATTCCCAGGTTGGATTTCACACTGCAAGGATCTCCTGTTATTGAGTGGGTTTTGGGCCAGAATCAGTACTCCTTTGGGATACTGACGGTGAGGAAAGCATTCTGCAGGTGGGTACTAGGATCCCACGTTACAGATAATAATAATATTACAATGAAACATTGTGTAATACATGCTTGTAGTAGTGAAAGAGCTAAGTTGATTTATATTCTAAGAGCATCAGAATAGTAAAAATGTAGATATCAGAAGTATATAGAGAAGTGTTGGCATGTGAAGATGAAAACCCGCAATGCGATCTTTAACAGTATTAATTGAGGTTTTCTCACCTCAATTCAAAAATATTTGATGATAATTACAGCTGTCAAAATACCGTGGAAATAAACATATAATTTATTATATATTAGTCATTGATTCACATGATATGTTTATCTAAAATCACTTATAGGTACAATTGTGTTGTTGAGAAGATCAAAGGTAGAAATGAGGATTGATTTAAACATTAGAAGGCATTAAAATCATAGCCTTATTGCTGCTATTGGCAGTTAACATGCACAGAATATAGAAATAGTCTGGACACTAGCTACTCTATGTGCAGTTGGAAAGATCAACATTTCTCCCTTAATGCATGCAGCACGCCATTCCTCTGTGTTATCTGGCTTTCTCTTCACATTTCTGATATTACCTCTGCATCACTAAAAGGTGTAACACTGAAGGTGCAAACGAACCTCACACCCCTTATTTGGCTAGCCTAACCCTATTTTGAGTTCAGTTTGGGCACCTGTTACCTGGAATTCAGAAGACTCTAAAAACCGGAATTTTCAGAACCTTCAGAATTTCATTTTTACCTACCTAACTGATGCTCCAGAAGGGTCTTCCTTCAGCCCAGCACTCCTCTGAAGGCTTCAGCATCGTAACAGAACCTGCAGAAGACTTTGTCCAGCTCCAGCCTGTAACTGCACATGGCCAGTAAGAGACACAGTGGTTCTATACTACAGGTCCCTTGCAATGCACTGTGAAATGTCTTCCAGCATGTACAGTAGTTTGCTGATTCTGCTGTCCAAAATTTGGAAGAATCTGAAGTCCAGATAACAGGTGTGGCACCTGTCCTGAAAACCTTGTCAAAATTCAAAACCACTGGGTAATTTGATTGCACGTCTTTTTTCTGTCTAGAAAAGTCAAAAGGAATTTGACGGTTCTGTTTAAGCCCTTCACTGCTGAGCCATTTCACCCCATGTGCTGACTGCCTAGCTCATTTTGACCATTTTTACTCATTGGCCAGTATTGCAAAGTTGGTGCTAACTTAACCTGAGATGTTGTTAACTTAAAAACTCCATAAACTATAATAGCTCTGGTAAGTTTACAACAGCTCTGGTTAAGTGAGCACCAACTTTGTAATATGGCCCATTATGTTTCAACACTATTTGAAGCCATGTTTGAACACAGGGCACCATATCATGGTCCTCTAGGGCAATCACAGTCAGATACAGTCTATTTATGTAGTTCAGAGTTTATTAATGCAGCTTTCACAAATGAAACAAATACAACAGAACATAATATCTTGCTCATCCGAGCTCTAACTAAAAGTGAAGATCCCTCTTTCATTTTGGGAATACTAACAAAAATGGAACAGTCTTACTTGGTTTCTGCTCCATACCTTGCCATGCTGCCAGTCTCAGAGGCTCACCTTGCTCTCTCTGTCTCTCTCTCTGCTTCACCCCTGCTGGAAACATTTATTACCCTGATTACCAGCAGGTGGGAGGAACCTGCAGCAAGAGAAAATAATAATAAAAAAACAACTACACACATTGCCCCCTGGGTTTAGATATCCCAAACCTCCCTCAAAAACATAGGGGGAATATAAACGTCATTACAAATCATTCCCTGCACTTTATCACAATATATATATATATATATATATATATATATATATATATTATTTTTACATGGTCATGTTTAGTATTATTGGGTCTTGAATGGTGTAACTAATGAAAAGGACCCTCACCTCTCCATCCACATATGCGCCAGCTATGACCAGTGCACAATTATCCATTGTGTCATCAGCTTCACACTTGCTTCCAGGAAGAGAAATGACAATGTGAGTTATTACAGCAGCACTATTCACTTTATCATTGAAAAGTGAAAAATGCTTTAAAAAAAGAAGAAAAAAATCCCCAGTTTTTGCCTCTTCCTCAAATACGTTTTCTGCCTCTCCATCATCTCAGCCAATAGTGCTTTCGCCCTTCCCCTTCTTTCCTTGCGTGCCCATAACCCACCTTCCCTTCCACCAGAGTGCTTGCCCATTCCCTTGTTCCCTCACGGTTTTGATCATTATGTCTTTTCAGCTTCCCCAGTGTCTTTAACCCCATTACTGTATTTTACCTATTTGCCTAGCCTTCCACAGTGTTTGCCCTCATTTCAATCCACAATGATTGGTCAGAGATCCTGACCAATAATTCCACACCAGCTCTAAGTTTGTCCAGATAGTTACTCTATATTCTTCTCCTGGAAATTTATTGTGGATAGACTTTGAAATAAAGATAATGGCTCCAGATATTCACCAGTTTTGGCTGTAGGTACATCAACAATTTTATATAAAATGAAAGTAAGTGCCAAAATTGACAGTCATAATCACACTGGAAATGGCACCCCAGTCTTTAACCCCATAGTGACCAAGTGATATTACCATTGTCTGTCTGCAAGTA
Source organism: Leptobrachium leishanense (assembly GCA_009667805.1). Lineage (NCBI taxonomy): Eukaryota > Metazoa > Chordata > Amphibia > Anura > Megophryidae > Leptobrachium > Leptobrachium leishanense. The sequence goes on along the minus strand of CM019065.1, from coordinate 207,912,933 downwards.
CCCACTGTTATTCTTACATTTCTCCGCTGTTCGAGTTTAAGTCTAATTTTCCTCTTACTCATTTATGGAGCCCACACATATTATATACCATTTTTTATCGCCATTTTCATCATATCGTATAATTTACTATAACAAAAATTTATGAAGTTTGATGATGTCATTGATGATGTCAAAAATGGAAAAAACACACTTTTTTCGAACTTTAATCCCAAAAATATACAACCGCCAAAAAAGACCTCGGCTAAATAGTTTTGAAATTTTGTCCTGAAATTAGAAATACCCAATTTTTACATGTTTTTGCTTTTTAACCCCTTCACTACGGAGTCATTTCACCTCTGTGTGCTGAGCTTATATTGACCATTTTAAGCTCATCATGTTTAAGTGTCATTTGAAGTTCTATTTTATTATACCCCCAGATATTTTTTTTAAAGAAAACCCACTTTTTTATTTTTATTATTTTTTTTTATTGTTACATCAAACCCAGTCATGTTTGAAAAGCCATGATCAGGCCTTTCAAATGGTACCAACATGACACACTAACTGCCACATATCATAAGATATGGGGGTCCAAGGTCCAAAGGACTCCCCTAGCTCCACTAGGCAGCTAGGGGGTTAACTGGCCAACTGACATCATCACACATATGGTGGCGATGTCAGTAGGAGGGGCTTGGCTAACATCCAATATCTCAAGGGCACCGATTGATGCTTAATCGCGATACAGCACCTAAGGGGTTAAAGAGAGGAGTCTCTGGAAAAGGCAGACTCTGCCCTCTCCAGCTGTGCCTCTCTTTGTTTTCTAGCCATTGGGGAAAGAGGGGTGAAATGGGCCTCAACCTCCCCTTTCAGATTCCCCATGTAGGCTCCTGAAAATGACATCATCGTGCACGGCGATAACATCATTGTGCACGGCGGTAACATCATTGCGATGGCTGGGGCCAATAAAACCATTGGACCGGCATCTAGGAAGCCAGACCAACGTGTGACCCTGGCCAGAGAGGGGAGTATAGGGAGGGAGGGGGGGTTGAAGGACCATGATGTACATAGTACGTCCTTGGTCCTTAAGGGGAATTTTCCCCAGGACATACTATGTACGTCAGTGGTCCTTAAGGGATTACGTGTTAATAGTATGATTTAGCAGAATAGATTTTTAGCAAACAGCGAAAATTACATAAAATTGGAGTCGGTGCAATTTTGTGGCAGTTTGTCTATTCGATAGGCTGTCAATTCGCCAAATGCTAGCGTACTGACAGCAAACTAGGGTGCAGTTTGTCAGTTTAGCAGCGTTTGGCGGTACTGATTTCCAATAACTGCTTCAGGGACTCCAATTTCGACAAAATACGTTGACCATTTGCTAAATAGTGAATAGTGAATTTGTGAGTAGACCCTTAAATAGCTCTTATTGTCTATTTTCAATTTTGTTTAAAAGTGATGGGAAGATTAAACTCAATATGTAAAGTTCTGTAAGGCTTAATATCTTTAAAAAATTGCTTTGTTAAGGTTTGTCTGGACTACAAACCCAAGCCATATGGTCTCAGGATTTATTTCCTACAAAGTCAATCTTGCCTGTCCAAGCTGAATAAAAAATGATTAAGCGATTTGAATATTCAATCCTGACCTGAAAACAATATGGCCCCTATTACATTCTTTGCGCATTTGTTTCGCGCGCATGCAAATGCGCATTTGCGCGAGTGCAAAACCATTTGCGCAGAACGTCGTAGTGCGAGGTTCGTGCAAACGATGCGCGTAATCGTCTACTGCGATTGACCCTGCGCAAACTAATTTTCCTGCGCGCATCCTATACTTAACATTGTAAGTACAAACGCGTTCGTGCGCTGGTACGTGGATGATATTACAATCTTCGTGCAACGAACGTTTGCATGCATTTTCGTAATGTCTTTGAAAAGCAGGTGGTAACTGTAAATGTGATCGTTCTGGGCAAAAATAAATACACCAGCACGAAAAAACAAATACAGCACAGTACAGTTACACATTCTACACATACCCAAACATTAAAATTTATAAATTGTGTCTTTAATTATTATTTTTTTCAGTTTGTAAATATTTTATTGGAAGTGGGTGATTGATGTTGGCTGAATCCTGTGACAAATCCCGTGACAAAACAGTCTGCCCACCGATTCCTGCACGCAACGTTCATTTGCGAACGGCTTTGCACGTCTGATTTGCGCTCTGATCATAATACCATGTTAATTTTTGCGCGATAAAGTTTTTTTGCGAGCGCAATTGCGCAGAGAGTGTAATAGGGCCCTATAACTTTTAAATGCATCGTCCTTGTAAATACTTCGACTATTTTCATTGTTTTTCTAAATAGTTAAAAACACAAAGTTTTAGTGAAAGTATAGAGAAGGTGGGGTGTAAAAAGAAGAAATGGACCAGGAGTACACAAAAGGAAATGCAATTTATTTACGAACAATAACTGAGTTGCTAGTACAGCTCTGAACAAGATAAGAGTGTAACTAAAAAAAAGCCATTGTGCATCATGAGATAACAAACTATTTACTCTGTCCAGCGGGGGAATGTTTAGTGTGCCTTAAAAGAACACTCATTCTGCAATATTCTCAAGCTGATAAAGCCTGGAGAGCCCCAAACTTCTATTATTATGATTATTATTACAACTCTTTGTATTATTATTGTTATTCAGAACATTGCAAGTCACAGTTGGGTGCGGGCTCTGCTGCAACCATGTACAGATAGTCTAGCAGTAATCACTCGCTTTTCAGAAGAAGCACACCACAGCTATGACCCGCTGATTCATTTTTGAGGTATCCAGACTGCTGTCATTTTAATATCTTGAATCATTCTTTAACAGAAGAGCATAAGACAAGTTTGCCAGCATACCCTATTCAATTCGTAATGGGTCAACTGCAATTACTTGCTGTACATCTCTCGAACACCTGCATAGCTTTGTTGGTTCACTGTAGCAAATCTAAAAAAGTTTGCAATAAAATGTGTGCTTCAAGCAGGTTCTAATAATGAAATTCAGCATGTGAGCAAAGAAGTGTGTATCATCTATAAGTAAGAGAAAAAGTTGTAATATACATATTTAACAATAGTATGAGGATGGCAACATCCTCTAGTATCTAGGATATAAAATGGTAAAAGAAATTTAGCAACATAATCCAAAGACATTTATTTTATATGTGTTGGTGTACATTCCTTGCTGGCTGTTAGTATTTGTTATTTGTGGATTTCTCTTAACAGCTCAGCTTGTCCTGGAGTATAATGTACTTTGATATCCAAACCGTATTTGCCACCCTACTGGTAAATTACATAGGGAAACTTCAGCTCTTGATTTAGCTGATGTCTCACTGTGCACTTAGCTGGGAGAGTATTACGCAATAGAATTTGAGAATTATAGCCAAGTTGTATTTTTCAGCTCCTACACAGCCCTTAGGGAATGGAATCGTAAGTATAAGAAAAATAAATGCACAGTATGCCAAATCAAAATGCAGCAAATGTTGTGGATCATCTTTGAATAGCAGCTGAGCCACTTATATATAAGCTTACTTGCAAGTGTTAATAGCTCATCTGGAATCAGCTCTGGTGACAGATACTGCAACCACCAAAACATGAACTTGATTAGCTTTTTCCTATTTTTTGTATAAAGGATTTGGGAACAAATAGTTTGTAATTCGGATTCACATTTACAGGTAAAATGCACAACCCTTATACTGTAAAATTAATTCTCACACAGAGGCAGCTCTAGTCTTTGTGAGGCCTTAGGCAAAAATAAAAAAGGTTGAGGCCTCAACCGACACCCATAATAAGCACAGCACACCAATAAAACTCACAATAATGTGTGATGTGTATGAGCATATCACAGAGCTCCACAGCAATAAAACTCACAGTAATGGGTGACGTGTATGAGCATATCACAGAGCTCCACAGCAATAAAACTCACAGTAATGTGCAACATTTATGAGCGTATCACAGAGAGCCACAGTAATAAAACTCACTGTAATGTGCAGTGTATACTGTAATGTGCAGTGTATACAGTATGCGCGTATCGCAGAGCTCCACGGCAATAAAACTCACAGTAAGGTGCAGTGTGTATGTGAGTATACAGCGGGTAGCGTTGGTTGTCAGCGCCCGGGGCAAGGGGCCACCAGTCCCTCTCTCCCAGTATCCTCAGTCATTCTCTCCCTGAACCTCCAGTCACCCTCTCCCTGTACCCCTTCACTGTGTGTTGGTCACGCTGCTCTGGTGTCACACAGTGTTGCCTACCTGCATGGAGTTGCTGGTGGCCCGGCGGGGGGGGGGGTTGTTCAGGGGGCTTAATGGAGACCAGATTTTAAATGTGCTGCAGGGCAGGTGCCTCCCTCCTTCCTTCCTGTTCAGTGGCTGCAGGGCAGCAGGGGGCTGGCACAGGGCTTCAAGGGGCTGACAAGCATTGTACAGGGTGTTCTGTCAGATAATGCTGCGCTACTTCACGTGACTCATGTCAGTGTTAAGGAGGAGTCAGGACAGATTTTTCTGTCTTGGTCCTCCCTTCCACATGCTGACTGCGAAGTCACCGCTGGCACCGTAAAACTGGAGGCTGCCCGTGCAAGGGCCTCTCACGGACAGCAGTGTCTGTGAACAGACTCCTTGCTGATCCCTGGTGGAAAATATCAGTGGTTCAAATTTCTTTAGAAATTTCGTGCCCCTAAGAAAATTGCGCCCAGGGCTTGCCCCCATGGCCCCCCCACACTGTGCCACTGCGTGTTTAACAGAGCTCCACAGCAATAAAACTCACAGTAATGTGCGACGTGTATGAGAGTATCACAGAGCTCCACAGCAATAAAACTCACATTAATGTGCAACGTGTATAATCTTATCACAGAGAGCCACAGTAATAAAACTCAAAGTAATGTGCAGTGTGTATGCGCGTATAACATAGCCTCCACAGCAATGTGTGACATGTATGAGAGTATCACAGAGCTCCACAGCAATAAAACTCACATTAATGTGCAACGTGTATAATCTTATCACAGAGAGCCACAGTAATAAAACTCAAAGTAATGTGCAGTGTGTATGCGCGTATAACATAGCTCCACAGCAATGTGTGACATGTATGAGAGTATCACAGAGCTCCACAGCAATAAAACCCACAGTAATCTGCAATGTGTATGCACGTATAATAGAGCACAACAGTAATACAACTCACAGTAATGTGACAAAGCAGCTCTGTGCTATGTATGTGATAAAACACAATAAAAGTACACAGAGTTTCATCATCATATAAACATGATGGGTTTATACCCCTTACCATATGTTTATATGATAAAACTCCCTCTCTGTATTTTTATTGTGTTTTATCACATACATAGCACAAGGCTGTGTGTTACATGTGATGCGAATACCCCCTTACCATATGTTTATATGATGATAAAACCACCTTTGTGTGTACTTTTATTGCTTTTTATCACCTACAAAGCACAGGGCTGCTGTGTGTTACATATGATGGGATTATACCCCTTACCATATACTGTATGTAACACACAGCAGCCCTGTTCTATGTATGTGATAAAACACAATAAAAGTAAACAAAGAGGCAAACATGATGGTTTTATACCCCATACCATATGTTTATTTGATTAAACTCCCTCTTTGTGTACTTTTAGGGTCATATTACGTTCCTAACGCTAACAGGTTAAAATCCATTAGCGATTCGGATCATGTGCTTTGAAGTGCGAGTTTACTGTACTTTGCCCTCCCTATGCTTTACATGGGGAGCACAAAGTGTTAATAAGCATTAGGTTTACAAAGTCCTAACGCTAATTACCGTACTGCTGCGGTTAACTGAAAAGTTAACCACAGCTAGGACCTGTTGCGAACTGATTCCGTTTCTGCAGAATCCGTCAGCACCCCTTCCCAAATCACATACTCACCTCCCATCCCACGGCGAGAACGGTGGCTCCATCCGCCTCTTCCTGCCGCCTGGAGGAGAGAGAGATTGGAGGAAAAAAGTCCCCCAATCTCCCTCTGCGGATCACTACGTCGACCTGCCGCATCTCACGAGGTGAGAGCCTGCAGGTCCTGTGACATGTGCAGCGTTGGCCTCAGTAGAGTCCTATGGGCTCCATGGAGGGGATGCTTGCGGCGGCTCTTAGCGCAGGATTACGGTGCAAGCTGCTGGTTTAGCGCCTGCACTGTAATATCACGCTAAAATGGGGACGCTAAGGAGAAACCTGCAGGCGCAAGTCCATAATTTACATTAAGACCCGCATTTATGAGAATTAAAGTAATCCTGGCATTTAAGGGATTTACGGTAAAAATGCGCATTTCCAAAAATTTGTACTAAACTGCACATTTATGGGGTTTATTATAAGATGTGGGTTTGCAGTACTTAATATTTCAATGCTTATGTCTGGATATCATTTTAAAATGCAGAATGCACAATCTGCATACAGTAAGAGCTGGACCAATACATTATACAATGCTACAAGCATAAGGGAAGTCATTTATCAACACCTTTAGACTTTTGATTTTTGTTCGGAAACTGGAATCCTGATAAACTCAAATTCACAAAAGTTGATATTCACCCTGAAAACCAGAGCCAGGAAAACTCATATTTGATCTCAATATTTAACGTTAATCACAAAGCCGGTAAACCTGCATTTGAATCTCCTAAACTGAAAAATGACTGGAAAAGTTGTTGATTTCGGCAATCAGGCCGAATTAAATCAAAGCCTAGGATGGAAAATAGTCCTTGGTCTCTCGATTGTGATAGTGACATTTTGGATGCATGCGAGAGTGAACTACATGTTGCATATTACTTCAATACTTACTTTAACCCCTTCACTACCAAGTGATTTTCCAAAAAGAAATTTGTCAGGAACCAGTGGTTTTTGAAGAATAATTTTTAATTAATTATACATTAACAAATATTTGAGACTCTTCCCAATGTATTTCTTACTGTATAGCCTATTTGGCAGGCAGCTGTTGCCATCTTCTGGCCAAAAGGTCCTGCAGCAGTTAGAGCCGCAGCTCAAGGTTCCCTGTATGACTGCTGAGAGTCCCATAATAATATTTAATTAGCCAATTTTAGGCTGTTTTAGAACCTTGGGCAACTTTGGAGGCACCTTCTGCAGCCCAAAAGAAAATGAAATTTATTTGCAGCAAACTAATTTCATTTGCTATTTTCCTGCACAGCTACAGATTGAGATAACTCGATATAGGGTAACCGATGTACTTTTGAAGACCCGTGTAATCTTGATCGTGGTAGTGAAGGGGTTAAAAATCACTCTTTTTAATATATATATATATATATATAATCTGGGTACACTGAGTAACTGTTTGAAACTTAGGAGAACCAGAAAGGGAAGATCAAAGAATGGCAGGGGCAGTTAAATTGATGAAAGCTTCCTTTGCTGATCTTTGATTATCCCTTCGAATGCTAACATTTGTGCTGCATAAGAAAATAAAAGAAAATCCATTTAAATGGAAAATATAGGTTGAACCTCTAGCTCCTAAGCTCCAGTCTTAAAGTAGTTATTGTGGGACAAGAAAGCTAACATATGTGTTGCACAGTGAGCGATACTGTTTTAAGGTATTAACAAATGTTCAATTTCCCAGAAATAACATTTGCTTCATGTATTTGATGTGTAGACTGATTTTTTTCCAGTTTTATATAAAGAGGCATTTGGCCTTGTGTTGAGGGAATCAGAGCTGTAATCACAAGGTCCTCCTTGTTTCTTGCCTCTAGCAATAAAAAAGTAAAGCCTATATATGAAAGAAAGAGATCTTGCCCTTAATTATTTCTGCCAAGAGCAGGAATCAAGCACAATGACCTTGCCTTCTACATTGCTATGAAATAATGCACTTTGAACAGTAAAAATCCAAACTGTTTTACCCTACTCTGCACTTAAGCCGCAACATTATTAACAAATTCTAAATAGTCATGCTGCTATAGAAAAATATAACTAGAAAAAAGAAACAGGCTCAGACAATGACCCTACCTATATTTGAACTTTAAAATTAGTCTACATGCAAAATATTTTCTTATTTTATGTCGAAGCAAAATCTAACTTTATTTCTTGTTTGCTATGTAGCATTTTGTTGTGAAAATGTGATCCTGTACTGTTTCATATATTAAACTATATTCAATCAAATTGCATAATTCGTTCGTTTTTTTTGGAGCAATAAATGTTTCCTTTTCTCCCAATGGCCCATTGTTTTCCAATCACTCACAGAGTTTAACAAGTGTTGAGTAATTCACCTATTCAAATTTAAATCCAGATTTCTTCTGGAAAATGTGAACAAAAAGAATGATAAGGGTTGAGTTGATCTATTTTTGTTTAAGCCTCCATTTGCATGGGCAAGTGTTCAAAAGCCCAACATCGAGTAAAGTTGATCTGGCCACATCTTGGAGCGATTCAAAGGAATTTCAGTTAGTGCAAACAAAATTTATTTGCAAATGGGCTTAAGAATGTGCCCACAATATTTCAGCATCCAAGGTGCTGAACCTGTTTGAAGAGCTTGGAGTTCAATTTTTCTTTTACAGATAGATGGAGCTCCAGCACTTATGCAGCAGTTTTAAGATTTTAAGATTAGATCGTTGCACATTCATTAATTCATTTATTAATATATTTTTTATATCATTTTTAATTAAACTGAAGAATTGTTGCGGCATATGTGTAATATATGTATATTTTTTTATTCAGGTTCTCCAACTGAGAGCCCTTAGGATTATGGACAATAATACGAACTTCTGGGTCTCAAAAGGGGTTAATTTCAAAGGAATGTGGGTAAGCACCGTCATCTAAAGGATCGTTGGGTCCCTGGAGCTGCACACATTTCCGAAGAACTTCGATCACAAGATATGTCATTTCCGGTGGAGGAATCTGCCGGGTCTGGCCATGCGCAGTGGATGGAACACTGGAAACCGGAAATACAGATCGACAAAAAGGCAGTAAATTGGTGGACTATATTTAAGGACAGTGGTGGGAGAGGGGCAGACATTCTAATTTGTCTCCCCGATGAAGTCTGGGTTGGAATCAGTCAAAACGTGTTGGAGTATTTTAAATCACGTCTGTTTATTACCAATCCTTTTTTTAATCTGGAACAGCTTCCAAGTGTCTATCCTATGGCAGCAGGGTGAACCGGAGAGGCTGGAATTTCCTGACCAGAGTGGTATCAGCATTGTTGATGTAACTGATTATCTACTTCATCTTGAACCTGTTTGAACAGCTTAGAGTTCAATTTTCCTTTTACAGATAGACGGAGCTCCAGGTCTATTATTGCACATGTACTAGCACTTTTTGTCAAATAAATTCACCATCTCTACAATCAATTTAAAAATGTATTTCATGTGGATGGTGCATTAATTTTTATACCGTTTGCGATGGAAAGTAGTTTGCCATAAATACGTACACTGGGTTATGGCAGTGGTATTATGGAAAACATCTTGTTAGTGAGACATTTAATTCAAATTAGTGTTTTTTTAATGGTAAATAGTAAACAAAATGAAGGAAAGTGAAGGAAAATAATTAGCAGTAGAAAACAATTAGCTGCCGTAGGTCTAAGGAGTAGAATTATTCCATATGTTACAAGTTACAAACACACGTTCTATTTCACGCATGTTTTTGCATTCTATGTTTAGTAATGTATGTAGGAGTAATGTAACTGTTTGGTATAAAGTGAAATTTAAGATAAAAATTTCAAAGAATTCCATGGGAAAAAATCCAAACTTACAGTTAGAAGATTAGCTTCCTTTCCTTTATGTTGTTAATAATAATTGTAAATAATGGATCCCTTTTTTTCTTGCTAAATGTATTTCCTGCTTTGTTAAAGCCATGCTGCCAAATGGCTGCCCCTCCCCCTTCCCCCCTCCCAGGTTGTCAACAAATTTACTCTATACAGCCCACACGATCTGACTCTGCAAATTCTTTCTTCCACAGCCAGCCAGCCACACACTCACATCACCCTCTGCCACTGCGCTTGCTCCTGGACTCTGCTGTCCCACCCTCCCTCCCCATCCACCCACCCACCCAGTGCTGGTCTGAAATTTGTAGCTTACTTTCCAGCTGCTTCCACTTTGCAAATCACCCTAATTAACCCAAGCTTCAAGCTCTTCCCATGATATGTTAATCTGTATATTTGTGTTTTGTTTTTAATAGTTTGCATTTTATTACTTTGTATTTCTGTAACAACTGTAACCACTCAATGTTCTCGAACCCAGGACATACTTGAAAATGAGAGAAATCTCAATGTATCCTTCCTGGTAAAATCCTTTTCAAATAAATTGTAAGTTCCTCAGGAATTCCAAGAAAATAAAATGTATTTCTCTTAGCCTGGGGTCAGATGAGCATTTTGAAGAGCAGAAGGAATGTCTGTGACAGTAAACGTTCCTTACACTCTGACGCCCATCTGGCCACCACGCTGAGTGCAGTTAGTGCACTCGGCGCTACAAGGCTCGAGCCTCCTATGGAGGATTGTGCTTTGCAGCCCCGTCGTAGCACTTAGATGGAGAGGCTTTTAGCATGGCCACAGCACGTTCTCTGTAGCATGAGCATTTCGTGTGCATGCTACAGCGTGTGGCCGGTCCCATCAAAGCGTCACAATGCCAGTAGGCACGTCAGTACAGGCGCACACCGTGCACTCGTGGCCTAAATCTAACTTTTTTATGTAACTTTGTGTGCATAATTTACTAAACTAAGATTACTAAAAGGGGTTGACACATATTAGATATCATGTGATATATGAATCATGCTATTAATGAAGAATACAAAAAATAGCAATGAATTCTAATCAATATGCAAGTGTGTTTCACTGAATATTGACTCACTTTGCAGAGATTCTCAAGAAATAAGCAATTTGTTTTGCTGCAATTTTAAACTAAAACAAAAAGAGGTTTTCAGCAAAATAATAGATAACAGTTGTCCACTAAGCAGTAAATTCTGAGGGCATCATGTCAATCAAAAACAGCTAAATTTGAAATTGTTCTATTCAAATTTCCATAGAGAGAGCAAGGAAAATATTGTCAATCCCAGCAAAGACTTAGGATAAACTCTTCTACACCAAAGCTATACAACATTCAGAATGTATATCAAACATTTCTGTAGGCCAGTGTGCTTTTACCTGTACAATGAATTTAAGTTTACTTCATAGCAGTCTTTTTAAAACAAAAATTGACAAATTGTTTCACTTTTAATTTTTTAAATTAAGAGTTGCTACTCTGATGTCATTTCAAAACTACATTTCAAAAATGTTCTTTTCTGATATAATTCAGCAACCTTATCTTTCACTAGTGAAGTTCCAGATGGTGATGCAATACAAAGGGTTAAAACCATTCTTTGAAATTTGTTAAATTTTATTGCCTTACTAAAAGCTCTTCCTCCCTCTACATTATATTGCCTGGACATCTTTGCACATATGGTTAGATTTATGAAAGTGCAAAATGCACATCGATTAATTATTACTTAATCTGTGCTCGTATCACCCAGACCCTCAAACATCTGGCTCGTAAAAATAAGATAGCTAGTTATTATGTCTGTACTGGAAGGAATTCCTTCATTTATATACTGACAAAAACTTGTTTTATCTCATGTGATTTACAGCTTAATATCCTATAAAATATACTTATAAACTATTTTACATTTTAATTTTATTTTCATTACTTCCAGGCACTAATCAGTTTAGTTAAATGTTTCAGTTTCTGCTGAAGTTTACTAGTTTACATTAACATATTTGACATTAATTCTGATATGACATCTGCAAAGAACATGATGAACCCTTACTCCAACCTTTTTTCATAGCCATACGAAAAGTATTTTTGTTAAATGCGTTGGCGTGAATGTTGTAGTAGATCCTCTGCATGTGAAATTAAACCTTTGGAGGTTTTGCCACAAAAAAGTTTCTACAAACTCCAGTGAGTCATACCCTTCCTATTTATAATACCACCATAACAATCCCTGTAGCGACATGTACATCTTCTCTTATTGGTTTAAATATGAAATTTGTACAATTAATTCCTTGCATCTTGATACGTTTTTCTCAAGACTCACTTTTTAGTACTGGATTTCAGTGTTAAGTATCCATTCTCCATTATCCCCTTCAATGTCTCTACAGTAAATCCTGCACTGTTACATTATAACCCGCAACTCACAAATCCCACCACTGTAAAATACACTAATGTCTAGAAAACCCGCAACTCACAATGTCTGTAAAATACACTAATGTCCAATAAAACAAGCAAGTCACAATTCCACCACTGTAAAAAAACACTAAGGTACATTAAATCTGCAATGTGCAATTCATCTACTATAAAATACACTATTTTACAAAAACCCCTTAAAGTCGCCAGGCGTGCCTGACAGTGGGTATCTGGCGGTGGGTGGGCCTGCACGCCAAGGAACAGCATAGCACACCCATGGCTCTTTGGCAACGTCATAGACCCGCCTTCCTCCCAGAGCTGCCTTAGCATTACAAAGTTAATGCACAGAATGTGCAACCTTCATACAGTGAAGACCATGACCTTACAATAAACATGCAAAATCTGTACATTAATTTTGAAAGCACAATGTCTTTACAGTAAAGTCCAAATTTGTACACTAAATGCGCAACGTCCATAGTGTAAGACTGTAGTTACATAAAATGTGCACCCCGCATCCCCAATAATGTATTTATACTCTGGCTTTGGATTTTTTGCTTGCTGTATGTAAATGTTTTAATGAGGGTGATTTGTTTTGTGGCTTTTTTAAAAAATTAAAAACCATGCAGGCAGCCATCGTATGGATTCTAGAGTGATTTTCTGCACATTTTCGAACTCGTGGCCATGACTGCTTTTCTGCCCTCCAGCGAGAAACACACAATTCTGCATTCGGCAGACAATTGTATTATATACAGGTCTATTCACTAAAGGTGAAATTCAGGAGAAACAGAGGTTCATAACCGCATTCCTCAAGTACTCCTATCAGGCAAGGTTTTAAGGATTACCTCGGGGAAATGCAGATTGAATCCTGCAATCACTGAGCAGCAAATCATATCACCTGTGCTGTGCTTTAGATATCTGGAAAACATAGCCTGTTAGGGGGACTTGGCGACCGCGGTTGGGAACTACTGATCTAGACCAAATAGCCAATATAGAAAGTGAGAAAAATGGGATCATTTTTCTGGTTTGGCTATTTTGACCTAGAATTTTCACTTCACCTTTAGTCAATAGACCTGATAGTATATTTACCATGCAGGCTCACAAAGTGGTTGACCTCCATCATGGGGAAATAAACCTTTAGTACATCCCATCCTATGATGTCTACACGGGCCAGACCTTCAAACATATTTTCAGAATATTTGTAGCATGCTTCCAGATGTTTTTTTAAGGTGAAATGGTTCCTCCCAGTATTGGAAAGTTGCAGCCACGTGTAGAAATATATAGTATTAGATGAGATGCAAGTAGGATAAAATGATAGGTTTCTTTGTATTATAAAACATTTTGAAGCCTTTTATTATGACTAGGGAAACAATATATACACAAATCTGGAATAAATCTTGATTATAAGCATGGAGTTAACATGTTCCAGTGGTTTCTGTTAGATAAGTATGGCTGCTTGTTCTTCATTTCTATCTACTTTTAAATTCTGTTGTAACAATATGCTACATTTGCTGCATTTTCTAGATAGATTCTTCTTATTATTATTAATCTGCTTATTTAAATTCTACACATACTGGTACATGTCAGAGATGTGTGATTCAAACACACCATATTTGGGTATTTGATTTGGCTATACACATACATTATAATACATGTGCATTGAAACATATGTTTATCTCAGTAAATTAATTAATAGTTTATTTTAACTTTCTTTATCTAGCACAATCTTTTTTAATTTCACAAGATTGATAAAGAGAACAGATGATGCTGGGTTAATGTTGGCATATATATATATAATGAGATATACATCCCAGCGCTTTACTTCTTAGAGGGCAATAATATGAGTTACTCTCACAGGCTAACAATATCGAAGTCCTTTAATTAGAGTAGTCTTCTCCCTGTGGAAACCAAACAGTGATTTTTATTATTAGGTAGTAATCCTCAAAGCAATATTGCGTCTACTATTAAATAGACAAATGCAATGATGCAAAGCACAAATTCCAAATACATGTATCTCTGAAAGTTTTATATTAATATTATATAAATTTAATAAATGTAGAGCCCTATTCCAACTCATATGTTAAGCTAACGAGTGGGGCTGTTTTACTTAATAGCTCCACTAGTTAGCTGAAGAGCCGGAGATGGAATTCTGACCAAACTGCAAGCTTCGCAAGCTTTAGAGGTTGCTTACTGTTACTGCTTCCTGGTGCCTATTTAATCCCAACTGTTAATTTAACGACTGTGCCGTTATAAAAATGGCTCACTTCATTAACTTAATGCCATACACCACTATTTCAGTTTTATTGGCTGCTTCCTTTAAGTTAACACTTTAAGTTACTCTATATAGGAATCATAAACAAATCAGCAGACAAAAAATTAGGGAGCTACTTCCTGGGAGCTCCCTAATCACAGCTTGAGCTTGTATTCAGAAATAAATACTGGCTGAGACGCAATGATGTTAAGTAATTTGGCAAAAGCCACATTTTATAACACATACAAATAGGAATACTAAAAAATCCTTGAAACATCTCTGGTCCCACAGTGTAGAGGGTGTTGTGAGCAAACACAATCACCGATGAATAACGTTTACATATCTAAGCGCTAACGCTAGCGTTAAGAATGTAGTACTGCCCATAGTCTATGGCAGTGGTTCCTAACCACGGTCCTCAAGTACCCCTAACACGTCGGGTTTGCCAGATATCTGAAGCACAGCACAGGTGATATGATTTGCTGCTGAGTAATTGAAGTATTCAATCTGCATTTCCTCAAGGTAATCTTTAAAACCTGGCCTGTTGAGGACAGCGGTTGGGAACCACTGGTCTATGGAGTTGTTAAGTTTACAAAAGCTCTAGTTAAGTTAGCACCAACTTTGGACTATTGACCATTGTCTCTGTGAAAAGTAAAGTTTTGGAATCTATAGCACACAACACACAACTGACATCCATATGCAAGCTGTAGAAGCAATGAGTATGCGTAAAAATACAATTACGTATAAAAATGCACTACCAATACCATTTCACAAAAGGAAGAAAACTTTAATTTATAGACTGAAATAAATGAATATTGTTAAAGTTCATCAATACATACAATACACATAAAATACAGCACACTAACGGTCTATAGTTATGTTATGACCTAAAAGAAATAGCAAAGCACAGCACAGAACCAAGCTATGTGTTTTGATAAACATTAAACTATGATTTTATTTTTGTAGTGCTTTGAGCAGGATTCTGCTGGTATGCTTTTGTCCTCTTTAAAGCTTTTCTTTCAAGTTAGGCAATGTTTTATTTAATTGTATGTGGTACCTTTGTGATTAATCAATCTTCTCTGTTTGAATTTTTCTTTTATACTTTACATTTATTTCAAATTACCTCCACTATGTGCATGCTTCCTTTTAATTCTATTTTGTAATCATGCAGAGTTCTTGTTAGATATTGGTGTTTTGTGTCCATGGGTCAAATGTTATATTTAGTTTTGATTAAGATTTGCTTCTTTTTTTGTATTATTAGCACTTATTGTTCTAATATCCTTTTAATTTTCTAGATTTTTGTTCAGTGTATAACAGGTACAAGATAAACAATATGAAGGAAAAATTACATGTGTGAAGAAAAGCCTTTAGAAGAAGGTAAATTGTTTTAGAAGAACATAGGTTAAAAGGGGTATATATTATACAAATATTTCAAGTTCTAATACAAAAAAAGTTAAATTTTTTTAAAGGATTTTATAAGGATCAAAAATTATCCATTTAGACTCCAGTAAGAAATTAGCTCATTCAATAGAAGCAGTTCTTTTCCTTAAGCATAATAAACATGTTGGGCTAAATGACATAGTTAACGCTAAAATGATGGCATTAATGGAGAAAACCTGCACCTGCAGTTTTCCTTGTAGTGTCTCCATCGCAGCGTTAGGTTCCAGGGCGGACGCTACCTCAGCACATGGCCCCGGAACGCAACGCTACCCACTGGGATACTCATGGTAGCACTATCGCGCCGCTGCGTGTATCACCTCCTGGAGTCCATAGTGGTCACGGAAAGAGACTGGGAATTATTTGTCCCCAGTCTCACTCTGCTCCTGGGGTCAAAAAGCTGCAGATTGGCCCACCCTTTTCGCCAGCCAATGAGAGGCGAATTTCGGATTTATTCGGGGGAGTTTAGTGGGTGCTAAATGATTTCACAAAAGCGGAATCAGCACCAGCTTTTAGGTGTCGCCAAAATTTTGATTAGCTCATCGATGCTGTAATTAGCGCTAGGACTTTGTAATACCTTACTTATCCTAATGCTAATTACTGATTGCGCTCCCCATGTTAAGTATAGGATGCACAAAATACAGGAAGCTCGCGCAAGCTATCGCAATCATCAATGCGCTAATGGATTTTTCACGGATTTAGCATCAGGAATGTAATATTGGGGGCATGTGTTCAAGTCACTTATCCTAGCGTTACCACAAATTCATCTGGACGCTAACGTTAGCGTACAGTATGTAATTTAGCCCATGGAGTTTTGATTTTCATTGTTTTACATTTACAATACAAAATCATGTATACATAGATTTATAAGTGTATGGGTTAACTGGCAGGTAGTCAACTCACCTTTTAAGTCTATTTTTTTAAATTCTTTATTTCCAATTCTTGGAAAATAATACATTGAACAAAGCAGCAAAGATAGAAAAATATACAGTATATACAGTCCCGTCCTACAGCCAACCCAGAGCTGTGGATGTGTACATTGCTAACCATGGGTCCCAGACCTTCTGGGGTGTATCATGTATTATTGCAGTAAATTTATCCATTTCCATGGATTTTGTTATTTTAGAATTCATCAGTTTAATAGCCGTGACCCAGGGTATACTACCTAGTTGAAAAATCGCTCTGCGAGTTGTTACAGCAATTTTAGCGAGAAATTTATCTTCAGAGTGGGTGAGTCCGTTCAGAGGTCAGGTTAGCCGGAGCATCCAAGGGGCTATAAGAAACAGATTGTGAATAATGCTAGTGGAAAAGTCTTGCCAGACGGGTTGGAATTTTGAGCAGGTCCACCATACATGGAAAAAAAGTACTCCAGCTTCCATAAAGTTTCCAATAGTCAGCTGATGTGCACGGCCCATAAGATGGAGTTGTGAAGTAGTAAAGTACCACCGAAAAAGCATCTTGTATGCTTGTTCCTTATGCAGTATGTATTTTGAAACCAAGGCAAATGTTTCCCAAATGTCTGCCCAATCAAACTCCTCTGGTACAGGCTCCAGGTCTGTTGCCTGGGTTTTATTATATGATGGGACCATCTGGGAGGAATGGTTAGATAGTATAGAGTAAATCTCTGATATCCATTCCTTATGTAATGACCTATTAATGCAATCTTTCTTGCAGGGAAGCAGCCTAGCTGTACCTGCTAGTTTGTAGTGGGGTTCAGTTTTTTTAAAGCTTTTCAGTTGGAGGAGGCGGAATGAGTCAAAGGTGGAGAGATTAGAGGAGTTTGGGATTGTGTCCATGGACAAAACTTTTGAGCTACCAGTACAACAATGCTGCTATGTTATCACGCTATTGATATTGAGCACACTTTAATTTTCATGGTTTTTTTGGCAGCATGGGATTCATCTTGATGTCAATGAGATATTTCTTTTAGATTTTATTTTTATTATGTGAAAAATATACTTAACATTTTGAAGGTGTAAACCTTTATACCCCAGTTTATATATGATTACTGACAACTCAGTTTACAAAATCCATAGATTAATCTGATAATCTCCTTAAACCCCTTCACTCCTGAGCCATTTCACCCCTGTGTGCTGAGCTCATTTTGACCATTTTATTCTCATCACGTTTAAATGTGATTTTAAGTCCTGTTTTATTGTAGGACTCGGACAAGTAATATATTCTTTTTTTTCAGTGGACTCATAAGATGTCCCGTCAGAATGCTATAACAAAAATTTTAAAAATGTAGGGCCCTATTACATTCTTCAAGCAAAAACGCACGTGCAATGTGTGAATTTTTGCACAAAGCGTTAAACGTTAACTCGTGTAAATCAACGCTGGTATTACAATCCTTGCACATTTTTTTATCCGTCAAAAAATAACGCGCAAAAACTCACGCGCAGCAACATTGCGCAGAAATCAGTGTGCGGACTGTTTTTTTCACGCGATTCAGCCAATCAGAATTAAGAACCACAATTGTCTCACGTTAAGTTTTTGCGCCTGTCAAAGTCAATCTGCGCGTATATGCTGTATCAAAAAAAATGCACGCACAACTTCTCAAATTTATTGGTTTGGTATGTTTAGAATGTGTAACTATACTTTGCAGATATTTTTGGGCTGCTGTATTTGGTTTCGGCCAGGTTGATAGAATTTGCCATTAACACCAGCTTTAAGGAGTTGCTAAAATTATGCGCGTAAAGGCTGTGCGTTACAAATTGTGCATAGATTGTAATACCATCCGCGTACCAGCGCACAAATGCATTTGCGCTCACAATGTTACGTATAGGCCGCGGGAGGTACAGTAAGCTCGTGCAGCGTTCGCGCAGGTTCACCCGCGGTAGATGTATACGCGCGTTTGTTGCGCAGACATTGTAATATGACGTTCAGCGCAAAGGGTTTTGCCCCATGCGCTAGTGCGTTTTTGTGCGCGTGCAAACGTTTGCGTGAAGATTGTAATATGGCCCGTAAATTTCCATTGAGAGTTCATTAATTTGCAGCATGTATAATTATTTTCTCACATTTTATCATCCAAAACTTTGTGGTTATATATTTGTTTTTTTATAAAAATCAGAACTGGAGTAGCTGTTATTGCATTTTTCTAAGAAAATACACAATTTTAACCAAATCTGAAAATTTAACACTTTAACAAAAATGGGGGAAAAAAAGGCTAGACTCTGACTTTTCCAATGACACCTCACTTGACCATGTGGGCTGTAAATAATGGAGATATGTGGGTCCAAAGTACCCTGCCTCTTCTCCCAGCAGTGCTGAGGTTTGTGTGTTAGATGAACCGATGTGTAACAATTCTTTGCGCCATAATCCCCACACTTGCTCCCACTGTGGGAAATGAGTAGGTGAGTTATTGATGTGGCATTGTTTGCTTTATAAGCAAAAGCACATAATGCCACTTCTTTAGAACAGAAAATAGTAATAAAAAGAAAATTTGGGCATTTTGTTTTTAATTATTACATTTCACATAGGCTTGCTTGGTATCTTTGGAAAGGCCATATTCTGACCTTCCCAATGACACCTCACTTGATGTAGTGGTGCGAATAAAATTGAGACACTGGGGTCCAAAGTACCCCCGCATTTTCCATGCAGCTGTATGGCGGCTTACATTTTTTTATGAGACAATGTGTAAACACAGCTCCATACTTGCTGCCACCATGGGAAATGAGAAGATGAGCAATTGCAGTCACATTGTTCACTTTTTAAGTGGAAAGTGGACAATGGAGCCTCTATTGAAAAAAAGAAGAAAAAAGTAAAATTTCTATTTTTAATTAATTTTGCACTCTATATGGTAATGTTAGGTATCATCGGAAAGGCCCCCAACACCTACACTGACCCTATCCGATGTATAGATCCAGAGATACAAGGGTCCAAAAGCCCCTGCATCACCTCTTATGGGATATCCCTGTCAGGGAGGAGGTATCCCTATTTCTGTCCCTATGTCAGTGGGCATGGGGCAGTCCAACAGTAAGGGCTGACATCCAAGATGACAGCCTGCTGCAGAGGAATGCCATGATTAACCAAAATATCGTCCGATCGCAGCAGTGAAGACAGGACACCCTCAGCACATTGTTCGCACGGGAGAAGCAATACCAACAATGCGTTAGTGCATCCTCTGCAGCGAACAGGTTAAATTGTATATTAGAATTACTTTGTTTGCCATTCAAGTTATTGGACTGAAGGGACAGGCTTAAATCTGCAGAGATTTTTGTTTTCTTTTATACCTCATCAGTTATAACCCACTGTTTGCATGGAGATATGAGATATGGGAAATATGTATCTCAATCCTGTGCAGAATCTGCAACATAAGCCATTACGGTGCTACTAGAAACCATATAGGATGCTAAATATAATTATTTTTGTGCAGAAGATAAAGTTCAGTGATAATATGTATTGTGGATTTTTACTTTAGATATACTGCAGTTCTCTTAAAACTATGGAATATGAAGAATTTTACTGGAAAATTACCGTCAAAAAGGAAATTATGCAGAAGCCTGTTTAAACAAACCACTCTCATTTATTTTTGCTCTTCTTTTCTTTCTAGGCACTTGGATTGAGAATGAAAACTAATTGATGAGACTTTGCTCAGAACTCTTTCAGTAAAGAATGGGTTGTTTAACTGGAAGCCCCATAATAAATCAAGACTTCTGTCATCTCCTTCCGTCCCCTTACATAATAGAAGTATTTTATACAGACTGGCCGGTATCTCAGAGCTGCAGCTGGTGACGCTCTCACCTGGGTATATTTAATCAAACTTTGTCCTGGTTTCTCTTTGTTGTCAATTCTTTTCCATATCAAACATATATTGGTTGCACAATGGGTCTATTCATTATTTTGTATTGAACACGGTCTGAAAAAAATTCTTCTGTAGGCAGAATGTAACTATACTGCAAATTAGACTGAGAATTTGGTGTGAGACTAAACCTTTTGTCGTAAGGATTGCCTCATCTTTTAGTTAAAACTCCTAATTGCCAAATGCATATGCAATATATTATGTAGTCATTCATTCCTTTCCCCCTTTTGCATTACACAGGCTATTGAGATTGAATATATATGCTTAAATTTAATGTAGATATAGGTGGTTATTCAGAAAATTCCTTCTTGTCACTGCTGCAAAAACGACAATTTTGCTCGGCGTTTGCAAATTTGGCATACACCATGTTTGCTGAATAACCCACATTTTCCTTTAATTGTAAAGTATTTAAATAATAGAATTTTGTAAACATTAAAAAGGTTATCATATTCACCAAATGTTCAAATAATTAGTTCATGTACTCGGCTCATACATCCATGGTCAGAGCCAAAGCAAATGTTTTACCATTCAGCACATCTCTCCAGCACAACTCTGGAGAAGCAACTCTCGTCTTTATGAGAAGCGGGTTCGACCTAACAATTAGATCGCTGATCTACAATCATGAAGAACGACCTGATTCCACTCAGAAGACACCACCATCGAGTGTTCTTGGGCAAGACATCTAGCGATATGGATGCACCTACCTCACAAAATACTTGTATTTCTTATAGAGTGTAAGTTCCCGTGGGAACAGGGTCCCCTGAATCAGGTCATCATCCATGTGTGGTATTCTACTGTATCCTTCTACACCGATCTTGCAAAACGCTGGAGAATATGTGGCACTATATAAATAACGGATAATAATAATAAGTGTCATGAACAGCACCGCAGGGTGCCATGAATTGCACCGCAGGGGTACTGGTGTCTTGGTAAGAGCCCAATATACGGGTGAATACACGTACTCTTAAGGGACAGGGTGGAGGCAGAAGCAGGGGAGTCAGCAAGCTTTGGTGATAAACAGGGATTGCAGAGGGATGATCAGAGTGGATAATAGGAGAGGAACCAGGAGTCTTGACTACAGCGGGGTATTGTGTATACTTGAGGGCGAACACAATGGAATTTGGGAGACACTTGGACCTTGGGAAACACTTGGAGCTTGGGAGGTACCTTGGGGAGGAAGACACAAGGGTGCTGTAGACAGGACACAGAACACATAAGGGTTCCAATAAAGGTATCAATGGAATAATCCAGAAAGTCGTCAAGTAGGTATGCAGGGTCTATAGACAGGTATCAGGAGAAGAGCAGGAATAGGTCTGTACTCAATGAGTATAGAGAGCGACAATGCTGAGGCCCTCATGGAAGGGTGGAGTGCTCCTTTTTTTCAGGGCAGGAAGGTGGTGTGTGTGTGTGTATGTGGTTAAATGGTTTAAGTCTGGATACCTGTGCTGAGCATGGGAAGTACTTTTCATGTGCTGCCTGCATATAAATGGCAAGCACGGTGCAGTCTGCGGCGTGGAACATGATAATAATGTCCAACATTTCTGTGGTAAATGCATTTAGATAGGTTGGTAAAAAAACAAATTACTTCAGTTGTTTAGTTAGCCAAGGTTATAATGAGCTACTGACAATTGTTTGTTATTCATTGAGTGACATAACTTTTGTATATCCGGTATAAACTATTGGATGCCTAACTGTACAGTAACCACCCATCAGCGGCATAGCGTGGGTTGTCAGCGCCCATGGCAAGGCAAGAATTGTGTACCCCCCAACCTGTGGACATGGTAACACACCCTGATTCCCTTCTACCAGTAGAGTATTCACCCCCTTACCCCACAAGCACATGTATTGTGTATTAATAAAATACTGTTCTAATAAAAAAATGAGGGAAAGGGGGGTTTGTGAGGGTCCTGAGGATGAGCAACACCACTAGTGGCCTGCTCTACTGTGGGTGCCTGTTCAGGTCTCACAAGGTTTTAGCTTGCTTGTGCCATTACAGGGATGAATGCTCCATATGCAAATCAGCCTGCTCTCACCCAAAAAGGGTGGCCAGTACTGATTGCCAAGGACATCATCCCTGCACGAGAGGTGCTGCAACCCCCGACAATCGTTTCGGCCTTGTTAGGCCTCATCAGGAGGGTATAGCTGACACCCCTCTAGGCACATCAAGCAAGGGGTCCACATCTGGATAACCCTGTAAACTTATAGTGAGGGAAAGGGGGGTTTGTGAGAGTCCTGAGGACGAGCAACAGCACTAGTGGACTGCTCAACGGTGGGTGCCCGCTCAGGTCTCACAAGGTTTTACCTTGCTTGTGCCATTACAGGGATGAATGCTCCATATGCAAATCAGCCTGCTCTCACCCAAAAAGGGTGGCCAGTACTGATTGCCAAGGACATCATATAATAGAAAAATTAAACGCACATGCCCCCCACGCTATGCGACTGCTACCAGTCACCGTGTCCCAGTATACCCTAGCATAGTTCCACTCTCATACTATAACAAGTTAACCTCTCCCAGTACCCCCATCATCCTCTCCCAGTACCCAGTTACTCTCTCCCTCAAGTACCTCCAGTCACTCTCTTCCAATATCCCCAGTCATTCTATCCCTGAAGCTCCAGTCACCCTCTCCCCATACCCCCAGTACCCCTCACTGTTGGTCACGCTGCCCTAGTGTCACACAGTGTTGCCTACCAGCATGAAGTTGCTTGTGGCATGGGGGCGATTTGTCCAGGGGGCTTAGTGGAGACCGGATTTTAAATGTGCTGCAGGGCAGGCGCCTCCCTCCTTCCTGTTCAGAGGCTGCAGGGCTGCCAGCGGTGGGGGGCTGGTGCAGGGCTTCAAGGGAGGCTGACAAGCATGGTACAGGGTGTTCCACAGATAATGCAGCGCTGATTCACATGACTCATGTCAGAGTTAAGGAGGAGTCAGGACTGGACCAGAATTTTCTGTCCTGGTAATCCCTTGTGGACGCTGAGTGCTAAGTCGCCGTCGGCGCCGCAAAACTGGAGGCTGCCTGTGCAAGGGCCTCTCACGGACACCAGTGTCTGTGTGATGACACCTTGCTGATCCCTGCTGTAAAATATCAGTGGTTCAAATTTCTTTTGAAATTTTGCATCCCTAAGAAAATTACGCCTGGGGCAAGCACCCCCGAGGCCCCCCCATGCTACGCCATTGCTACCCATACTACTTCAGCTGTAAGGAAAATTATGTCTCAACTCGCAATAGCAATTGCATTGTTATTGTTTGAGTGTGGTGCTGTTATCGTTAAGGCTCCACTCACAGACATTAGTTTCTTAGAAAAGAAGCCAAAAACTGCAGAATCTAATTTTCAAAGAGCATTTAGGGTTGAGGTTATTACTGAACAACAAGAACTCAAATTTCACCCACATTTAACAATTGTAATTTAGCAACTGGATCACAAGTGTGATTGACACTTTCAGCAGGAAGAACAAAATCTTTTCTTTCTAATGAAAATAACGGAAAAATGTGCTATTCACTGATTAGCTTTTTCATTAACAATAGCATGTCTACACTTTTTTTTGCATTGGAAAATAATCATACTAATATAAAATGAACTGTTTGAATAGCATTTTCATGAAGGATTGATGTTATCCCTATGGAAAAAAGGTATTCTCATATAAAAATTTTTTAATGAATGTCTTACATACTAAAGGCCCTATCACCTGGTATGAGTTAAAATGCCATCGGTAAAGAAAAAATTTAGCGTGAGTTGCTAAAACTTAGCGCCGGATGATCTTCTAACAGATCGCGTTGTCTGCGGAGTCTGTGTACAAGGTCATTAAGCGTCCACTAGGGAAACTCTTAGACCCGGGTTGAGAGCCAGCGCTAATGTGGATATGTATAGGATAGAACTGTTTTTTTTCCAGTGCAGAGTGCCTGGCCATACCTATCCTCTACCCTCACAAGCTTGTGTAAGTAAGAACACATCAAGCGAAGAGCCCTCACACCCCTGCATTATTAAAATTTTCCAAGGTGTCCATATCATTCATGTTTAGATGCACACAAATATTTTAAGGCTGGTGGGCATTACACAATACATGCCACCGAACAGCATGTACAATCATTATAATGAATTTAATAGATCCAAAAGGAAGGCCAGGTGAGCGACAATAAATAATTTCCCTGCTGCAGCTTATAAATAATACAATGATGCTGCCTTAACTCAACTTCTCATTTTCCACAATGCCAGCAAGTGTGGAGGCCATGGCAAAGCGTTATTATTATTTTTTTTGTTTATCGAAATCCTAAAGCACCGCACTACTGTGAGGGGCATAAGGGGGTCCTTTGGAACCCTGGCTCTCTGATTTTTACACCGCAAAGGGTCAAGTATGGTGTCATTGGAAAGGTCAGAGTCTGGCCTTTCCAACAATGCAAAATGTGTGTAATGGGTAGAGTAGCGCCCACTAAGGAGTAGCAAAGTTGAGATCCTTAAGGACTGACAAATCTGCTTGACGTTTAAACACTGCTTGGTATATTCAGTCTTATACGCTCGAGGCAGGGATGCTGAGCAAACCACTGAGTTGCTACTAAGCACTAAAGGTTTCGAGACTGATAGACAACTTAGAGCACATTCAGAAACACAAAGATACGTCAGACAGTTGGTGAATTGCGCAGACTGCAGGGCAGTCAGGAAATGTGCCGCTTTAACTTTTTCTGATAATCTGGAGTAGGTCAACGGTACTTTATGATATTCAGAGGCAACACATACGCATCGGGGTCTATCGTTGGTACAGTATCGAGTATATTTGGCGATGAGAGCACACTGAACATGAGCCGTATATAAACAGTACCTTTCGATCGCAGTTCTTACATAAATGTGAGGCAAGAAAACATGAGCCCTGGGTTAGGTATAGGAACCTAATGCGGACACAGACGATACCCACAAAAGAGAAGGGACAACACCCCAGTAACATGTAAACACCCCAGCGGCAAACATGGGGTTACACCACCAAAGCACCACACAGGCAATCGTAATCGAGCAGCAATTAGAATGGTCAAAACAAGCCTGGTCAAAAAGCAGGAGCAGGGATCGTATCCAGAAATGAGTTGGCAACAAAAATCAATACACAGAATTAGCTAGCGATGCGGGAACAGAACTTCACGACAGGGTGACGAGGCAAGTCCTTGTGCCCTGTTTTAAAACCGGCGGCTCCTCGTGACCACGCCAGGCCCTGCCCCCTCGGGTGCCGCTCGGCCATTCCCCAGTGCTGGCAGTCGGCCATCTCTTGGCACAGGACCTTGCCCAGACCCCCCAGGCAACACAGCAGGGGCTGAGGATATGACAATATGACCGCATAATTTGTAAAAATAGAAAAAAAATTAAAAATTGCAAAATCTACTTTTTTTCTCAGTTCTAAGGCAGAAGCATTATGTACTTTTATTTACAAAGCAATGAATGCCACTGCACTATCTCACCTTCTCACTTCCCACACTAGGACCAAATGTGGAGATGATGGCTCGATGCACTATTTCACATTGGATTATCTAAAACGCAAGACATTGTACCACTGTGTGGAGAGCAGGGCAATTTGGATCAATGTGTCGCCATTCTTTACACCCCACAATGTCAGGTTAGGTGTCATTGGAGTCTGCCCTATCTAATGATACCAAACATAACCATGTAAAATATATATATATTGTTATTTACTTTTTAATTTTATATATTTTTGTTCTAAAGCAATGGCATTGTCCAAGTGTGGTGTATAAAATGAGCAATACCACTGCCATTACTCATGTTTTCATTTCCCTCTCCGTGAGCAAGTTCAGTGTTTTATGCATAGTCATAAAACAAAGTCATATTCATAAAACACATTCCTCCAATATACATGCGGAAAAATTTCTTTTTCTTTTTCGGTTTTGTTTAAAATTGAGTATTTTCTCAGAAAAATGCAGTAACAGGTTCCCATTTCTAATTTTATTTAACAAGAGTACCCAGGGAATATATAACCACAAAGGTTCAGATGATAAAATGTGGAAAAAAATTTGTAATTTTACATGCTGTAAATGTTTCAAATCTGAATGGAAATTTACATTTTTTTTTTATAGTTTTTGATATAGCATTCTGACGGGACATGACCACACACATAATAATGATATTTATTGAATCTGCTGAGTGCGCTGAAAATAGGATATATAATTCATCTGGATTCTATAATAAAGCATTACTTCAAAATACATTTGAACATGATGAGCAGAAAATGGTCAAATGATCTCAGTACACAGGGTTGAAATGGTTCAGGATCGAAGGGGTTAAACTTAATCAGAACTATTGTAAACCTACCACTTCCAAAGACTTGGGGCTCTATCACCTGGCCCTCGCTAAAACGGGGGCAGTAAAGGGAAAAATTAGCGTTCACTAATTCCCCTTAGCGCCCCATTCTGCCATTAGATTATGGGGCAGACACTGAGTCCAGCAGTCTGTCCCATAGCGGTCGTTAGGGTCCAGGATGCTCAGGGCGGTGCCCCTCCGTGGACTAGGTTTCTACTGCTGGGTCACATGATCGGCAGGATCTCACCTCTCGCAAGTTCCTGCAGGTTGGCGGAGTGATAGCGGAGGGAGACTGGGGACATTTCCCCAGTCTCACTCTGCTCCTGGTGGCAAGAAGCGGTGTATCAGGCCGCCATTCTCGCTGCAGGATGAGAGGTGAGTGTCACGTTCGCTGTCCCGCTCACCCTTGACAACCATGGTGAGGATCCTCTTGGACAGACTTCTAACCCTCCGATCCTTTAAATGGTTGGGACCGCTAACCCTATCACTCCAAGTCAGAGAGAACAGACAGATCAACAATAATGAGTTTAATTTGATCACAGCAGGTTTACAGATCAAGTTATCGCTGAAGCACAAAGGGTTAACTTCACTGAGAAATGGAAAACAGTCAGGAAGAGGTTTAGGCAATTTGCTCATACACGTGGGGTTAACAAAAGCGTGGTCATACAAACGTTCTGAGTTGGCAACAAAGTGGGTCTTCGTACAAGCAGATTTGGCAACAAACAAGGTCCTCATACACTCCGATTCGGCAACAGGGTAGATCAATGAAATATCTGAGTCAGCGCTATGCAGGGCAGGCATATACACTGTATCAATATTATGCAAGATAGTTATATACTCTAGGTCAGCTTGGTTCAAACGCAACAGCGACCCTGAGTCTGCTTTAGGCACAACACACATACAAGCTTGGTCAGAAAGAGAATAGTCAGAAAGGCAGTCCGAGACAGCAACAATCAGGGTCCTCACACAATCCGATTTGGCAACAGAGCAAAACTCTCAGTGAATTAACTTAGCGAATACACAGGCGATGCGGGAACTAACTCCACGTCAGGGGCGATCAGCTGTCACGCGCGCCCTGCATTTAAGGCCAGCGGCTCTGTATCATCACGCCGTGCCCCACCCCTCCAGGCACAAAAACAGCCAGAACTTCTGACACCTGGCCAGCCAGCGATGCCGCCGAGTGTCCAGACCACCCCTGAAGGCCTGCAGGTGCCGAGGATGTGACAGTGAGTATGTGATTATTGGGGGGATGTACAACTGCTAACTAATTCTGCAGCGGTGGAATCAGGTAGCACCAGCTCTGAGCTGTAGCAAACCTTTTTAGTTAGCGTCAGTTCTTTGTAATTTGTGTTAGGACCATGTGATCCGAACGCTAGTTAATCTCTGCTTACTCTTTGCGCTCCCCATGTTAAGTGTAGGGAGCGCAAAGTACAGTAAGCTCGTGCTAATATGGATTTGCTAATGGGGTTTTTAACCCATTAGTGATTCAGAGGTGATTCAATATACCCTAAAATGGGGTTCAGTGATAACATCCCCTGAAAAGAACAAAGACTAAAAACTTAACTCAAAGGAAAGCTTATGCCAAATAGTTAACAATTCACTGAGTTCCTGAAGGATGTCAGATTTTAGATTTGGGTTTTAACAGAGTACTCTGTGAGCCTCCAACCACCAAGATCACATCCCTGGTCAATTCCATATCTTAAATAGACACAGCAAGTATAATGCGGATGAACCAGGAAGTTTCAAAGATATCCAAAAGCATATGTCTCTGAATAAAATTGTTACTGCAAAAATGTAATAAAAAAAAAATCTGGTGTGCATGTCATGGAAACTGAGTAATATGCTCAGTTCCTATCACTGATCCCTCTTGGCTCAAGACGGTATTCGGCAAAAAAAAACTTCAGCTCTCACAGCCTGGTGTTAAGGGATTGTGCATTTGCAAAATCACATTACACTGAAAGATAGAGATACCTCAAGTTTCTTTACTCCCCTCTTCTCCCAGGGCAGAGGGATACTCAACTCTGTGCAGTTCTGCTTTTGCAAACTCATGCAGTGTTTGCAGGCAGGTTTGCGCTTGCTCCTTGGAGTCCAATGGACTTCAAGCACCAATACCAGCAGCATCAAGATGCAGCTACTGTTGCTATCTGTTAGTGGCTCCCAATTATTCTAAGCCAAGCTGCAAATAAAGCAACAGGGTTGAGTAGACCTGGTAACCTGATATTGTCTCACAACATTTTTGTTCTTTATAATCTCCATGTTACTTGCATCAGTTGGATATGGTCCTATGGGTTTTGAAGCCATTAGTGTTCAAGGAGACCTTTAACCTAATGTCATGGACTGGATACCTTTACATACCATATGAGATTTTCCAAAAACGTGCAAAGTATTCATTGTTTTTTTGATACAAAATAATTCCAAATATCCTAGATTGTAACTCATCAGTCCAAGTGGTGAACAGATGGTCTTAAGTAAAAGTAAAGGGTCTTAATGTTCTTTTTGTCAGATATTTTAAGTACAGAACATTTTCTGAAGGCGGAAATGTAAAATAAAAAGGTACAAACCGGATTTTTCAAAAAAGATTTTGAAGGTTCGTTGAATATAATTAACTATAGCTTTGTACTGATCTTCTCTTTTAAATGACAGTAATGTCTCATTAAAATAAAGAGCAACAGCTACACACAGAATGTCTCATTATTACTATGTAAAGGTTTAGTATGAGGGAACACATCCTTCCTTACCTTACTGGTCTGATGCAATAGAGCAAACAAAAAAGCAACAACTTAAACTTCTTGCTATTTGTTTTAAGCATAAAAGATTAAAAGATACAATGTCATTTTATTCATGCTTTTCAAGTATGTAATAGTGAAGTAGGGAAAGAAGAAAAGGCAGTTTGCAGCAAAACCTAAGATATTTTCAAATGGAAAATAGTAGGGGCCCGATCACCTCCTTCATGATAATGCTAGCGCTCACGTTAGTGCTAGCTTAAAAGAGGTGATAGCACTTCGCACAGATCATCTGCGATTCGCTAACCGGTTAAAAAACCTTTTAGCGAATCGGTATTAGCAGTTTATACCACGAGCTTACTGTATTTTGTGCTCCCTATACTTAACATGAGGAGTGCAAAGTGCAAGCAGAGAGTAACTAGCATTAGGATCACAAGGTTCTAACGCCAGTCACAAAGAGCTGGCGCTAACTGAAAAGTTAATCTCAGCTCAGAGCTGCTGTTAACTGATTTGGCTGCTGCAGAATCGGTTAGCAGCAACTGAAAAGCCCCACAAAAATCAAATACACACCTCTCATCCTGCTGCGAGACCATTAGCCCGATCAGCCACTTCTGGCCGCCGGGAGCAGAGGAAGACTGGGGGAAAAAAGTCTTCAGTTTCCCTCCGCAATAACGTCACCGACCTGCAAGATGTCGCGAGAGGCGAGATCCTGCCAGTCACGTGACCTGGCAACAGAATCCTCCGTGGAGTCCATAGGACTCCATGGAGGGGATGCTTGGGACGGCGCGTTAGCGCCGCTACGGGGCAGGCTGCTGGACTTTGCGCCTGTCCCTTAATCTAAAGGTAAAACCGTGACCAAAGGGGAAATTAGCGATCACTAATTTTTCCCCTTAGCATCCCAGTTTTAGCGAGGGGCAGCTGACAGTGCCCTAAGATTTTTATTATTACAAGATGAACATGCAAATTATAATTAAATCAAGAGAAAGGTACAGTTGTGTTCAAAATTATTCAACCCCCACTGAAATTGAGTGTTTTGGCCAGTTTGACATTGATTTTGATCATTCAGTCATCTTGCTTACAATTAAATCAAAGAGGCACGTGTCGGTCAGACAAATAACATAACATTTATAATGAAATAACCACAAATGTCTTTTCTGTGCTCACATCATTATCAGTTTTATTCAACCCCCAAGTGACATTCAATCTTAGTACTTAGTACAACATCCTTTTACAGTTATAACAGCTTTTGAACGTGAAGCATAGCTTGACACAAGTGTCTTGCAGCGATCTACGGGTATCTTCGCCCATTCGTCATGGGCAAAAGCCTCCAGTTCAGTCACATTCTTAGGCTTGCGCACTGCAACTGCTTTTTTTAAGTCCCACCAGAGGTTCTCAATCGGATTTAAGTCAGGTGACTGCGATGGCCACTCCAAAATGTTCCAGCCTTTAATCTGCAACCATGCTCTAGTGGACTTGGAGGTATGCTTAGGATCATTGTCCTGTTGAAAGGTCCAACGTCTCCCAAGCCTCAGGTTTGTGACGGACTGCATCACATTGTCATCCAATATCTCCTGGTACTGAAGAGAATTCATGGTACCTTGCACATGCTGAAGCTTCCCTGTACCTGCAGAAGCAAAACAGCCCCAAAGCATGATTGACCCCCCGCCATGCTTCACAGTAGGCAAGGTGTTCTTTTCTTCATAGGCCTTGTTCTTCCTCCTCCAAACATAACGTTGTTCCATGGGCCCAAACAGTTCTAATTTTGTTTCATCAGTCCACAGAACACTATCCCAAAACTTCTGTGGTTTGTCCACATGACTTTTGGCATACTGCAGTCGACTCTTCTTATTCTTTGGAGACAGCAAGGGGGTGCGCCTGGGAGTTCTGGCATGGAGGCCTTCATTACGCAGTGTGCGCCATATTGTCTGAGCTGAAACTTCAGTACCCACATCTGACAAATCTTTTCTCAGTTCCTCAGCAGTCACACGGGGACTTTTCTCCACTCTACGCTTCAGGTAGAGCACAGCAGTCGAAGTCAGCATCTTCTTTCTGCCACGACCAGGTAGCGTTTCAACAGTGCCTTTTGCCTTGAATTTGCGAATGATGCTTCCTATGGTCTCTCTTGGTATGTTTAACATCTTTGCAATCTTCTTATAGCCATTGTCCTTCCTGTGAAGAGTAATCACCTCTTCTCTTGTCTTCCTGGACCATTCTCTTGACTTCACCATGTTTGTAACCACACCAGTAAATGTCTAGAAGGAGCTGAGTATCACAGTCATTTTAAAGCTGTTGGTGCTTATTATGCTTTATTGCTGCTCCGTGACATCCACAGGTGTTTTCAATACCTGATTGAAAACACTTGAATGAACCTCTGTTCTTCAGGGTGGTAGTCTTTAAGGGGTTGAATAATTGTGTCAATGAAGAATTCACAAAAGAAACATTTACTACTGTATTACAAAACCAATTGATGTCATTTTAGTTGCATATGGTTCTTTAAAAAGTCCTTGTAGGATTTCATTCTGAATACAATTACAAATATACACTAAATTCCCTAAAACCCTTTACAGCATTGGGGGTTGAATAATTTTGAACACAACTGTATGAACACTAAACTCTCAAATCCTGAGCTGAGGTTAACTATTGGTGGGTCGCCACCTCATGGCTACTGATAGTAAAGCTGCATGATAAAAGTCACTGATTTTAAAAATGTAGCTTAAATTTAGGCTGGCATTAGACAAGCGTATTTGAAGAGCGGAAGGAACGTCCGTGAGAGTGGATGTTCCTTCCACTCAATGCCCATCTGGCCACCTCGCTGAGCGTAGTTAATGTGCTCAGCGCTGCAGGGCTCAATCCTCCTATGAAGGATTGCGCTTTGCAGGTTCGTCAGCGCACCTCCTAGTGCTTTGAACTGAGAGGGCTGCTGCACAGACGCAGCACACCCGCGGTTGCGCGTGGAATTTGTACGCGTGCAACAGCATGTGGCTGGCCCCATCGCAGCGTCTCAATGTTGTGATGGACGCCAGAAGGCACAGCAGTATGGGCGCACATAGTGCGCTCGTCTAGCGCCAGCCTTAGATATTGTGAAAAAAGTAGTTTTCAGTACAACTGAGAACCATACGCATGTCAATTTTCTGCAAGAACTATACTTGTATATAAAAAACAAGGTGTGGAATAGATATAGAAAGGGGGTAACCTTAGATGTAAAGTCGATAATCACAAACATAAAATTTTATTCAAAGATTAAACACATAAGGTCAAAAAAGCTCGAACTATTAAAAACCATTGATATGTATCATTGGGTGCACTCTGGTATAGAATAAAGGGTTATCCAAAGAGTTGCAATTCGGATATATCATTCAGCCATCATTTATGTGTTACTAACCATCAAATCAGTTGGTTCCCAATGGGTATCACCATCTCCTGAGGCTTAACAAATTTGGCACGAACATATAAGCAACATAGCTATACACCAAAATATAACAAAGGGGGAAATTCCCAGGAGTATTCCTTTAGCAACCAAGGTGCTGTGGACTCAATTCATATGCTTATTCAAGTAATGCTAGACCCCAAACCGGTCAACTTTTGTAATAAAAGGTGCATCAATTTTCCTTCCCCAATAACCACTAGCGGATTTGAAGGCACCGCTCCAACAAGGGTTCTAGTAAGGGTCAAACCCAATTTCATTAAATACCATTAGTCAGCACTTTAGATACACGGTCCATCAAGTAAGGACCATAAATTCATATGGATCCACCTGGGTATTCCATCAAGTGACGACTACCAGAGTACATAAACAGAAGGAGAAGGCAGTTAAAAGATAAGACCCTCGACGCGTTTCACCATCTCTCAGTATGGCTTCATCAGGAGTTCT
Organism: Leptobrachium leishanense; assembly: GCA_009667805.1. Taxonomy (NCBI): domain Eukaryota; kingdom Metazoa; phylum Chordata; class Amphibia; order Anura; family Megophryidae; genus Leptobrachium; species Leptobrachium leishanense. The sequence continues at coordinate 207,879,475 of CM019065.1, read as the reverse complement.
TCGACAAGAACTATACTTGCTAGTTTAAGGGGTAGGGCAGAGTTAGTCTTACGTTTAGGGATAGGATTAACACACAAACACAAATACTAGCCCTAATCTTAATCTTAAATCAAATACTAAAACTAACCCTAATACTCTTAACTATACTAACATGAGTATTTTTTTACATCAAGCCTCGTAGTATCTTGCTACAAACAATACAGATTTGGGAAATATGTAGGAAAAAATATTTTTTTTATATTTTTACCTACATATTACAAGACTAATGGCCCAACTAAATTAATATTCTTCAACGTAGAAATAATGCTTTGTTTTTATTTGAGTGATTTATTATTTTAAAGGGATACTCTATTAAAAATAGACTTCCTTTTTTTGCCCCTCAATAATTGGGCAGGGGCTGCTGACAACTTCTACCCAATTACTATTATTATTTTTTCTATTTTTAGGTTTTACTAACCTTTTATCCCTTGACACACACAGCTCCTCCTCTTCGGTTCTGGGCTCCTGAACCCAGACGTCCTTGCAGCTATCTAACACAATGTGTGCTCTTATGTAACCTGCGTAGCACAGGAACCGCAAATCGTGGACCGCATCCGGACCTTCGCTTTTACATATGCATGTTTTGTAAAGCGTAGTGGATGCATGCAGCTCCAATCCATCAGCTGCCTCGCTGAGACCGATCGCTACAGCAATTGGTCTCAGAGGTGGTGTCAATGGAATGCTCTCTGCATACCAAAGTCATTAGTGACCAATCTGGTGACCAGCAGCTGGGAAATTCAAATATCCCGGCTGATGGTGATGCTGGGTGTGTTGGAGGAAACTTTACTCAGTGTTTTCTCCAGATTGGGGGAGCTGGGAAGGGAGGGTGTGAAGGCGGCACTCCTCACATCCTTGACGACTTTAAAACTGTAAAGTGTCACTTGAAGTAATATTTTTTTTAATTTGATAGTCATGCATGTAAATGAATGTTTATATGATTTGTACAATAATGCACCAGTATTTTTCCTTATTTGTTTGTAGGTTAAACAACACTCTTGGTTTCAGTACTGCCTAATTTGCGTTCAGGAGAATTGTATTTGTAAACACCACAGATGACCTTTACTTTTGTTCCTCATAAGACAGAGATGATGAATTAGTTCTTTTCAGATGCAAAGTGATAAATAAAAATGATAAATATATTTATAATAGTTTTTAGTTTTTGACTCTTTGGTTAACATAAAATCTGTAAGAGGTTTTTTTTCTAATCAGAACTGCCACAGTATCAACTCTTGTTGCTTGGTACTGATTTGAACAGAAACACAATTTAATTTAATGTATGTTACTTAACCCCTTCAATACCGAGATCGAGATATCTCGGGCTTCAAAGGCACCATCTGATGCCCTGATAGCGAGATATCTCAATCTGCTGATCTGCAGCCCAAAAGCAGATCAAATTTGTTTGTTGCAAAGAAATTTTGTTTGCTTTTGGGTTGCAGAAGGTGACCCCCAAAGTTTTAGCTGTGTGGGCATAATGCCCAAAGTGCTAAAACTGTAAAACCGGCAGCTGTATGCTCTGAAATATTGGGTTTTCAGAAGCAGTCAGCAGCCAATGCAGGGAGAAAAAACAGATAGACCTGCCATTTAACCCTTTCGCTGCTGAGGCTTTTCCCGCCCCTATGCTGAGGTCATTTTTACCTGTTTTGCGCATCATGTTTAAACGTGTTTTGAAGGCTTATTTTAGTATATGACCCAGACATATTATATATCGTTCTTTCCATCAGACTCAGTAGATTCATAATATGTCATTATTATATGTATACGTTATGTCATGTCTGTATATTATAACAAAAAATGCAATAAAATATGTATTTTCAATAATTTACAATGTGTAAAGTGTTTTTTTCCACATTTTAACATGCGAGCAATTGCGGTTATATTTTGTATGGGGTGCGCTTGTTAAAAAAATTAGAGATGGGGTCTCGTTACATTTTTTTTTGGGGAAAATGACACTATTTTTAACAAACGCACCGCATACAAAAATCGTTAGTGCAGCATCATTGTTCACATTATAATTGAAATGGGAACAATATTGCTGCATTAACAAACCAAAAAAAAAAAAAAAAGTGTTTATTTTTTTTTAATTTTTTTTTATTTTTTTTTAATTTTTATTTTAAATTTTTTTTTTTTTTTTTACAAAATTTTTCACTTTCATGTTTGGTATCGTTGGAACGGCCATGCTCTGGCCGATCCAACGATACCAAGCTTTAACCCCTAGCTGCCATGGATCGGGAGATAGGGAGTTCATTGGAACTCCCTATCTCCACAGTTGGTGGCAGTTAGGGGTTAAGTCTAGGACTGGCGTCATCGTGCTACGCACGATGACGCCAGTCCTCTGGGGGAGTTCCCGGAGGCTTGGCCGACATCCAAGATGTCGGCCAGCTCCGGGAAAGGATCGCGAACCGGCGCTTTTCAGCGCCGATTCGCGATCCAGCTCCCCAGGGGTTAATGCCAGGCATCATTTGGAAGGGCAGGCTGTGCCCTTCCAAATGATGCCTGGGTTAACCCCCTGTGCGCCACCGATCGGGAGGGAGAGAGGTCCGAAGGACCTCCCCTCCCTTTCAGGCGCCTCCTCCGCACATGCGGGGGGCGCCTGAATTAGGTGTCATCGCGCCCCGCGATGACACCTAATTCTGGCGGCTGCTGGTCCGGATGCCGGGCTGACATCCAGGATGTCAGCCCGCACCGGAGGGGCCAGCGATCGGCCGGAACCCGGCCGAACGCTGACCCCGATGGGAGGACGCGCTCAGCGCGTCCTCCGCATACCAGCGGGACTGCTGAGGACGCGCTGAGCGCGTCCTCAGCAGTGAAGTGGTTAAACCTCTGTAACTCAATTTGGCAGGAGATGGTGCCATCTACTTGCCAAATGGGTTATTTACAGTAATAGATATGTATTACTATATAATTAATTGAAAATGATATTACAAAAAACACAGTTTTTTCTAACAATGGTTATTTAGAAAATCACTTGGTAGTGAAGGGATTAATAAGCATTGCAACTTCCCATGGATGCTTTAGCTCCAAGTGGTAACTAATCACCCAAGATTCTTTGTAGTATGGTTCATCTGTTCTCTTGTTTAGCAAACCTTGGTTTTTTTTTATTTTGTTTTAGGGCAATTATTTAATTTACTTTAAAAAAAAATATATATATATATATATATATATAAATCACGAGTATAGCAGTCTGTAGTGATACCTTTTTTATTGGACTAACGTTACATTTAAAGTACAAGCTTTCGAGAGGATTCCTCCCTTCCTCAGGTATAGAAGCTAACTGATCAGAATAATAGAATAAAACATAGGGACAGTCATAGGGCTCACAGTTGGGGGTGTTAGATGTAGTACATTGCCAAATGGCATGGTCAGGGGGGAATAAAAAAAAAAAAAAGGGAAACCTTAATTGTCTCAGGCAAGATACAATCATGTCCACTTCAAAGGGAATGTGAAAGGACAGAACGAAAGAAATAAGAAAAAAACAAAAACAAAACACACACAAAAAAAAAACACAACACAGTGAGTATGGGGAAGACACAAAAATAGGAATGATGAATATTACGTGACGTTATTATAGTGGGTTAAAAAACCCGAATCTATATTAAGTCCTTGTTTTATATTGTTGAAATATGTGATCATTTTCATTTCATATGTTTTGCGTTCCCGGTGATCTTTAAAATGTCCTTTGAGGATTTTGATTCTGAGGTTTTGGATGGAGTGGCCTGCTAGATTGAAGTGATGTCCCACTGGGGTACAATATGTGTTTTCCTGGTGGTTCCTGATGGAGTGTCTGTGCTGGTTCATCCTGAGATTTAGTTTAAGGCTGGTTTCACCAATATAGCAGCCCTTATCACATGCCGTGCACTGGATCATATACACCACATTTTCTGACGTGCATAGGAATGATCCCTTGATGTTGTGAGTGGCGTTGTTGTGCCGCGCAGTGCTGCTGTCACATATATGTTGGCACAGTTTGCAGCGGGGTTTGTTACAGCGTTTGGTCCCATTCTGTATGTCATCCTGTTCCTGAGCGAGTTTGCTGCGGACCAGTTTTCGCCTCAGGTTTGGGGGTTGCTTGAATGCCAGTAAGGGGGGCTGTGGGAATATTTCTTTGAGCGCAGGGTCCTCTGTGACCAGTGGCTGCAGATCTTTGATGATTTTGCGAATACCCTCTAGAGTTGGGTTGTAGGAAACAACTAGAGGGATCCGTGTGGTGTTTTTCTTTTCTTTGTAGCGCAACAGCTGTTCGCGCGGTGTTTTCAGGGCAGATTTGATTTTTTCAGAGATTGTCCTTTCCTTGTAGCCCTTCCGCTGGAATGATGCAGACAGTTTGCTCAGGTGTTTATCCCTGTCCCCAGTGTCCGAGCAGATTCGGTGGTACCTGATGGCCTGGCTATAGATGATGCCTTGTTTGGTGTGGTTGGGATGAAAGCTGGTGTTGTGGAGGTAGCTGGGCCTGTCTGTGGGTTTCCTGTACACAGATGAGTGCAGTGTGCCATTGGCAGCTGATATGGTACAGTCCAGGAAGCTCACACTGTGCTTGGAAAAATCCATCTTGAGTTTGATCAATGGGTGGAACGTATTAAATGCCTTGTGAAAGTCTAGAAGGCGTTCCTCTCCTTCTGTCCATATGATGAAAATATCATCAATGTATCGTAGATATTTGTGTGGTTTGTGAGGGTGAGTGTTCAGGAACCTCTGTTCTAGATCTGCCATGAAAAGATTGGCGTATTGTGGTGACATTTTACTACCCATTGCGGTCCCAGTCATTTGTAGGTAGCAGTTGTTGTTGAAGCTGAAGCAGTTGTGTGTGAGAATAAATTCAATCAGCTTGGTAATAATGTCACCGCTATATTTACGTGGAGTATTGTGGGAGGAGAGAGATTGGAGACAGGCATTGATACCATCTTTGTGTGGGATGTTACTGTATAGGGATTCTACATCCATAGTAACTAATATAGTGTCGGCCGGTAGTGTCTGGATATCCCCGAGTTTGTTGAGAAAGTCTGTGGTGTCCTGTATATAACTGGCAGTGTTGGTTACTAAGGGTTTCAGAATACCCTCTATAAAGGCCAGAAATAAGTTCGGTAAGTGTGTCCATACCTGCGATAATGGGTCGTCCTGGGTTCCCGGGCTTGTGGATTTTGGGCAGCATGTAGAACGTGCCCATGCGAGGATTGGAAGGCACCAGATTCTCCAATTCTTGCTGTAGGTGTTTGGGGAACGACCTGATAAGTATGCCAAGTTGGGTTTTGTATTCTTTTGTTGGGTCTTCAGTCACTTTACGGTAATATTTCACATCTGACAGTTGTCTGTCACCTTCTGCCATGTAGTCTTGGATGTTCATGACCACTACTGATCCCCCTTTGTCAGCTGGCTTGATGATGAGGTTGTTGTTGCTGGACAGATTTTTTAGGGCCATCCTTTCTGCAGGTGAGAGGTTCGGTGGTATTTTTTTCTGCTGCTGTGTTGTAACCAGGGATGTCACTCTCATGCGGAATTTTTCAATATAGTTGTCTAATCTGTCATTGCGTCCTGCTGCAGGTGTGAAATCTTGGTTCCTAGCTTTCCCTCTGTTGTTCATGGTAGAAATATTGTCATTTTTGTCAAAGAAGAACTCTTTAAGTCTCAGTCTTCTAAAGAACTCCTCCAAGTCGGAGTATAGTTGGATGTGGTCCAGTTTGGTGCTGGGACAAAAAGTTAGTCCTTTGGACAGGACTGCTTTTTCGGGTATGGACAGTACATGATCGGAGAGGTTAACAATCTCAGAATAGTCTGTGGGGGGTTCACTGATGCCAGCAATGTCAATCTTGCCAGAGATTGCGGTATGAGTGGTGGCGATCCGATCAGTGTCATTATCGATGTAATCAATGGATCTTTTGTGCCGGACGTCTTTGTGCATAAAATTGCCATCTCTATGTGCTAAGAGTCCTGCGAGTTTCTTCTTTTTCTTGTTGTAGCTTCTATACCTGAGGAAGGGAGGAATCCTCTCGAAAGCTTGTACTTTAAATGTAACGTTAGTCCAATAAAAAAGGTATCACTACAGACTGCTATACTCATGATTTTGGCATCTGGACTAACACGGCCGACCTAATCTATATATAATATATATATATATAAACATTTTCATGCAAACACACATAACACTTTATGCAAAATATGGAGTTTCCTACTTATGTGATTTAAGAAACCATTTTTTATTGCAGGTGTATGCATCATGCACCTGATACACAGCTTCCATTGCCTAATTGTTCTGGGAGACATGGTGCCTCCTAATGTCGGTCCATGTTTTGTGATTACTAGTATAAGATGTTGACTTATGTCTATGACCCTAAACCTCTGCTTTTGAGAGTTTGCACTCTCCCTGTTTTCTTTTAAATTTACTATTAACTGCACATGACCCTGGATACTGTTTCTTCGAATATTCCTTGTAATCCAATATGTTAGCACAATATCTATTAAAGAGTGTGCCTAGAGCTTGTTTTTTTAACATGGCCATTCAAAAGGGTGATCATCAAGGTCAGAGTGCTATTCCCACAACCTATCACAGTTTTCTTTCCTTTGGATGTCTTATACCATGACTGCTAAGGAATTCTATAATTAGCTGGCAAATCTATTTAAAATAAAACATTTTGGCCAATTGCTTCACGCTTTTAGCTTTAGAAAAATCTAATTTTACATTGTCAGATCTACATTCATCAGGCATGATCTATAATATTCTGCAGTTGCATTAAATTATTAACTGATGTAGACTTACATCATGATATCATATACTGTACATAAAAAAATATCTCTGCAATAGATTTTCTATAACTGTGTATGGAGTACAGTCTTCCAGCCCTTTGCCAAGTTCAGACAGATAACACCAACATCATAATACTACTACCATTAGTATAATTTTGCTTGAGATTCCATCTGCATCTTGCTAATTAAGATATTACAGGCATCTCACACCTCCACTATCATTTCCAATCCATTAACATCTTTTTTTTTTTGCATTGGCACAGAGTTTAAGTGCCAGTCGTTATCATCTGCATATCCTTTAAAAATGTTATGTGTAAAGAGACTGGTTGAAGATAGGACCTAGATTGTCCCGGGAAAAATAAAATAGTACTCTTCTTTTCCACTTTTTGTATGATCCCTTTCTTGAATTGGAAGTTATGTCTAACAAGGCTGGGGGAGAGAGTATGTTCAGCATAACTGTATATCAAGGGCTGTATCAGTTTATGAGTTAGTAGGAAGTATCGATGCAAAGGCATGCCTAAGAGCTGCCTGGTTACAGTGATGTAAGTTCGGAAGTTTGAGACCTCTTCTACTGATACGAGAGTATTGAGGGCTCTATAATAAAATAAATATAAAAATATATATAATATATATAAAAATGCAGGTTATTTTGATAAATATGGGTGCATTTTGGCAATGGTTATCTAAATTTTGGAAAGGAGTCCATTTTGAAAAGGGCAGTATGATCCATAAATATTAAAGGTAATTCGGCTTTGGGAATTCTGTCTTCACTTTAGATAGTGAAGGAATTTTTACTGTCAATAGGTTAGCACATTTTGGAATGTAGATACTAAAATATTGATATGGTTATGGTAATTGATATGGTTACCATATTTACAGTCATGGTCGAAATTGTTGGCACCCCAGAAATTTTTCCAGAAAATCAAGTATTTCTCACAGAAAGGTATTGCAGTAACACATGTTTTCCTATACACATGTTTATTCCCTTTGTGTGTATTGGAACAAAACGAAAAAAGGGAGGAAAAAAAGCAAATTGGACATAATGTCACACAAAACTTCAAAAATGGGCTGGACAAAATTCTTGGCACCCTTTCAAAATTGTGGATAAATAAGATTATATGTCTCTGTGTGCCACAATAAGCATGGACATCAGAAAGAGGAGAAGAGAAGAGAACTGTCTGAGGACTTGAGAACCAAAATTGTGGAAAAATATCAACAATCTCAAGGTTACAAGTCCATCTCCAGAGATCTAGATTTGCCTTTGTCCACAGTGCGCAACATTATCAAGAAGTTTCCAACCCATGGCACTGTAGCTATTCTCTCTGGGCGTGGACAGAAGAGAAAAAATGATGAAAGGTTGCAACACAGGATAGTCCAGATGGTGGATAAGCAGCCCCAAACAAGTTCCAAAGAAATTCAAGCTGTCCTGCAGGCTCAGGGAGCATCAGTGTCAGCGTGAACTATCCATCGACATTTAAATGAAATGAAACGCTATGGCAGGAGACCCAGGAGGACCCCACTGCTGACACAGAGACATAAAAAAAGCAAGACTACAGTTTGACAAAATGTACTTGAGTAAGCCAAAATCCTTCTGGGAAAACATGTTGTGGACAGATGAGACCAAGATAGAGCTTTTTGGTAAAGCACATCATTCTACTGTTTACCGAAAACGGAATGAGGCCTACAAAGAAAAGAATACAGCACCTATAGTGAAATATGGTGGAGGTTCAATGATGTTTTGGGGTTGTTTTGCTGCCTCTGGCACCGGGTGCCTTGAATGTGTGCAAGGCATCATGAAATCTGTAGTTTACCAAAGGATTTTGGGTCGCACTGTAGAGCCCAGTGTCAGAAAGCTAGGTTTGCGTCCGAGATCTTGGGTCTTCCAGCAGGACAATGACCCCAAACATACATCAAAAAGCACCCAAAAATGGATGGCAATAAAGCAATAAAGCACTGGAGAGTTCTGAAGTGGCCAGCAATGAGTCCAGATCTAAATCCCATTGAAAACCTGTGGAGAGATGTTAAAATTGCTGTTGGGAAAAGGCGCCCTTACAATAAGAGAGACCTGGAGCAGTTTGCAAAGGAAGAGTGGTCCAAAATTCCGGATGAGAGTTGTAAGAAGCTTATTGATGGTTATAGGAAGCGACTGATTACAGTTATTTTTCCAAAGGGTGTGCAACCAAATATTAAGTTAAGGGTGCCAAGAATTTTGTCCAGCCCATTTCTGGAGTTTTGTGTGACATTATGTCCATTTTGCTTTTTTTCCTCACTTTTTTTGTTTTGCTCCAATACACACAAAGGGAATAAACATGTGTATAGCAAAACGTGTTATTGCAATACTTTTCTGTGAGAAATACTTGATTTTCTGGAAAAATTTCTGGTGTGTCAATAATTTCGGCCATGACTGTATATGGTTGTGTCACCCATATGAATGCAGTAGTTGGTGGTCTGGATGCCCAAGTGGGTAACTATTGATTTATCTCAAGTTAATAGTCAAAGCAACAGCAGATGCAAACATGTGAAAAGCTTTGAGTGATTGTATGCGGGCATTTTAACCAATGCACAATATGTAATCTGCAAAGGCTGAGATTTTCAATCTGGTTGTACCTATTTCAAAGAGATGGGGTGAAGAAATAACCTTAGGGTCCCATTCCCTAAGCATTGTGTTTACTTTTATAGGGTCAGAGTACCATGTGAGCAGATCCACCTAAATGCCTATCCTTTGCTTATAGCTAAAATATGAGTTTATTGCTATTTTATTGCTAGCGGGCTGAACATGAGGAAAGTAGGCGACTGCAATGTCCGCATGTCATTCATAAGGCCCGAACTCACAACAGCGATTCCTGCCTGCACAATCTCATGGCTGATAAGCAGATAACCTCTCTTAACTACTCCAAATATGTACACCAAACCTTAAATATAGCATTATAGTAATACAATAAACTCTCCAGTGTGATTTATACTTACAGGTAACGTTCACCTGTATAATACTATACAGTATCCACTGTATCTCACCAGCGGGATTTATTGCTGAATACGGTAGATCAACTCAAAATCTCACAGTTGTAGTTTAGTTTACAGTGGAATCCCGCTTGCATTTACAGTAAATAGTATGCGCACAGCTGTCTCACAATATTGCACTGTGAAATCTCGCTGGCAGGTTAGAGTATAAATAATGCACACCATGTTACTGTACAAATCTACAAGAGTTGTGGTGGAGGACAAAATCTTGTAGATACTGATTGCCCTAAGGGTCCCAAGCATCCACTGCAACTGGTCATCATGCCTAGTTTCTAGCTGATGAGGGTCCAACAAACCCAAAAAAGCGCTGTCCTAGGAGTGGCTTTGACCAGTTGCATAAACCTTATCTCTGCTACAAAGCCACAGTGTGGCATAGCATTGATTTTAGGGTTCTGTGTAATAACAGACCCAGGTGCATAAAAGTGAGACAGATGTCATTTGCATATCCTACCCAGAATTCCTTGCTGCATATGGGGAATGTGGCACAGGAGCTCTGAGATGCAATTCATCGAATTGCTGTGATGTGCAAGTGGCTTCTGCAATAATAAACACACTTATTATAGTGTGGAGGCCTTTTATCTCACTTTTTGTCCTCCACCACAACTATTGTAGATATATATATATATATATATATACCATGTGGTTTATTATATATATATATATATATCAATCATATTGATTCACTCACAATAGGGCCATAAATAGAGCCCACTATGTTTTTGTTCAGCATTGGGATTTGAGATTTAATCCCTTCACTAACGATGTTGAGATTTCTCTTGCTTCAAAGGCACCATCTTGTGCCCTGATCAGTGGCGTCACAAGGGGGGGGCAGGGTGCGGCTGCCCCTAGGGTGACACACTAAAAAAAAATATTTTTATTTTACACAAAAATATTTTACCAGGAAGGACACATAGAGATTTCTCTCATTTTCAAATATGTCCTGGGTAGCCAAGGCTTAGGTTGGCACTTTCCAGGGGGCAGCAAAAAAGGGGATATCCACAGAGCACCGAAATGACGCAGACATTTCAGTGTTCTGTTGTTACCCCACTTTGGGGAATCAAATTTCCCTGGTGAATTCACCGCAGGGTCCCTGAAGTGCAGGGAATCAGCTGCCGAATGCCACCGCAAACCCGCTGTTTTCAATAAAACTACTAAACGAAAATGTCTGGAATTAATATATAAAGGTCCTATGAATAATAATAAAAAGGTCTGTTACAGAAAAAAGAAAATCTGCTATTAGAAACAAAAATTGCATTTTTTGAAAAATGACTAAAAGATGCTATAACAAAAATAACCAATAAATAAAGAGACCTTTTTACAGCAGATTAAAGGAATAAACGGTTTATTAGATATTGGATAAAAACAGGAATATTTTTAACATTGAAACCTATGGTGTTTGCCTGAATAAACCTGCTGAATGAAACCACCGGACATCAGGACATTTCTCTGCTGTTCGGTGTCTCTGAACAGATTAACCATTACTTCTCTATGGGGACTTTCACTGTCTTCAAACAGGCACCATACTTGCAGGCAGTTCGCCAAAATTTGAGTGAGAGCATATCATAGAGCTCCACAGCAATAAACCTTGCAGTAATGTGCGCTGTGTATGAGCATTCAGTGTTATATGGGAGTACTTATGGGAGTATTTATGAGTAAGAATAGTTAAAAAAAAAAACGTAAAACTCGGGGGGGTTGACACCATAAGTTGCCGCACTGGGTGAAGCCAACCCTAGTGACGCCACTGTTAATAAAGGTTTAAGCTGGTTCTTGGTCCTGTTTTCCTACATTCCGGTTTGATTAATCTGTTATTGTTATTTTCTTTTGCTACATACTTTTGGAATCTGAATAAATATGGTGAAAGAATCAGGGTGAATTACTTCATTAACCTTGCCGGTAAAAGAAATATATCAATTACAAAATTTGACACAGATGCTAGATGAAGGAAGATTGGATAATTGTCAAGAATTTTAATGTAGAAAAAAAATTCTACAGACAATGAGATTACTGAATAGACTCTAAAGTGGTTATGAAGTGCTTAGAAAATTGTGATTTAAATTGTTTGTGATCTTTAGCACATGGTTTAAAACATGATTTCTTTCTAACAATCTGTTCATTTTCAATAGATTTTTCTGTACTAAAGAGGTTAAATCCCTGTCTTTCAATCTAAAATATTTGCTTGTAATAAACAGTACACTCTATGAAATTCAGTCGGTTGCCTTTCTGCTTTTTGAAGCTCTTCACACGTACAGATCATCCTTCTCTACTCTAATGGTCGCTTAGGGTCAGAACAAAGCACACAATGCAGAATATGAGCCTTGGAAATCCACCTGTCCTTAGGGCAGATGAGTACATTTTTTTTTTTACAAAGGAAATGCTCATGTCTCATACCCTTAGGCTCTTTCATTCGATAAGAATGCACTCTACCGTTCAAACAATCAAATATCATTATAATGATTACATCACCGAGGCAGATAGGATGGCGTGAAATGTGACATGTTTATGTGTGTGTGCGGAAATGGAAGTAGAAATCTGTAAGTTGAATCTTTTTTCGATCTGTCTGCATCTTTTTGTCTATACACAAAAGATGGGAATGGGTACATCAACTCTTTAATTTGAAGTTGTGTGCTTGGTTCTACCTTTTGTGTATGGATTGCTATGTGGAAGCTGGCTTCTATGGGAGTACTGTGAGCAGCTATTCTGTTTAATTATGAAGTACTGATCCTATTTGCATTAATGTATAAAAAGAGTGTCTGCCTGTTGACATGTACATTGTGTCACATTCTATATCCGACTTTAGAAACAGGGTAGACATTCTTGTAAGGAATGGTAAAAGTTAGAAAATAACCAAGGGAAGAATCAGAATAACCAGGATAATTGAGAAAATCAACTCAGTATTAACCAGAGTATAATTGGGAAATTGGCTAGCACACCTAATAATAGTAATAATTATAATAATAGAAAGAATGGAACATTAATAAATTGAAAAGCAGCAGTTAACCATTTCACCTCTGTGTGCTGAGCTAATTTTTACCGTTTTGTGTTCATCGTGTTTAAACTCAGTTTGAAATCATGTTTTATTGTACGACCCAGGCAAATTATATATCCTTGTTTTCAGCACTCACAATATATCATTATTATATGTATACATCATGTCCTGCCAGAATGCTATAACAAAAATGTAAAAAAAATTTGTGAATTTCCATGAAAATTTCATCTACAGAGTGTAAATGTTTTTTTCACATTTTATCATCCAAGCCATTGCAATTATATATTCTATGGGCTACACTTTTTAAAAAAAGACTGGAAATGGGAACCCAATACTGTATTTTTCTGCAAAATGCACGATTTTAGCTAAAACTGAAAAAACTACATTTTTCATTACTGCAGCATCATTGTTCACCTATAATTGAAAAATGAATGATAGTGCACTAATAAATAAAAACCAGAGAAAAAAAATATATATATTTTTATTTATTATTTTTTTATTTTATTTTTTTACACTAAACATGGTCATATTTGTTATCATTGGAAAGGGCATCATGTTTGGAATCTGACCTTTCCAATGATTCCAAACATGACCCTCTAGCTGATCGGACGAAAGGGTGTCCAAACACAAGTTTAGTTTTTGCGCTTTACTCACATCAGAAAACTCACGTGAGTATCTTGCTAAGCTGACCTGAAAAACGACGAGTGTGTCAGAAACTAAGCGCGTTTTTGTAATGGCATTTCTATCACACAAGCTGATGAAAGTGATAGTAAACTGCTACTGTGACGTATTGACGTATAAAGTTATAGATTGCAATTCATACAACTATAGACAAATTACAAGTTCAGAATTCTCCTCCTCCGGTAAATAGCAACATTTGTGTTTATGTTATGTATTTACTTCCAGAAATCCATTGCTATGTCATCCCATGAGAATAATTCAGTAGGTTAAGGAATCAAATGATTGTCATGTTTTCATTGAGCAAATTATTGTGGTCAGTTTACAGAAAAGAATTAACATTCAAGCATGTGTCCTGGAGGCAACTGCTCATTGTTCAATGCATAAATAATGTAAAATGACTATTTGAATATATTGATAATTTGACACTGTAGATTGCAATATTCTAGATATGATAAATCCTTTTTTAGATTTCAACTAATGTAATAATTCCAAAAGACACACAGCAAAGACAAATAGAATGCACTGATAAATAAGAGTAGAATATATGACAGCAAGATGAATCACAAAATAAAGAATAGAATAAGACAGCAAAGAAAATATATGAAAAAAAAATACATGAATAACCCAGAGGGATAAAATCAGAGAAATGGCTGATCTATTTTATTCACTGTTATGCTGATGTGCTGTGTAGTGTATCCGCCAGTATGCTACGTTTCAGCATTCAACATTTCGAGACAGGTACAATATCAAAAGCAATGTTGGTTGTAACGTCTTCCTTATTAACATATGATAGGGAAAGAATGAGAAATCAATGCATTTTTTTTTTAAATCAATGCATTTCAGTTGCAGATCCTCTTCTACCAAAGTTGTACAATCCATTGAAGAGAAAGTAGATAAAACTTTAGACAAACGAAACCTGATCACTAGATTTACTGATGTGTGCTTCTTGCTTTTGAGAATTTACGCACATAGAATAAAAAAAAATAAACTTGATTAATTTTAGAGTTCAGCTGCTGAAGTTTTCTTTATTAATCCAGAAATATAAATGTTTTATTATACACCTGAGTCTCTTCTAAAACTGAGTTTTGTCATCAAAATATTTTAGTCTTGCCAAATGAACGCTTTTGCAAATTACCCCAGCATTATTTTTCATAAATTATACTTTTTTCATTGCACTTTCCAGTAGAATACCTTAAAAGTAGTTCTTACATTGTGTGAGTGAAGCTGGAAAGTCCCTAGATTGTCTATGTCTTTTTTGTAACTTTTTAGTTGCTACAACTATTTTCATGCAACATATGAAAGGAATAAAATAGACAGACTTGTTAAATCACCAGTGGAACAAACATTTTGTCCCCTGTTAACTGTAAACTATGTGCCAAAACAAGATCGGTTAAACAATTCTATATTTATATTGTTTCAATTGTTTTTTAACTTTAAGGTGATGTATGGCTGTCTGACGTCTTAAACTGGGACCACTTAAAAGTTAATTATATCGATTTTCTTCAATAACCTTGAAAGGAATGTATTAGCATGTTCCCCATGATGATAGACAATGTTAGTTCTTATTGAGATTATTCAAATTAGGGGAGGAAATCTTATACAGATTGTTTATATGGCATTAAAATAAAATGAACGTTTACACAGCTTTCAATATGTTTATTGCCATATGTTCTCTAAACTATTATGAAGGGCAATGCTTTAAAGATGATTTCCTAGACGCAAATATACAAGAACACGAAGACATGATTTTCATTGCTACTGGATTGAAACTACTTGCATGATAGATTAAACCTTGAACTTCCACTATAAGACGTGTGAACAGCTCTTACAACAAACTATTTGTAACAGAACACCATTGTCACAAATCTAAGGCTCTGCAGTCATTTTGTGTAATTCTACAAAAGGTGAATTGGTCAACCATGTCATAGCTAAGTAGCATATCTATATAATATTAATCGATATAAATCATTATGCTTTTTCTACCCACATATTCGAATAAGGGAGAGACGAGGTTAGCCATTTGGAGTTTTGGCATCCAAAGCCAAGATGCAATTTTTAGATTCTTTAAATAATGAAGTTGATATGGTTAAGTTTAGTAATTCAAGAATTTACTGATCTGAGGAAAAATATTATGTTGTTTTGTTTCCTATACTATATATACACAACCCTGGAATGCATCTGCTGTTTGGATTGTATACAGGCTGGCATTTGTGAGACTCCTCACTGTGGATTAAGCACTTTATTTAAACTGTTTGTGTTTCTGAATATATTCAGCTTGAGAAAGGTCTGTTTGGACTGAAGCGTAGACCATTCTGTAGTAATTTTAAAGTCCACCAAGTCCCTTAGTGTGCACTGTCCCTCGAATTAAAAATTAGAGATGTGCGTTTCATTTAGTTCCAAATCAAAATTTGGACGAAATTTACCGATTCGTATTTTGGAAGCACGTCCAAAATAATAAATTGGTTCTGTCCGAAACGGAACGAAAACAAAACAGAATATAACAAATTGATTCTGTTTCTACAAATTAATTTGTTATTCTGTTTCACAGATTCAGCAGCACTGTGTCCCTGTCTATTGGCCGTGGTGCTGAATCTGTTGTATTCAGCACCACAGGCCATGGACAGCACAATGGTGCTGTTTGGTGCAGTTTTGCGGCAGTGAAATTCCCCGTAGACCAGTAACGCCAAACAGCACCGAAATATCAGTGGCATGCCCTGATTTTCCATGGTTTGTTTGACAGGTTTAACCACTTGGCTGTGGAGGACACGCAGCACATCATCAGGATGGCAAATTCCTTTCCATCTTACATTCCATTGAGCGCTTCCTCACTGCAGCCCCCTCTCCCACTGGATACTCACCACTCTCTGGGGTCCTACGGTCCTGATCTGTGTTTCATGGATGCAGACCTCCGTTTTTATACACTGCTGGGTGTGATGACGTCATTTGCACGGCACCCCTCGGCAGTACCGGAAATGGGGGAAAGTCCTTTTGACCTCTGTCCCTCCCAATCGGGAGATGTTGGAAATTAAAGAAAGGCCCTGCTGGAAAGGTCAGCAGTGCCTCTCTTTAACCCCTTAGGTGCCGATCTGAGATTCGGCACCAAATCACAGATGCCACTCGGAGACGCCAGCCAATTCTTCGGGGCCTCCCTGTGCCCACTGATGTGCATTTGCGCAATGACATCCATTAGGGAACTAACCCCTAGCTGCCAAAGGATTTCCTATGAAAATCCCTTTTCATCCCTCCAAAGGATGCCCCTATCTCCCAATTGCTGGCAGTTAGAGGGTCATGTTTGGTAACCCTGGAAGGTCAGAGCATGGCCTTTCAAATGATGGCCTTTCAAAAAATAGATAAATACAAAAATAAATAAAACTATCTTTGTTTAGAAAAATAGTATGTAGCACTATTGTTCACTTTTCAATTATATTGTGAAGAATGGTGCTGCACTAATGACAAAACAATGCAATAAGAACAATGCAAAATATAAAATGATCAGCACCCATGTTCTATAATAAATACTTTTTATCTCTCCTGGTGGATTTTTTTATGTGTTTCTTATGTGAAGATTTTTGTGCCGAGGAAAGAGCACTAAGGACTCCATGTGGTTTTGTATTTACCCATAATAATTGGTGTAGGGTGTGCTCTCAATCTGCTTTAACAAGTCAAGGATACACTGTAGAATATATACCGTGACTCAGAGGTGTGGAAAATTGCAGTTTCAGAATGACGGCAGCTTGCATGCAAAAACACCCATGCAAAAAATTATTTAGCTGGAGTAGACATAGGTAAATCTAAAAAAATAGAACAGGAAGTTATGTCAGCCTTGCGGATATATAAGAAGTTGCATATGTCAAAAACTATAATGAGAATACATTTAACCCCTTCACTGCAGAAGATGTGTGGGTGGGGAACGTCACGGGAGTCTCCTGCAGTATGCGGAGGACATTCCCCTCACGTCTTCCGCTAAGCGGGCTCTACTCCCCATACTCACCTCTCTCCTCCAGGGTCCTGCGGTGATCTGACTTCATGGAAGTCAGACGATGCTTTTAAAACCCCTCCCGGCGTGATTATGTCAATTTCAGGCGGGACCCGGCAAAGCCGGAAGAGCACCTAAATGGTTGGGGGATCCTTCGGACCCCTATCCCTACCGATTGGGAGGAGGATGAAGTCAAAGACAGGCACTGCTGGAAAGAGCAGAGTCTGCCCATTTAAGCAATGCCTGTCTTTAACCCCTGAGGTGCTGGTGCATGATTGGCGTCG
Organism: Leptobrachium leishanense; assembly: GCA_009667805.1. NCBI lineage: Eukaryota > Metazoa > Chordata > Amphibia > Anura > Megophryidae > Leptobrachium > Leptobrachium leishanense. The sequence goes on along the minus strand of CM019065.1, from coordinate 207,861,753 downwards.
GATCGTGGACCTCTCCTAGAGGTGGCTGACATCTTAGATGTGAGTCAAGCCTCCGCAGCTTCTCCCCACCCACTGACATCATCGAGCATGGAAAGATGACATCAGTTGGAGAATTAACCCCTATGGAAACCCTGTGGTGGAGATAGGGGGTCTTTTGGACCACCGTATCCCCGATTGGTAGCAGCTAGAGGTTAATGTTTCGTATTATTGGAAAGGCCAGAGAATGTGACCTTTCCAATGATATCAAACATTACCATTTTAAAAGTTAAAAAAATAATAAAAATAAAAATAATGTTTTTGTGTTTCTTTTTCTTAATGCAGCAATATTGTTCCCATTTAAATTATAATGGGAACAATGATGCTGCACTAACAATTTGGGGATTTTATCTAAAAATCACGTAATTTCTCAGAAAAAAAGGTAACTGATTTCCATTTCTAATTTTTTTAACAAGCCTACCCCATAGAATATACATTATAACCGCAAAGGCTCAGATGATAAAATGTGAAAAAAATATTACACGCTGTAGGTGATTAGAAATTCAAATTTTATTGCATTTTTTGTTAGAACATTCAGGCATGGTATGACGTATACATTAAATAATGATATATTATAAGTCTGCCGAAAAAAAGGATATATAATATGTCTGGGTCCTACAATAATACATGACTTCAAATCGCGTTTAAATGTGATGAGCAAAAACAGTAAAAATGTGCTTAGCATATGGGGTGAAATTGCTCAGCAGTTAAGGGGATAAGCAAAAGTAATCAACACGTTCTTGGTAGTGAATGGGTTAACCCAAAAGGACTCAAATGAAAAGATCCCAGACCGTTGCACAAGCCCAAAGAAAAAAATAAATAAGTAGTTTAGTATTGAAGACTTGGGCATTCTATTAATGATTGGATAAAACTGCTTCTCCTGTGTTAGCAAATCGGATTACACAAACTTTTGACAACATTTTGTGAGCATTAATTCAACTTCATGTATGAAATCAATTACTTCTTTTGCATTGAATACAGTGCCTGGGAGACAGTGACTGACATAATATGTAATACCACATTGTCACATGCAGGATAAATGCTTGGATCCTAGTTCAATGAAGCTTGTGATCCAAGGGTGACATTTGTTCAGTATATTGAATGCCCTATATTGAGCAGCAGTATGTAAATATTAATTGTGCTTCTGACAATTCAGTCAGCAGCAATGGAATGGAACAGACATGCATGTAAGTCTTTGATGGTCATTTATCAAGAAGATATGATAAATTAAGTGTCAGATTTCTAAATGGGTATGTCACACAAGTAAAGCAAGGGGAGATCCAAGTGTATATAATACATGCATAAGCAAACCTCACCGCTTTTTTCCCAATACTAAAAAAAAACCACTGAGAAATGCTTTTCTTAAGCAAATAATACCAAGTGAATTTAGAGTGATATTTTATAAAGTGTTGTAATTTAATAAAAATAAAAAATACTAGATTATTATCTGTATTACTATTATTCATTACGGTAAAAGTTTCACACAAATTGCAGTCAACATTAGTTAACATTTGAGATAAATAACTGGAGCTTCGGCAGAAATGTTATATTAGTAATATTAGAAATATCAAAAACACAAATAAAAAAATAATGAAGCTTTGAGACAAAGAAGGAAAAAACTGTAATATCATATAAACAAAAGAAAAAAACATATAAGGAAGAACGTAAAATAATTAAAATTAGAATACCCAGAAACACCACGTCCAACATGCCACACTCAAAGAACATTTTGGATCTATTTGACATATACATTTGTTGTCTCAGTTATTCATTAGGCCACAATGCAATCTCCAGTGTAGAAACACATTGCAGAGTATTGAGTGCTCAGTTCGACTTCACAAAAAATAATTTTGCAAATAAATTGACAAATTACTCACCGTGAGATTTTGAGATTTCAGTTGGAACTTCTATCAAGACATTATCTTGATAAAAGTTCAAAGACATCATAAAAAGGAGACAGAACTTCCTGGAGGCAGGCCTACCAAGACTGCAGCATTTTAACATAGCTTCTCTGCATTAGTTCTAGTGTAGGAGGACCACTTGATAAATCATAATCCCGATCCATTCCAGTGACATATCAAAGCAGTTAATGCTTGCACCAGCACCTCAATCCCCAGCTCTCATTACTAGGGATGGGCTGCCAGTTCGTATCGGTTCGAAGTTCGATTCGAACATCGGCTGTTCGAAAGTTCGCGAACTTCTTGGGACTTTTGCGGAACGTTCGAGAAAAAAAGTTTTAAAAGAAAATCCAAAAAATGCTTAGGAGATCCTAAAAGATCTAAAAATAAAGAGACTCTTTACCGCAGAATGTAATAATAAATGGTTTAATAGATATTGAATTAAAATGGGAATATTTTTAACATTGAAGCCTATGGGATTCATAAACATTTCCCACTTATTGTTGGTCAAACATTTCCCACTCCTTGTTGGCCAAACATTTCCCACTCATTGTTGGTCAAAGATTTCCCACTCCTTGTTGGTCAAACATTTCCCACTCATTGTTGGTCAAACATTTCCCACTCATTGTTGGTCAAACATTTCCCACTCATTGGTCAAACATTTCCCATGGCTTCAAATCACATTTAAACCTGAGCAAAAGCGGTAAAAATTAGCTCAGTGCACAGCGGTGAAATGGTTCAGCACTCAGCAGTGAAAGGGTTAAAAACGTGTTTGTTTTTTTTAAAAAAAATCATTGTTTCCTGTCCCCAGGGCAGTACCTGGACCCCCATACACCTTTCATTGCCCATATCTTGTATATATGCCCTCTTGGAGGGGCCCTTAATTTTCGAACGTTCGAGCCCCATTGACTTGCATGGTGTTCGAATTGTGTTTGAGTTCGTGGTTGAACTTTTTTGGGTGTTCGAGTTCGAATGCAAACCGAACACGGGAGTGTTCGGCCCATCACTACTCATTACCATCCTGCTGGTCCAACCACAGCCTCCCTGTAACTCATGTGTGGATAGGTTGCTGTGAACCCAGGGCCCATTCCCAGAGGTCGGGAGGACATGACACTCTACAACAGAATGACATTGTTAGCAATTACCATCCATTGCAAGGTTTTTGAAGCTCTGAGGAGTTCTATACTCCTATATGTGCAGTTCATTTCTTTGAATTTTTAGCAAAAGGTTATACTATGAAAATATGGACCAGCAGGTCACTTCTCTGGTGTGCATGGTACAGCACACAGATTTAGAAAGATTTCGAGAGATATAGCTATACAGACACATCTTGGGCACTTTGTCTTCAGGCAACTCAAATGTTGTCAATTTACAGTAAATGTAATGCTGGGCCTAGGCATCGTTCTTGAATTCATTAGAAAACTTAGATTTCATTTTATATTTTGAAGAAAAGAAATAAGTGATGGTGAGGTACTAGACACCGTATACAGTTAATATGTATTGGATTGAATATGCATCGAGCACACCAGATGAAAATTAGAGGTAATCCCTAACAATGTAGATTTAACAACTATATTGTCGCTGGTAGAAAGTATAAAACGTAACCTTTAATAAATGTTATGTTAAAAGGAACTCACAAAAAAAATGTAAGAGCATTCCTCATGTATGAAGACCTGACTTAACACAATGAATAGATGAAATTAAATAAGAGAAAAAGAAACAAAAAAAAACAAGAGTCAGGGGAAAGAGCGAGCAAAATATAAACTTCTAAACCACCACATATATTCTGCTCAGGAGAGTAGAATGAGTACTACATGTTCACCATATAGAGGAATATATGAGAAACCGAGAAAGAAAGAAAACAAAAAATATAAAATCACGTCAAATGATCATAATTAAGGGATAGGAGAATAATGGGTTAAGACACTCCTCAATGCATTTCGCCATTATATAAAATAAAGAATTCCTCAGGAGAACTCTTTGTGAAGAATTTAATGTAGCCACTCTTCATTGTTTCTTTTTGTCTTATTTTATTGCATCCATTTATTGTATTAAGACAGGTCTACATACTTAAGGTCAAGGTTTAGTCTTTTTACCAATGACAATATAGTTCTTAAATGTATATTGAAGACACTATAGAGTGTGGAATTACCAACATTTTGATTTGTTTTGCATTGCCATTTTGTCCTCAGATTATCTCAAAGTTTCTGTATTTGTTTGATTTTGCTGTGTATGTATAGCATTCAAGCAAAACTGGCCTTTTTCATTGTGAATATTGGAATCTATGGTTCTGTCACTAATTCCCCCTAAATTCAGATATATACCACAAGCATTGTAATACCAACTCCTCTGCCCCCTTCACCAGAGGTCTTTCAGGTCTTGAGGAATTTATAGGGTAATTCAGGTGGGGGCAGCTATGCCCTCTCAGATGTTTTGAAACTACATTTCCCGTGATGCTCGGCTGCTCATTAGGTTTGCAGAGCCTCAAGCAAAATATAATTCCAAAACATTTGAAGGGCCAGGTTTGCTGAACCCTGATTCATAGGAATATTTAATATTACAATACGTCATTTTACTGCCCTGTCCTGGGAAACTTGTAATTAATAGAAATCCTTGTGTAATTTGTTTCTGATAAACATTTTATAAATATCTAATCTGTGATGGTACAGCGCACTCAATAAATAAATGATATACACTTTGTATTCTGAACAGACGATCTTCTCAAGGTCCGCTCATACCGCAGGAGACAAACTCATAGAGAGCGGACCTTGAAAGATCATCTGTTCAGAATAAAAAGTGTATGTCATTTATTTATTGAGTGCACTGTACCATCACGGATTGGAATTTGGAATTTTTTCTAGCTTTGTTTTTTTTGGGGAAACCACCAGCACTGGTACTTAGCGAAGGTTCACCAGTATTGGGCGGGCATTGTTTGGTGAAGCACTCCAATGAAATTTTCTTCTTAGTATTTTATAAATATGTATCAGAAACAAATTACACCAGGATTTCTATTAATTACAAGTATCCCTGAAATGAAGTTTCAAAACACCTGGAGGGCCATAGTTGCCCACACCAGGGGTAATTAGAAGTTTTGCTTTCAAACATGAACATTTTGATGCATCGGTTTGTTAGGCCATCTAAAAGAGTAGGAGTTAAAATTGTCCCATGAAGACATACATTATCTAGAATAGATGTCCCAGGGTATTTAAAATAGTGATATTTGAGAATTTTATTTAGGATTTTTAACACTCTCATTGTATTTTCCTTGAGGATATGGCAATCTCTCTGGAACGCTCTCCCTCGTATTGTCAGACTTTCCCCTAACTTCTCTTCCTTCAAACGCTCCCTTAAAACATTCCTATTTAGGGAAGCCTACCACCCAACTCACTGACGCAACCATCAATCACTCTCACCTTGCAGTCCTCTCCTCCTGTTTCCAACCCCAACCCTCCTAGATTGTGAGTTCCTACGGGAATAGGGCCCTCATCTCCTCCTGTACTGTTTGTCAAATGTTGTTCAATGTATTGTATCCCTGTCTATACTGTGCCTATTGTACAGCGCTGCGGAAAAAGCTGGCGCTTTATAAATAAAGAATAATAATAATAATATTCCTACCAAATATTGCTCCCTGGAGCCTACTAACATACGAATTATGCTATTTGTGCTACAATGTAACTACATGACCCACCATTGTTGTGACATGTTAAAAGAGCGAAACTGACCGTCACTGGAATCTAGACGCACCCTTCACCTTTCCAACATGGTGTTTAAGAGCTTTACTGGGAAGCGACCACCCTACCTGAATAGACTGCTTCCCCCAGCAGCTCCCTCATCCTATAACCTCCGATCCAGGACCAGCACCTTACTTGCAATACCACAATACAAAAAGACAGTGGCTCGGTCCTCATTTTCCTACAGAGCACCGCAGTTATGGAATAACCTCCCAGACGCCATCAAATCTTCCCCCAGTCTTAAGTCATTCAAGAGCTCTCTATTAACATACCTCAATACGGAATGCACCTGTAAACATGTAACATAATGACTATTTCCTACATATTTATTTTCTGTGTTATTCTGTGTATTTGTGTTGTTTTTTTAAATCTTGCATTTGATACTTTGTATTTTTGTAACGACTGTAAAAATTCAATGTTCTTGAACCCAGGACATACTTGAAAATGAGAGAAATCTCAATGTATCCTTCCTGGTAAAATACTTTGCAAATAAATAAATTTGCACTGGGGATAAAGCAGGAGGGGGAAGTGGAGGGTCAAGGGGCAATAAACTTTAGCTCCTCCATCCTCCCGTACCATTTTAACACTAGAGGATCATGTTAAAGAATACCCATGCTGTCATTTAGGATTCAGGTAATCAAATATACCATCAAGGTTTTTTTTTTTCTTTTCTTGAAATATAGAGACAACTTTTCATAGTGTGCAAATTAAAGTTACTGTCTAAAAATGTATGTGCCGCTGAAAAAGGTATGATTTGTGTAGGTTAGTCATAGAAAATGACTAAAACTAGCCTGCACCTAAAGGTGTCAAATGGCTCAGTATTAAAAAAGGTTAAATTATCAGTATGAATAAACAATTATGTGAATTTAGATGATTAGGTAGAATAATTTTAATATGTATTACTAGTTTTTGATTTAGCTTTGTGCCCTGTGCTCACAGGTAGTTCCGTTATCTTTTTTTATTTGAATTTGCAGTGTTAATCACTCGGTCAATCTGATGAATATGAGACATCAATGTTTACAATCATTTAGTTTTTTAAATTGGACACTTTGAATTAAGTGCTTCCTTTACGTTTATTTCTTCTGCTTCTTTGTGTAAAAAAGACAATGCCTCCAGCACACCACTCTATCTAAATAAAAATATGTATCACTGTAATCGTACAAAATGTACTTTGGTGAGCAAGCTATCTCAATATTAGTTCTTAGTTGTCTTGTCTGTTCTACGTACTCAAACATGAACCTTCAATGCTCAATAAAGTTCCCAGGTGTCACGCATTTTATTATAAACATATAACTTTTATATCCAGCAGCGGTTGGAATATAAAAGATTATGAGTTACAATTTAGAGTCTCTTCTTTTTAATGCAGTATGCAGCAGATGTCATCTCCTTCAACAGTATACTCCTACAAGCCAGCTGTTATCAGCATGCAGGTCAATTTAAAGAGGCAGCTAAAGAAAAACTATCCTATATTTTACAGCTGAAACGCGTAGATTTGAGTTTCTATATCATAGACTATGTAAAACTTCTGAGAAGAGTGAAAAGTATTAGTACTTTAGATCTAAAATGCACTTTTTTCTATAAATGGCACATATAGGGCTTGATTACATACTGAACGTTAACTGTAGTGCTCCTCGGATATGTAAACGTTAATGCTAGGATAAGTGACTATACCGCTAAACCCGTTAAAAATACGTTAGTGCATAGATGATTGTGCTTGCTTCCACGAGCTTACTGTACTTTGTGAATCATATTCTTAACATGGGAAGCACAATCAGTAATTAGCGCTAGAATAAATAAGGTATTACAAAGTCCTAGTGCTAATTAGTGCACCGATGGGCTAAACTGAATTTTAGCGACTCCTTAAGGCTGGTGCCAGCTGATTCTGCTTTTGCAGAATCATTTAGTACCTCCTTAAAACCCTCAATAAATCTGATACTCACCTCTCATCCTGCGACAAAAACCATGGCCTGATCTGCCACTTCTCCTCACTGCGAGCAAAGTGAGACTAGGAACAAATAGTTCCTAGTCTCCCACCGCCGTCACTCTGCGGCACGAGAGCGAGATCGCGCAGGGCTCGAGGTCCGGCATTGAAACTCTCCACGGAGTCCTATGGACTCCAGGAGCTGATACTCGTGGTGGTGAGGTAGCGATACTGTGAGAATCATTGGGGGTAGCGTTGCATTCCGGGACATGGCGCTGAAGTAGCACCTGCCCCGGGAATCTAAAGCTAAAATGGAACGTACAGGGAAACCAGCAGGTGCAGGTTTTTCCCGGTTAGCATCCCCATTTTATCGTTAACTTCGTAATCAAGCCCATAACATGCAAAGTTAATTTTTTTTAATGAAATTTTTATTTTCCTTTAAAATACTGATTAGTTAATTTAAATGAGAGCATTAATACAAAATAGTTAGTTTCTCCATATATTTATTTATTTATAAATGATTTTACCAGGAAGGATACATTGAGATTTCTCTTGTTTTCAAGTATGTCCTGGGTTCAAGAGCATTGAGATTTTACAGTCGTTACAGAAATACAAAGTAATAAATGCAAGATATTAAGAACAAAACACAAATATACAGATTAACACGGAAAATAAATATGTAAGTAATATAGTTACTATGAGTAATATAGTTACTATGTTATATGTTTACAGGTGCATTCTGTACCAAGGTATGCTAGTAAGGAGCTCTTGAGGGACTTAAGACTGGGGGAAGATTTCATGGTGTCTGGAAGGTTATTCCATAACTGCGGTGCTCTGTAGGGAAATGAGGATCGAGACACTTTCTTTTTGAATTGTGGTATTGCAAGTAAGGTGCAGGTCCTGGATTGGAGGTTATAGGATGAGGGAACTACTAGGGGAAGCAGCCTATTCAGGTAGGGTGGTAGCTTCCCAGAGAAGCTCTTAAACACCAGGTTGGAAAGGTGAAGGGTGCGCCTAGATTCCAGCGACGGCCAGTTTAGCTCTCTTAACATGTCACAATGGTGGGTCATGTAGTTATATTTTAGCACAAAGCAGCAGAATGAGTTATACAATGTAGTAAGTTTCTGAAGGTATGTTTGTGGGGCCGCTGCATGCACTACATGTCCGTATTCAATAGCCGGCATAAACATTTATTGTACAATCTGCTTTCTTACCGCGGGGCTCAGGCAGGATTTGTTTCTGTACAGCAGCTAGTTTGGGGTAAAGTTTGGATGAGAGTTTTTCTATGTGGGGGCCAAAGGATAGATTTGGGTCTAACCACATACCTAGATATTCGAGAGAAGTGACTGTGGTCAGCGTGCCATTTGATTTTGTCCCGACATGTACATGGGGATTTTGCAGTTTATGTAGTTTCGGTGCTGTTCCAAAGAGCATTGTTACAGTTTTGTCAGTATTTAGAAAAAGTTTGTTATCTGTGATCCACTTTTCTACCTGTGAATTGTTCTTTCAGCACGGCCTCCAGCTGTGGGAGATCTGGTTTGCTGGTATAGATTACGGTGTCATCCGCATACATGTGTACAATTGAGGCTTTGCAGACGTTGGGCAGATCATTTATGAATAATGTGAATAGCAGGGGGCCGAGTATTGAGCCTTGGGGTACTCCGCATGTGACTGGTGTATGTATTTAAAATAATATATAAATGTCCTTTATGAATCATAATAATACTTTGATGTATACACCGCATTTGAAGTATATTGTATTTAACTGGTTAATACTTTATTATGGAATTTACAATGTATTGCGTTATCTTTTCTCTGTCATATATCTTAGATTAGATTAATCTGATTTTATTACAACGGGATGGGGAATCAGTCTGTAAAAAATATATTATAGTGAGAAAAAAAGAGGTTTGTGAGGCTTCTGAGGATGAGCAATGACACTGGCAGCCTGCTCTATGGTAGGGCCCGCCCAGGTCTCACAAGGTTTTACCTCAATTGTGCCTTTACAGAGATGACTGCTCCATATGCAAATCAGACTGCAATCATCCAGAAAGGGTGGCCAGGGCTGAATGCCAAGGACGTCATTCTCTCGATGAAACCTTGTGAGACCTTAGCAGCCCCACCGTAGCGTAGGCCTCTAGTGCGGTTGCTCATCCTCTGGACCCTCAAAACCCTTTTTTTCTAAAAAAAATCTTAACAGTAATCCCAGTGGAAGCTCGTGCATACAGGAAGTTGGGGCAGCACTTCTTCAGTTTCCTAAATTCAAAAAAAAGAAAAACTATATAAAATCTAAAAAAAATACAATCGTGGCATTTAAAGAAACAAGGCTTTTTCCTTCCCTTGGGTACTAGCTAGTTGTTATTAAAAATAATTAAAATCATGAAATAAAAAAAATCTTAGATGATACTGTTGCTGGAGTAGTACAGAGGCACATCAGCGCTGCTGCTAGTATCCAGGATGGTAGCGTTGTGTTATGGGGCAGGCTGCTGAATCAGCGCCTGCCTTGTAATATGGTGCTAAAACTGGGACGACACGGGGAAACCTGCAGGTGCAGGTTTTCCCCGTTAGCACTCCCGTTTTACCGTAGGTCACGGAATAGTGTCCTAAGGGTCCCATGCTTTGGTCCTTGGATAGAATCATACAGGTAAGGTCAGAGTCCAGCACCGCAAATGTTATTGACAACTGCATTATTCATAGTTTAGAAATATGATTGCAATCAATATATGATGGTTATCTGCTGATATACCCAGCAGATAACAGGCAGTGATCCCTGTGAAGTGCCCAGCACTCCTGCTAAAACAATGTGATTACAGAGACAATCGGTAAATAAATCACTCAGTCGCCTGCTTATATTTTCTACATCTCTCTAAAAGTACCCGTCCTGAGAAAGATATTTTTTTTATTAATTGTTTTGTAGGATGATATTTGTGGTGTAGATATAATATAAGCAAGAGGTTGAGTGATTTATTTATCTGTCATGGCCAGCATATTCCACTTACCCTTTGTTGTCCTTATGATCAATGCTTGCAGACTGCATCTTTTAATTAGCATCCTTGTGGGGATGGCAGGGGGACCTGTTGTCAGCATCATTTGACAGCGATGTGTTAAGAAGTGACAAGCCTTCCTTATTGCTTGTGTGAATCCATGTGTGAGACTGAAGTGAGATATCACTATTGACACCACCTGAAGATACAGTTGCCAAAATGACACCGGAGGCTGAAGGTATGATGCCAGAAGTTATGGGTATTACACAAACAAGACTTTATTAAGACAGGGCCGATACCCCAATATAATCAGGAGGAGTAACCTGATTTACAGAAACAACATGGGATTGAATTTATAGCCACAGGGGAACCATTTCTTATAAAATCTCAAAACCCCATTCAATCAGTGCTATGCTTTTTTGTAGCTCACTCTCCGTCTTTGCAGTGCTTCATTGTTCCTGTGTTCCTGGAACCTTCCTATTGAAACCTCCACCAGCCACCACTGAGTTAGTGCTACAATTAGAAGAGTAATGTCAGGTTGGTGGCTGTTGTTCTGCATCAGTAGAAAAGAAGCTAGGGGTGAATCCCAGTATGCAGAGAATTAAAACTAGACACAGGTGAGGTAATCAAGTGTATTAAGGAAAACAAACAAATACACATGAACAAAAATAATATGAAACAATAACAGAACATTACAAGACCAAATATGTATCAGGGGAAAGGCATAGAGAAGGTTCTCAGGGTGGCAAGGCACATGAGTCTCATGGTAACATGGTACGAGTGTCTCAAAATAGCAAGGCACAGGATGGTCTTTGGAGCAGCAAGCAAAGGAGGGACTCTGGAGTTGCAAGTCAATGCTGGGTCTCTGAATGAGCAAGGAATAAGCAGCATATTGACCGTTATGACACAGCACAGAGGGCATTTATAAAGTCTGCAAACCAGTAATACCTGAGCAATGAAAACTTTCCAATCTGAAGTAAAGAGCTCCCTGATAGAGTAATGTCCTTGGATGGAACTACAGCAGTCAGAATCATGACACCCACTGTTAAAAATCATTAGCTACACCATTGATGGTGATGCTAAAAATAAACACAGCACATGATGTATCATGGAAAGACGACTCGATCGATCCCACTCAGAAGATGCCACAACCAGAGAGTGTCCTTGGGCAAAACACCTAACGATATGAATGCGCCTAACTCACAAAATACTTCTACATATCATAGAATGTAAATTCCCTTGGGAACAGGGTCCCTCTGAATCAGGCCATATCATCCAATGTGTGGTATTCTAATATATCAACTACTAGTACACTTATGTTGTAAAGCGCCACAGAATTTCTGGTGCTATATAAATAAATCATGATGATAATAATACTAATAATATAGTTATTTATTTCTCTGTCTTAGAAGATACATGGAAAACTATAGTAGTTTTATCTTAATAAACAATTTCTAATATATTTTCTGTCTAAATATTCTATCTGAATGGTTATTTTTTTTGTGAATTTGCAGCATATTCCTGCTTTTCTGACTTTATAACAAATTGGAGTTAGATGTATTGTTCTGAGTCAAAATGTAATAAGAGTAATGAAAGATTGCTTTGAGAAAAGGCATAGTGATTAAAGCGTTGCTCCTAAATTTCCATTATTAGTGGCGTAATCTTTCACTATTCTTATCAAGTACTGTGGAACGAGAAGCACATACAAAAGAAGACCCAATGTTTCCTGCTATGTAGGACAATGTTAGGAGGATACGTAGATAATATAAAAAAATATTGAATGATATAAATAACTGATGTTTTGATCTGTCGTGCTAGAGATCTTAAAAAATCATGGAGGACATCAGAGCAGCTACAATAGAAAATACCCTGTTGATCCTCCATTAACAAATGGTAAACAGAGGTTCTTTAGAACACAAAACAAAAGGCCTTTGTCATCTGCTGCATTCTGTTTTAATAACTGAACTATTTCAGAACCTGCATTAAAGATTTTAATATAAAACCATTTAATCTCTAATGCAATAAACTACTAACAATAAAATTCTACAAACATTTTAGAAAGAATCATTAAATATATAAAATACGAATCTTTAAATCTCTTTAATTATTTTTGAAATCCAACTCCAAAAAAATTGATCTTTCATCTTGTTAATTTTTAACAAAGGAATTTAATAGTCATTGGACTGAAAAAAATATGGTTTAGGACTTCAATTCCTTTGTTAAAGTATTTTGCAAATGTATTGCACATTTTTTCCTTTTTTCTTTCGAAAGATACAGCAAATTATTACGTATATGATAGTTTCCTATTGATTGACTATTGTGGATATTATTTTTCTCACCTGGGAACTATATTCCTGCTGTGCAGAATTTTCTGTAGTAGACAGGAAGTAAAAGTTTCTCAATCACAAAAAAAACAGAAAAAGTTTGATAAAAGATAAGAATTCTTTTACATAAACGTATGCATTTTACAGATGGCAAAGATGTAATTTTTTATCTCAGTAGTCTATTTGGTTTGAGTTTTCACTTACTGCATAACAGATTTAAATATTGTAATGTCAATTAAGATACTAACAACATTGTTATCATTGTCTATGATCTTTATCACTTTTCTATCACTCATCTGTGATAATATAATAGCTGTTGTCACATTAGCATTGGATCTGTAAATAAAATAAATAGCATTGGCATTTACAATATGCAGGATTACATGCAGGTTCAACAAGAATCCAGAAAACAGACCTATGAACAGTGAAGTAAGCAGAGACATAACTAGAAACCTCAGGGCCGAGGTGCAAGAATCCATGAAGGGCCCCTACTCTCTGTAGGAGCGTATCACAAAGCTCCATCAATATAACTCACAAAAATATGTAGTGTGTATGAGCATATCAGCTCCACAGCAATAAAACTGACAACAATTTGTAGTGTGTATGAGTGTTTCACAGAGCTCCACAGTAATAAAACTCACAGTATTGTGCGGTGTTTATGAGTGTATCCAGAGCTCAACAGCAATAAAACTCAGTAATATGCAGTGTGTATGAGTGTATCACAGAGCTCCACAGAAATAAAACTCACAACAACATGTTGTGTGTATGAGCATATCAACTCCAGAGCGATAAAACACATAGTAATGTGCGCTGTGTATGAGCTTATCGCCGAGCTCCACAGTGCAGCATCATTGTTCACTTTATAACTGAAAAGTGAATAATAGTGCTGCATTTGAAAAAAAATGGAAATATAAAAAGGATTTTTTTATTTATGTTCCGGCCTTTCCAATGATACATCACCTGACCCTCTATCTTCTATGTGTCCAGAGATACGGGGGTCCAATAGACCCAAATATCCCCTCCATAGGGAAGTCCCGCTTCAAACGTCATCACGTCCATGCACGATAGCATCAGTAGGTGGTCCCACAGATTGGGCTAACATCCAAGATGTCAACTCCCTGCGAGAAACGTCTGCGAATGGAGTAAAGTGGTGCCAATCCACGGAACTTGCGAGACTGCAGACAGCCCCAAAATCTCCCATTTAACTGCTGGGCCATAGTCTGTAGGCAGGGGGCAAGCCCACAGCCCCCTCCAAAAATCAGTGACATTGCGTTCTGTCACAATATATATAATAATGATATATCATGAATATGCCAAGTCTGTTGAAAACAGGGATATATAATTTGTCTGGGTCCTACAATAAAACGTGACTTCAAATCACGTTTAAACATGATGAGCACAAAACGGTAAAAATGAGCTCAGCCCACAGGGGTGAAATGGCTCAGCAGTGAAGGGATTAAACATTACTCAATTATTGCTCCCTGCTCTTTGTGGGGTTGCTTAGTCTGAAATTAGATTGAATAGTAACAGTGTCAAAAAATTCTTTTGCTCTGTTACTCAGACACTTGACTTGGCTTTTAGTGTTTGCATAATTTATTCTCTGCTAGTTATAGGTTTGTTTACTCCGTTGTTTGATCATTGCTGACTTACGGAGGTGAAACTAACACGGGTGCAGAGGGTGCCACTGCACCCAGGCCCTTGAACCCTGAAAGATGCAATACCGTTTGAAATAGTCGAAATTATGAAGATTTTGAATTATTAAAATAGATGCTTGCCTTTTTATCTTCCAGCAAGGCTGTGTCAAAAATGTCAGCTTTCTAATAATATAGTGCCAATTCTGCAACCATAAAATAAGTAGGTTTGGGTCAGAACTATCAGTTTTTCTATGCAATTTAACAGAATACTCTTGTAATGTTTTCTGATGTGAATGTGGTGCAAAACACTACTCCAGTTAGTTTCAGGGTTAGTATTGGTGTTCGTTTTAGGGTTAGGTTTAGAGATTGCATTAGCATTAGTTTTAGGGTTAATATGTTTGCTTGCTTTTGGATTAGGGTTAATATTTGTGTTAGTTGTAGGGTTAAAATTAAAGTTAGATTGTAATGTTTGGACTTATTTCATCATTCATTTGTAGGCAGCCGGTGACTTCAGAAGGTGCACCGGATCACCTATCAGCCTCAGCCACCTCCTCGGCAAATACAAGCATCCAGGACACAGGGTAGGTGTAAAATAAGGCAAATTTTATTAGTAATAAAATATACAGTATACCAAAACGTGTTTTGAATAGAAAGCTTCCTCAGTTGGTGCTATTGTGACAGTAGCAAATGTGAGTATGACATTCATCTCCTTGTTTTGCACTCCATTTTATGAAATATTGCTCTTTGTGAGTCATTTTATATTTTGAGGGACATGGAGTATGGTAACCCTATAAGAAAACCACGCTTCTGAGCCACGGGTGCAGCATAAGGAACCACTAATAGGACAAGAAGCACCAACTGCAGACAGGGCCGGATTTATAATTAGGCAGAGTAGGCATGTGCCTACAGGCACCTGACACAAGGGGGCGCCTTGCTCTGTGTAAAAAAAAAATATATATATTTTTTTACAATTAGCAATCATTTAGACCATTGTATCCCTGGCGCCCAGAGGGCTAGAGGGACATATGAAGTGTCATTGGAAAGGCTAGATTATGGCCGTTCCAATGGAGCCAAATTAAAACAGGCTAGATTTAAATAAAAATTAAATAACAAAATAATATTTTTCCCTTTTTTTGTAATGCAGCACTTTTATTCAGTTTACAATCATAAAGTGAACAGTGATGCGGCACTAACTCAACTTCTCATTTCTGACACTGCCAGCAAGTCAAATGTGGAGCTGATGATGCAATGCACTGTTTCATCGACAACCTAGACTGTGGCAGTGCAGTGAGGAGGGACAGGGGGACTTTGAAACTTTGGAACCTGCATCTACGATTTGTACAGCGTACAAGGTTATCTGAGGTGTCATTGGAAAGGTCAGAGTCTGGTCTTTACAAATGGTACTAAACATGACCATGTAATGTGTAAAAATGAAAGATTAAAAGGAAATGTTCTACGGCAGAGGAAATATATGCTTTAACATATAAAACAAACAATGCTAGTGCACTAACTCAACTAAGGCAACAGAATCAAGAGATCTGCAATTTGTTTCGTTCCGAATGCAAATTCGGGCGAAAATCACCATATTCATATTTCAGGAGCATTTCTGAAAATTAAATATTTGGCATCCAAAAATTTTAATCGATCCAAAATTTTTGGGCGGATCGATTCTGTGATTCGGATCAGTTAGTTTTTAATATTTTTATGAGTTATAATTAATGCAGCATATGAATCCACACACTGCTGGGAACTTCCCAGCAGTGTGTGCATTCATATGCTGTATTATTTATACTGCAGAGAGGTGCTGCCCCGCAGTGTGTGGATTAATATGCTGCATTACAGCAGAGAGGTACTTCCCAGCAGTGTGCAGATTCATATGCTGCATTAATTATACTGCAGAGAGGCACTTCTCAGCAGTGTGCGGATTCATATGTTGCATTACTGCAGAGAGGTACTTCCCAGCAGTGTGCGGATTCATATGATGCATTAATTATACTGCAGAGAGGTGCTGCCCCGCAGTGTGTGGATTCATATGCTGCATTAATTATACTGCACAGAGGCGTTTCCCAGAAGTGTGTGGATTCCTATGCTGCATTAATTATACTGCAGAGAGGCACTGCCAGCAGTGTGCAGATTCATATGCTGCATTAATTATACTGCAGAGAGGCACTGCCCAACAGTGTGCGGATTCATATGCTGCATTAATTATACTGCAGAGAGGCACTGCCCAACAGTGTGCGGATTCATATGCTGCATTAATTATACTGCAGAGAGGCACTGCCCAACAGTGTGCGGATTCATATGCTGCATTAATTATACTGCAGAGAGGTGCTGCCCCACAGTGTGCGGATTCATATGCTGCATTACTGTAGAGAGGTACTTCCCAGCAGTGTGCAGATTCATATGCTGCATTAATTATACTGCACAGAGGCGTTTCCCAGCAGTGTGTGGATTCATATGCTGCATTGAAACCTATGGGTTAAAAAGCCTTGTTTCTTTAACCACTTCGATGCGGAGCACGCGCTGAGCGCGTCCTCCGCATGGCTCCTGCTGTGCTGAGGACGCGCTGAGCGCGTCCTCACTTTGGGGTCAGCGTTCGGCCGATCGCTGGCCCCCCCGGTGCGGGATGACATCCTCGGCGGTAACCGCCGCCGGTGAAATTAGGTGTCATCGCGGCAGCGCGATGACACCTAATTCAGGCGCCCCCCCCCGCATGTGCGGAGGAGGCGCCTGAAAGGGAGGGGGGGAGGTCCTTCGGACCTCTCTCCCGATTGGCGGCGTTGCGGGGGTTAACCCAGGCACCATTTGGAAGGGCACAGCCTGCCCTTCCAAATGGTACCTGGCATTAACCCCTGGGGAGCCGGATCACAAATCGGCGCTGAAAAGCGCCGGTTCGTGATCCTTTCCTGGAGCTGGCCGACATCTTGGATGTCGGCCAAGCCTCCGGGAACTCCCCCTGAGGACTGGCGTCATCGTGCATAGCACGATGACGCCAGTCCTGGAGTTAACCCCTAACTGCCACCAACGGTGGAGATAGGGAGTTCCAATGAACTCCCTATCTCCCGATCCGTGGCAGCTAGGGGTTAACGTTTGGTATTGTTGGATCGGCCAGAGCATGGCAGTTCCAACTATACCAAACTCGAATGTGAAAAAAGTTTGTAAAAAAAATAAATAAAATAAAATAAAAAAAAAAAAATATTTAAAAAAAAAAGAATAAACACTTTTTTTTTCTTTTTTTTGGTTTTGTAATGCAGCAATATTGTTCCCATTTCAATTATAATGTGAACAATGATGCTGCACTAACGATTTTTGTATGCGGTGCGTTTGTTAAAAATCGTGTAA
Source organism: Leptobrachium leishanense (assembly GCA_009667805.1). NCBI lineage: Eukaryota > Metazoa > Chordata > Amphibia > Anura > Megophryidae > Leptobrachium > Leptobrachium leishanense. The sequence continues at coordinate 207,843,883 of CM019065.1, read as the reverse complement.
TTTTCCCCAAAAAAAAATGTAACGAGACCCCATCTCTAATTTTTTTAACAAGCGCACCCCATACAAAATATAACCGCAATTGCTTGCATGTTAAAATGTGGAAAAAAAACACTTTACAAGCTGTAAATTATTGAAAATTCATATTTTATTGCATTTTTTGTTATAATATACAGACAGGTCATGACTTAGACATATAATAATGACATATTATTAATCTGCCGAGTCTGACGGAAAGAACGATATATAATATGTCTGGGTCATATACTAAAATAAGCCTTCAAAACGCGTTTAAACATGATGAGCAAAACCAGTAAAAATGACCTCAGCACAGAGGCGGGAAAAGCCTCAGCAGCGAAAGGGTTAAAAAAGTTAGGAAACCTAAAATTTCACCCCAAAAATGTCTAAAAAAAATCTTAAAAAAAAAATAAGTAAAGAAACTTGCATTCAATTGGTAGTAATCTACTTCTCATTCTGAAATAACCAATGAAAAACGAAAAACTACCTGATCCGAAAAATTAATCAATCCGAAAACCTGAATCGATCTGCACCGAAACTGAACAAAAACTGTCCGAAATGACCCAAGACGAAAAAAGCCCTGACAAAAACCCTAAGGCTAGGGTCAGACGAAAGCAGTTTTAACGTGCGTTTAGACGCACAAAATCACGGCCGTGCTAGCAGCAAATGACGTCCAATGCCGGGGAACACACGAAGTACGGCCGCACGAAAGTTCGTCCGCGCAACGCAAGTGGCAAACGAACGCATTTTTTCTAGAACGTCAAACCGCTAGTATGGACGTACAGAGTGTGCTGCGTCCGCTAGAGGCGTGTGTGCGTGATTGGGAGACGTCAGACGCTGCTAATGTCCGGCCAACATAACGTCCAGACACAAAAAGTGTTTTATTGATGATCCGTACAAAATCACGGACGAAAAGGCGCATCGTATGACCGCTATCGCGTATTCCGTGAAAAAATGCGTCCATTCGTTCGAACGCACTTTTTCACAGACAACGCGAAAAATGCGTTGTCTGACCATAGCCTTAACTAAACGAAAAAAGAGGTCATGCACATCCCTAACAGATTATGCCCCTTCTTTTGATTTGACGTAGAGAGAAACTGCTTTTAATTTATTAAAAATTATTTTATTTTTTTAGTTTGCCCCAAAACAAAAATGTGAAAAGTCATTTTGGCAGGTTTTTTTTTTTTGGGGGGGATGCTCCACATTCTTGTGCCTACAGGCTCCTGAGATGCAAATCAGGGACTGACTGTAGCACATCTTTCTTGTATACTGACTAACACAGTGGAAAAGCTATATTCCATAAAGTGGTCTGGAGAGGCAGCTGACTCCACAAACTTGAGATACTGTATGACTTTTATTATTCTTCCCTGCACTGATTATTAAGACATTCACAATCATTAAGACTTTTTACAATCTGGAGTATACAGGATAAGACTGTAAATGTCACTTTATATTGTTTTATCCTAGATTGTTTTATCCTATTTGCACCATTTTACTTGCATGGTATTTTATTTGATTGTATTGAGGTTGTTTATTGCCATCACCACCGGGTGGCGCCAGTGGCACAGATTATCACCATTTTTACACATTGTTTTTGCACTGTACCTGTGTCAAAAAATTATCTGAGTATGGCATTGATCAGTTTAGAAAAATGTACGTGGGTGAGATTTTTTTTTAACAATTAACCCCATTTTTGCATCTGCAGAATTGGAAAAACTCCATTTTTGTTTTTGGCTATTTTATCTGCAGCCACATGAGAGTGACTGGTGATAGAAAACCAGACTAATAGTTGTTTGGAGTACCAATCCACTTCGGTTGCCTTAGTTATATGGAAAATTCTGCGTCAGCTAAACGTAGTTCTATCCTTGCAGTACAACTTGCAAATGTTGTGGAACCTTGACTTACTCTAATTGCTGTGTTTGAAAAATAGTAATTGGTGGTCTGTTACTTTAATGATGATTTCATAACACTGTGTTTACAAGGAATTAAAAGTACAGAAGCAGAAGCTTTGTTCAATTATTATAAAAACAGACAATGTTTTTGTGTTGCTAAAATTAATTAACACAAACAAAATGTTTAAAATACATTTTATTTAAGGAGATATACTGTCTATATAATATTTCATGAAATTCTATTTTTCACAAATAAAAACATACTGAGCTTTATTCCATAGTTGGCGCTAACGTTAGCACCTCGATACGTAAGCATTACAGCCGGGATATGTGTGTTTAACTCCTTCCACCCTTATTACATTTCAGATGATACCCCCATTAGAGCATCAGGTTTGTGCTAGCTTCCACATGCTTACTGTACTTTGCACATCCTATATTTAACATGGGGAGCGCAAACCTACATTAGCATTTCGATAAGTAAGGTATTACAAAGTGCTAACGTTAATTACCGTCGGGATGCGGAGAGCCATTAAATTTGATACCCACTGTAACTGGGGGGAGTAGCACCCACTAGAGTAGCGAGGTTGAGATCCTTAAGGACTAATAAATCTTTTTGGCGTTTGGCATACACAGAATTATACAGTTGAGGCAGCGAGGATGAACAAAACACTGAGTTGCTACTAAGCACTAAAAGGTTTCGAGACCGATAGAGCACGTTCAGAAATACAGATACTTCAGACAGTTGGTGAATTGCGCGGACTGCAGGGCAGTCAGGAAATAAGCTGGTTTAACGTTTTCTGATAAGATATTCAGTGGCAACACATACACCTCGGGGTCTTTCGTAAGTACAGTATCGAGTATATTTGATGGTGAGAGCACACTGAACATGAGCCGCAAATAAACAGTACCTTTCGATCACAGTTCTTATGAACACTTGTGGCTGGAGAACATGAGCCCTGGGTTGGGTATAGGAACCTAATGAGGCCACAGACAATAGCCACAACTTAGAAGGGACACTTCCCCAGTAACGTGTAAACACCCCAGCGGCAAGCATGGGGTTAAACCACCAAAGCACCACACAGGTGATCGTAATCGAGCAGCATTAGAATAGTCAAAACAAGCCGGGTCAAAAAGCAGGAGCAGGGATTGTATCCAGAAAATGGGTTGGCAACAGAGAATCAATGCACACGAATGGTTAGCAATGCGGGAACAGACTCCATGACAGGGCAACGAGGCAACTCCTCACGCTCGGTTTTAAACCCGGTGACTCCTTGTGACCATGCTAGACCCTGCCCCCTCGGACGCCGCTCGGCCATTCCCCAGTGCTGGCAGCTGGCCAGCTCTTGGCACAGGACCTTGCCCAGACCCCAGGCAGTGCAGCAGGGGCTGAGGATATAACACCCACCTCTCATCCCGCAGTTAAAAGGGTGGCCCAATCCACCACTTCTTCTGACTGTGAGCAAAGTTAAACTGGGAACAAATAGTTCCCAGCCTCCCTCCGCGATCACTTTGCGGCAGTGCACAGTCTCACGAGAGCAAGATCACGCAGGGCTCGCATCCTGGAAGAGCAACCCTCCTTGGAGTCCGATGGACACCAGTAGGTGATACTCGCAGCAACGTGGAAGCTCTACCACAAGTATCCCAGCAGTTAGTGCTGCATTCCGGTGCAAGGTTTAGAGGTAGTGCCTGTCCTGGAAAATGTTCCGGTAACATGGGGGCACTACAGGGAAATTTGCAAGTGCAGATTCTCCCCGTAGCATCCCCATGTTAGCGCAAACAAGGGAATAGTGCCCACTGTGTCTGTATCATTCCTCGATCCCAATAAAATGTGAACTTTTACATAGGATCTTTATCATGGGTTATAGGAGAGTACATTTGCTTATTAACCCCTTATGTACATGGAAATTTCCCCAGGACATACTATGTATGTCAACGGTCTTTTATCCCCCCTCCCTCCCTCCCTATACTCACCTCTCTGGCCAGGGTCCCATGCCAGAATGACTTCTGTGAAATCTTCCAGATGTTTTTATGGACCCGAGCCACCACGATTATGTCCTTTTCAGCCGTCCCCTGGAGCCTGCAGGGGAACCTAAATGGGGATGTCGTTTGGACCACTCTCCCCAACGGCTGAAGCTAGAAAAGAAAGGAAAGGTACTGCTGAAGAGGGCAGAGTCTGCCCTTTTCAGGGGTATCTCTCGTTAACCAATCGGCGCCAGATCATGACTCGCACCCGGAAGTGGCTGACATTTTGGATGTCAGCAAAGCCTCTTTGTCACCCCCACCCACTGGCATCGTCGCCATATGTGCAGTGTCGTCAGTCAGCCAGTTAATCATCTAGCTGCCAAGTGGAGCTAGGGGGACTAGGGGGATCCTTTGGTTCCCCGTATCTCACGATCCGTGGTAGCTAGAGGGTCATGTTTTGTATCATTGGAAAGGCTGATCATACCAAACATGACTAGGTTTGATGTAAAAAATTTAAAAAAAGTGGTGGGCATAATAAAATAGGACTTCAAATCACGTTTAAACTTGATGAACATGAAGCGGTCAAAATGAGCTCAAGTCAGAGGTATAATGGCTCAGAAGTGAAGTGGTTAAAAAGGAAAAACATGTAAAAATTGGGTATTTTTAATCTCAGGACAATATTTCTAAACTATTTAGGATTAAAGTTCGAAAAAGTGTGTTTTTTTCCATTTTCTCATCATATTTCATAATTTATTTATAGTAAATTATATGATATGATGGGAATAATGGTATCTTTAGAACGTCCATTTAATGGTGAGAAAAACTGTATATAATATGTGTGAGTTCCATAAACGAGTAAGAGGAAAATTAGACCTAAACACATACAGCGCAGAAAAAACAGAAGTGGACATTTTCAGATGGACAATAGCAAAATCGCCTGGTCACTATGGGGTTAATACTGAACTCAACATACAGTTTCAAAATTGTTACAAATAGATGCAAACAAAATTAAATTCTTGAGTTCCGAAAAAGAACCAGCTTACTTAAATGGTTAAAAAGGAATACACAGTCTGCATTAGTAATGGATACATCATGACATTATAACACTTTTAAAACCGAGGACAGAGTTTTTTAAAATTCAACCATTTTTAAAAACAATGCACTATCATGTCAGTTGCATATACCAAGAGTTAATGTTGGATTCCTTTTTAGAATCAAAACTGACTCAGCAAGGAAGTGTCTTATTGCATACGTGTGCTAAGAGCATTACACTTGAGGATACTCTCCATCAATTACAGTACAATAGCCCACTGCTGATGAATGAGACAAATACGATACAGCCTCTGACAACTAACGATGGACTACTTTCTATTTTTTTTTTTGTGTTGCTGCATTTGAAGCACATTCAGCAATATCTGGAGGAAGGAAACAGATAAACTCAGTACATACTGTTCATACTCTTCTTCACCCCACCTACCTCTGTTTCTCTTTCAGTTTATTTATGTTGTGTCAAGTAGCAGTAATCGATTTTCCTTTTTCTAATCTTTTCTTTTTTTGTGTGTCATGGGCCCCGTAGGGAGCCACAGTACGAATTAATAATACAGAATCCTGAAGTTGTCTTGTTTCTAAACATGTCACCAGTCGAAGTGAGTGACCTTTTACATGGAGGTCTATTTTACACCACATTTTGTTCCTTTGCTCAAGCTCAGAAAGGGTATGGAGACTGACAGGCTTCAATAACCATTTACATTCCTAGGACTTTTGGGAAATGATTAGAAAATGTTTGACTTTGCTGGTCTTGTCAGAAAGTGGTACTTTTTTATAACAGCAGCAGAACATAGGTCCCAGAGATTGTTTATTATTCACCTGTTTGAATAATGGTACTGTGTGACAGAATTTCTAAGTTACAAACTTAGTTTTCAAAGAAAAACCTCAGAAACAAACAAAAACCCTGGTTGTTTTCCCTTAAAATGAGGTATCAGACATACTGTACAAATAGACAATAATCTATGATTAGCTCTTAAAACTGTTCTTAAAGTGTTTTGCTGGAGCTCCGCTCCATCTTGTTCCATTAAGGGTATCCTTAGCTGACTTTAAAGAGGATTTTTTTTATGTTTTATGGTCCCTGAACGGCTGGTCACCGGGTCCGAGCTGTCCGGAGCCTGATATTTCCCCCCCCTCCAGACCAGAGACTTGCCTGACAGTTTCTGTCTCCTGCTGCTGTGTGATACCCGCGGCCATTTTGCTGCCTTCAGCTCGGCTCCAGACGTCTCCTTGCCTGGTGACCCTGCCTATTCCATCCCCAATTGAGAGGGCATTGAAGGTTGTGGAGATGGTGGGCCCACATCTCCCGGCCGCTTATGAGGACAGTACTGTGGTGGAAGGTCGACGGGAGGATATACGTCCCCCCTCTGGAGGTATGGATGTGCCGACTGAGGGCTTGGACGCCTGTCTGCGGCTGCTGTCTCGGGAGGAGGACGGCCCGCTTACCAGGGGTCTTTGGCGCCGGATCATGGCGACGCTACAAGACTGTGGGGCGGAGAGAACCCCGGAGATGGGTGTACCTGGTGAAGTAGTTATGCTAAGTTCAAATGTGACCTACGAGCCTGTTGCCACTGAAGTCTGTGTGGAGGCTGAAGCTGAGGCGGCAACTACCGAGGCCTTTGAGAATACTGCAGCTGATGGGAGAAAAGCCGGAGTGGATGGCAGCCAGGATGGGAAGAGGAACCTGACACCTTGGCCCCCGAAGGCTGCAGTGTCCTTGGGTGCTGGAGCACTGTTGGCGCTCTGCGGCATCCGATGGAGGGATGCTACCGCTGGATCGGTTGGGGCTGCCCCCCTTCGGAGGCCTGCGGAGGTGGGAATCCCTGCGTCGGTGGCTGTGCCCTTCGGTGCGGGGCTGTGGATGTTAGATCTTGATGTGGCGGCTGATATGAGCAGCTATGGGCTCTGTCGATGAGATGAGCAGGGTGCCTTTTGCAGGCAGTCTGGGGCCGATGGGGTGCGTGGATTCGCTTTCTGGCGAGATACGAGCTGAAGGGGTTTGATCTTCTTAACAGATTTCTGCCTGCCTAGACCGGTGCCTGACCCCACTACACTGTCCTTTGTCCCAGGCTCCGGATGTCCCTTTCTATGCTGGGCACTCAAGTTATTTTGTTGCTTTGTGAGTTTTTCCCTTCTATGAAACAGACTGCGGGCTGAGTTCTTTATTTTTATTTTATGTCCCTTTTTTTGCGCGTAGAATCAGGAAGTGACGTGTGGTGGGAAATCTGTATCCCGTCTAGTGGTCGCTTTCGCGCCCACTGTCACAGCTGTCGCACTTGATTCTGTTAAGCGTTCAAACTGCTACAACCGCTCTTGGATTCATTCAGGATTGTAGATCTGTGGCGACTCCATTAAAAAAAGTTACGCTATGGGAGCCATGCTTCTCCCCCTCTCTTTGCATTTGAGGTGAACAAGGAATCCAAAGAAGGGAAGTGGCCACTCTTTATTTGGCCCAGTGCACTTCAAACCAGAGCCTGGACATTGTAGGCTCTGGAAAGCGTAAGTGCCCCTTTTTCCCGTTAAAAACCTTAGTCAGAGTGTTCAGACAATACTGCACTATTACTCTCTCTTTTTCTCCCATTTTTTTCCATTGTGAGGATCAGGAACATACTAGGACCTTAAGGAAAAGATACCTTATCTGGATCCCCACATAGGCCTGGACGGTATAAGTGAGGGATATATACAGATTTCTTCATTTTTTCATAAGAGCACATGTTTTTCTGTGTGCACCTTAAATTTGCCGTCATACATTTTGAAAGACTGTTTATCACCTTTGTTCCTCTATGGACTTTATCTTTTATGGACTTCCTCTTTTGAGGATTTTTTATGGACCTTTTATAGACTTATGAATTGTTTTTAGAGGTTTTTATTATATAGACACTGTTGCACTTTTTTTCTTTGTCATTGGTAACACCAGCCTACTCAGCCACTGCAATATATGCACAATTGTTTGCACTTTGCACAACATTAGCCTGTTCTGGTACACGGTAGCATTTTATCACCGGTCATTCTGACTGTGCACATATCCCTCGTTGAATATAGGGATTTACTGTTAATTTAGCTCCTATGTTGCACTAAGTCACTTTAACCTGTTCGCCACAAGTACTGTATATATCTCTGCGAGTTCGTATTTAAACGTATATTCAGACCCTTTGCGCCACTAGAGTACCCTCTGTCTTTCTATAAAATCATTTTTATTGTACTTATTTTTTCCCCAAAGCAATGGTATTGTCCATTTGTCACGTATAAAACTTGTTTTGAGCACGATTGGTGCACTTTAAAATCCCAATTTGCTGATGGAATACTGGCCTTAAGGACACCCATCTTTATCCCTATAACGATGGGCGGGTGACACCTGTCGGGAGGTGCTAACGTTGGTGGGGTGTACCTGTATGCCCCAGCGCCAGGTGCTGTGCATACAATACAGACTCCTGATACAGTGATACTGAATCCAAAAGATATTATACTGGCACTAAGAAAGTAATTTATTTACTTGCTATCTGCATCAATGCTGTGATTCTGACATGATATTAAATGCTGTAGTTTTTAGTTGAAGTAAGTGATCGTCAGAATTTTTGGGGTCCTTAGAGAAGTCTTGCAGGGAATTACCAAATTCACTTAATGAATACAGATACAAGTATACCCAGACTTACACGGCCCCCCAGATACATGTATACCCAGATATACACGTCCCCCCAGATACATGTATACACAAAGGCCCCCTAGATACATGTATACCCAGATATCTGAATACCCATATATTTGACACCCAATATATCAGACCCCAGATCAGACCGCCAAGATATCAGACCCCGGATGAGACCCAAGATATGAGACCCCCAGATTGGACCTCCAAAAGATATGATATCCCAGATTAGACCCGCAGGATATCTGTATACCCAGACATCTGTACAACCACACCCCCAGATATCAGACCACAGACAGACACAATATATGAGACCCAAAGATATCAGACCCCCAAAGATATCAGACCCCAGATCAGACCCCCAAAAGATATCAGTCCCCAGATCAGACCAAGATATCAGACCAAGATATCAGACCAAGATATCAGACCCCCCGATTGGACTTCCAAAAGATATGATACCCCAGATTAGACCCCAGATCAGACCCACAAGATATGAGACTCCCAGATCAGACCCCCAAAGATATCAAACCCCAGATCAGACCCCCAACATATGAGACCCCAGATCAAACCCAAGTTATGAGACCCCCCAAATCAGACCTTATCCAGACCTGGAGCGAGGGATCCACATGGTAGCCGGCAGACGGCATGGGCTGCTTACCATCTGGAGCGCCCTCTCTGACATCAGAGGGGGCTGCCAGTCGTCGGGCGTGCCCTGACATTATCAGAGGGGGCTGGTTGCCATCTTAGATTCTCTGGCAGCCGGGCCTAAGTAGGCCGCAGTGTCTCATCTGAATCCTGCAGCCTATACTAAACACAGCTTCCGCCAGAGTGGCTGATTAGGCAACCGTGAGGCCTTGCAAACGCGAGGCCTTAGAGAGCCGCCACTGAAGTGTGCTGCTAGATAAATGGCTAGAGAGAGTAGGATCACTATCTGAATTAATTGATGGTGTGAGGGAGAATTTAAATGCTTGGGAACTGCTGGATTATTAAAGTCTTAAAGTATGATAGACAGGATACCGGAGGAGAGGATATTAAAGGGCCAGGCTAGAAAGTGTTGCAAAAATAGGCCATAATGACAAGTGAGTTGTAGATTACTGCTATGAATGTGTTAGGAACAAGGTCACACCATAAAACCCTTAAACGAACTAGGTCTCTGTACAAGTCCAACATAGGACAAGGTGCATGCAGTGAGGGCATGCACCAATAAATACTTTAATATGCTTATTGTGAAACTACCAAGGATGTAGATAAATAGACCACATTGTCAAAGCAGCAGGAGGTAACCCAAAAAAAATCAAAAAAAAAAATCACACCGATTCCAAAAAACAATCGTGGTCACAATTGTCACTAGTTATCACTGTTTGTGAATAAAATTTTACTTTTCTTTACCGCATATAAAACAATCTCTAAAAGGCCACCCTCTGGTGGTACAAATTCACACACAAAACATGAATCGCAGGTAGGTGTTGGTTCAAAGTATTGCCTTAATATTCAATATCTCTGACATTAAACTTCCCCTATTTTTTGTTCTCATTTTCTTCAAAAGTAAGAAGACCAGCCTTCGTGGGTTGGTAGGTATAGAACAGTAGAGAAGAATGTCAATATAAAGATCAACAAGAAGAAGTACCAACAAGAGGAGAGCTCCCCATCCTACTTCTATAAAGGCAATAGCAATTTATTCCAATTCAGTATCCCTACTCTGCATACAAAATTCAGCACACTCTACGCGTTTCGCTACTTCATAGTAGTGTCATCAGGAGTTGTGAATAGCTTAGTGTGTATAGAAGAAATGAATCTCCTCGGTTTATATACCTTTCTTAATAACATAATGGAGCACAGTTGTTAGTATTTAGCTGTAAGATCCTCCTGCTAGTTCCTCATTGGTGTATTGATGATTGGCAGGTCTTCCCTGCCAATCATATGTTGAGACTTCAGGGGTCAATATAATGATTGTTACTATTTTTGTATGTGAAAACAAAGTTCAATTAGTTGTTATGACTACATTCTCAAAGTGTATTTCACTCTTTCCCCTTCTATTTCAATGATTGCTTATGGGCTCTAAAAAACAAAGATCGTGGTGTAATGGATAGTGCACTGGACTTCAAGAACATTGAAGCAACCTGTAGTCTGTGGGTTCAAGTTCCACCTGAATCAGCCTTTTGAATATCAGTAAATGTCTTTGTGTGGTATCTTCAATAAACCAAAACCATGAGGTATCATGAGTGCAAATATAAAGATAATAATTTATGTAGTATGGAATGCAATTATAAAGCTTCAGAGGTTTCAAAAGAAATTTAGCTATTTTGGGTATTTTTTGTAAATTTATACTCCTACTTGAGATGTTGTAGGGCCCAAAACTAAAATTTCCAAATCTTTTACAAAAGGTGATCTTCTAAGACTTTGACTATTACTGTAACTTAAAAATCAACTATTGCATTCTTAAAAAGTATGAGTCTCTATGGTGTAATGGGCAGTGCGACGGACCTCCAAAGCAACTCAAAGGTTGTGGGTTCAAGTACCACCCAAATCAGCTCTCAGAAATCAGTAATTGTCTTTGTAAGGTATCTTCAGTAGATTGCAACCATGAAGCATTGTAAATGCAACTATAAAGACATAATATCCCAGAATCTTAAACATATATAAACTGATTGATAGACAATGAAAATTTAGAAATCAGAATAAGTATACAGGGCTACAAAAAAGATGTATATGTGAAGCCTTCATTGAGACCCATTGGACTTAGTGTCTGTAATTTATATATCCACCACGCTTCTTTTTGTTGTAACTTTTTGTCAAGATCACCCCCTCTTTCTGTTTGAGTGATCTGATCTATCACCATGAAGCGAACATCATCTGATTTATTTTCATGGTGTATACGCAAATGTCTTGAAACCGGAGTCTCTCTCAAATAGCGGACTGATCTAATATGTTCGAGTATGCGTTAAGGCAGGGATACCAGTGGGGCAATATCTAAGATTAATGAGGAATTGCTCAACTCTAGAGGAGTTTTTGATTCAGGCACGAGACTTACGGGCCAGATTTAGGCAACAAGGTTATCCACAGCGAATTCTAAAAAAAGCCTTCCATCAAGCCTTGGGGAAAGAGAGAGAGACACTGCTCAAAGATTTTTTAAAAAAAAACAAGACAGGCATGATCAGACTCATTAGTGATTATGACATGGCCAATAGAGATATAAAATCAATATTGCAAACCTATTGGCGAATCCTAACAGCCGATGAAGAACTTACGAGCGTTATCTCACCCATTGCTACATTTACCACAAGACGTGGGCGGAACATTCGAGATGATGTCTGCCATAGTCTGCCATAGATTACAGGATCAGAAACAACATGGGTTTACCTCAGGGAGATCATGCCAAACTAATCTTATTGATTTTTTGGATTGGGTAACAAAAATAATAGACACAGGTGGTGCAGTAGACATTGCTTATTTAGATTTCAGTAAGGCTTTTGATACTGTTCCGCATAGAAGGCTTATCAAAAAATTGCAAACTTTGAGCTTGGATTCCAATATTGTTGAATGGATTAGGCAGTGGCTGAGTGACAGACAACAGAGGGTTGTGGTAAATGGAGTTTATTCGGCGCAAGGTCTTGTTACCAGTGGGGTACCTCAGGGGTCAGTACTTGGACCCATTCTCTTTAATATTTTTATTAGTGATATTGCAGAAGGTATTAATGGAAAAGTATGTCTTTTTGCTGATGACACAAAGATTTGCAACAGGGTTGACGTTCCTGGAGGGATCAGCCAAATGACAAATGATTTAGGTAAACTAAAAAAATGGTCGGAGCTGTGGCAATTGAGTTTTAATGTGGATAAGTGCAAGATAATGCACCTGGGACGTAAAAACCCAAGGGCTGAATATAGAATATTTGATACAGTCCTAACCTCAACATCTGAGGAAAGGGATTTAGGGGTTATTATTTCAGAGAATCTAAGGGTAAGTAGTCAATGTAATAGAGCAGCAGGAAATGCTAGCAGAATGCTTGGTTGTGTAGGGAGAGGTATTAGCAGTAGGAAAAGGGAAGTGCTCATGCCACTGTACAGAGCACTGGTGAGACCTCACTTGGAGTACTGTGTGCAGTACTGGAGACGTATCTCCAGAAGGATATAGACATCTTAGAGAGAGTTCAGAGAAGGGCTACTAAAATGGTGTACAGCTTGAAGGAGAAAAGTTACCAGGAAAGGCTTAATGATCTTAACATGTACAGCTTGGAAAAAAGACGAGACAGAGGAGATATGATAGAAACATTTAAATACGTAAAGGGAATCCACAAGGATTCTAAACAAAAGATAAATCCAGGTAAAGTATCCATGTAATTGGGCAGACTAGATGGGCCGAAAGGTTCTTATCTGCCGACATTTTTCTATGTTTCTATGTTTAAGGTAGAGGAAGGGAGTATATTTAAAAGGAAACAAAGTAGCAAAACAAGAGGACATAGTCTTAGATTAGAGGGGCAAAGGTTTAAAAGTAACATCAGAAAGCATTATTTTACTGAGAGGGTGGTGGATACATGGAACAGTCTTCCAGTTGAAGTGGTAGAGGCCAAAACAGTAATTGAATTTAAGCAAGCATGGGATAGGCATAAGGCTATCCTAAACAAAAGATAAATCCAGGTAAAGTATCCATGTAATTGGGCAGACTAGATGGGCCGAAAGTTTCTTATCTGCCGACATTTTTCTATTTTTCTATGTTTCTATGTCATTACAACCCACAATTGAGAAAAAGGAATACTAAATGGTTCACACAAACATACCGAGGTACAAGGAAGTGTGGTAAATGTAAAGCGTGCAAATATATAGCCAAACCCTCTGACACCTCTAGTGACAGTACAAACCAAAACAGTTTCAAAGTTAGAAAGTCGTTCAATTGTAAATCTGAAGGAGTTATATATCTACTACAATGCTCCTGTGGGCTCCTTTATGTGTTTAAGACAATCTGCCAATTACGTGTACGCATACTCGAACATATTAGATCAGTCCGCTATTTGAGAGAGACTCCGGTTTCAAGACATTTGCGTATACACCATGAAAATAAATCAGATGATGTTCGCTTCATGGTGATAGATCAGATCACTCAAACAGAAAGAGGGGGTGATCTTGACAAAAAGTTACAACAAAAAGAAGTGTGGTGGATATATAAATTACAGACACTAAGTCCAAAGAGTCTCAATGAAGGCTTCACATATACATCTTTTTTGAAGCCCTGTACTCTTATCCTGATTTCTATATTTTCATTGTCTATCAATCAATTGGTTTATATATGTTTAAGATTCTGGGATATTATGTCTTTATAGTTGCATTTACAATGCTTCATGGTTTCGATCTACTGAAGATACCTTACAAAGACACTTACTGAGTTCTGAGAGCTGTCTTGGGTGGGACTTGAACCCACAACTTTTGAGTTGCTTTTGTGCTCTGGAGGTTCGGCGCGCTGCCCATTAGTGATGAGCCGAACACCCCTGTGTTCGGTTCGCATTCGAACTCGAACAATTTCAAAAGTTCGAGTTCGAACACGAACCGAACTCAATGCAAGTCAATGGGACTCGAAAGTTGGAATTTTAGAGTGCCCTCCAAGAGGGCATATATGCAATATATTTGCCATAAAAGGTGTATGGGGGTCCGGGTAGGGCTCTGGGGGACAGGAAACACGGACAAAAAGTTTAAAAAAAAACAGTTTTTAAAGGAACAGTGAGTTTTCCATGAAATAAAGGTTAAGAATAAAAACGAAAAACTCCATCAAATATCGTGCCTAGGAGGTCCCCATAACCTGCCCGTGAAGTGGCAGATTTGTAGGATGTATAGAAACATTTAAAAACAAAAAAATAACATTTCAAATGGCGGTAAATGGTTTTCTTTTAATCTATTCATAAACAACTGCTTGGGGTGGCAGTCTGTATGAAAAGAGGAGACATTTTAGAATACGCAGAAAAAGTTTAGTGATTTTTTGGCTAAATTATGGTGAAACTTATGCAGGCTTTGAATGAAAGTAACAATAGGTGCTTTAAAATTGGACCTTTGGTGTCGGCAACAGTGCTGTCACAACGTAACCCATCTGTGGTATTGTGAAAGAGTGCAGGGTTGGACCCTGCGGTCCAATATTAAAATGATATGAATCTGGTATATGCGTCAGTGGCAGTGCACCCAAATATTGTGCCTTTGGTGGCAGCAAGTGCCTTCACACCGTAAGTAACCCCTCTGTGGTATTGTGGAAGAGTGCAGTGGTGGAGGTTTTGGTAATGCAGAAGAGATCCCCGATCTATTCAGTTACATCAGCAGCTATAACAAAACCGGGTCAGCAATGTTTAGGCACTTGTACTGCGCTACTGTATATGGTGAGAATCGGCGCACACCAGTAGCAACAGGAAGCAAACAGAACAGGCAGGGAATACACAGAGAGAATAGTCAAATGGCAGGCAAAGTCGGCAACAGATCGGGTCCTCAGAACAAGCCGGGTCAGTAACAAGTATACAAACTGATTCGGTAAGCTAGCGATGCGAGAATAAAGGCTGAGACACACTGAGCGTGTATCGACGCACAGCGTAGCGAAGCGAAGAGAAGCAAACATTTTGCAGGCTTGAGTTCACTCCGCTCTGCCTCGCAGCGTGTCTACACTACATTACGTTTGCTTCTCACCGCACCGGACAGGAATCCACTAACTAACTAAAAATGTACACACAAAACCATTTTATTTTCACAAAGCACATGTTATATAGGCAAAAAAAAGTTTCTACTAAATAAAATACATCAAAAATTACTGTTGTTAATTTAATAGGTATAGTATAAAAATATAAAAAAAAGGTAACCCCTGATCATATATATTATAGGTTCCGTGTATAGAGTAGGGATGCATTGTTACCACACACAGACATATACGTATATATCAACATGCAGACCTATATTTACAGTACGTATATATCAACACGCAGATATATATACACCCACCCACAGACCTCAGACCATATACACATACGCACATGGGGGGTGGCATGTGGACAATCTCAACTAAATGCGCCCCCCCCCCATTTGGCTGATCCCTCCAGAAGAAATGTTGAAGCCAACAGAGCAGAGAATATATATATTATTCTCTGCTCTATCGGGTTCAACATTTCTTCTGGAGGGATCAGCCAAATGGGGGGGAGGGCAATTAGTTGCCAAAATGTGTGTGTAATACAAGTCTGAATATATATATTTATAAGATTATAGATATATATCTTATCCATATATATATATATATATATCATACCTGCCCTTACCTTCCCCTATAAATTTGCTAAAAATATACACACAAAAAAACAAACCACTGCCTGAGACCCCGCACAGCCCACATGCCACCCCCCTCTACCTGGCTGAATGTATCTAATATATATAATTAAATACATTCAGCCAGGTAGAGAAAGAAAAAAAAAAGGTTTTATTTTATGTTCCCGGGGACATTTAAAAATGTCCTCGGATTTTATTTTTTTTAGAAATGTGTCACCTTACCTTAGCCTGGTGGTCAGTGGGGGCTCCCTGGATCCTGGTTGTGGGGGGGTCTGCCGTGGCCGCAGGTGCACTGCCTGTCTCTGCCACATGCACCCGGGCGGCTAGCCTGCACAGTCGCAGCTCTGTCATCCGGCAGCCGCATGCTCCTCAATGCTCCTCAAGGGGATCATTGGGAGGCCCCTGCAGGCTGCCCTCTACAGTGCCTGATTAGAGGGCTGTGTCTGCCTGATGTTTTAGTAACAAGAATGTTTTATCCCATAGGCTTCAATGTTAAAAATATTCCCGTTTTAATTCAATATCTAATAAACCGTTGCTTATAATATTCTGCAGTAAAGAGTCTCTTTATTTCTAGATTTTTTAGTATTTTTTAAGCATTTTTTTATACTTTATTTTTTTTTAAAAAAAAAAATATAACTTTTGGTGAACGTCCCAAAAAGTTCGAAGTTCGCGAACTGTCGAACGCCCGATGTTCGATGCGAACTCCGAACAGATCGAACTGAACAGCTCATCCCTACTGCCCATTACACCATAGAGTCTCATACTTTTTAAGAATGCAATAGTTGATTTTTAAGTTACAGTAATAGTCAAAGTCTTAGAAGATCACCTTTTTGTAAAAGATTTGAAAATTTTAGTTTTGGGCCCTATATCATCTCAAGTAGGAGTAGAAATTTACAAAAAATACCCAAAATAGCTAAAAAAAAATTGAAACCTCTGAAGCTTTATAATTGCATTCCATACTACATAAATTATTATCTTTATATTTGCACTCATGATACCTCATGGTTTTGGTTTATTGAAGATGCCACACAAAGACATTTACTGATATTCAAAAGGCTGATTCAGGTTGGACTCGAACCCACAGGTTGCTTCAATGTTTTTGAAGTCCAGTGCACTATCCATTACACCATGATCTTTGTTTTTTAGAACCCATAAAGCAATCATTGAAATAGAAGGGGAAAGAGTGAAATACACTTTGAGAATGTAGTCATAACAACTAATTGAACTTTGTTGCCACATACAAAATAGTAACGATCATTATATTGACCCCTGAAGTCTCAACATATGATTGGCAGGGAAGACCTGCCAATCATCAATACACCAATGAGGAACTAGCAGGAGGATCTTACAGCTAAATACTAACAACTGTGCTCCATTATGTTATTAAGAAAGGTATATAAACCGAGGAGATTCATTTCTTCTATACACACTAAGCTATTCACAACTCCTGATGACACTACTATGAAGTAGCGAAACGCGTAGAGTGTGCTGAATTTTGTATGCAGAGTAGGGATACTGAATTGGAATAAATTGCTATTGCCTTTATAGAAGTAGGATGGGGAGCTCTCCTCTTGTTGGTACTTCTTCTTGTTGATCTTTATATTGACATTCTTCTCTACTGTTCTATACCTACCAACCCACGAAGGCTGGTCTTCTTACTTTTGAAGAAAATGAGAACCAAAAATAGGGGAAGTTTAATGTCAGAGATATTGAATATTAAGGCAATACTTTGAACCAACACCTACCTGCAGTGGCGACTCTAGGAACAATATTTAGGGGGGGCACATAGGATACCGCAGTCATAACTGGGGGGGGCACTAGAAATTTTCACCATTAAATCATACCACTGAATAAAACTAAGGGCCCTTTCATCTGGTGTGAGCTAAAACACCATCACTAAACGAAAAATTTAGCGTGAGTTGTTAAAACATAATGCCTGACGACCTACTAACAGATCACCTTGTCCACGGTAGTCCATGAACAAGGTCATTTAGCGCATGCTAGGGAAACTAATGCAGTTGTGTACAGGATAGAACTGTCTTTTTTTCCAATGCAGAGTGCCGGGCCTTACCTATCCCCCACCCTCACAAGCTTGAATATGAACACATCCAGTGAATAACCTCTCACCCCTGCATTATTAAAATCCTCCACGGTGGTCGTATCATCCATGTTTTGATGCACACATATATTAAGGCTGATGGGCATTGCATGATAAATGCCACCCAGCAGCATGTAGAATCCTTACACTGCATTTAATAGATCCAAAAGGAAAGCCAGGTGAGTGACACAAATTTCCCTGCTGCAGCATATAAATAATACATGTTTCAGGGCAAGACTTATTCATGTGTCCCTTTAAACATGGTCCACACTTTCACCCTAATAATCAACCGCTTCCATACTATGAATAACCCCCAGCATAAAATGTTTAAAATTAGGCAATATATTAGAATTAGGATATATGTGGATAAAGGATACATTTATAATAGAGCCTACTGCAGCAACGACATTGCTGACCAGATTCATTACTATGGTGTATGGGGCCAAGAGAAAACCTGTGCTGCATTCCTTTCAAATGCCTGTTAATTGCCTGTTAATTTTGTGCGAGGATCGGTTTTTTCTGACTTTTTGGAATTAGCACCATGGTTGAGCAGTAGGTAAAATTTAGCAATTAGCACCCCTCAAAAAATTTGTGCGGGCACCAATCGATCTGTTAGCTGCAAAAGCGCTAGAGATCTCTAGGGTTCCCCATGTTAAGTAAAGGACACGGAAAGTACAGTAAGCTCGCGCTACAAATCACTAATAGCGGCGCGCTAAGTGATTTTTCCCGTTTGTAGCGGGAGGCGAACAATCTGGTCTGGCGCTAGACTCCATTAACCTGGCGCTAACGCAAAACCATGCCGATGCTAGGGTTAGCTCACACCAGGTAATAGAGCCCTAAATAAGTATATATAAATAAGATTCCAAAACCTGAGAGTCATGTGATGCAATGCTGCCTTTTAATTGTACGAACCTGATTCTTAAATTCAATATTTTATTTGCTGAAATTCGGCAGTTTCGCTGAATGTCTGATTGCTGCTTCAGCGACTCCACTTTTAGCAAATTACAGTGACCATTCGCTAAATAGGTAATTCACCTTATTTTCGGCAAATTAAATTCCCCAAATGTGACTAAAAGCAGAAGATCTAAAGAGGATTAGACCTTTTGGATTCTAACTTCCATAATAACCCCTAAAATGGGAAAATACAATAAAATTAATAAACAATGTGGTATTTAAAAAAAGGAGTGGGTTCAGTGGGGGCGCTCTGATCTCTACGGTAATGATTCAAATGGTGCTGCCAGATAGAGAGAAAGCACAGACTCTCGGGGGGGGGAGTGCAGGTGTATAATAGCAAGTTGGGGTGGTTTCTATCGGCGCAATATACGTTGTAATGGATATTAGGGTATTGGTTCCCAGGTTTCAAGAGTGTATCGTACAAAACAATATAGTTGTGACTCCTCACGATATAAAGTGCTCTCGTGCTGTGGTACCTCAATAACACAATTGTGCAAATTCGGAAATAAAGTGCATATAGTGCATAAAGTGCAATATGATGCTGATCGTACTGGAGAATTTAAGTTCAATAAGGTCAACAGGCTTAACTCAGGTTATCCTGTTTAAGTGGACTGTGCCTGAAAGGCAAATTTCAAAGTACTTAAAAATCTGGTGTCCTTGGTGGTGGCTTCTTATTGCTCCTCACTTTGTCAATTTTCTTATGGTCACTGGTGTGCTCCAATATACAAAACAGAGGAGAGAAAGGAGAAGATAGTGCAATATTGTTTCAATATAATGCAAGGTGCAAAAGTGATAGTGGTATCACACTTACGAATTCCAGAGCCTCATGTGTCCAGGCTCTGGATTGAAGTGTCTTGAGCCAAATAGAGAGTGGCTTCTGCCCTTCTTTGTGACAGCCTTATCGTCTTGACCGGGAAAATAAAAGGGACAGCGCTCTCATGGCACAATATCAGTATGGAAAAGGTATTAAAGGTGGAATTCATTTACACTCACCGATTGAGGAGCCTTCGATGTCCAGGCTCAACTCTTAAGCATGTGGCGCTTCTTATTGGTGAGCGCCTTGACCCCTTTGCCTGCTCACTTGGTGTCTGGACGGTGGTTGGTCTCTGGAATCTGTTACCCTGTTGTTTCCTCAGGGTTTAGGCTGCCCGTCTGTCACCTGTTTGGTGGGCTTAGTGGGGAGTGCTACAATGTGGTATTTAGCCTACCCCTTAACCCCTAATATGCAACTAATATCAAGGGAAAACATGAAATGAATACACTGTGAGGCATGTAGCCTACCCATTAACCCCTAAAATGCCATTAATCAAGGAAAAAATAAAATGTATACTGTGAGGGATGAAGCCTACCCATTAACCCTTAATATACAACTAAAACCAAGGCAAAAACTAACGTAATACACAATGTAATGTATAGTCTGAACATTAACCACTTCATTGCTGAGCCATTTCAACCCTGTGAAAATGTTTACGTTTAAGTGCACGTTTTTATTTAATGTTTTATGACTTTTACTTTACACTGAATATGGTCATGTTGGGTATCATTGGAAAGGCCAGAATCTGCCCTGTCCAATGACACCTTCCATGTCCGATGCACAAGAACGGAGATACCGTGGTCCGAAATGTATGGAAGCTGGATGCGGATTCTTGGTGGGGGGGCACAGGGGGGGCAAGGAATAACCTAGGGGGGGCAATTGCCCCCCTGTAGTGATGCCTATGCCTACCTGCGATTCATGTTTTGTGTCTGAATTTGTACCACCAGAGGGTGGCCTTTTAGAGATTGTTTTATATACGGTAAATACAAGTTAAATTTTATTCACAAATAGTGATAACTAGTGACAATTGTGACCACGATTGTTTTTTGGAATCCGGGCATGCACCAATACCATTTTTTAAGACCGAGTATGAGTACTGATAATTTTTTCAGGTACTCTCCAATAGCGATTACTGACATTTTTATTTAATGTCTTGTCACCACTTTCCAAAAAATTATTTGTTAAAATTGGATAGACGCCCCATTTACCCACATACACCATGACCACACACACAGACACTAGACCTCAGATACAGGTATACACACATACAAACACCAGACCTTAGATACACTATATTGCCAAAGGTATTCGCTCACCTGCCTTGACTCGCATATGAATTTAAGTGACATCCCATTCCTAATCCATAGGGTTCAATATGACGTCGGTCCACCCTTTGCAGCTATAACAGCTTCAACTCTTCTGGGAAGGCTGTCCACAAGGTTTAGGAGTGTGTTTATGGGAATTTTTGACCGTTCTTCCAGAAGCACATTTGTGAGGTCACACACTGTTGTTGGACGAGAAGGCCTGGCTCTCAGTCTCTGCTCTAATTCATCCCAAAGGTGTTCTATCGGGTTGAGGTCAGGACTCTGTGCAGGCCAGTCAAGTTCATCCACACCAGACTGTCATCCATGTCTTTATGGACCTTGCTTTGTGCACAGTCATGTTGGAAGAGGAAGGGGCCAGCTCCAAACTGTTCCCACAAAGTTGGGAGCATGGAATTGTCCAAAATGTCTTGGTATGCTGAAGCATTCAGAGTTCCTTTCACTGGAACTAAGGGGCCAAGCCCAGCTCCTGAAAAACAACCCCACACCATAATCCCCCCACAAACTTTACACTTGGCACAATGCAGTCAGACAAGTACCGTTCTCCTGGCAACCTACAAAACCAGACCCGTCCATCAGATTGCCAGATGGAGAAGCGCAATTCGTCACTCCAGAGAATGCGTCTCCACTGCTCTAGAGCCCAGTGGCGGCGTGCGTTACACCACTGCATCTGACGCTTTGCACTGTACTTGGTGATGTATGGCTTGGATGTGTCATGCCTTAGTCCTGAGAGCCTGCTGTGGCCAGCCAGGGTCACTAGCTCTCCATACCTGTCTGTATCCACCTAAGGGTTAACTCCTGTTTAAGAGACTGTGTGTTCTGCATAAATACCCATCGTTGCTCTTCCATTTTGTGTTTTCCCTTCCTGTTGTCAGAGGTCCTGAGAGCTCCCTCTTGTTATTGTTGTTTCCTGTATTATCTGCTCTGCCGTGTTCACCAGTTATTCCATCCTTGCTGTGTCTGCATTACCTGGTTCCTGCTTGCTGGACGATCCACTGCGTGGCCCACTATCCAGTGGGTCCAGAGACTCTCAAGTGGCTTCCAGCCCTCAAGCTCTCTCCTGGAAGTAGACCTTCTATCAGGTACTGGTACCAAAGGCTCCTGCTTCCCCTCAAGAGGATCTAGAGAGAGACTACGTGGCCCACCATCCACTTGCCTGTGTTATTATCTGTTTTGTGCTGGACTGCTTGCTGTGAACCATTCCACAGTACAAGCTTTGTTGTGCATATACTGTCTCCAGTGTCTTTCTGCCTGCTCACCCCCAGCGCTTGGGATTATAACATCACACTGAGGCCGTGCCATGGCTCCTTCCTGGCACGAACCTGACAGGATGCAGCTGCTCGGCCATGGAAACCCATTCCATGAAGCTCTCTGCGCACTGTTCTTGAGCTAATCTGAAGGCCACATGAAGTTTGGAGGTCTGTAGTGATTGACTCTGCAGAAAGTTGGTGACCTCTTCGCACTATGCGCCTCAGCATCCGCTGACCCTGCTCCATCAGTTTACGTGGCCTACCACTTCATGGCTGAGTTGCTGTCGTTCCCAAACACTTCCACATTCTTATAATACAGCTGACAGTTGACTGCGGAATATTTAGGAGCAAGGAAATTTCACGACTGGATTTGTTGCACAGGTGGCATCCTATCACAGTTCCATGCTGGAATTCACTGAGCTCCTGAGAGCGACCCATTCTTTCACAAATGTTTGTAATAACAGTCTGCATGCCAAGGTGCTTGATTTTATATACCTGTGGCCATGGAAGTGATTGGAACAACGGATTCTGATTATTTCTATGGGTGAGCGAATACGTTTGGCAATGTAGTGTATATAAAAACACCCACACCAGACATCAGATACATGTATACCCACACCAGACTAGGGATGTGCGTTTCGGGTTTCGGAATTTCGGAATTTTCACGAAATTTCCCGATTCGTGCATTCGGATTCTGCCGATTTTCCAAAAATTTTCAGATCCGAAAACGGCAGATCCGAACAGATTTTCGTGCCGAAAATAAAACTTTTCAGAATTTTCGATTGGACTAGAAATGTGTAAAATCGAAATTCATTTTTGTTCCATATGTGATTTTGGCTCCATTCCTGATTTCGGTTCCATTTCAGTAATTTTGGACATCGTCTTTTTATCGCTGATTCTGTAATTAAATTTTGTATCATTCCCATCTCAATGTTTCCTTCCTGGAAAACCAGAGAAATCTCAATGTATCCTTCTTGTAAAACATGAGAAATCTCAATGTATCCTTCTTGTAAAACATGAGAAACCTCAATGGCAGAATTATCGTATCGGCAGAATTATCGTATCGTATAATTATCGCATCCGAAAAACCATTAGTTTACGTCAAAACGAATAGACACTTTGAAACGAGGAGAAAAGATGTTCCGAAAAACACGAAAATTTCCGAAATCACGAAAAAAAAGTCGATACGAAAAACAAAACGAAACGAACCGAACAGAAACTCGGCCAAAACGAGTCGAAACGAAAATTTACAAAATCCGAACGAACCGAATAAAACCGAAAAAAAAATCGGTGCACAAGCCTACACCAGACCACATATATATATATATATATATATATATTCAGTAGTCTGCCATGCACTCTTGCTTTTCTGAATAATCACCAGGTGCCTACCGTTGGGCTCTATTCAAACTCAATTCCACAAAATAACGGTGGCACTCCAGGACTGTTAAGAATTATTTTATTAATCCGTGTTGTATCGACGTTTCAGCTGTCGGGTATATTAAAGACAGTTTTTTTTTCTTTCAATTTTCTCTAGGTTTAGAAATGAACGAGATTTTTTTTTACAGAGTTCATTCCTGGGTGAAGTCTTTTATATTTTTTTAAGAAGTGCCAGACATGAAGGAATCTAGAATGTTTTTGTGTGATAATGCTAGAGTTAAGTGCTAAGACGTGTCATAATTAAATTTATTGGTCTCTCTTAAGTTTTTAAAACAAAAGATATTTTGTCTTTTGGGTATAGGAATAAGAGTTAATATCTCTGTAATATAGATTTATATTCACAAAATATATGTTTATAATCAAGGTATATTTTATTATATTTACAGTAGGAAATATATACTCCAATAAATATTGTAGAACGTATATAATTGGTAAATAATAAAATTTACTAAAGAAAAGATTTGGTTGAGTTAACCAGAAAAGAATTCAGCTGATAGGACTCTGAGTAACCAAAAGGGAGTGAGGATATAAATCAGAGATGATAGGTAGAGACACAGTGTCTATACACTGGGAGAAGAGAAGGTCTTTGTGTAGATTGATCTTTTGACCCGAGATAAGAATATTAAAAAGAAATGGTGGAATTAATTAAGAAGTGCAATACTGCCCTCTAGAGGATAGTAAATATTATAATTGATATACCAATAATATTGCCAGTGACGTCAAATTGGCTATAATAAGCGGCAGTGTTGGTTGCAAGTCAGTCGGAGATTCCAGCATTCAGACTCACACTGCAATGCATTACACATGACCCTCTGAGAGTCCAAGATTCCAACACTCAGACTCACACCACGATGCAGGCAGATCCCAAGACATGAGGCAATCAAGATTCTCACCAAATCTCTAACTCACATGCATTGATTATCTGATATCGATAATGTTCATATATTCCAAAACAAATTATCCCATAGAAAATTCCAAGACTTATCAACATCCAAATTGGACAGGTAATGTATGAAATTAAGGAATTAATGTAATTATATATATTTGTAGATATTCTTGCAACGTAGACTGAGATTTCTCAGATACTTGGGTAACTCCAAAAATTCTAAGTATTTCTATTCTGCAGATAGAAATATGAAGAAGTGGACATAAGGATTTATTCATAAAAAGAAATGTTGTAAGATTGATACCAATATATATATTGAATTTGGAAATTACTGTGATTAAAATTAATAAGCAAGGAATTATATAACTACAAAATAAAAAGCAAAAGATTAGGGGAGGATTCACTAAATAAGTTTTTATTGCTTATTAAATTAGCTCATCTTTTGTTGATCCCTGTAGCAGAGATATATATATATATATCTATAAGAGCTGGCTGGTTAAACATTGTTTGCTGGGAAATGCATGTTGTATTAAGCAGAAATGTTTATTAACCATTTGTGTATTAGTTACTAACTGATAAGGTAAATGATATTAATCATATATGCAGTTACTAACCGGAGATACATATATTGTGAAGCTAGTTTTTATATGCTGATGGATTGTGGTTTATAAATTGTGTTTATGATATGAGATTTGAAACTTTTTTGTATACGTAATAAATATATATATATTTTTATCCGATTATTGATTATTGTATTTTTCAAAGCAAAACACAGACAATTAAAAGAATTCAGGAGAATTTCTAAGAAATATAAACGATTGATATTTGTGTCTCGTATGGATTTCTTATGAAATAATAATCCCTGATATATTGGAGGCAACTGCCGAGATAGGTCCAGTAAGTCCAATATAGACATATTGGAGGCTTGGCTGATAAATCCAATATATAATGTGTTGTATTCACGTGCAGAGATTATATCCGACACAGCCTCTCCCCGAGGCTTTCATCAGGATATACAAGTGAACCATGTTCCATAAATCAATTTATACACATGAAGACATACAAACATCAATTAATTAACTCACCACACCCCACAGGACGGCGTTGGCGTCCTCCCTGCACGCATGCGTCCTCTCAGGTCTTCGCCCAGTGGCGCACACTGAGTAGCCTAGCAACACTAGACACTAAACGATTTCAGACAGATCCCTCTGGATCTACGCTGTCTGATGTCTATCAGGTCACTAGAGCAAAAAGAGACGTTATGCCGTACTAACCCCCCGTGAGATTAATAACAAGGACACCTACATAGTGGGCACAACCAAGACAGCGGGTAATCCCCTTGGGGAATGAAACCCACATCGTACTCTATACACGGTTTTGCAACATTGTGTCAATAAAGAAACATCATGAATACCCAACCTAAACCTCCTAGCTCTGGCTTGCTATTCTACAAACTATGTGAAATGGGTGGAAATTATGTCACCCTCTCCACGGGAGGGCGCACATTAACCCCACTAATACAAACTATTTTAGGAGAGGACCAATAACCTCAATGTGCACTACCGCTGTTAACTCACAACCTGAACCTTCTGCACAAAACAAATGATCTAACAGAAATGATTTAAAAGGCACTCATGGAGGTCCCGGTCTTTTGAAGATACCAGGACTCCTCAAATCGGAAGTAGCTGTTCTCCAAAGTCAGCATTAAGAGCTCCAATACGAACTCAATGTGGGGTCCTCCATACTTCCTTGATTCACGGAGTTCACGCATAGCTTCGACCCCAGCCTCGTGTGGTATTATCGTGTACAGGCTTTTCACATCTATAGTTACAAGGACCGTATTCTCCAAGTCCCCTGCAACCTGGATATCCTCTCCAGAAACGTTGGAGTATCTTTCACACTCATCGGGATGTTTAATACTGGATCCTTGAATAGAAAATCCAGCCACCTCGCTATGGGTTCGAAGACACCATCCACCGTGGATACAATTGGTTGCATCGGTGGATTCAATTCTGCATCAAAGGAACTGATCTCAAGTATAAGAAGTAACTGGCGTATTATGGAGCAAAATCCGTCGTTACCGGAATTGTTTAAAAGTAAGCCCATGGTATGCTATAAAAGGGGCAAGAATTTAAAAGATTTACTTGTCCGGACTGACCCGGTAAGTAGTTATGGACAACAGTCAAATGAATTCCATAACAATGGGTGCAAAAGGTGCCTTGGATATGTCACCTGTGGGCACATGGTGCCATCAAAGACATTTGCCCACCCACACACAGGGAGAACGTTTAAGATTCATCATAACATCACGTGCAAAACTGAATTTGTCGTATATAAAATAATGTGCCCATGTGGCAAAGCCTACATTGGAAAGACAGAGCCCCCTTTATGCGAACGTATCAGGAATCACCGCTCGAACATCAGGACGGCATATCGAGACGGAAAATCAGATAAGCCTGTGGCAAGGCATTTCTTGGAGAACAACCATCCGCTGTCCTCTCTTAAGTTTACGGCGATAGATCATATACCGATTCCCCCACGTGGAGGTAATCGAGGACAGTTGTTGCTGCAAAGAGAGATGTCATGGATACACCGCCTGCGTACTGTAGCCCCAGATGGACTTAATGAGAAAATTACTTTCTCCATGTTTTGATACAATTGAGAGTAGTGTCCATTTAGGGTACCTTAGCAAGAGTGAGGATCGTTTCTGTTAGATCATTGTTTTGTGCAGAATGTTCAGGTTGTGAGTTAACAGCGGTAGTGCACATTGAGGTTATTGGTCCTCTCCTAAAATAGTTTGTATTAGTGTTGTTAATGCGGGACCTCCCGTGGAGAGGGTGAGATAATTTCAGCCCATTTCACATAGTTTGTAGAATAGCAAGCCAGAGCTAGGAGGTTTAGGTTAGGTATTCATGATGTTTCTTTATTGACACAATGTTGCAGAACCGTGTATAGCGTATGATGTGGGTTTCATTCCCCAAGGGAATTACCCACTGTCTTGGTTGTGCCCACTATGTAGGTGTCCCTGTTTTTAATCTCCGGGGGGGGGGGTTAGTACGGCATAACATCTCTTTTTGCTCTAGTGACCTGATGGACATCATCAGACAGCGTCGATCCAGAGGGATCTGTCTGAAATCGTTTAGTGTCTAGTGTTGCTAGGCTACTCAGTGACCTACCACTTCAACTGGAAGGCTGTTCCATGTATCCACCACCCTCTCAGTATAATAATGCTTCCTGATGTTACTTTTAAACCTTTGCCCCTCTAATATGTCCTCTTGTTTTGCTACTTTGTTTCCTTTTAAATATACTCCCTTCCTCTACCTTGTGGATTCCCTTTACGTATTTAAATGTTTCTATCATATCTCCTCTGTCTCGTCTTTTTTCCAAGCTGTACATGTTAAGATCATTAAGCCTTTCCTGGTAACTTTTCTCCTTCAAGCCGTACACCATTTTAGTAGCCCTTCTCTGAACTCTCTCTAAGATGTCTATATCCTTCTGGAGATACGGTCTCCAGTACTGCACACAGTACTCCAAGTGAGGTCTTGCACTTATCCAGATTAAAACTCAATTGCCGCAGCTCCGATCATTTTTTTAGTTTACCTAAATCATTTGTCATTTGGCTGATCCCTCCAGGAACGTCAACCCTGATGAAAATCTTTGTGTCATCAGCAAAAATACATAATTTACCATTAATACCTTCTGCAATATCACTAATAAAAATATTAAAGAGAATGGGTCCAAGTACTGACCCCTGAGGTACCCCACTGGTAACAAGACCTTGCGCCAAATAAACTTCATTTACCACAACCCTCTGTTGCCTGTCACTCAGCCACTGCCTAATCCGTTCAACAATATTGGAATCCAAGCTCAAAGATTGCAATTTATTGATAAGCCTTCTATGTGGAACATGCCTTCTATGTGTGAGTATCAAAAGCCTTACTGAAATCTAAATAAGCAATGTCTATTGCACCACCTTTGTGTCTACTGCACCACCTAATTAATTTATGTTTGTATGTCTTCATGTGTATAAATTGATTTATGGAACATGGTTCACTTGTATATCCTGATGAAAGTCTCGGATTAACAACACGGATTAATAAAAGAATTCTTAACAGTCCTGGAGTGCCACCGCTATTTTGTGGAATTTAGTTTTTATATATTGTGACGGGTTCACTCGGGGCAGGCTATGTGAGGGCCGGTACCTGAGTAGAAGGCTGGAAGTAGCCACCTTCCCAGTTCAGGGTTAACTGAGTGATTGCTCATTCACCACAGCTGCCCCACCCTTCCCTATAAGAAGTCTCAGTTCCTTCCAGTTCATTGAGGGGTTTGGAGACAGAAGGAGGAAGGAGTTGGAGACTGTGGTGAAAAAGTAAGGAATCTGTTATATTGGAAAGTGTGTTTTGTTTTACTGGGGGAACCCGTTTAGTGGGCCCAGGAGTAGACAGGTTTGTCTGTTGTCAGTTAGCCTCCCAATAGGGAATAGGATTTCTTTTTTTGTTGTTTATTTTCTCTGTTTGTGGAAAACCCCTTTGCTGCTGCAAATAAAAAACGCTTAGAAAACCCACGTTGCTGTGCCCGCAGTACCTGCTTCTCCACAAGTGGTGGCAGCGGTGGGATTTTGTACCTGCTGTGCGCTGGCAGTAGCAACAAGGGTACAGAACCCACAGTTACAATGGAGGACTTATTAAAAGCACTGGTATGTGCCACGGCAACGCAGCAGGAGAGCAACCGCCTAATACAGGCACAGATTGGGGCCGTGATGGAGGCCCAGAAAGCTGACCACGAACTGCTTCAAGCAACGGTACGAGGTTTGGCGACGCAAGCACCCCCTAGCCAGGAGACCAGGATTCGAGCTAGTTGCTACCTTCAGAAGATGTTGCCTGAGGATGACGTGGAAGCATACCTCCGTGCCTTTGAGCGCACTGCTACTCGGGAGGCCTGGCCTACAGACAAGTGGGCGGGGATTATCGCACCCTTCCTGATTGGAGAGGCCCAAAAGGCCTACTATGACCTGGAGGAAGTCCAGGCTACGGACTATAAACTCTTAAAGGCTGAAATCCTGGCCCGGTTCGGAGTGACAAAAGCTGTGAGAGCGCGACGCTTCTCTAACTGGACGTATGAGGAGAAGACACCACCCCGGACGCAGATGTTCGACCTAATGCATTTGGCTCGGAAGTGGCTCCAGCCTGAGCACCAAAGCCCCACGCAGATAGTGGAAACCCTGGTGTTGGATAAGTTCCTACGCGGACTCCCACGCAGCCTCCGTGAATGGGTGGGACAAGGGAACCCGGGTACCTATGATGACATGGTGGCCCAAGTAGAGCGCTACCTGGCTGCAAAAGACTTCGAGGACTCGCCCAGGAGGTCGCCAAAGGTCGTTGTGGGGAGCATCCCCACCCATAGAAAGGAGCAGCCTCAAAAAGTCTTCGGCTCCACAACTAGGTCGAACGGGTCGGCAATCCTGCCAGCACCTGGGGGACCAGTGCGTTACTCAGACCACAGCAACACTTTTCGAAGAGGGAATGAGCCCCAAAGGAACTCGATACAGTGTTTTGAGTGTGGCGAACTGGGACATATTCGAGCCAGGTGTCCTAACACGTCCGAGCCCATGCAGTGTGGGCTGGGTGAGGACCCCCGGAATTTCTGCGGACTGATATGTATGACTGGCCTGGTGGAAGGGACTCAGACTTTTCGAGTGCCCGTCCTGCTGAACGGACTACAGGCAGTGGCACTTGCGGACTCCGGTAGTGCCATAACATTGGTGTCAGGCAAACTGGTGGGCCGGGCCAATTTACAGAAAGATAAGACAGTGGGAGTGTTGTGCGTACATGGTAGTACCGTTCGTTATCCCACGGCGTTAGTCGTGTCTCTGTGGGGGCAAGGGTACGGTCTGTCCCAGCTGTGGTGGTACCCAACTTACCCTATTCCCTTGTCTTAGGGAGGGATTTCCCGGACTTTCAGACCATATTGCAGGGGTTATCTGTTGGTACGGCCACTGCCGACCTTGATGAGGGTACTAACGACATCACCGAGGTGTTCCCATTCCACGATACGTCTTTTTGTCAGAAACCTCCTAAACCCCGGAAAACACGCAGAGAGAGGCGAGAAGCCAAACACGGCTTTACCAGAGCTCGGGCTGAGGCTCTGGTGAACACCCCGGCCAAAAGATCTCAAAAGGGGGTGGCCACCCAGGTGACAGAGACAGAATTGGGGGTCCCTGTAACACATACGAGTGAGGAGGTGAATGAGGCTCCTAACTCTGGGGGCTCTACCTCTGATGGGAATGACTCAGGGGGAGGGGTTTCCGGGAACACTGTTTTTGGGAACGACCAAGCTAGTGATCCTTTGTTACAGACTGCGAGAAGCAGGGTGATTGAGGTGAACGGGGTGCCGGTGGAAGGGGCAATAAAGAGTTATCCGTACTTTATTTTGAAGAGTGATCTGTTGTACCGGGTCATCATGGAGGGAGGTCAGGAAATTGAACAGTTGGTGGTTCCGTCCTCTCAGACCAGAAAGGTACTCGACTTCGCTCATTCCCATGTGCTAGGAGGGCACTTAGGGGTTGAGAAGACCCAGGAGCGGGTCCTGCGCAGGTTCTTCTGGCCGGGGGTTTATGAGGCGGTGAAACGGTACTGTGCCTCATGCCCCGAATGTCAGTTGGCATCTCCTAAGCCACACTTGAGAGCCCCTCTCATACCCCTCCCGGTCATTGATGTCCCCTTTGAAAGGATCGCAATGGACATTGTGGGTCCGTTAGAAAAATCCGCACGTGGACACCAGTACATATTGGTGATCCTGGATTATGCCACTCGGTATCCTGAAGCCGTTCCCTTGCGCAAAGCAAATGCAAGGAACATTGCCCGAGAGTTGGTTCAGGTATTCGCACGAGTGGGCATCCCGAAAGAGATCCTGACCGATCAGGGTACTCCTTTTGTTTCCCGTCTGATGAAAGAGCTGTGTCACTTGTTAAAGATACAGGCGCTAAAGACCTCCGTGTATCACCCGCAGACGGATGGGCTTGTCGAGCGGTTCAACCGCACCCTAAAGGGGATGCTGAGGAAGGTTGTTAACAGGGAAGGAAAGGACTGGGACATGTTATTGCCGTACTTGTTGTTTGCTATACGTGAGATTCCCCAGAGCTCGACCCGCTTCTCTCCGTTCGAACTCCTATATGGCAGGCACCCACGTGGTCTGCTGGATATACTCAGGGAAACCTGGGAGGAGCAGGGAGTGACCGGAACCAACCCGATACAATATGTTGTAGGCATACGCGAGCGGATGGCTCGGGTTATCCCCCTGGTACGCCAGCATATGGAAAGGGCACAGGAGACCCAATCCCATATCTATAACCAGAAGGCCACCGCAAGACAGTTCTCGCAAGGGGACAGGGTGATGATACTGGTCCCGACTGCAGAAAGCAAACTTCTGGCTCATTGGCAAGGACCATATGAGGTCCTGGAACAGACAGGCCCTGTTAACTACAGGATTAGGCAGCCTGACCGCCGGAAGAAGGAGCAGATCTACCATGTCAATCTCCTGAAGCCATGGCAAGACAGAGAGGCCTGCGTGTCCCAGACCGGCCATGCCCAGTCCGGTCCTCAGGCCCCAGAGCCGGGGGTGGCTATTTCCCCTGAGCTGACTCCTTGCCAGGTAGAGGAAGTCAACCGAATGGTCGAGAGGAGGAATAGGGATGTGTTCTCACCGGTACCGGGTAGAACACATGACGTGTTCCACGACATTGTGACCGAACCCGGTGTAGCGATCAGACTGAAACCCTACCGGATACCGGAAGCCAAAAGAGAGGCAGTCAGACTAGAAGTCAAGAAAATGCTAGAGCTTGGGGTCATTGAGCCATCCCACAGTAATTGGTCCAGCCCCATCGTTTTGGTGCCAAAGCCAGACGGCTCTACCAGATTTTGTAACGACTTCAGGAAGTTGAATGAAATCAGCAAGTTCGATGCCTATCCCATGCCCCGTGTGGATGAGCTGGTGGAGAGATTGGCAAAGGCCAGATACCTCTCGACTCTTGATCTGACGAAAGGGTATTGGCAGATACCCCTAACCGGAAGGGCCAGGGAGAAAACCGCCTTTGCCACCCCAGACGGGTTATTTCATTACAGAATTATGCCCTTTGGCCTTCATGGAGCCCCAGCCACCTTCCAGCGGCTCATGGACAAGCTGCTCAGGCCTCACGACCAGTACGCTGCGGCATACCTGGATGACGTCGTCATCCATAGCACGGATTGGGAGTCCCATCTGCCGAAGGTTGAGGCTGTGCTCGACACGTTCAGAAGGTCCGGTCTAACAGCCAACCCCCCCAAGTGTTTTATTGGGCTGGCGGAGGCTAAGTACTTGGGCTATGTGGTTGGGAGGGGATCGGTGAAACCCCAATACGGAATTGGCCTCAACCTCTTAGAAAAAAACAGGTGAGGGCCTTCCTAGGGATTGTCGGCTACTACCGCCGATTCATACCCCATTTTGCGACTAGGGCGGCGCCGCTAACCGACCTTATTAAAGGCAAAGGCCCCGATATGGTGAGATGGGACGGTAAGGCTGAGGAGGCCTTTGGCGATCTGCACTCTGCGTTATGTGACCGGCCCATCCTCGTGGCACCGGACTTCGGGACTGAGTTCTTCCTGCAGACGGATGCCTCAGAGGTTGGTTGGGGGCTGTGCTCTCGCAGTATGTGGATGGTGAGGAGCATCCGGTATTTTACCTGAGCAGGAAACTGCTGCCCCGGCAACAACGCTATGCCGTGATCGAGAAGGAGTGTCTAGCGATTAAATGGGCCACAGAGATGCTACGGTACTATTTACTGGGCAGGCAGTTTACCCTGGTCACCGACCACGCCCCTCTGAGGTGGATGCACAGTAACCGGGACCGCAATTCCCGGATCCTTCGGTGGTTCCTCTCCTTGCAGCCCTTCAAGTTTGTGGTGCAGCACAGGGCGGGCCTTCTCCACGGCAACGCCGATGCGCTGTCTCGGGCCCATGGGCTCTCCGCTGTGGTCGCTTCTCACCCTGGTGTTGCGCTGGGGAGGGGGATGTGTGACGGGTTCACTCGGGGCAGGCTATGTGAGGGCCGGTACCTGAGTAGAAGGCTGGAAGTAGCCACCTTCCCAGTTCAGGGTTAACTGAGTGATTGCTCATTCACCACAGCTGCCCCACCCTTCCCTATAAGAAGTCTCAGTTCCTTCCAGTTCATTGAGGGGTTTGGAGACAGAAGGAGGAAGGAGTTGGAGACTGTGGTGAAAAAGTAAGGAATCTGTTATATTGGAAAGTGTGTTTTGTTTTACTGGGGGAACCCGTTTAGTGGGCCCAGGAGTAGACAGGTTTGTCTGTTGTCAGTTAGCCTCCCAATAGGGAATAGGATTTCTTTTTTTGTTGTTTATTTTCTCTGTTTGTGGAAAACCCCTTTGCTGCTGCAAATAAAAAACGCTTAGAAAACCCACGTTGCTGTGCCCGCAGTACCTGCTTCTCCACAATATATATATATATATATATATATACATCCAAGCTTCAGACACTGGGATCTGCTGGCGGAATTCACTAATAGCAGTGTTTTTTTCAGCTGGTACTTGCCGGTACGGAGTACCGGAACCTACCGACTGAGTACCAGCACCTACCAGCTGAGTACCGGCACTTTTTAAAAAAATATGTTGCGGAAACACAGGTTCCCGCTGTGGGCAGCCGGGGCTGCTAGCAGAATGCATTAACAGCATTCTCCTAGCAGCTGCTCGACAGGCCGCGTTCACCCGCGTGCCACATGTGCCGTGATGTGCCTCCTCGCATAGCCGCCTCCTCAGTCCTCTAAAGACTGTGACGCAGTCTTTGCTGAGATCTCGTGAGAGTGTGTCCCAGCCTTCAGAGGACTGAGGAGGTGGCCGCATGCAGGAGATATGCCATGTTCTGGCCTTTCAAATGACACCATGCATGACCCTCTAGCTGCCACCGTTCTGGAGATATGGGGGTTCAAATGAACCCCTTATCTCCACCAGGGGATTTCCTTGGAAAATCCCTGGGCAGCTAGGGGTTCTCTGGCTAACTGTCATCATCACGCCATGCGCAATGATGTCAGGTGCCGAGGGGTGACAAGGAGGTGGAGCCATCATCCAAGATGGCAGCCCCCACTTTAGCTAAAATCACCAAGAATGACTATGTGTTACACCAGCGCCACCTATGGGGAAGATGTAAATGAGATCGCTAGCACTATGGGGAACTGCACACAATCACGCAGTACAAATCTTAACAAAAAAGATAATAAATGAGGAAAACAGTAAGTGCAGCACTCAATAAGCATAGGTTACCTTCTCTATGCACTCGACAGTGGTCATGTATTCATTCAATACCAGTCGTGTCGCCTCTAAAGGAGACGCAATAAATATCTTTTTAGTGTAACACTGTTTTACCAAGATTTTTATCTAATCTAATCTAAATCAGGTTCCCACCTTTTATGTTTATGGACCCAAGGATCCCAAGATCGGAGGGAAATTTGGGTGGCCAGTTAATTACCCAGAAGCACACTACCTCGAGCCAGGGAGGCTCTGTTTCATGTGAGTGCTATTAAATGCATAGATACCCACAGCCATTCTATACAGGTCGCACTATGATGTGTTCTCTCTGTTCTCTTTGAGGTCGTTTAAGAAGAAAAGTTGACAGATCTATTATCTGGGACTGTGACCTGTGATCTACGCTAAGGAACATTGTTATCGCTACACCATTTTTTGTGTTTTTGATATTGTGGTGGTTGAACGACAAGGACCACCTGGTTGTGTATTAGCAATTTCCATCTTTTTACATATCAGCGCTACCTAAGCACTTTATTTTAACCCCTTATCTACTAAGATCGAGATATCTCGGGCTTCAAAGGCACCATCTGGTACCCCAATATCGAGACATCTCAATCTGCAGCCCAGAAGCAAATGAAATTTCTTTTCTGCAAACTAATTTTGTTTGATTTTGGGCTGCAGAAGGTGCCCCTGAAGCTTTAGCCCTTTGGGCATTATGCCCAAAAAACTAAAACTGTAAAATCGGCTGATGAATGCTCTGAAATATCGGACTTTCAGTAGCAGTCAGCAGCCAATGCAGGGGAAAAAAAATAGACTTGCAGCTCAAACCTCTGTAACTCAATTTGGCAGTAGATGGTGCCATCTAGTTTGCCAAATAAGTTATTTACAGTAATAACTATCAGGTCTATTCAAAGAAAGGTGAAACTCAGGAGAATGACTGGAGAAGTGAAAATGCTAGGTCAAAACAGCCAAACCAGAAAAATTCTCCCATTTATCTCACTTTTCAAATCGGCTATTTGGTCTAGATTGTTCTCTTCTCCTGCCAGTTCTCCTTGTTTTCACCATTCTCTGAATAACCCTGCTAGTATTACTGTATAATTTATTAAAATGATGTTACAGAAAAACACTTATTTCTGACTTTCTTTTGGAAAATCACTTGGTAGTGAAGGGGTTAATAGAAGGTTGAGGACAAGAGCTGACTCTCTCTGTTATTATTTAAAACATATAATTCTGTTATTGGCCCACTTTCATAGACAATACCAGTTTCTTTAAATACGATACAGTATCCAGAGAGTTATTTTTAAATGTTACACTTAATCAAAATTAATGGTCAAGTAAATGCTAATGCACCAACAATATCTTAAAAACAGTATTTTCATCAAAATTTGGGAGTGTGCAAGCAAAAACATTTTTCCCAATGGCTTTCCATCACTCATAGACTTTGTATGAAAATTATATTTTTTTCACTGTTACACAGGACTAGACTGTGTAAGACTTACGTTAAAATGCTTATTGACATTTCATCAGAAGTTAAATCTCTCACCTATCTTACTGTTAATGTTCTTCTATATCTCTCCCCTTTTTTCAGCCAGTTGTCACCCAAACATTCCATTCTTTCTCCCCAATCTCCTCTTGGGAGCCCATTATATTGCAGGCACTGTTAATGCCGTAGGTCAATACTTCAGCGGTTGTGACAGCTGTCCCAGGCTTTCAGGAGCATTGTCAGTGTGAGTTACATTTCTACTTCATTCTCTAATATACAGATATTCAGAACTAGTAAAAGAAAATGGCAAAATACCATGGACATACATTACAGGTTATCAAAGGGTAACTTGTGTTTGTGACTTTTAAACTTTTTTGCCTCTTCACGCCAAAGTAAACATATTGGAACTAACATCATCATATCTATTTTTCTGTTGGTATTTGTATTATTTACATAACCCCCAAAATGATCTTATCCATTGCTCTTTGTTTGTAATTGATCATTACTTTAACAGACAGTCACAATATGTTCCTATATTGCTCCTTATTCAGCTTGAGATTGAAAACTATAAAGAATATTATGGACAACTGTGATATTTTTTAACCCTGTTGCTACCAAATGAATTTCCTAAAAGCCATTGGTAGGACCCAGTGTTTTTTTTTATTTTTAAATAAAGCATTTTTAATTGATTATACAGTAAGAAATATTTGGACATGTTCCAATGGAATTCTTACTGTACTAACATATTTGGCCAGTAGATGGTGCGATCTACTTCCAAATTGAGTTGCAGTGAACCATGGGCTGCAACTGCATCGGCTTGCTAAATGTTCGATGTCAGGACATTCACTTCAGTTTTACCTTTTTGGGAATTTTGCACGAAGGGCTAAAACTTTGGGTGCACCTACTGCAGCACAAAAGCAAAGGAAATTTGTTTCCATCAAACAAATTTAATTTGGTTTTGGGCTGCAGATTGAGATATCTCTGTCAGTGCACCGAAGGGTGCCTTTGAAGCCCGATAGTGAAGGGGTTAAAAAAACAATTACAGTATACATTTATTTATTTATAAGGTATTTTACCAGGAAGGATACATTGAGATTTCTCTCGTTTTCAAGTATGTTCTGGGTTCAAGAACACTGAAATGTTACAGCAGGTACAGAAATACAAAGTATAATAATAAAATGCAAAATATTAACAACAAAACACAAATATACAGAGTAACGCATGAAACAAATATGTAGGGAATATATTCCCTATGTTACATTGTGAGCATATTCATTGCAATTGTGCTTTATGTTTAAAATGTTCATTTTAAGTGGTACAGTTAAAAAGATTTTTAGATGTTTTTTGTAAAGAAATTAGAGACACTTAAAACAATATTACAAACATCACATTTAAAACCTATCTTATTAATGCTTGCTACACTACTTTTTTTCTCCTTTTACTCTTTAAAGAGGGCTACTTTACTGTTAAAGGACTTGACTGACAGTGGCGTTTTAGAGACATTAGGACAACCAAACTATATAATTATCATTTTTTATGTTCTGCACTGCAGTATGAAAAAAGTGCTTTATTTTCTTTGTAAAAAATAATAATAATAATACAATTGAAATGATGTGTGAAGAATTGTCTTTGTTGTCCAATAAATTGGATGTGAATTGTGATCTGACCTTCAACTAACTTGTAAGCCACTTTAACTTACTTCTTGTAGCAAAAAATGTTATTAAGCAAAGATGTTTATCATTTATTTTTATTTACCATGGAGTTCCAGCAATTTCTTGCCTTTTGAAATAT
Organism: Leptobrachium leishanense; assembly: GCA_009667805.1. Classification (NCBI taxonomy): domain Eukaryota; kingdom Metazoa; phylum Chordata; class Amphibia; order Anura; family Megophryidae; genus Leptobrachium; species Leptobrachium leishanense. Next base: position 207,805,717 of record CM019065.1, on the reverse strand, counting down.
TATCTGAACTTTTTGATGTATTAACACAGGGCTTGACAAATTTTCTTTGACTCTAGGAGCCAGCTACTAAAGTTAGGAGCCATGTTTTGTTTTTTTTTTGAGAAAGGATTTTACCAGGAAGGATACATTGAGATTTCTCTCGTTTTCAAGTATGTCCTGGGTGGCGAGTATGTACCATTAGGTGTCTTGCCAAGGACACTTACTGGAGAAGTTACTCGCTGGGATCGAACCCATGACTCCACAGGCTCTCTCCATGCAAAGCAGTGACATTACCTCTACTCCACCCAGCTGGCACTACCACTTCAGACTAACAAAACTTTACTTTCAACAACTAAAGATACACCAATACCAATTTTTTTAAGACCAAGTACGAGTACTGATACTTTTATTTAATGCCATGTGGCCGCCTTCCAATAAAATTTTGGATTTTGCAGAAAGGCTGTCCAATTTATGATAATATTAAAATGTATGGCCAGACACACCATTTAACCACTGCACACCCTGACCACATACAATATATAAATATATACAGATACCAGACCTTAGATACATGTATACCTAGACAAATCAGACCTCGAATAGATAGATAGATAGATAGATTTTTCACATTCTAGACCTCAGAGACGGGGTGGCTGGCAGAATGCACTACTGCATTCTGCCAGGCCCCTTCGGCTGGTACCGCGTTACAGCGAGCACCCACTGGCAAGGTTGCTACACTGGGGCTATGCCCTCATGAGAGCTCGCAGAGTCCTAAAGTTCTCGCAAGAGCGCGGGTGAAGGTACCAGCGAGCGGCTGCCTTACAGCCTTTGCCGGCGGCCACTCGCTAGAACGTGGTGCAAGCTGGAGGGGCCTGGCAGAATGTTGTTGTGAAGATGAACAATGTACTTTATTGTTTGTGTTTTGTTTGTTTTTTTGCCACCACCCCCTGTTTTCCATATAAACCGGTCTCCGACGCTCCATCTCAAACAAAAGATCCTTATTCTTCCCTGCACCAAGCAGTGTTTGGGGAGAGATACTTAGAATTATGCAGCACTCTCGCAAGCTCTGGCTGAGGGTTGTGGAGGAGGGAAAGTTGCTCCGGATCTGTTTGACTGGAGAGAAGGAACAGCCATTGTAAAATGTTGGTCTGGTCCTTAAGTCAGAGACCAGTCACCTCCCAGTTCCTGTTGCATGGGCAAACATACTTTATTTTAATATTTTATCTCATTATCACAATACACACATAGACTTGGTTATATTAAAGTAGAAAAAAATACATCAGTAATAGAGGTCTCTTTGTCAGGGACCAGCTAACCCAGGAGTGTGAGGGTATGAGTCCAGGGTGTAGTAACACACTAGAGGCACAAATGGGTTAAACAAGTAGCTTTATTTGGGTATAACAACAAATGAGGGACAACGCTGGAAAAGGTCTGAGTCTGACTAAACAAATACAGGAGGGAACCAAGAGACAAGACAGGCAGGAGTTATCCTAAGAACACAGAATTCAGGACAGAGATGGGGTTAACTGACATATGGATAGGGCAGGGACAGGACTGACAACAGATACAAGGGGTACTTACACAGACAGGACATGTAGGGGTTGATGGGCAAGGGTGATGGGAGTAGGATTCCAAAGAACTGGGAATCTGGCAGCAGGATAGGGAATGGCAGCTGATGAGGGTCTTGCTAAACAAATTAAAGTCTTTGATACAAATGGGGTCACTGCAAATAAAGTTATCCAGACGCGGTATCCAATAGGGGTAGTCCAAAAGAGTGGTTGTGGGTGTTTCAAAGGCTGGCATTGAGTGGTAAAGTCCGGTTATCCAAGGTAAGGGGGTCTGTTACACAAACTGGCAGATATTGGTAAGAAACAGAGAGGTTTGTGAGGGTCCTGAGAACAAGCAACAGCACTAGTGGTCTGTTCTATGGTGGGGCCGCTCAGGTCTCACAAGTTTTTAGCTCGATTGTGCCATGACAGGGACAACTGTTCCATATGCAAATCAGACTGCAATCACCCAAAAAGGGTGGCCAGTATTGAAATGCCAAGGACATCATCCCTGCACGAGAGGTGCAGCAACCCCCGATGATATAGGTAAGAATCAGACAAACAGACTTCTTACTCCACAGGCTCCACACTGGTCACTGGACATCAGGTAACGCTGAAGCACTCTGGGGAGGGTGTGGCCTCATTGAGTAGGAAAGCAGAACCATTGATTAGGTGCACCTGGGTCTGCTACAGCTTGCACGGGAAACCAGTTCTCAGCAAGGCAGCACCTTTCAAGCACTGCCCAGGTGGATTCAACGTGCAGCAGCACCAGATATGTCCTACTTGCGGCGGTGAGGGACGTGACACTCTTCTTCTGAGTTTTAAATTACATGTAATATTTCTCACTTTTTTAATCCCATTCACTACCAAGTTGTTTCCTATAAAACCTCTGCCAGGAAAAAGTGGCTTTATGAAAATGAGCTTTGTAGCAGTGTACATTGAAAATGTGCTGGAATATAACAAAAACAGTTTTTCAAATTTTATAAATTACTTGACATGCAAATTATGTCATCTATTGGCCACAATGTGCTATTACAGCTCCATAATACAGTTGGGGGTCCATCTTCCTTGCAGAGAAAAACAGACCCCAAAGCTGATCAAACTGTGTTAGCACCTTTGCCTTCATGCTAAAACTTTGGGGGCAGATTCATTAGGACATTTGCAAATATATATCATTTGCATTTATTTGCATCCCTTTGCATTTGCACAGAATTAACACAAATTGAGTACTCTCAATATCAGGGCATCAGGAGATGTTTAACATTGAGTATACTTGGTCTTGATAGTGGAGGGGTTAAAAAAATATTTTTTTTCTGCTAAGGCTAGGGTCAGGCGAACGCATTCTGTGCGGACTGTGTGTCCGTGCACAACGGACGTACTTTCTGACTGACGACAAGGTAGTGGCCACACGGTACGTTTTTTTGACTGACTTTTTTTGACTGATGTAGATGGGAAATAAAATTAATATGAAAAAACATTTTGTCTGTCACAAATGCTGGACGTCAAAAATGCAGTCCGTCTGACTACGTTCCATCACTCACACACAAAGCTATGCGGACGTTGCGGACATTGCGGACGTGGCGAACTCCGTACGTCCGTTCTAGTGGTTTTACATTCTTGCCTAACTTGCGTCCGTTTGCCACTTCCGTTGTGCGGCCGCCATTCTGTGCAGACGTACTTCGTGTGTGGGTCTCTATTGATCACAATTGTATGCTATCACGGACATTAAAATGTGCGGCAACACGGACGTGTACACTGCGCTCGTCTGACCCGAGCCTAAATCGGACCAAGGTGTCAAGTTCAGTTTCTTCCTCAAATATTTTAGCAGAGGGTCTTAGCTCACATTCGACTGATATAACTGGCTGCAATAACTTTTTATTGAGGAAAATATTCTACAGCGTCTACATTTAAGAACGGTTTCAGGAGGACTTGTGTACATTGGGAATGCAAGGGAATGACAATTTTCTGTAAATGCCAGATGACAAAAAGACACACTGGAGTTGTGAGAGCTCCACAGCAACAAAACTCACAGTAATTTGCTGAACGAGTGTGTTTTATTGCTATGGAGTTCTGTAATATGCTCAAACATACTACACATTACTGCAAGGTTTATTACAGCAAATTATTGTTCCTTGTGCCTTCAGTATCACAGGGTGACAGTAACAAGGTCTCATAGAGTATTTTGTGTCTCTCCAGGGAAAATCACTGAACTCGGTTTTACGATGTATGCAAATTGAGATTTGTATGCTAATTTTTAAATTTTTTCATAGAATTTTAATGAAAAATCACGTGGACATGCTTTTGGTAGCTAAAGGGCTAAGCAAAAAATTTAAGATTTATTTTTTCTTTACAAAAATTAGGTATATTAAAGTTAACAATGAAAAGCAAAATTAAATATATCTACTTGTTCACAGAAATGTAAGGAAAATTAAAGGTCTGTCATATGTAGAAAATGTCCTATTAAAATTTATTTGAAGACGAGAGAAAAGTGCTTGGAAAGCAAGAACGGCACCTCATTCAAGAGCTCCAACATTTACTGTCTGAAAAGTTTGACTACCTAACAGAAATGTTGACATTTAATTAAAAATAAAGTAAAATCATTGCCAGTACAAAACGTCTGTACATTGTTTCTTGATAGTATATGATCTTATAATATGCACACAAGAGCTGATAGCAATGTAATTGGGATTGAAAAAAATTGCTGGAGTGTTATGCATTAAATCTGCATAATTTTATAAGAAAAAAAATATTAAATCCAATTAATCTGAACGTTTTTATGGCTGCTAAAACTAACCAATTAAAATAAAACTATTAAAAATAAAAATAAATATTGTGCTGTCACTTATGGCATATAAAATGCAGTCTTTGCTACCTACGTGATGCGATGCTATTGAAAGAAGTGTTTTCTTATTTATTACAAAAAAAAGCTTAATCGGCAAAATGGAAAGTTTGGCGGATTGTACACTGCTAGAGAAGGGACGTTTTATACGAATAAGTGTACAAATAACCACTTTAATGAGAAGGCTAAAAAAGTGCTCGTACTGTTGAACCTAGAAGCAAGTAATAGTTCTTTTATGTGATTCACACAGCAAGTCCCAAGATAGAACAGAGCTCTGCTTTGCCACTAAGGAACCAAATGATATGATTACCTGGGCAAAACAGTGAACAAATAAACAGATGCAAACAAGAATGGTGACCAATGCAAGCAAGAAATGTGTTGAGTCAGAAAATAAAACGAATTATGAATTTGCGCAAATCAGCCATTTTTTTTCTAAAAGCAGCTAGAGGGTGCGGACATGCTTTTTTGAATCCATTGTCACAATAATTGGAAATAAGCAAAAATGAAGGAAGAAAGAAAGCAAAAGGGAGCGAGTGACACGAAAAGGCACTGGACTGAAGCAATTGTGAACTGAAATAGGTTTTGAAGCTCAAGAAAAGGCAAGTTGTCACTGCAGATGTCAGCATTGCTAGACAGAATGAGAAGACTTGAGAGGTAGTGAAATGGAACAGAAGTTTAGAATGTTAAAAAGCCCCGCAAGAACTCTCTCACTGCTTGAAGTATCACAATGAAGCCCCATAACTAGATTTTGCCGAAGAATCCTCATGCTTATCAAAATGCTATGAAAAAGACTTCAGATTTCCTCAAATTAGGATTTCTCTTTTGTTAAGTAAATATTAGAATTTACCATTAATTTATATAAAACGTGCTAGATTAACAAAGACACATCAATGCAGCTACTTGGAGGAATGAAATAATACACAATGATTTTCTTAAATGTGACCACTTCGTATATGTACATTATGTCTTTGCTTCTTACTAATTTAATTGTTTGAGATATATATGAATTCAAAGCTATAGTTGTGCAAATAACATTTTAAACAGTCAAAGGTAGGCAATGAAATGAACATAATATTCTTTCATTGAAAGAACAGTTGATTTAGGCTAGGGTCAGACGAACGCATTTTTCGCGTCGTCTGTGAAAAAGTGCGTTCGAACGAATGGACGGATTTTTTCACGGAATACGCGATAGCGGTCATACGATGCGCATTTTCGTCCGTGATTTTGTATGGATCATAAATAAAACCCTTTTTTGCGTCTGGACGTTATGTTGGCTGGACATTAGCAGCATCTGACGTCTCCTAATCACGCACAAACGCTGCTAGCGGACGCAGTGCACTCTGTACGTCCGTACTAGCAGTTTGACATTCTCAAAAAAATGCGTTTGTTTGCTGCTTGCGTTGCGTGGCCGCACTTTCGTGCGGCCGTACTTCGTATATTGCCTGTCATTGCCCGTCATTTGCTGCTACTACGGCCGTGATAAAGTGCGGCTGAACGTGTGTTCGCACTGCGTTCGTCTGACCCTAGCCTTAGTTCAGGGGAACATCAGGAAACTACGGTGAATCTGCTACAATGAAACTATTGGGGTTATTAAGAGAGCACCGAAATGTCACCAACATTTCGGTGCTCTCCCATTCCCTGCATTTCGGGGACTCAAATTTCCCCACCCTGAGATGAATTCAGCATTCAGTGCAGGGAACGGACCCGAAAATCCGCCACAAACCCACCAACAACCTACTGAACACCTGCTGTAAACCATGCCAAAAACCACATCCGATATGAAATGCCACAAAAAAAACCCGGAACACGTCCGAAAAAGCTGCCGAACACAGCGCAGACCAGTCGGTGGAAAAAACTGACAAGCTGGCAAATAGGGTAAAAAAATAAAAATATTGAAGGTGACAAAATTGAAACGCTGTTTGAAAATAAATGCTGAACGAAAATGTCTGGAATTAACATATAAGGTCCTATGAATGATAATTAAAAGGTCTGTTACAGAAAAAAGAAAATTCGCTATTAAAAAAAGAAGAAAAAAATGGCCTTTCCATTGATGCCAAACATGACCAGGTTTGGTGCACAAGTAAAATAAATATTAAAAAAATAAAATAAAAAAGTATTTTTTTTTTAGAAAAAATAAATAAATTTCTGAGTCTTATAGTAAAATCGGATTTCAAATCACGTTTTTAAACATAATGAGAATAAAATGGTCAAAAGGAGCTCAGCACACAGAGGTAAAATGGCTCAGCAGTGAAGGGGTAAAAAGCAAAAACATGTACAGGGTAATTCAAAGAGATTCGAAAACTCACCGCACATTCGGTGACTTTTCATTCTCTTCAATTTGGTTCCTTTTGCCGATTCCATTTCGGTGACCCTGCGGTGTATTCAGCAAGCACCACAGGGCCCCTGAATTGCAGGGAAAAGCTACTGCAAACCAGACGAAAACGAACCGCAAAACCCACCGAATGCACGCCGAAAACCCGCAAAAACATCTGGATTAACCCGTTGAAAAACCTGAGCAGGAGCCGATCACACGCAGCGAAGCAGCCGAGACCGCAGACGAGGCAGTGAATAAATTAGCAAAACAGTTTGTGTGAATGTTTGAAAATGAAACGCTGTTTGCAAAGAAACTACTGAGCGAAAATGTCTGAAATTTACAGATGAAGTAAACTTAAAAAAAAAAAATCGGACTTTTAAATTTTTTTTTCAGCAAAAATGCTTAAAATATCCCAAAAAATCTATAAATAAAGAGACTCTTTACTGCAGAATTTTATAATGAACGGTTTATTAGATATTGAATTAAAACAGGAATATTTTTAAAATTGAAGCCTATGGGATTCTCCTGAATAAACTTGCCGAATTAAACCACCGAATGGCAGGGCATTAGGGGAACCTTTCACTGCTGGTTTGTGTTCTCTGAATAGCCGAAGCAGTGCATTTTCATGGGGTTTTCACTGCCCTCGAACAGGCACCGAACAGGCACCATATGTTCAGGCAATTCGCTAGTATTTGGCGAATTGCCTGCTCTCTGGATAGCCAAATGGCCAGGAAAGGTAACCGAACGTTGATTTTCAGCGTTCGGTTACCTTTCTCAAGCAATTCGGAGCTCTTTGAATAACCCTGGTAGACATTGAGTATTTCTAAACAAAGGACAAAATGTTTAAACTATTTATGGTGGTTGTAGATTTTGGGGGTCAAAGTTTGAAAAAGTGTGTTTTTTTCCATCTGTTCATCATGTTTCATATTTTTTTTATAGTAAGCTATGCGATAGGCTTAAAATTATGGCATCGTTAGAAAGTCCATTTATTGGTGAGTATATTATTATCATTCTTTTTATTATTCTTTATTTATATAGCGCCAGCATATTCCGCAGCAATGTATATAATATGTGTGGGTACCATAAACAAGTAAGAGGAGAATTAGAGCTAAACACAAACAGCGCAGTAAAAACAGCAGTGGGTATGTTCGGACAGACAATGTTAAATTCGCCTGGTCACTGTGGAGTTAAGTGCTTCTTTTTATTAACCTCTTGTCACATTTCCAGCCTTAAACCCCATAAGTGAGCTGATCCAGAGCGGCACTTATCCAAGCCTGCTTCGTCCCTCACCAGCTTCCGCTCCAGGATTTCCCTGCAGCTTGTCAGATCTGACCACCTGACCCAGACTAATAGCCTATTTAACTGTGTCTCTCCAATTCTGCAGTGCTCTCTTATTAGGGTCATTCTGTTGCCTGCTGTTTTGCTATTTGTCCTGCTGCTCGTTTTTTTGCCTTTGTGAAAAGTGTAACCTTGGTTTTATTGTTTTGTTTATTTTTGGTTCCTTGCCTGTTTGTTCCCTAGGTCCCTAATTTCAAGTCTCCTTTCCAGCTGTCTCCACTTCTTTCTTTAATTATTCTCACTAAGCCCAGGCTTCTGGTTCTTCCCATGCTGCCCTGCTAACCATCATCACATTCCCTCTGCTCCTATTTGTTTCACCTACCCCAGTCCCTTAGATTGTAAATTCACGGGATGTCTGACTGAGCACTTGGTTAAGTGCTGTACTACCTGGACTGTTATCCTACGGGTAGGGTCATCTTTTCATCATGTATCATGTATGTCTCCTGTTTTTGCTCCCCTATTGTAAAGCGCTGTGGAATATGCTGGCGCTGTATAAATGCCTGTAACTGTAACTCTCCGAGATTCTGTCCACCCCACTTAGCACTTAACATCTGGCACGTAACACAAGCACAGTCTCATAATTGATATATTTATTTATATAAGTGGTTTTTAGCAAAAATATTTGATAACTCCTATATCTATTATGACAAAACAGGTAAAGATATGATTGAACACATGTTTACAAGCTTAGTTTCAGTTCCCTCTGCAAAAATAGTGCAGGAACTGCGATCCCACAAGTTCCCCTGGACTTGACTCCTGCCTGTGACACCTCTTAAGGCTAAACCACTAAGGGGGGGAGGGGTTAGGCTATGGAGGCGCTGTGTGGTTATTTAAAGTGATAAGTTAGGGGGTTGCTGCCTACAATGGGTTACACATAAACCTCAACGAAATGTGCAAAAAAATGGAAGAAACAAAAACTGGTCCAAGCGGCGCAGTGATAATACTATGAGTCACTAAAGATCCCAGCCTTAGGGCCCTATGGGTATTGGTTCGTGATTAAAAATTTCTATAAATCATAAAGAACCATCAGGTCCTAAATATCATGTATGCGACACAAAAAGTGCGAATAACCTTCAGGTGTGCAAGAATGGCATTCCACAGTACAAGCGATGTTAAAACCAAGCGGATAATCTATAATATTAAAGTGCATGTGCTTATAAATCCACTTATAAATAAAGTGCGTACACAGAGTGTGCAGTGTTGCACAAGGTGCTAATATGTCTCTGACAGGCTGAATAGTAGGTGAGTCCTAAACCACAGTAAAGTGCACGTGCAAATGTGCAAAGTACAAATCGAACCGGGTTCTGTGGTCACAAATCGTTGTATAGCGTCTGGGCTGCGTTGTAGAATAAATTGTCCCGATGACGCGGCTCCTCTCCTCAATGGACAGGTTTATAAAAATGATAAAGAGAAAGGGGCGGGGGAAAAAAGGAGAAATAATAGTGCAGACTGTAACGTACAATTCAGGTGAGTATATACGAGAAAAAACTCACTCACAGATTGCAGAGCCTAGTGAGTCCCGGCTCTGGGTTGATACACCTTACACCAGATATAGGGTGGCGTGTCCCTTCTTTATCTTCTTGTGGACCTCAAATAAAGTACAGACAAGGAGACAGCGCTCCCATAGCGTGACACAGTATATAATATGGTGGTCAGAATAATTATTCTTTTTTTGTCTCACTCACCGATGGTGGAGCCTCGATTATCTCAGGCTCAGCTTGTAAGCGGATGGTACCCCTTAATTCGGTGTGTACCTCACCTCTCTCTCCTGGAGCCTTTTTCACCACTGACTTCTGCGTTGAGATTACAACAGAAAAAGATTTGGGGGAGAGGGGAGGAGGGGTGAGGCGAGTGTACCACCTCTGGGGTTGCTATGGAGAGCCTTCCGCCGTCTGGAGAAATCTTAGAAAGCGTGTGAGCTTTCAGCACACACAAGTTTCTGCTTGGAACAAAACAAGCTTCCATATTTGTAGATAAGATAACTATAGGAGACATTGCATGCAACGTCTCCTGTAGTTATTTTATCGAGGAAAATCGCTATTCCATTCTTGCCACAAAATGGGCTTGCTGCTCAAATGTAGTGTTTCCCTGCCCAAGGTTAATATAAATTATCATCTCCTATACTTATTATAGGAGACATTAATTTTCCACTCTGCATAGAATGTGCAGGCTGTTCCAAGGTAGCTTTCACTTCCAACTGGGAGACAGTATTTCACCGTGAAATACTGTCTCCTTGAAGCTGGTGTTAAGTGATTTATAAAATGATTTACTTTGTATGAAATCATTGCTTTTAGAGGCATTAAAGGAAAACACAAAATTATAACATGTTCTGGAAATAACATAGTTACAATTCTTTATATTTTGAAAGTGATAGTATGGTAGCTAGTAAGGACTTTTCTATCTCTTTCTTCCTGTCTCCATTCGTTCAAAAACATTTTAAACTAAAATAGCAGACCTCACACTACTGAACATTTGGCTGAAAACACTTACGAGGCAAAAATGAAAGTGTGCATGCCAAATGCAAGAAAACACTGGAATCAACATTTTATGTGCAATGAATTATGTTGATAATGCTGAATGGCCACAAGACATTGAAAGATAAAGATAGATCACGTCAGGTGGGGAATTTCCTGTCCAGCAGAGTTTTCAGTCAAATCACTCCCATATTTTGCTGCCTTCTGTAACTCTTGTTTTGTTCTTGGAGTAGTATATTTCTTACACGCAGATATCTCATATTATTCTCATCTTTCATTTTGCAATAAAGATGCTGTTGCTGCCATTATGATTTATTAACAATCAGTGCTGCTTTTATTTCTACAGGAATATTATACCAGAAAAATCTCCTTCTAATACTATAATTTCTGCCTTAGTATTTTCTTTTTAACAGCATGATATTGGTTATTTGAGTTGCCAACTCATTTGCAACTCATTTCCAAGTACATTGGAGAATGATTATTAGAAGCTGGTTTGTAGGAGGACATCACATGGAATGTGAAATCATACAGTTTGTTATTGGAACACCAAATATGTGGATTCTATTTTTTTCTGCCATCCATCAAAATTCAGATTAATTTAATCTAAGTTATCTCCCCCTCTCTTATATATGTATACACACACACCGTATTGTGCAAAAGTTTTAGGCAGGTGTGAAAAAATGCTGTAACGAAAGAATACTGTAAAAAATAGAAATGTTAATATTTTTGTCAATTAACCCATTTATGCCACTGGGCGTGCTATGCCCTGTATTTTTCAGCATTGAAGATACCATTAATCCTGACCAAATCTCCAACTCCTTTTGCAGAAATGCAGCCCAAATTTACAAGGAACCTCCACCATGCTTCACTGTTGCCTGCAGACACTCATTATTGTACAGCTCTCCAGCCCTCCGGAGAACAAACTGCCTCCTGCTACAGCCAAATACTTTAAATTATGACTCCTCAGTCCAGAGCACCTGCTGCCATTTTACTGCACCACTGTTTCTATGTTTTCTTGCATAGTTCAGTCACTTAGCCTTGTTTTCCATGTCAAAGGCAGAGTTGGCCCATCCATGAAGCTGGATGGACCATGGCTCGAGGCAGCCCTTTGCCAGGGGCGGCATTTTGTCATCCTGTCAAGGGCCGCAACATGGAGGTTCCACCTGTCCTCTGGCCAGGCCTGGTGTCTGCCGGGACCTGGACCAGGCCTGGCGTACGCCCTGGCCTCAGCCAGGCCCAGTGCATACCTGGGCCTGGACCATGGCTGGCACCTGCTTAGGGCTCTAAAAGGCCCGGAGTTCACCTGGGCCCCAGCTAGCCCTGTTCAGGGTTTGTGTAAGTATGTGTGACTTTGTGTCTGGATGTGTGACTGTGTGTGTATGGATATGTGACCATGTTTGCGAATGTGTGGGAAGATGGAAATGGACTACACATTACTGTGCGTTTTATTGCTTTGGCGCTTTATGATGCGATCATACACACTGCATATTGCTTTGAGTTTTATTACTGTAGCGCTCTGTGATACTCTCATACACACCGCACATTACTCTAAGGTTTTTGATGTGGCTCTCTATGATACACTCATACACTGCACATTACTTTATCACCGAGCTCCACCACAATAAAACTCACAGTAATGTGTGTTCCATATATATACTCACACAATATATATACTATATACTCACACAACCGCACATGCAGTCACATATCCACACACAGACAGTCACACATCCACACAAAGTCACATATCCACACAGAGAGTGTGAGTTGTATTGCTGTGGAGCTCTGTGATATGCTCATACACGCCTCTTGATTATTTTTTTGGTGGGGCAGCAATTCATCCTTGAACCCAGGTAGCACAGTGTCCTGGACTGTCCCTGGTCAAAGGTATGTTTTTTTTGGCCACAATTCTTCCATGAAGACCATTTATGACCAGACTTCCCCATACAGCAGATAGGTGTATCTGAATACTGCCACATGGTGTAAACCTGGCTCAGAGCACTAGTATGAAATGTATGTGTAGCGATCACTCCCGGAGGAGCTGCTGAATTTGAACCTCGGGTCAGTCTCCCCGCACTAGGGAATAAATATACACCAGCACTGTCGTGGATTTTATAAATTATATAGTTTACTGAATAAACGGGCATATAATGAGTAACACGGTATTTGTATATATTTTTACAGTACTTCATAATACGAAAAACACACAGCGGAAAAGGAAAAATACAGCCCTTCGTAATGCGAGAAACGCGCAGCGGAAAAGGAAAAATACAGCCTTCGTAATGCGAGAAATGCGCAGCGGAAAAGAGAAAAAAAGTATTTTTAACCCCTTAGTGGTTGGAGTGTGAGTCTCGTACAGGTTATGTCCCTAGGAATGTATGTGTATGCGTGTATTGGTACCCGGGCACAACATTCAACTGGCCAGTGAATCATTTAGGAGGTATCTTTGACTAGTCACGTTGGGGCCCTGTGGGTTTTGAAGAAACTGCAGCATGCTTTAGTATTTTACAACGGCCTGGAAGGCCTCTTACCCATCCGCCAGATACTCTGTGCTCCACTCGACCCAGGACGTCTCTCCGCTCGATTTTGACTGGGGTTCTCTGTGTCACCGGATCCACTGTCTTGCTTGTCTGTATCTGCCACAAGATGTCCAGCTCACCGCCTGCACTCCCTGTTAGATCGATCTGTGGTTCTCCTAACTCGGGGTCCAGCAGGAACCAGCTTCTTGTCCTCAGACCCCACAGCTTGGTATAGACAGATCTCTGCAGGGTCACTGTCCCGATCCCCCAGCACCAGCGAGGTAGCCCCTGCGCTCTGGCCTGGTCACGATCCTTAACAGCTCTGCCTGCTTCCTTCTCCTTTCAGCTCCCAGCTCACTCTGAGCATGCTTTCCACGAGGCTGCTGATGCCTTTCCTTTCCTACACACCCACTTCCTGTCCTCACGCAAAGCATCATGGAAAATGTAGTTCAGTGCCTTCTGTGTTTGTCCATCATAATCTTACCATGGTCTCTGTCTCCCTCTGGTGGCCATTGCAAGTAAATGCAGCAGAACAGTCTTTTTAAACACAGCGCTACACTCTCCCCCCCTAAACTCTTGGGTCCTCCCAAGGGAGTGTAACAGATACATAACATTGCAATATTTACATTAAGCGATACATTCAGGTTTAGTAGCAGACATATAACGGGTCAGATATACATCCTCAAACTGACTTGTGTCCCTAACTACCTCAGCTAGCGTGGAAGACACTTTAGGCAACCTTCGCATAGTCGTAACAGCTTTCTTTGTGCAGGGTTACAATATAGTTCAGGAACACCCGCAGCCATGACTCTCATTCCCTCTGTTCCAACCACTCCTTGGGTTCTTTTCAGTTCAATTAGATCTCTCGATGAAGCTCGCCTTGACCTTTCTCGAGAAGGCTTATCATCCTGGAGACGAATGCAGTGTTTAGTGCCCTTAGCGCATCCCACGTCAAACTCATACCTGGAGAACGAATTTTTCGACTTGAGTATTGGAGGCTGAACCCGCTTCTTCCGCTTGAACGAGATAGGAGAATCTTTAGGGTAGAACCGTTCAGCTTGAATCACTTTATTCACTTCCCCCCCTAGATCGGTAGTGGAGAGGTGCTTAACAGAAGCCACTTGCCCGATTGACATCCATGCCTTCAAATTTACTGAAGAGTCAGTCACATTACATACGCTGACGGAAACTCTCTCACTTGTCCGTTTCAAAACTCTTCCAGAGTTTATTTCGGGGACTTCTCTGGACTGCATAACCTTCTCTGTTCCTTCCGCTTTCCTCAGCTTCCTCACTTCTGCAGGGGCTCTCTGTTCTTTGACCATCCGTTGACATAACGGCCTTGACATCGAGTGTGCCTTCTTGGGATCAGGACTCTATTCCTTCCTCAGCGGGGTTAGAAAACATCTCACTAAGTCAGTGTTCATCCCCACTATCATAGAACTTCGATTAGTTCCCGAGGGATGAGGACACACAATGGCCAACGTGTCACATACTGCCGGTTGTCCAACGGTCGCTGAACTGAATTCCAGCTTCACCTGTAGATATCCATCATAGGGAAACCTCTCAGTCCCCATACCCCAGATTTCAAGATCCTTCAACTTCTTCAAGGGTATATGCTTCAAATGTTTCTGATAGAAATCTCGGTAAATCAGAGTTACTTGAGCACCTGAATCTAGAAGAGCCTTTGTGTAGACCCCTTCCACTTGGACCGGGATGATGGACGAAGGACCGATCAACTTGTCAGGGAACTTCTCCGCTGTAGTACAAGGTGGGGACCCAGTTTGCTCATTCAACTGGGGTCCTCTAAGATTTTCCCCTTGCAAGACATGCGACTGCTCCTTCAATGCCTTCAGGAGTTCTTTGACCGATCTCTTTACGGGCCTCATTTTTGGGCACTGAGCCCTGAAATGACCCTTTTCCCTGCAGCCAAAACATCTTTTCCTCGAGCGTGTGGGCACATTTTCTTCTTGCGCCTCATTTGAAAACCCCTTGTTAGGAACCACAGCCGCTCTTGTCATTCGTATATCTGCTAGAAAAGTCTGTCCTCTTCGCGGTTTGGGTGGGCTGGGGCAGTCACGTCGATAGTGGCCAACCCCCCCACAGTTGTAGCAGATCAACGACCCAGAGGGTTCTCCAGCAGGAATACTCCGCACTGCCTCTCCCTCCTCAGGTACGGCAATCCTAGAAGACAGCAACGTCATCAACTCTATCATTTTCGACATCAGAGTTTTCAAAGCCATCACTTCAGTCTGTATGTCCGCTACACCAAGAGTTTCTACTTCTGCGGTGAAAACTGCATGTGAAGCATTAGCAATCTTTTTAGCCTTAATTAAAGCCTCTTCTTCTCGGATAGCTTTGACCAGTTTGGAATAGGTCAGTCTCTTGCTCTGGTATCTAGTCTGAAATTTCAACATTATGGGATCCAGTGGGAGTGCACCTTTGAAAATTTGATCCATCAAAGCTTTGCTTGCACGACTCGGCTCCATGCCTCTTTTTAGAATAACCTGATGGAGGATTTTACCCAGCCACCAGACATAGGTGGACAATTCTTCTCCTTCCTTTTGATAGGTGTGAGAGAACCTGTGGATAAGCTCGGCACAATCCTCCACTCCTCCAAAAATTTCCTGTAAAGCTTCTAGATACTCAGCAGCAGTGCAGCCTGGCTTGTCTCTTTTCAGATTTCGGACAACATCTGAAGCAGGACCTCTTAAGCTCTCGATCAACCTTTGTCTCTTCATGGTGTCCGTAACTTCCCATTCTTCCACAGCTTGCACTGCCTGGTCTATCCAAGTGTCAAAGTCCTCTTCTCCAGCTGGCACAGGGACCTTACCCGAACAGAACCCCAACTTGCGATACCCGTAATTGGCAGACACGGCTGAGTTTTGGGCCAACGTTTCCACCAGCTTCCCCATAGTGGTAAAGAATGTAGCAGGAGGGAACCCTGTAGTTGGGGTAGCATCGGGGATCTCATCTCCTGATGTTGTTGGTCTAGTCACGGGAACATTCGCGTGATCACCACGTGGTGTACTTGGCTGGACCAGTCGAACTTCCACATCGTCGGTCAGCTTCACACTCGCGCGCTGAAAACACACTGGAACACCCTTTCTCCACTCAAAAAGAACATATGTGTGAGAAGTCTCTGGGTTCACTTTAACGTCCACTATGAATCCCTGTTGGTCAGGTGCCAACGCTGCCACGGCCTGGCGGATCTGTTCTTCTGCCCAGGTGCCTGCAGAAATGTCCATTACTACACTCATTCTAACTGGCCATTTTGTGCTTTACACCACTCTGCTGCTTCTTCTGGATCCATATTTAACCCTTTAAATGCGGTTTTTCCAGAGACTGAATCCCGGAAACGAGCCCCCACGTGTAGCGCTCACTCCCGGAGGAGCCGCTGAATTTGAACCTCGGGTCAGTCTCCCTGCACTAGGGAATAAATATACTCCAGCACCGTCGTGGATTTTATAAATTATATAGTTTACTGAATAAACGGGCATATAATGAGTAACACGGTATTTGTATATATTTTTACAGTACTTCGTAATATGAGAAACATGCAGCGGAAAAGGAAAAATACAGCCCTTCGTAATGCCAGAAACGCGCAGCGGAAAAGAGAAAAAAAGTATTTTTAACCCCTTAGTAGTTGGAGTATGAGTCTCGTACAGGTTATGTCCCTAGGAATGTATGTGTATGCGTGTATTGGTACCCGGGCACAACATTCAACTGGCCAGTGAATCATTTAGGAGGTATCTTCGACTAGTCACGTTGGGGCCCTGTGGGTTTTGAAGAAACTGCAGCGTGCTTTAGTATTTTACAACGGCCTGGAAGGCCTCTCACCCATCCGCCAGATACTCTGTGCTCCGCTCGACCCAGGACGTCTCTCCGCTCGATTTTGACTGGGGTTCTCTGTGTCACCGGATCCGCTGTCTTGCTTGTCTGTATCTGCCACAAGATGTCCAGCTCACCGCCTGCACTCCCTGTTAGATCGATCTGCGGTTCTCCTAACTCGGGGTCCAGCCGGAACCAGCTTCTTGTCCTCAGACCCCACAGCTTGGTATAGACAGATCTCTGCAGGGTCACTGTCCCGATCCCCCAGCACCAGCGAGGTAGCCCCTGCGCTCTGGCCTGGTCACGATCCTTAACAGCTCTGCCTGCTTCCTTCTCCTTTCAGCTCCCAGCTCACTCTGAGCATGCTTTCCACGAGGCTGCTGATGCCTTTCCTTTCCTACACACCCACTTCCTGTCCTCACGCAAAGCATCATGGAAAATGTAGTTCAGTGCCTTCTGTGTTTGTCCAGCATAATCTTACCATGGTCTCTGTCTCCCTCTGGTGGCCATTGCAAGTAAATGCAGCAGAACAGTCTTTTTAAACACAGCGCTACATATGGGTAAGTTCTCCTATTTTTAGGGTTTCTTATGGACACCTAGGTTTCATAGTTTATAAGATTTTGATGACTGAGTAGCTTGACATGTAACTATGACATAAAGGATTTGGACAGACCAGCGTGTCATTTTTTCTGCATGCTATATCTGTGTCTATACCTGCAAAATACAGGGGATGACTGAAATTTGAATCACTCTCTCTTTTAATTATTTGACACATTTACTTAAACTAAGTCTGTGAAATTCTGTCAATTACAGGTATTTAGAAATCACCAACATATTCCGTAGTTATGCACAATGGGTGGAGTAGAGGTAACATCACTGCTCTATAACTGTGGAGACACAGGTTTGAATCCCGGCAGGAGCACCTCTTTAGTAAGTGTCCTTGGGCAAGACACCTAATGGTACATATTCGCCACCAAGGACATATTTGAAAATTAGAGAAATCTCAATGAATCCTTCCTGGTAAAATACTTTCTAAAAAAAAATGATAATGGGATGCATGGGAGCTCTGCTGGAGATAGAGCAGCTTGGGTGCTGTGAGTATTATGGAGAGAGCTGTTCATTTTCTATAAAGTAATATACTTTTAGATATATATTGTGACAGAGTGTGGAACTCTGTCTATGTTAGCAGGAGACTGACTAATGCAATATTTCCAGGTCAGTAAGGGGTTAAACCTTCCCTGGCAGCAGGTACAGCTGAAACTCGTTGGGAAGCCCTTATAGCAGTTCTCAGAACAGAGAATGGCAGAAAAAAATGCATGTGCAAGGTGGACGACTGGAGAGCACAGATCTGCAGGAAAGGCTTGCTGACACATATGTAAAAAGACTGATTTTGTTTGTTTATACTGGGGGACGGAATAGCTGCCCCAGTAACCCGTAGTGAGGGGAATATTTTTTTAGTTAGCCTCCTAAAGGAAGGAGTAGGCCAATTTGTTTGTGTTTATTTTTGTTTGGTAATACAAAGTGAACCCAGTGTTAAAAAGACTTTGTTTTGCCGAGTTCAATAAAAAGCGGTACACCCTCCAACTCCTGTGCTTCTCTGAGCGGCCCTACCACAATATTGAAAGTCTGGAGTCGCAAGGAGAGTTGAATGTGGCACGGTATGTAATTACATAAAAAGAAGGCAGCAAGTTCCATAAAAAGGGGACGGCTCTAGAAAAGTCCTGAAAGTGAGAGTTGGGGGTGCAGGTACGAGGAAAGGATAATAACAGCTCATTGACAGAGCAAAGTGACCTGGATTCATTGACAGAGTGAAGTGACCTGGATGGGACATACCTGCTAATAATGTAACAGATGAAGGCAGGGGAGAAGTTATGGAGAGCTTTGCACGAGAGGACCAGTAATTTGAAGTGAATTCTAAAAGTCACAGAGACACGGTGCAGAGACTGACAGAGGAGTGAGGTGGAGGAGCTTGGCAGAGACATTTATTACAGACTGTAGAGGGATAATCCGGGATCGTTAAAGTCCAAAGAGGAGCAAATAGAATGTAGCTCCAATGGTTTTTTGCCAAAGAAAACCTGAAAGTTATTTCGAACAACCAACTCTGATAAACCATGTTTTTCCCACATGAAAGTTTCTAGTCTCTACTGACATATGAGTTCGTTGTTAAGCAAGTTTGAGTCCTGTTGAGTTAGAAGACACGTAGGATGCATTGAGGTGAATCCTGATGGTCGTAATTCACATTCTGTATTCAGCACAGTGCCACCCCTCGAACAGCAATAATCATGTATTCAGTACTCAGGTTAGCTTAATATCCAGTAGTTGTGAGGGGACTCTCTATACCCTGTCACCTAACATTTGCAATAACAAATCACCACAAGATGTTTTTATTCTTAATAAAAAATATCCACATGCATGACAGGACAACCTACATAGAAATAAAGAGCATGAAACCAAACAGAAAATAAAGATGAGTGGTTGTTACTTCCTGCAATGCATCTGTTCGTTTAGATATTTCATGGCATACTGCTATTAAAAATACAGAGTTCTATACAATAATTTGAAAACGAACTGCTTTGACTCAATGACTAATATAAACAAGCCAAAGTGAGCATTGCTGGATCAAATGCATCTAATTAATCAGTACATGCATTTCAGTCACAAATTGCATCGCAGATCAATAGACAGTGTACTCTGTTGTCTCAGTTTATGCATCCTGTGTCTGTGAAGTC
Source organism: Leptobrachium leishanense (assembly GCA_009667805.1). NCBI lineage: Eukaryota > Metazoa > Chordata > Amphibia > Anura > Megophryidae > Leptobrachium > Leptobrachium leishanense. Next base: position 207,786,150 of record CM019065.1, on the reverse strand, counting down.
ATTAAAAAGTAATGGCTCGTAGTTATGAGGCAACTCTGATTTAAATATACACAATGAACAATTCATTAAAAATCAGACACATCAAACATACTGTATATCCATAAATATCTCAGTAGGTAGAAAAAAAATAAACTTCAAGTGCAGATCAATCACAGGCTCACGGTAATTATGATTGTTATTTATGTTAAACATAAAAGATCAGGTTAAACACCACTGAAGAATAAAAAAGACATAACTGCAGGGAAAATTGTGTGCCACATATGTAATAGAAAATACACAAAATGTAAACAAACAGAGCTCCTACTATGCATTATATCCAGCAATCAAAAAGATAAAAAAACAACAACATGGATTTGTGTTCTGTTTTGGAACTTCTCCAGTGAATTGAATAGAGCTAGAAGTGATAGTGATTTGAAAAATATCTTATTGACACCATAATGACCGTTAGATTTTAATTTGGATCAAGAAGCTGGTAGCATACCTATCAAATACTATAATCCTTATTTGATATTTCCAAAAAGGCTTTTAATTCTTTTTTAAAAATAAAATTTTCCATTTCTATTATTTATTAGAATGAAACCAGATAATTGCGTACTTATATACTGTATAAACGAATATATATGGCTATCTGTGAATCATTTCAGTATATGCATCCTTTTTCAGTACAATGATGGAAAGAATTATGGGCATATATTGTAGTTTCCATGGTCTTTTAATAGCCCCAGCTTGATAAATTTGTCTTAATACGTTTGGGTTAGCTGACCCAGGCCCAGTGTCATCAAGAGCTATTAAGGATCTCATTGCCCTTAACTGTGGAGACGGCACAGTAAGCAATCACGAGGCACGAGAAAGAGCTTGTTACCAACGAGAAAGCCGAGTTAGTAAAGAAGCGTCGAGTGTATATCTCACACTGCAAGAAGGGCATTGAAATAGGAAGTGGCAGCTCGGAAGACAAACACAAATTAATGAAAGATGTTTCATGTCTTAAAGGTGCTCTCACCTGTCAGATGCACAATAATTTCAGTCTCGAAGCTACTTTCTCCATGTTCTTTTTGTTCAAAAGCCAGATTAAGTCGCTCTCTGTTTTCCACCTTTCATCTGTTTGTAGTGCATTTGAGGGGAAATCATTTTAATGTGCCGGATTCAAGCTGCTAGGATTAAAAAGGGTCACACAGGTACACTGCATTACTTTGTCACGCTGATACATCATATTACAACCTTAATAATGTCTCCCAGAGGGGCACCGGCACGCGAGGCACTGAACAGAATAAGAAAGCATTTTTGTGTCTAATATAACGTTGATTGGTATGATTACAATCAGATTTTAATGTGTACCTTATGGAGTGCTAGTCATGAGATGTGTTAAACAAAGGGTTTTTTTTTTGCGTTGATTATTTTTAAATGTGCCAAGCAATCTTTTTTTCTACCATATTATACATGCCTTTCACGTGCAGGAAATCCGTGTGCATAGAATTTATACAACAATTGAAAGTTAATTTTGTAAAGGTTACTTTTGAAAACCTGCTGTTGAAAAAAATATGCAAACACATTTTTTTTTCTTGCTGGCATAAATGCTTTTTTTCCAATGGCAGCTTTGAATTATTAGGCATATTAATAGCTACCAATTTTAAATTTGAATGCTTATACCCATTTCTATTGAAACTGGTGCAATTCACCAATAAGTACTGATTACACATCATCACATTTTGCTTGTTTCTTATGAGTTTAGTGGTTTAATGTTCCAGTCGCAGTGTCCCTAGCAGGCATTCAAAAGGCTGTAAATAATAGGTTAACACAGACTTCGATATTTCTGAGGTTGACAATTTTCTTTTTACACTGAACCAGGGAATAGTGATTTCTGTACTAGAACCATTATTAAGATAAGGTAAATGTTTTATCAAACTGTTTTCCGGTAGTAATGGATTAAACCCTATTAAACCAATGTCGAATAAAAAACGGAGAAAAGAAGGGGGTTCAAAAATTAATGTCCCATAATTAAATAATAATTTTTTTTTAACACTGATGGAGTTCACCTTTTTTATCAAAACTTCATAAAATAATGTGAGAAGAAAGTTTGAAACTGAAACATGATAAAGCTCCAATATGGATGTAATCGTCACTGAAATGACCAAACTTCTGGTAGTGCCCAGAATTATAGGAAGGTAGAGAGAGTAAAGAGAGTGTCCTCTTGCACACCTAGTAACACACACTAGGTGATTATTAATTATGGGTTGACCTCTCCAATGCAGAGGCTAATCTAGAATGTATTTTAAAGGTACCATTATATTTCAATGTAAAATAAATTTAAAAAAAAATCAAAAAGTAAACATAACTAAAATGGACAAAATTAAAACCAAAACACATATCACCAAGCACGGTTTTATCAGTTTGTAATACCACAGAAGTAATTATTGCAACTTGTGTGTACAAACTGCAAGTAATGAGTAAAAAGTAAGCAAAACTGTTAATTTTAATGTTTGTTTTTTTTATCATGAACCAAATATGAAAAATCCAATAATTGTGGATGGGGATCTAAAATTTTGCAATAAAAAGCAAAAAGCAGAAAGTGCACATCCTTCTGCAGATTGTGCATGCTTATGCATATGTCCCCATGAAGTGCAGCACAGCCCACCTGCTCCCCATCTATATACCCAATGGTTCTTAAGGGGTTTATTTCGTAGACACAGCAGGTACTCCCTATGTACATTTAACCTTAAACAATCTATTGTACCCCCACTCTGAAGTTAACCCCTACAATTAAATAAAATACATCCCCCTCCGTTTAACCCTATACTAAGACCCTAACGCCCCTCATTAATCTTATACTAACTATACCCCTAAACCCCCTATCCCCTTAGCCTAAACTATTTCTAAAACCTCTAAATTAACCTAAATTTAAAGAGAAAAATAAACTCTACATTAAAAATCATACTTACACTCCAGTGATCGGACCAGGTCTTCTTCAGCAAAAAAGCTGAATGAACCTGGGTTATTTATCAAGACTCGCTATCCAATTATATTCCTTTTTAGGGAATTAACTTTCAGCCAATCAGAGGACTCCCTACAGGAAGCCTTCACTCACTGGCTGAAGTATTTGGCCATGTGCATGCATTTTGACCAATCATGGCTCCCCTATGTCACGTTCCACGTTTCAAGCCCTGTCCCCTGTATATGTGATAACCACTTCAGGTCTTGTTTTATGTTGCCATTCCTGGTTTGCAGCCCAGGGGTTAATCCTTTCTGCTTTCAACTCACCTGTCTGCCATGTCTTGTTCCACTCCCTATTTAAGAGCATTGCTCCCACAGTGCATGGCTCCATGATTTTGAGTTTTCCTGTATCATTCAGAGTTTTGCTTTCATTGTGCTTCCTGCTTCAAGTTCCTGTCCTGTTTGTATATTTTGTTCATATATACTATTGGTCCTGTTTCCATGTCTGTCTGTCTGTTAATCCTGTCACTGTGTTCCTTGTTTTATTCTGGTTATTCCCATGTGTTATTTCTCATACTGTTTCCTGTGTTATTCACTTTGTGGTTTTCTGTTTATTGTTTCTTGCTGACATCCTGTGTACCGATTTGGCTTGTGTGACTACCCTCCCGGCTTTAAAACCCTGGCATCTGGTTTACATACTCTCTGCCTTTCTGACTCCTGGCTTTCCTCATGACTATGATTTTGTATTTTCCAAGACTGTTTTGATTCCTGGTAGCTGTGTATATCCTAAGCCTCTGCACGGCTCTGTGGTATTTTCCATTTAGTGTAGATCCGGCTACCCTAAAGACCGGCCTATCAGTTTAGGGTTTCTTTGGTATTGCCATGCAGGAGTCTCTGTTTAACCCTGTGTTGTTCTTACCGCCTGTTGTCTGCAGTAGTATTTCCTGCTATTTGGGCTTTCCACTAGAACAAGGGCCCTACCATGGCTCAGGCCTGGTGCCCCCATGACACCCTACGTCAACACAGAAGTGAAAGATGTCCCATTTCACTGTATCTAGCCTGAAGGCTCTGTTGTTAATTGAAACACCTTTAGGCACTCAATAAATTTGGTGCCTCCTCCATCAGTGTTATTCAAAGAGAATCGAAAAGTCACCGCATGTTCAGTGACTTTTCTTTCTCTTCAATTCGGTGCGATTTGGCGATCCCATTTCAGCATCCCTGCAGTGTATTCAGCAAGCACCACAAGGCCATCATAGTGCAGGGAAAAGCCGCCAAAAACCTGTCGAACACTCACCGCAAAACCCAGGCGAATGCACACCGAAACCCGCAAAAACATCTGGATTAACCCCGCCGAAGACACCCGAGAAACCCAAGCAGCCACCGATCACAGCGCAGAGCAGCCGCCGTAAAAACCCGACACCGCAGACGAATGGAGTGAAAAAAAAAAACAGTACGCTTGAATGTTTGAAAAGTGAAACGCTGTTTGCAAACAAACTACTGAGCGAAAATGACTGAAATTTACATATGAGGTCCAATGAATGATAATAAAAAGGGCTGTTACAGAGAAAGAAAAGAAGGTTAAAAATTTTTTAAAAGAGACAGAAAAAGTTTTTTGCAAACAAATCCCGAAAAATGCTTAAAATATCCTAAAAAATCTATAACTAAACAGACTTTTTACTGCAGAATATTATAATAAATGGTTTATTAGATATTGAATTAAAACAGGAATATTTTTAACATTCAAACCTATGGGATTCGCCTGAATAAACCTGTCGAATGAAGCAACCGAGTGGCAGGGCATTTCGGCAACTTTTCACTGCTGGGTTTTGTTCTCTGAATAGACAAAGCTATGGGGATTTCACTGCCCTCGAACAGGCACCGAACAGGCACTGTATGTGCAGGCAATTCACCAACATTTGGCGAATTGCCTGCTCTCTGAATAGCCGAATGGCCTAGAAAGGTAACTGAAAGCTGATTTTCAGGGTTTGGTTACCTTTCGGCAGCCATTCGGATATCTTTGAATAACCCTACATGTGTCTGATGGGAAAAGACCATCCTAGAGACCATGAGCCTCCTGCATTAGAGTGATAATAGAATTATTTTTTGCTGAGAATGATTGAGTGCTCCACCACCATCCTTATTTAGAATTACTTTGCATTTGTAAGAAGAATGGCATTCTCATACATAAAGAAGCCAGCTGCTAGAGTTTCTGGTAGTATTTTTTATGATAGGAATCATGTGTACAGAAATACCGGTGAGTTCCTGCACTTATGTTTTTAAGACTTGACCTCTGCTGGAAAACAATTTTGGAAATACATAAAATTGGTTCCAGTATTATAGTCACCCTATCTGGTTGAATGACAGTCGATTTTTTTACCTTTTGGCAAACCTTGATTCTGTTTGTTAATGTGTTTTTTTCACATTTTATTCAGCCTTTTGTTGAAGAATTGATGTTAACTTACAGCAGGTGGCTAGGAAACACAGTAAAGACTCAGTATGTTAGACCAGTCAAGAATTATTATTATAACATTCATTTCTTGCACTTGTTACATGCTGTCAAATTGAATACAACTTTAATACATTTCTTCCTTACTTCATCATTAAGTTTTTTCATATTCTTTTTCTAAATATCTTAGGTGATTTGCTATTTAGGAGTACATTTTTTGACAATTGAAAACATTAATGTATTAATCTATATGGATGGGTGCGAATATATATCTTGCTCATTTAATATTATTAATCATAATAGTTAAAGCAGTATAATCTTGCATGGAATCGTAGGACAGAAATGTGACTATTTTTGAAATTATCAATGCAAAAAAAAAAAGAGAAAAATGGCAAGAGGAATGTTGGAAATCTAATTTTGCTATCAGCAGGGATTTCCATAAAATTTGATGAAATACTGTAAATTGCAATTGTGCCTTATTTCATATGGTTCCATTGGATTTAATATAACTTGGTATATTCTTATAAGGTTTTAGACAAGAAGGGAGAAAGTTCAGCAGGGAGTGAACATCTTTTAACATGGTGGATTTTATGTTCCTTAGTTGCTTATTGCTAATACACAAAAAGGGTACACAAATGATAAGAAGAAGGATAAATAAGGTAAATAAAATCAACCTACATGAACAATACCGAGAGGACAGGACCTTTTGTGTATCCTGTCCTCTCGGTATTGTTCATGTAGGTTGATTTTATTTATCTTATTTATCCTTCTTCTTATCATTTGCCTCTCCCTTTATACATTGCTTCATAAATTTTTAACCCTGCTTAAATGTTACTCCACACTTGAGCTTGTGCGGCATAAACATCAGAGACGCAGGGTTGCAAAGTTCCCTCATGCCACCTCGCTCTAGTGTGCCAGTTTAGGTTTTCGATGAACCAATGCGTAATAACACATTGTGCCATCTCCTTCACACTTGCTAGCATCATGGTAAATGAGAAGATGAGTTAGTACAGCATCATTGTTCACTTTCAGGGTAATTCAAAGAGATTCGAAAAGTCACCGCACGTTCGGTGACTTTTCGTTCTCTTCAATTCGGTTTGTTTTGCCGATCCCATTTTGAATACATCCCAGTGTATTCAGCAAACACCACAGGGCTTTCGTAGTGCAGGGAAAGGTCACGGCAAACCGGACGAAAACTAACCGCAAAACCTGGCGAATGCACGTCGAAAACTCGCAAAAACATCTGGATTAACCCGCCGAAAACCACGAAAAAACCGAGCAGGAGCCGATCACATGCATTGCAGCCTCTGGAAAAACCCGACTCCGCAGACGAGTGAAGTGAATAAATTAGGAAAACAGTTTCTTGAATGTTTAAAAAGTGAAACGCTGTTTGCAAAGAAACTACTGAGCGAAAATGTCTGAAATTTACATATGAGGTCCAGGGAATGATAATAAAAAGGGCTGTTACAGAAAAATAAGTAAAGTTAACAAAAAAAAAGAAAAATGCTTAAAATATCCTAAACAATCTATAAATAAAGAGACTCTTTACTGCAGAATTTTATAATGAATGGTTTATTAGATATTGAATTAAAACCGGAATATTTTTAACACTGAAGCCTATGGGATTCGCCTGAATAAATCTGCCGCATGAAACCACCGAATGGCAGGGCATTTTGGGAACCTTTCACTGCTGGTTTGTGCTCTCTGAATAGCCAAAGCAGTGCTTTTTCATGGGGATTTCACTGCCCTCGAACAGGCACCGAACAGGCACTGTATGTGCAGGCAATTCGCCAGGATTTGGCGAATTGCCTGTTCTCTGGGTAGCCGAATAGCCAAGAAAGTTAACCGAACGCTGATTTTCAGCGTTCGGTTACCTTTCTCAAGCAATTCAGATCTCTTTGAATTACCCTGTTTATAATTGAAGAGTGTACAATTGAGCAGCATTATAAAAAAAACACATTTTTATTGATTTTATTTTTAAACATAACCTGACCATGCTCTGGACTTTCCAACAATACCATGATTGACCCTCTAGCTGCTATAGTTGCAGAGATGCAGGGGTCCAAAGGACCCCCGGTTACCCTTTCAAAGGGAATTCCCTACCCGACTGGGGAGGGGTGGTCCCTTTCTGATGTCATTTAACGCATGAAGTCATACCACCATGGGATTCCCCCCAGACCGTTGGCGGTCTCCCCAAAGGCTGGAACCCATCCCGTGTGAAGGATGTCCTGTGCATGCTGCGGGGGAACCCCATGAAGTCCCCCACACATCTTTTGCAGCCAAGGTGTTAATTTGTAAATGTGGCCCTGAATGTGCCCCAAAATTTTCAGCTCATTGGACATTTCAGCCAATGTGCTTAAACACTTTTAAGAAGCTTATATGTCCATTTTTCTGACAATAGAAAGATGGGGTCCAATTGGAATTATACATGTAGTAATGCTTTTTGGCCATCCAGGGGAGATCTCTGATTATCAAATGAAGGTACTGACCATAAAAATTATTTGTGTGAATGCTACAAAACATTTTTACTGTCTGGTCAATGGAAAGTTGTTTTCCACAAAACCACTGGGTCCTGCCAGGTTTTAAAGAAAGCACATGATAGTGAAGAAGTTAATGTAATTTAAATGGTCAGGGTATACGCTCCATTCAGTTGTTCCTGGTGACTTTGATAGCTTTTCTAAGGTGAGGTCTTCCTTCTTTTCTGCATCCTGAAGGATGTCATTAGCTCCCATTGTTATGGACATGAATATGTATCTGCTTTAATAATATTCAAAGGCCTAGAAAAATGCTCATTTAAGTAGTTTAAGTGGTTAATCTGGATTTAAGAAGTTAGTATGTCTTTAACCCCTTAAGGACGCAGGGGTGGCACCCTTAAGGGGTCGATTTCGCCAGCGAGGCATACAGGTACGCCTTGCCGACAGGTGCCGTCGCGCGGCACTGATTAGGAGCCCTTCCCGCAGCCCGCGCGCAGTGCGTGTCATTGGCTGCACAGGGACGGCCTGAAATCAAGCGTCCCCTGCAGCCAATGACACGCGCTACGAGTCAGCACGCGCAGGCTGCGGGGAGGGGCCGAGGCGGCCCCATTGAAGACAGCGGGGCTTACCTGAACGCCCCGCGTCTTCAAAGCCCGCGCACCGCCAGGACGTCATGGAACGTCCTGTGGCGTTAAAGGGTTAAGAGCAGACATTAATTAACCTGTTTTTATAAGAATCAAATTCATATTATTGTTTAACACGCTATCTTAGCTGATTGTTTTGTCGCACATGTAGTTTCCTTTTCCTAGTATCGAGAAGAGAATATTTTGGAACACCTTGGAACGTCCTGGAACATCCTGTAACAATGCCCTTGACGACTAAGGGGATAAGCTGATGTTTACTGTTTAACATTATAGAATGTTGGGCAACAGCCTGTTTTCATTACGTACAAAGTAGCATAAAAAGCTTGTATCTTTTCAATAAAGAGCAGAGAAGTCACCCGGCCTTGTCCGAGGGAGGGTACATAGACACCTATCCAGCGAGTCTGTGTGTTTTCTTTCAGTGCGCACTTGATTTGATTGGCTTCTCCACCATTTGGCAGCTGCAGGCATTCGAACAAGAGACTGTTTAAGTCTGATCCATAACACCATTGAACAGTCTAACATGTTTTTATTTAACGGAACCAAAGCGGATTGTCCAATCCCTCTCAGTGATGAAACGTATCCAATTGGATGCCTGCTGCAGATTGAGTCAGCCCAGAAGACCACTGAGACCACTGAAAGAGATCATGGCATGGGAGAAATGTAAATATTAACCCACTCTGGGCTAAATCAAGTTAAAACAAAACCTGGGTGGGGTCAGCAATGGTTACTAATAACTCCTCCAGTCATCGCTCTCAGTCTTTAGCCCAGTGTGTGCATTTTAATAACAAATTACTCTGTTTAACAGAAAGTTGCTGATGAAGGTAAAAAACAATCTTAGTATGAAGCTCTTGTCATCTTCATTCATCATCATTTCGTTAGTCCGTCAATAAATATACAGTCATGGCCGAAATCGTTGGCACCCCAGACATTTTTCCAGAAAATCAAGTATTTCTCACAGAAAAGTATTGCAGTAACACATGTTTTGCTATACACATGTTTATTCCTTTTGTGTGTATTGGAACAAAACAAAAAAAGGGAGGAAAAAAAGCAAATTGGACATACTGTAATGTCAAACAAAACTCCAAAAATGGTCTGGACAAAAGTCTTGGCACCCTTAACTTAATATTTGGTTGCACACCCTTTGAAAAAAATAACTGAAATCAGTCGCTTCCTATAACCATCAATAAGCTTCTTACACCTCTCATCCAGAATTTTGGACCACTCTTCCTTGGCAAACTGCTCCAGGTCTTTCTTATTGGAAGGGCGCCTTTTCCCAACAGCAATTTTAAGATCTCTCCACAGGTGTTCAATGGGATTTAGATCTGGACTCATTGCTGGCCACTTCGGAACTCTCCAGCGCTTTGTTGCCATCCATTTCCAGGTGCTTTTTGACGTATGTTTGGGGTCATTGTCCTGCTGGAAGACCCAAGATCTCGGACGCAAACCCAGCTTTCTGACACTGGGCTCTACAGTGCGACCCAAAATCCTTTGGTAATCCTCAGATTTCAAGATGCCTTGCACACATTCAAGGCACCCAGTGCCAGAGGCAGCAAAACAACCCCAACACATCATTGAACCTCCACCATATTTCACTGTAGGTACTGTGTTCTTTTCTTTGTAGGCCTCATTCCATTTTCGGTAAACAGTAGAATGATGTGCTTTACCAAAAAGCTCTATCTTGGTCTCATCTGTCCACAAGACGTTTTCCCAGAAGGATTTTGGCTTACTCAAGTACATTTTGGCAAACTGTAGTCTTGCTTTTTTATGTCTCTGTGTCAGCAGTGGGGTCCTCCTGGGTCTCCTGCCATAGTGTTTCATTTCATTTAAATGACGATGGATAGTTCGCGCTGACACTGATGCTCCCTGAGCCTGCAGCACAGCTTGAATTTCTTTGGAACTTGTTTAGGGCTGCTTATCCACCATCCGGACTATCCTGTGTTGCAACCTTTCATCAATTTTTCTCTTCCGTCCACGCACAGAGAGATTAGCTACAGTGCCATGGGTAGCAAACTTCTTCATAATGTTGCGTACTGTAGACAAAGGCAAATCTAGATCTCTGGAGATGGACTTGTAACCTTGAGATTGTTGATATTTTTCCAAAATTTTGGTTCTCAAGTCCTCAGACAGTTCTCTTCTCCTCTTTCTGTTGTCCATGCTTAGTGTGGCACACACAAACACACAATGCAAAGACTAAGTGAACTTCTCTCCTTTTTATCTGCTTTCAGGTGTGATTTTAAATTGCCCACACCTGTTACTGGCCCAGGTGAGTTTACAGGAGCATCACATGCTTGAAACAATCTTATTTATCCCCAATTTTGAAAGGGTGCCAAGAATTGTGTCCAGCCCATTTTTGGAGTTTTGTGTGACTTTATGTCCAATTTGCTTTTTTTCCTCCCTTTTTTTGTTTTGTTCCAATACACACAAAGGGAATAAACGTGTATAGCAAAACATGTGTTACTGCAATACTTTTCTGTGAGAAATACTTGATTTTCTGGAAAAATGTCTGGGGTGCCAACAATTTCGGCCATGACTGTAGAAACCAGAACTACATATTTGGAATGCACACAACAGAAATAGAGCCAAGGTATCCCTTAATTTAGCCATATCAGACCAGTATCTAGTATGGGGTAACTCACTCTATGTAGCATATATTGAATGGCTGTGATACTGGGCTGCCTAAATGCTGAAAGGGTTGATAAATTAGCACACCTTAAGAATCATCTATCCATAAGAACTAAATTAAAAATTAGGAAAGTCATACACTCATCACTCTATAGGTAGATCACTCATAACTCTACGCGTTTCACCAAAAGGCATGGCGTCATCGAGAGTTCTAGCAGAGCGACTTGCAGCTAAGCAGGAGATTGCTGTGTTCCTTAGATGATTCATAGGGTGACCTGTTTTTGAGCGCTCACAGCAGGACCCTCCTTGAGATATTTAACCTGTTATAGACTGTGTGCTCTTTCTCTGGCCCATCTAGAAGTTACTCTTTTATCTCTTTACGCTTTGTGATCAGGTACACCATAGATACTTACCCTGTGATCTTTTCTCTTACCACGGACCCTTGAAGTCCTATTTCTATATTCCTTAGGTGATGTAACTGGCTTATAGACCTGACAGACACTTTATATCATAGCATAGTGCCGCTTTAGGTTTTATCCTGTTTGTGTTACTTTTTGGGGCTTTCTGTTTTTTTTAGTTAATTTATCAAATAAAAGTTAAGTTTTATCAACGCTTTCAGCATTTAGGCAGCCCGGTATGACATCAATTCATCAACAAATGTAGTCTGTTAAGATGTCGGAGTTTGACGTCCCATATATATATAGAGTCTAAAATGTAAGCGACATGTATATTATTCAAAATTTGAAATAAATTACCATTTTGTCAGAGGTAATTTAGAGAATGAAAAGAGTAATTTACTAGAAAGGAGTTTTGTCTACCTGCCACATCTTGCATTGAATTAAACGTGCTATTAAATTCTAGCACAAATTTAACTTAATTAAATTCTAAGATATAACACACATTGCATTGTGATATAGGTTTTCTTAATAGGATTCATCCCTGGCTTTGAATTATTGAGTATTCCTATAAGCTATTTATTTAACCTCATTTTGCATAGGCTGAATTCCCTTTTCAGAGCAACATGTCTCCATTAACACCAATCCATAAAGAAATCAAGGGACACACATTTTATTTCAAATTACAAAAGCTCTTGCAATTAGTGCTGCTGTAGCTAGAGGCTCTATCAACTGAAAAGATCCCACACTTGATAAGTGCTGAATTACTAATAACTCCTACACATTCTGAAACGCAGACATACTATTTCTCAGAATCAGATGCTGGAAATAGTTCTACTACAGTCCATATTTCTGAATAGATTAATTTCTTATTTTTCTACTATTATCACAATTCACTCAAAATAAGTGTACTTTGAGCATTACTAAATTGGTATAATTGACAGGATTTTGTTGACAAAAAATGTACGCAGGAAAATGATGTGAAAATAGACTTAATCCTTAGAAATGGTATTGCTCGCAACAAATGATGCTAAGAACAGAGTAGCATTTATCTTGCTTTTTTTAAAAACACATATACCGAATCACAAATGGGTTTGATGAGTCTTTTGACTTGATGCAAATGAGTTGAAGCAAATTTGTCTCCTTACATAAAGAAGCGGTGTTTCTCATTTTCCATTATCTGTATGAATGCAGCTTAGATACACTTTTCTGTATATGTATCAGAAATTCCAGCATTCATGTTAATAATGAATAGAGAACAATGTTTCAAATCACACTTTTTTACATATGTTGTTAAAATATGGAACACGTTTTTTTTCCTGTGAACGTTTTTTTTTCGCTTAGGATAGCTGTTTATACAAATATAGAACATGGTTTATACAAACAATTGACAAATTAAGGGGTTATTCAAAGAGAGCTGAAATGGCCACCTAATTGCACCCAACAGGGAATTTCACCGTTCATTGCAATTTCGTAGTAATTAAAAAAAGCTATTGGCGAAAAATATTGGCGAATTGGCAGCAAAATACGGTGGAATTCGGCGGCAGTGAAACTCTCCATAGAGAAGTAATGGTTAATCTATTCAGAGAATACCAAACGACAGTGAAAAGTTGGAGAAATGCCCAGATTTTCTGTGGTTTAGTTTGACGGTTTAAACAGGCAAATTCCATAGGTTTCAATGTAATTTTTTTTTTACATTTCTGTAGCAGACCTTTTTATTGTTAGTCATAGGACCTTACATATTTCTATGCATTTAAACTCCTTTTAAAAATTGCCTTTTTTTTTTCCCCTGTTCAGTGGCTGGTCAGCTTTTTTCGGCGGCTGGCCGGCTTTTTATGGCGGAATTCAGCAGTCTGTTCGGCGGATCGTCGGCTATGGACGCATTCTTTTTTTTTCTGCAGTTTTTCAGATACTTTCGGTGTTTTTTGGCAGTTTATTGGATGCGTTCGGTGGTTTGTGGCTGCGTTAAGCTGGTTTATCGGCAGTGTTCGGCGTATTTATTTATATATTTATAAAGGAATTTACCAGTAAGGATACATTAAGATTCCTCTCGTAAATTGCAAATAGCATTGAAGAAATGCAAAGTAAATATGTAAAAAAGACTAATAATAAAATATAATTATAGATAAATTATAAATATGCAAACAATTAAAATAAGCAAACAACCTCAGTTAATTGTACTGTATAGACAAGAAATGCAAATTACTTTTTGGAGCTAATTATAGCTATATATGAACACTTAATCTTCCTGAGGTGAAATTCCTGTGGTTTCCTGAGGAGTAATTCTTTGCCATCTGCGTGGTTACACAGACACAAAAACAGTGTCAAAACACAGTCCCTTTGATCAGTTTGGCAATTCCATATTTTGTGAAAGCAAAGCTTTGAGATGGGTACTTGAAGCTCATGAGCAGTTAAAGACAGAGCATTGTTGATCATGGTCCGTCACTTACATAGTGCCACCATCTTAGTATTTGCATCGGTACAGCAATCTGAGGACCAATCAGAGCTGGTAGATATTTACCTGTCAGATGAGATCTAAAGATTTAGTCTATGGGAGACAGACAATGGAGGCGCCAAACAGCAGAGTATGACAAGTGCACATTAATGAGATATTCTAAGCATTTTATAACAGCTACTTCCAACAAGATAATGAGGCATGTCAAAAAGCATACATTAAGCTGAATTTTTAACCATTTGCATGTTTTTCCATAAGCTCCATACAATATTTAATTTCTTATCTCATAGCAGAGATGATACTGTGAGTATAAATGTTTTTTACAGCATGCAAACTGAACATGGAAGAAAAGAAAGGAAAAAATCTTGTGTTTGAGAACCTTTCTCGGAAAAGAAAACTGGTAGAAATGCTAATTAGCCTCAGCTGTCCCTCCAAAGCTTTTCTTTTTCCGTACAGTTTTTGAGCGTCAGAAGAATATATGCAATGTTGATATATTTGCTTGTACTTACTTGTAATCCAAAATTTGCAATTTTTGGATTACAAGTAAGTACAAGCAAATATATCAACATTGTGGAAAATATCATGGTCCTATATTTCTGTACTCCATAGCATCAAACTAAGGGTATCATTGCATAATGCACACAGACAGGGCTGGACTGGGACAAAAAAAACGCCTCTGGACTTCATCCAGCCCAGCCCACTCGGATTGTGCCAACAGGCAGGTCCGAATTAAGTGCAGATGGTCTTACTGAGATGAGGTAATTTAATAAAATGAATGTTTCACTCACATTTATTAGAGCCTAAGGGAAATCCAGGCTCAAGGAAAATAGCTTGCGGCCAAGTATAGGGTGGCACGTCCCTCCTTTCATCTGTGGTGATTACTAGATAAAGCAGAGAGGATCGGGAGACAGCACTCCCATAGCGTAACTCTGTGCAATACAGGTGGAGGATTAAATTAAAATTGGTCACACTCACCAGTTATAGAGCCTCTCAATTCCAGGCTCAAGGAGTATCGCCTTGGGTCCTCTTAAGGTGGGGGCCCAAACCTCTTTGATGTAGCAGCAGTTGGTCCAGATGTCCAAAAAGGTTAGGGAAATAAGGAAAAAGTGGCGAATGCAAAAATATAGGTAATGAATTTATTGGAATAAATAAAATCCTGGACAATTTGTACCGAGACGCGTTTCGGCTAAAAGCCTTCCTCAGTCGGTATGTTTAGTGTCCATAAAGTGCAAATAAAGTACTTTATAAGACACTTTATGGACACTAAACATACCGACTGAGGAAGGCTTTTAGCCGAAACGCGTCTCGGTACAAATTGTCCAGGATTTTATTTATTCCAATAAATTCATTACCTATATTTTTGCATTCGCCACTTTTTCCTTATTTCCCTAACCTTTTTTGGACATCTGGACCAACTGCTGCTACATCAAAGAGGTTTGGGCCCCCACCTTAAGAGGACCCAAGGCGATACTCCTTGAGCCTGGAATTGAGAGGCTCTATAACTGGTGAGTGTGACCAATTTTAATTTAATCCTCCACCTGTATTGCACAGAGTTACGCTATGGGAGTGCTGTCTCCCGATCCTCTCTGCTTTATCTAGTAATCACCACAGATGAAAGGAGGGACGTGCCACCCTATACTTGGCCGCAAGCTATTTTCCTTGAGCCTGGATTTCCCTTAGGCTCTAATAAATGTGAGTGAAACATTCATTTTATTAAATTACCTCATCTCAGTAAGACCATCTGCACTATTATTGCCTTTATTTATTTCTCTCTGAGGGACATCTTTAAAGAGAAGATTTGATATCCACACCACAGTGAAGATTAATGTATTTGTCTTCAATCAACAACACCCCTTGAGTATAAACCACTGATTTTTTGGACACTAATTTTGCACAAATTGACTTATTAATCCTTTTAAAATTTTCTTGTACTCTTTTACCTCCTCTATTTGGTATTTTAAAGGACATTTTTTGCATTTTTAAGGACACTTTTTATACCTTAAAGGACACCTTCACTTTTACTCCTATTAACCAGTTGTTCATATAATTATCTGTTCACTGTTTTATGCGCCGTATGGTCTCGTTTATCCTTTTATCTTAATCTTGGCACGTATTTTGGTTGTTTTTTATGTGCTTCTCACCATACCTAGGCAGCAATTGATTATTTATTCACATAGCACTTTAATTAACTAAAATTAACAAGCGCCCACACTGTACAGTGTATACCCGTATACACACTTTTTAATCAGGTCCGAATTAAGATCTCTATGTTCCTGGGGCTAAAGATTATCAGGGTTATTTAGAAAAAGGTGAAAACTAAGAGAAGCAAGTGCAGGTTTTCACCTTTAGTATCCCCATTTTAGTGCGTATATTAGGGAATAGGGCCTTATGTGTGTTATGCATAAAGAATGATTTGTGATTTATCTAATGTTTAAGCTCAGCTTGCATTTTGAATGGAATCGGGTTCCCCGTCTCTAAACTAACTACAGGAGGGGTTATGTCTGATGTTTCTTGAAGTTAGTGTAATGTCATCAATGGAATATTTATTTATTGTCATCATTTATATAGCGCCAACAGTTTCCGCAGCACTTTACAACAACCAAAGGGAATAAGATACAGATAAACGGATATAGAATGGAAACATTAGGAGTAGAGGGCCCTGCTCATACGAGTTTATAATCTAGAGCAGTGGTTCCCAAACCCTCGACCCTTCCCAGATTTTGCAGATCACCTTGGGGAAATGCAGACTGAATACTGCCATCATTGAGCAGCAAATTAGATTACCTGTGCTGTGCTTCAGATATCTGGAACACCTGGCCTGTCAGTGTGTCCTGAAGACAGGTTTGAGAAACACTGGTCTAGAGGGATTGGGGTTGAGGAAGACAAGGGGAATTTTACTGGATGGCAGGATCATTAGTGCCAGTGGTTCGGGAATGGTGGGGCCATTGAATCAGCTTCAATCATGTGTGAGTAGGTGAGCAGAGGAATGAGTTGCATCAGTGATGTGGTACGCTAATTCTATGTCTCTAGCGGTTCCATCGTAATAGACTGGGTAACAGGGAGCAGCTAAGGGTTATTAGTTCTCTGGGTTATTTTCCTTTAGCATCTCTTTGTATCCAGTGAGATCAGAAAATGGGTCTGTGTGCAGGGTCTGGATGGAGAGGCTGGGGCAGCTACTGCAAGTTGGCCTGCATTTGTGATTGTGTTTAGAGATGTGCATTCGGAAAAATTCGGAATTTGAAAGGAAATTTGATAATTCGTATTCGGAAGTACTTCCGAATAACGAATCAATACGAAACGAATTCAAAATGAAACAAAACGGTATATAATGAATTTATTTAATTTACACTGTGTCATCATCATAAAAGAAAAATTTGAATAACTGATATCAACTATCGAATTTGAAATGTACTATCAAATTGATATCAACTATTGAATTGATCTTAACTTACAATACAAGTAATAGTAAGCAAAGGACTTTATGAAACAAATTAATTTTGGTTCACTGTTTAAATTGACTCAAATACTAAATCTGTGACAGAGCTTAAAATTTAACCCTAGCTTTACTTTTAACAGCAAAATTTGATTAATTGGGGTTTTATCTAGTGATCCAAAGTTTGAAATGATATTAATTATTGAATTGATATATGAAATTTGAATCGATTTAAAATTTCAAATCGATTCGAAATTTCAAGACTGCGGTGTCGGGTTTTCCCGGCGGCTGCTCTGCGCTCTGATCAGCTCCTGCTCGGATTTCTCCGGCATCTTTGGCGGGTTAATCAAGATGTTTTTGCAGGTTTCGGTGTGCATTCGCCCTCGTTTTGCAGTTAGTTTTCGGCGGGTTTGCGGTGACTTCTCCCTGCATTACGGCGGCCCTGTGGTGCTTGCTGAATACACTGCAGGGTCGCCGAAATGGGATCGCCAAATCACACCGAATTGAAAAGAATGAAAAGTCACTGAACGTGCAGTGACTTTTCGATTCTCTTTGAATAACCCTGATAGTAGGAAAATAATGAGCTCATCCTAAAAAAATATATGATTTTTTTTTGGCACATTTATTGAATTTATGCCTTGTTAGACGGGCGATTGTTGCAGACATACGCTGTAGTATTAGCTTGAACATTCAAAATGCTCTAGATCAATAAAATATATAGTACACTCCTATTTTTACTGCTTCTTCTGTCTCACAATGCAGTAGCTATAAAAACAACATGTGAGAAAATATAGAGCTAGAAAATGTAAAATCCCAACTAGGCACAACGTACGGTTTGATAGTAGGATCTGTGGGCCTGGCACTTCTTAAAGGATGAATTGAAAGCTGTGCACTCTTTTAGTTATATTCTTTGGTTATGCGTGAGACGACTTAAAGCATTTGTGAATTGTCCTCTTCACGCTTACATTACCTTGTTTGCGTTTCCTTCCCATCTCCATAGTTACAGATTTCTTCAGCTCTGTCTAATTAGCAGGAAAATATTTAAAGCAATACCAAACTTACTTAGCAAAGTTTGTAAAGTTTTTAATTAAAACATATAGGCTCATGATACATATATTGTATTACACTATATTTTCACACCGTACTTCTCAGCTTGTGTCCTTAACACATTTTAAAACAAGAATGGCAGCAATTTATTATGAGAACAGCTTCACATGGTGCTTGTATTAACATAGAAAGAGCCAAACTATCTCAAGTCATAATTGTGAAATCAAAGCACAAAATAGAATACTTTAACGCAGAGGCCTAACTAGAAACCTCAGGGCCCAGGTGTGGGAATCCATGAAGGGCCCCCCACCTCAACCTAGGCAAAAACATTATTTCGTTTCTGGACCTTTTCAGATCTACAATGTTGACTCTAGACAATCAGTGTGCCATTTTTTTTCCAGGTCCACTATGACCACTTCAGTCCATCCTATTTTTAATGTAAGATGCACTATGCATCAAGGGTGGACTGAAAACTAATGAGCACCGGGCAATAGGAGAACATGTGGCTCTCATGAGCCTTGCCCTCAGAAGGCTACACCCATACAAAACCCCACCTATAAAACCCAACAACCACATGTACGTTGTTGTCTAAAATAATTAATTTTTTCACCCAATTTTCAAAAACATTATTTTAACCAGTGAATTGGGGAATCCTTTGTGTCCCCTCCAGACTTACAAATGGTCACCCCACTGCTGCAGCAGCCAACACCCACTCATTGCAGCTAAGGCTGTGCCATGGCACATAAGGTCTCTGTGACACACGTGGGAAGCTGCCGATCACGTTTCAGGTTTATAAGATACTGTACATTACTGATACACTTGTACACACTGCACATTACAGAGCTCCACAGCAAAAAAACTCACAGTAATGTGCGGTGTGTATGAGCATATCACAGAGTTCCGTAGCAATAAAACTCACAGTAATGTCGGTGTGTATGAGTGTATCACAGAGTCTCCAAACCAATAAAACACACAGTTATGTGTGGTGTGTTTGAGCATATCACAGAGATCCACAGTAGCAAAACTCACAGTAATGAGTGGTGTGCATGAACATATCAGAGCTCCACAGCAATAAAACACACAGTAATTTGCAGTGTGTGAGTGTATCATAGACCTCCACACATAAAACTCACACTAATGTGCAATATGCATGAGTGTATTTTTCACGGCTCACGCAGCCGCCATAGGCAAAAGATCAAACTGGTGCTGCTCATCCTTGAGACACCATGGCAGCACCTTTCCTAGGATGTCCTGACTGTTTCTGAAAGCACTGCAACAACCACAGGTGTTTCCAATCACTGCTTATCCTTCCCTACATATGAATGGAGCTCCCATCAGGCAGTGCTTCTGCATTGCTCAGCTTTCCAGCAACCCTATTAGCAAGAAGCCTGTTTCCCGGTCTCCTGTTCCTGTGCTCCCCTGTGATCTTCCTTCCAGCCTTAAACCTTGCTATATAACCACAGTGTTCCGGTCGCCTGTCATCAAGAACCCTGCAGCTCTGGAGTCCTGTCTTAAAGTACCTTCAAACTCCGGTATCCTATCACCAAGTGCCCTGCAGCTCCGGTCTCCTGTCCCAAGTACCCTACAACCCTGGTTTCCTTTCTGCAAGTACCCTGCAAACCCAGCACTACTGTCACAAGCGCCCTGCAACTCTGGTTTCCTGTCCCATGTACCCTGCAATTCCGGTTTCCTTTCCTCAAGTACCCTGTAAACCCGGCCTCCTGTCTCAAGTACCCTGCAACTCCGGTCTCCTGTTCCAAGTACCATGCAACCCCAGGTTCCTGTCTGCAAGTATACTGCAACTCCAGTTCTCAGCCCTGTCATGTTCCTCTAACTCTGCAGCTAGCCCTTATCCTGTTCCTCCTGTATTTCGTGAGTCTCCTGCCGTGTTGCCATCAGTGTCTCTTCATGTCTTGTTCCTCTCTTCATTTCTCCTCCCTGCCTCCTCTCTCTGGTGAGCCCCATTCCTGCCCTGCCCCATTCACATACTCCGGACCTAGAGTTATACTCAGTGGCGACTGAAGCAACAATATATAGGGGGGGGGCACATAAGATGCCACAGTCAAAACTGAGGGGGGGCACTAATAATATTCTCTACTAAATCATACCACTGAAAAAACCCTAAATAAGTATATATAAATAAGATTCCAAAATCCCAGAGTAATGTGGTGCAATGATACCTTTTTGTTGTACTAACCGGATTCTTAAATTCAATATTTTATTCGCCAGTTTTTGCTGACATCCGATAGCTACTTCAGCGTCTGCAATTTTCGCAAATTACAGTGACCAATCGCTAAATAGTGAATTCACCATATTTTCAGCGAAATGGATACCCCAAAATGTGATGTAAAGCAAAGGATCTAAAGATGAATATACCCTTTAGATTCTAACTTCCATAATAACCCCTAAAATGCCATAAGACTAGGGAAAACAATGTCAGTAATTATGGGAAAACATGAAGGTCACTATCGGCTGCCCCTCGCTAAAACCAGAACACTAACGGGAAAAATTAGCAATCGATAATTTACCCTTTACATCCCGGTTTCACCATCAGATCGCGGGGAAGGCACTGAATCCATCAGCCTGCCCCATAGCGACCTCCATGTAGTCCATAGGAGTGATAGGAGTCGGCGGAGTGGACGCGGAGGGAGACTGGGGACCTTTTTCCACAAGTCTCCCTCTTCTCCCTGTGGCCAGAAGCGGCGGAGCTACAGCTCAGAGCTGCTGTTAGTAACTAGGTTTAGCACCAAGTGATCCGAAAGCTAGTTAATCTGTGCTTAAATTTTGCGATCCCCATATAGGGAGAGCAAAATACAGTAAACTCGTGCAATGAATCGTTAATAACGACGCACTAAGGGTTTTTTATCCGTTAGCGAATCGGAGGTGATTTAGCCGCAGTGCTATCATCTTTGTAAGCTATCGCTAACGCTCATCCTAGCGTTAGCTTGCAGGAGGTGATAGGGCCCGAAAAGTATACACTGTGAGGCATGTACCCTACCCAATAAACCCTAAAATGCCAGCAATCGAGGGAAAACATGAAATGTAGCTACTGTGAGGCATGTAGCCTACCCATTGACCCCATAAAATGCCATTAATCAAGGAAAAAATAAAATGTATATTGTGAGGGATGAAGCCTGCTCATTAACCCTTAATATACAACTAAACCAAGGCAAAGATTAAAGTAATACACAATGTGATATAGCCTGACCCTTAATCCCTTCAGTGTTGAGCTATTTAAATCCTGTGAAAAAAGTTACATTTTATTATATTATTTATGATTTTCACTTTATACTGACTATGGACATGTTAGATATCATTGGAAATGCCACATTGATCATGATGACGTGCAAAGCGCAGGGACAGAGATATTGCGGTCCAAAGGAAGTGGGGGAAGATGGATGTTGATCCTTGGTGGGGGTTCACATGAGGGGCAAGGAATAACCTAGGGTGGGCTATTGCCTGTGGTTATACCCTCCTGTTTCTGAGATTGGAGTTACTCCAATAAACCCCGATTTAAAACTCCACCTGCATCTCTTGTGTATCACTGCATCCTGGGCCCAAAAACTACGCTCCCCTGGTGTATCCGCAGGTGACAGTATTAGAGAACTCCAATGATTCATCTTCTTAGTGGGATGCACAGGTTTGGAGATACCGGGGTCTAAAGGACCCCATGATTCTCCTGTAATGGGATTTCCTTGCCAGGCAGTCTCACAGTGAGGGTTGACATCCAGGATGTCAGCCTGCCATGGCTGCAGTCCCTGCTCAGAGCCAGATCGGCAAGCTTTTTATAGCGTTTTTTGACAGTAGGCATACATGTAATTCAAAGGCTCTAGCTCAACAGGGAATTAAAATAGGCGACATAAAGTATATATCAGGTGAAACTAAACACCCAGATGAATCGAATGAGGGTTTACTTAAAATTCTACCATAAAAATTGAACACGCAAGAACTTGTAGAATTTGGCATTCTGAATAAAAAGTTTTTATTTATTTCCATTCCTTCAGACATGCTAAAATCTTTGAAAACTATGCCATTCTCTAGCTCAATGCAAAGCCCCAACCATTCTCATAAAAATGAAACCCAGGTTTAGTGGGCTGGGTCCCCCTAGATGGAGCACGAGGTGCTAATTTGCACCTTGTGCATACTAAGTTTAGAGATGCACAATTGACCATGATTTGGGGTCAGAGCACATGTGAATTAGGCTTGTGCACCGATTTTTTTTCAAATTCGATTCGGTTCGGTTCGTTCAGATTTTGTAAATTTTCGTTTTGACTCATTTCGGACGATTTTCGTTTCGGTTCGGTTCGTTTCGTTTTTCGTATCAACTTTTTTTTCGTGATTTCGGAAATTTTCTTGTTTTTCGGAACGTCTGTTCTCCTCGTTTCAAAGTGTCTATTCATTTTGACGTAAACGAATGGTTTTTCAGATAATTATACGATACGATAATTCTGCCGATACGATAATTCTGCCATTGAGATTTCTCATGTTTTACAAGAAGGATACATTGAGATTTCTCTGGTTTCCCGGGAAGGATACATTGAGATTTCTCTGGTTTTACAAGAAGGATACATTGAGATTTCTCTGGTTTTACAAGAAGGATACATTGAGATTTCTCTGGTTTTTCAGGAAGGATACATTGAGATGGGAATGATACAAAATTTAATTACAGAATTAGCGATATAAATACGATGTCCGAAATTACTGAAATGGAACCGAAATCAGGAATGGAGCCGAAATCACGAATGGAACGAAAATGAATTTCGATTTTACACATTTCTAGTCCAATTGAAAATTCCGAAAAGTTTTCGTTTCGGCACGAAAATTCGTTCGGATCTGCCGTTTTGGGATCCGAAAATTTTCAGAAAATCGGCCCAATCCGAATGCACGAATCATGAAATTTCGTGAAAATTCCAAAATTCCGAAACCCGAAATGCACATCCCTAATGTGAATCAGTCCTGCCGCGGTTTTTGGTTTTATGTCATGGCGCTGGGCATGTCTATTGGATGATGCGCTCAAAATAGAAATGCATGAAAATGCATTGAATCTCTATTATATAAATAACAGTGAGGTTTCGCTTTTGCAATAAAACATTTTGGACCCAAATATGTTTCTAGGTTTCAGCATAAAATTCATAGTGTATCTCTGCTATGAGATTAACATTATCACCCACAAAGTGAAGAAACTCAAAATTTCTGCAATAACTGTTTCACCAATACATCTCTCGTGACAGATGCACAAAAAGATATTCAAATATATTGCTCAGGGATCATATACTGGTTATTTGCCGTACTTTTGTTAAACATATCTCTTTAATCCTCTTGTTCACAAATATGGGGTTGGTTGTGTAAGTTAAATTTGGCTCCACATTTAATGTTTTCCTAGTCATTAAGTGACCAGTAAGGTGTATCACAGTTTAGTATTATTTTGCAAGCTAGGCTGTAACTGTCCATAATCTAATACAGAAACACAATTTAAAAGCTGACAACAAATATGTTGTAGAAAACACGCCTCATTTACCTTACCATGATGTGTGCGTGCCTTATACTTCTGCCATATGAGTTATATAGATAATGCACAACTTTATGTTAATACATTAAGCTGAATGGATTCAAGTCATTGTGTGACTATCATTTGCATCCGCACTGTTTGCAAAGAGTTGCTGTAATTGGCAATGAAAGCAGAAAGAAAAATGTGAGTTTTCACTTGGATGACAATGATAATTGATAACAGTCTTCATTTACATACCTGCTTGCATCATTTATATCAGTGCTGGATTAGTATTAACTTGGTCTATTTAATATTCTAGTGTCAAATGAATCACACTTGATAATAATGTATCAAGTATACTGATGTAAAACAAAGTGGATGAACATTTTAATTAAATAATAATGCATGATCTATTCACACTGTCATTGATATACTAGTATGCCACTGGCATAATCATATTTATTTTCACGTTGTATCATATCGTTTTAAATCTAGGGGCTCCTTTCTGTTAAAGGTGGAAATACACACAACTGGGGAAGAAAAAAAAAAACATATTAGCAACGTAAAAAATGGTTTTATCAATCAGTGGATAAAAAGGTGCAGGCAGTCAATATTTTTGTAAGGGATCTTATACATAGAAAGGAATAGAGCTGTAAATAAATAGCAATTATAATGTCAACAAGATAATTATTGCCAGTTAATAACAAGTTTAAAAAACCAAGTGCTTCCGCATGTGCACAACTAAATAATTAAGAGGAGTATCCCAAAATTAACACTAAGTGATCAAATTTTGTCTGTGATAACAAAACATCTGACACATATAGCTAAGTAATACAAAACATACAGGGTTATTCAGAGAAAGGTTAAAATCAGGATAATTACTGGAGAAGTGAAAATTGTAGGTTAAAATAGCCATACCGGAAAAATTCTCCCATTCAGGCTAGGGTCAGACGAACGCAGTATGAGCGCACTCTGCGTGCGTGCACAACGGACGGACGTACTGACGGAAGATACTGTAGACACCACACAGTCCGTTTTTTATGACAGACGTAGAAAGAAGGGAAATATGGGAAACAAAATTAATATGATAAAGGATATGAAAAGGCATTGTGTGCGTCAATGTGCTGGACGTCGCAAATGCGCTGCATCTGACGTCTCCTCATCACGCACACAGAACGCTACACGGACGTGGTGGACATGGCGGACTCTGCGCGTCCATGTTAGAGGTTTTATGTTCTTGCCTAACTTGCGTCCGTTTGCTTCGTGCGATGTGCATGCGCAGTTCGGTGTGGACGCACTTAGGCTAGGGTCAGACGAGCGCATTTTCTACGGACTGTGCACCCGTGCAGTACGGACGTACTTTCTGACTGACGACAAGGTAGTGGCCACACAGTCCGTTTTTATGACTGACGTTATTTTTGACTGAAGTAGATGGGAAAAGAAAACACATTTTGTCCGTCAAAAATGTTGGCCGTATAAATGCAGACCATCTGACTACGTTCCATCACTCACACGCAAAGCTACACGGACGTTGCAGATGTGGCACACTCCGCACGTCCATTCTAGCAGTATTACGTCCTTGCCTAACCTGCGTCCGTTTGCCAAGTCCGTCATGCGTCCGCACTTCGGTGCAGATGCACTTCGTGTGTGGGGCTCCATTGGTCGGAATGCTATGCTGCCACAGACTTACAAATGTGCAGCAACACGGACGTGATAACTGTGCTCGTCTGACACGAGCCTTAGTGTGTGGGTCTCTGTTGCTCATGATTCTATGCTACGGCGGACGATAAACTGTGCGGCAACACAGACTTGATCACTGTGTTCATCTGACACGGGCCTTATCCCACTTTCTAAATCGGCTATTTTGACCTAGAATTTTCACTTCTCCAAAAGTTCTCCAGAGTTTCACCTTTTGGTCAATAGACTCTATAGTGTACCACATGTGAATAATACCCTAATATATTGAATACATTTGCAGTTTGTCATTTCAGCATGCTAAAAGATGTCAGACAAGCCTGCCCAATATCAAATCACACAGACTTGTCACTAAAAAACAAAAAACCCTGCCTTGCTGTGAAATGTGTGACCATAACATGACACTCATCTATAATGCTTGGAATTCCAAGTGACCAGCAGCAGGAGACACATTCACAACAGACCAAAGGTTGGAGTAGCTATGCAGGCATGGACTACTAGGCCACTATTGCTGGATCATGGTAACACTGTCATAGGTGAGGAAAAGGTGACAACCAACTATAGCATTACTTCCACAAGTCTGATGGAGCACTATAACATTTTAAAAGATGACTATGAGCCTTTGAGTTACACAAACCATACCATATCTGGCAAGTCCAAGTCCAAGGCCATGCGCGATGACATCATTTTAAGGCGATCCCCCGGCAAAGCCGGGAGATCGCCTGGAAGGAGGGGGTTGATCCTTTCAGATCCCTCTCCCTCCCAATCGGGAGGTCCTATCAGGACAAGCCAGGCACCGCTTAAAAGGGGAAATATGACCATCTAGCTGCCATGGATCGGGAGATAAAGGGATCCTTAGGATCCCCTTATCTCTACATGGCAGCTAGATGGTTAACTGGCCCACTGACATCCTCACACATATGGTGAGGTTGTCAGTGGGTGGGGGGGGGCCTGGAGGCTAGGCTGACATCCAAGATGTCAGCCCCTCTCCATGTTCGAATCGCGTTTTGGCGCAAATGTGCGCTAAAATGCGATCCGGCAGCGAAACGGTTAATGCTATACACCGCTGAAAAGGGGAGACTCTCCCCTTTTCAGCGGTGCAAAAAGTATCTCCCTAGCTTTAATGGTTGGGGAGATAGAGGGCTCCGAAGGAGCCCCCCCTCCCCTCCATTGATTTGAATGGGGCACCTGCTGATGACGTCACCACGCAGCGTGGCGACGTCATCAGCCTCGCCTGCCCATGTAAATCACATGGGCAGGCTTCCTCCCTGCCAGATCACGAGGGATCCAGCGAGGGAGGTGAGTATCGGCCGGGAGGCGGATTTGGCGCTGCTGACGTACCCTGTACGTCCGTGGGTCTAAGGGAGACCTGTGGACAGGACGTACAGGGAACGTCAGGGGTCCTTAAGGGGTTAACATACCTCAATATGGAATACACCTGTAAACATGTAACAGTGACTATATTTCCTACATAATTATTTTCTGTTAATATGTATATTTGTGTCGTTTTTTAATATCTTGCATTGTATTACTTTGTATTTCTGCAACGACTAACATTTCAATGTTCTTGAACGCAGGACATACTTGAACCGAGAGAAATCTCAATGTATCCTTCCTGGTAAAATACTTTATAAATAAATAAATAAATAAGAGGTGCCGTGACAAGGCAGGTGAGCTTATCAGTTTAATGGCCATGCAATTAAACTAAAACCTTGTTTTGTTTAGCATATAGCCACAGGGATAAGCGCAAATGACAACCCTTTTTTTTCTGTAAAAGAACTACGTTTATTATTCAAAAAAACTTCTGTATGAATTTTTTCTATAAAAAAAGTAATGCAAGTTCTTACAAGCACACAAGAGTATATAAAGGCGTTTAACAATTTACGTATTAAACCACTATAAAATAATACCTATGAATGAAATATTATTGCTTTGCATTTATCAGCATTATACACACTGCTTTATGTAATATTTATTGCATAATTTAAGTGCATTTATTTTTATATTGATATAATACTTCCCTATATTGCGCTTCATGAGAGTAACCTTTTCCTTGATGTTATTTATTTTTTTCTTTAGACGTGATGAAATGTGTAACTGTTCCTTTAACACTTGCAAAGTGGACACACATAAAAATCTATACCTCATTCCAATACAAAATATGATTAACAACTGGCCTAAGATTTTTTTTCTAAAGTTCATTCCTTAAATAAAGCCTGTATCCCCAGAAGAACTCAGACAAAGGAGTCAGCAACATGCTTCTCTCTAGCATTTGAAGATCTGTCAGACTAAAAGAAGCTAATCTCTTCACTTGTATGACAGGGGAGGGGTATGCCAAATGGCAGATAATATAGAGAAGGCTGAACAAATGCGTCTGATGCACACAGGAGAATTCCAGCCATATAAAACATGGAAATAAAAAACAGACCAAAGCTCTGGCTCGATTATAGGAAAAAAAGATGCTTCTCGTTTGTGGTGGAAACCTACTGTGTAGCATGCTAAACAAGCTTATGACAGACACAGATAGATGCAAAGAAACATCTGGTGTCCCAAAACACAACAAAGATTTGATGAAAATGGGAGTTAAATTTAGCACAGTTTCGCACAACTTTCTTAGAATTTGTTGTGCATACCGATAAATGATAAATCAGTAAAATTCTACTGAAATGTTGGACATAAAAAGTAAAAGCAATGAGTATGTTCAAACTGTAGGCTCTTCGGGATGTTAGCTCAAAACTAAAAATTATACACATTTATTTTTTTATCTTCTTTATTTATAAGTTGTGTATCTTGCTATGAAATAGTTGTATATACACATATATAAAAATACAATTCTAAATGCTAAGATTGATAGAACAGAAAATGTAATTTGCTTATTTAAGGGGACACTACCACCAAAAAAAGCAGTAACGACATTACTTGCGCATTACAAACAAAACCACCTTATGAACCACATGATAGAGGTGTGCATTCATTTCGGAACGATTCTCAGTTTGTAGCGATTTTCGTTAATTCGGATTTCGGAAGTACTTCCGAAACAACAAATTGATTTTATCCAAAGTGAAACAAAAACTGTTTCACAAGAGAGTCATTGATTAAATGATTCCTGAGCAGGATTTGATTCATTGCGTTTCTTATTTAGTGATTTGGAATTCGAATCGATTATCAAATATCGACTCAATCCCAAATCACATTACATACAAGTCAGTATTAACGCAAACGACATTATGAAATGAATCAGATTTGTTTCACTGTTTCGCAAAGGACCCTTTTTTCCTGTAAATTGGCCTGTGGTGCTGAATCTGTTGTCAGGCCAATGGAAAGCTCAATATTTAACCCTAGTTTGTCTTTTAACCGCAAAATTTGATTTATTGGGGTTTTATTTAGCGATCTGAAATTTAAATCGATATCGAATCAATCCCAAATTACTATGTGTTTTTTTTGGTGATCTGAGATACCAAACGAAAATGAAATAACAAAATGAAGCAAATCAAAACGTAACGAAATTCTGAAAACAAAATTATTTTGAAACAAAACAAAACAAAATTTTCAGCCGTGCATACCTCTACCACATGTTGCTGTGCCCAGATTCTAAATCATGATCTTCTGAGAAACACCCTGGTATTATATATATATATATATATATATATATCTTCCAACAGTAAAAGTATATACATACTGTAGCATATACATTATGGATGCCTGTGTGTGACAGGAGCTGCATTCTATCGGATATAGCCCGCAGAGCAGCCTGCAAACATCAGATATTGTCACGTCCAGCATCTGACACTGAGCCCGGCAGTGCTGGCCGAGCTCCGAGTGATAGTCACAATGTTTCCATAATGCCTCTCTTTATTTATATTTTTTGCATTCAAAATTTTTATTTTGAAAATTGTCAGCAGAACAATAAAAGGTAAACAGACACAGAAATAAGATCAAAAGTAATAAGCGAAACCACAAATCAGGTCGCATATAGAACCATCAAAAAAGGGGTAATAAAGAGGGAAAATAAACAAGCAAGTCATCTAATGCAGGATAGTCTACCACGTCTGCAGTAGGCAGCGGGAGGGGGCCCAGGTACAGGTGTGTACAGAAAAAGAAAACAAAAATTTAGAAGAGGAGGTGGAGGACCACCTAAAGGTATGTGTCGTACCCGGCTCATTCCAGTGGAGTTTTTTTGAAAATTAAATAAGACCAGCTGGTGCACTTGGGTTAAGAAGTAACAGATTTTTCTTACTTTTGATACATTGGAATTGAATACACAGAGGTGAGATGTTTTACAAACGATGCACAAAGAAAGTATATTAGTAATATATTAGACATATTGGAATTATTTTTGGAATCTATTGCTTTATTTTACTATACGATAGGTTACAATTTGATTATTTATTGTTATTTATTACAAATAGCTTTTCTGTCCTTTAGTTTAGTTTTTAATGTAATATTATTCTGATTAATAGGATAGCTCTCTGGATAGCTGAAACTAAGGCCAAGAAAGGTAACCGAATGAATGATTTTCAGCGTTCGGTTACCTTTCGGCAGCCATTTGGATCTCTTTGAATAAACCTGAGAGGTAAAGGTAAGTGGAAATTTTTATATATGATGCAATATCATATTTGTCTATTTAATTTTTGTGTTATTTTTGGACCTAGGAATGTTTTATCCTTGATGCTTTTAATTTTTATGCTTGCCTCCATCAACAAGAAAACATTTTCTAAGAGCGCCTTGAAACTGTATTCTTTGCTTGGATTCTATGTAATCTTAATGATTGTTTGACATTGAAAACATGGCTGCATATTATAGAGGTTAAGAGACTTATTTTAAATACTCTTGAACAAAGTACATAA
Organism: Leptobrachium leishanense; assembly: GCA_009667805.1. Taxonomy (NCBI): domain Eukaryota; kingdom Metazoa; phylum Chordata; class Amphibia; order Anura; family Megophryidae; genus Leptobrachium; species Leptobrachium leishanense. Next base: position 207,755,676 of record CM019065.1, on the reverse strand, counting down.
GAGATTGCTCTAACAGTGTAGTCTCTAATTTAATTTTAATGCCAATTACTTCATGTTTGGATCGCTTTCCAAATTTCAAACATCTAGCGAAATATATTCCATTAGAATGAATGAAAAAGGAGCTTTCTTTATCTGGACAAATTGATCCTTTTTTTGTAATAAAATCTTACTTTTCTAACAGATTATTAAGGCTAGTGCACTGCATCAGGATTATTGGCTTTTTATTTATTTTAGTTTGTTTAGGGCTATGAGTATGGGAAATGTATACAGAGGGGGGTTTATTCTATGTCTCTTTTGAAACATTGATCCAATAAGTATAAGAAGCTGATAGAAGTGCAAGGCAGACACTCTATAAAACAATAGCTCAGAAAATTCAGGCATATTGGCCCTTTATCTGGTAAGAAGGCAAATGTCTAAAGAGACATTTACATATCAGTTTACAGAGGAGGAGGTTCTACAGCAGCTGTCTAAAGTAAAGACAAATAAGTCAATGGGGCCTGATGGGATCCACCCTAAATTATTAAAAGAGCTCAGTGATGTAATAGCAAAACCATTAACAGATTTATTTAACCAATCCTTGTTAACGGGAGTCGTCCCAGAAGACTGGAAATTAGCAAATGTTGTACCCATTTACAAGAAGGGTAGTAGGGAGGAATCGGGGAACTATAGGCCAGTTAGTCTTACGTCAGTAGTGGGGAAATTAATGGAAACCATGTTAAAGGAAAGGATTGTTGAACATCTAAAAACACATAGATTACAGGATCAGAAACAACATGGGTTTACCTCAGGGAGATCATGCCAAACTAATCTTATTGATTTTTTTGATTGGGTAACAAAAATAATAGACACAGGTGGTGCAGTAGACATTGCTTATTTAGATTTCAGTAAGGCTTTTGATACTGTTCCGCATAGAAGGCTTATCAATAAATTGCAATCTTTGAGCTTGGATTCCAATATTGTTGACTGGATTAGGCAGTGGCTGAGTGACAGACAACAGAGGGTTGTGGTAAATGGAGTTTATTCGGCACAAGGTCTTGTTACCAGTGGGGTACCTCAGGGGTCAGTACTTGGACCCATTCTCTTTAATATTTTTATTAGTGATATTGCAGAAGGTATTAATGGAAAAGTATGTCTTTTTGCTGATGACACAAAGATTTGCAACAGGGTTGACGTTCCTGGAGGGATCAGCCAAATGACAAATGATTTAGGTAAACTAAAAAAATGGTCGGAGTTGTGGCAATTGAGTTTTAATGTGGATAAGTGCAAGATAATGCACCTGGGACGTAAAAACCCAAGGGCTGAATATAGAATATTTAATACAGTCCTAACCTCAACATCTGAGGAAAGGGATTTAGGGGTCATTATTTCAGAGGATCTAAGGGTAAGTAGTCAATGTAATAGAGCAGCAGGAAATGCTAGCAGAATGCTTGGTTGTGTAGGGAGAGGTATTAGCAGTAGGAAAAGGGAAGTGCTCATGCCACTGTACAGAGCACTGGTGAGACCTCACTTTGAGTACTGTGTGCAGTACTGGAGACCGTATCTCCAGAAGGATATAGACATCTTAGAGAGAGTTCAGAGAAGGGCTACTAAAATGGTGTACGGCTTGAAGGAGAAAAGTTACCAGGAAAGGCTTAATGATCTTAACATGTACAGCTTGGAAAAAAGACGAGACAGAGGAGATATGATAGAAACATTTAAATACGTAAAGGGAATCCACAAGGTAGAGGAAGGGAGTATATTTAAAAGGAAACAAAGTAGCAAAACAAGAGGACATAGTCTTAGATTAGAGGGGCAAAGGTTTAAAAGTAACATCAGGAAGCATTATTTTACTGAGAGGGTGGTGGATACATGGAACAGTCTTCCAGTAGAAGTGGTAGAGGCCAAAACAGTAATTGAATTTAAGCAAGCATGGGATAGGCATAAGGCTATCCTAAACAAAAGATAAATCCAGGTAAAGTATCCATGTAATTGGGCAGACTAGATGGGCCGAAAGGTTCTTATCTGCCGACATTTTTCTATGTTTCTATGTTTCTATGTTAAAATAACATCTACTCAATCAATACAACGTTTTAGCTTTTAGGTCAAAAGCAACCTAAATTGTGTAACTCTCTGGTTGTTGGTTTTGTTATCCAATGATTCATGCATTGTGAGAGGTTTAGAACTAACAGATCATTGAGTCCCAGTATGCTAAATAATATTCTCCAATCGGGCTCCAATCCTTAAACAGTAATTTGTACGAACAACAGCGCATTCACATAGGACAGTGTTTTCCAACCGCGGTCCTCAAGTACTCCTAACAGGCCAGGTTTTAACCACTTCGATGCTGTGCTGAGGACGCGCTGAGCGCGTCCTCCCTTTGGGGTCAGCGTTCGGCCGGGTTCCGGCCGATCGCTGGCCCCCCCGGTGCGGGCTGACATCCTCGATGTCAGCCCAGCATCCGGAACCGCCGCCGGTGAAATTAGGTGTCATTGCGGCAGCGCGATGACACCTAATTCAGGCGCCCCCCCCGCATGTGCGGAGGAGGCGCCTGAAAGGGAGGGGGGAGGACCTTCGGACCTCTCCCCCTCCCAATCGGCGGCATTGCGGGGGTTAACCCAGGTGCCATTTGGAAGGGCACAGCCTGCCCTTCCAAATGGTACCTGGCATTAACCCCTGGGGAGCTGGATCACGAATCGGCGCTGAAAAGCGCCGTTTCGTGATCCTTTCCTGGAGCTGGCCGACATCTTGGATGTCGGCCAAGCCTCCGGGAACTCCCCCTGAGGACTGGCGTCATCGTGCATAGCACGATGACACCAGTCCTGGAGTTAACCCCTAACTGCCACCAACGGTGGAGATAGGGAGTTCCAATGAACTCCCTATCTCCCGATCCGTGGCAGCTAGGGGTTAATGTTTTGGTATTGTTGGATCGGCCAGAGCATGGCCGTTCCAACGATACCAAACTCGAATGTGAAAAAAGTTTGTAAAAAAAATAAAATAAAATAAAAATAAAAAAATATTTAAAAAAAATTATAAAAAAAATAATAAACACTTTTTTTTTCTTTTTTTTGGTTTGTTAATGCAGCAATATTGTTCCCATTTCAATTATAATGTGAACAATGATGCTGCACTAACGATTTTTGTATGTGGTGCGTTTGTTAAAAATCGTGTAATTTTCCCCAAAAAAAAATGTAACGAGACCCCATCTTTAATTTTTTTAACAAGCGCACCCCATACAAATATAACCGCAATTGCTCGCATGTTAAAATGTGGAAAAAAAACACTTTACACGCTGTAAATTATTGAAAATTCATATTTTATTGCATTTTTTGTTATAATATACAGACAGGTCATGACGTATACATATAATAATGACATATTATTAATCTGCCGAGTCTGACGGAAAGAACGATATATAATATGTCTGGGTCATATGCTAAAATAAGCCTTCAAAACACGTTTAAACATGATGAGCAAAACCGGTAAATATGACCTCAGCACAGAGGCGTGAAACGCCTAAGCAGCGAAAGGGTTAAGGATCACCTTGGGGAAATTCAGACTGAATCCTGAGCAGCAAATCATCACACCTGTGCTGTGCTTTAGATATCTGGAAAACCTGGCCTGTTAGGGGTACTTGAGGACCGCGATTGGGTACCACTGACATAGGTCATTGCTACCCAGGTCTGGTCTTCATGTGCAGACCAGGTTTGCCAGATATATGAAGCTCAGCACAGGTGAGATGATTTGCTGCTCAGTTATTGCAGGATTCAGTCTGCATTTCCCCAAGATATTCCTTAAAATCTGGCCTGTTATGGGTACTTGAGGATAGGGTTTGGAACCACTGACATAGGACATTCATATAGATGTAGATAAATAAAGTAGAATGTACATTCAAGACATCTGTGGAATTATTTATAAATTCTTGCACATTTGATAGAGTAGCAAGGATTAAATTAAGTTTTAAACAGAATGTAAATGTTTTAAGTCTTATAGTGCAAAGTCCAGGCTGCTTTTGCACAGCTGTTGCTGTTTTTTTTATTATTTTTATGGTTGATTGTTTGGTGGATGGATGAATGTTGAGGTCTCACTGGTTAGTTTGCAACATTTCTACACACAGTATCTTTGACATTGCAGCAAACATGCATGACAAGGGTAGCCTTTCAAATTTGCAAAGTTAACTAATGATTTCACTTTCTGTTCTGAAAAGGCTGACATTTCCTTTGAGCTGTTTGAAATGTCACTATGTACTTTAAACATAAGCTGCAAGCTTTCATTAGAAAAATGCAAGTAAGTAGAGCTTTTCTTTTCCAGCACATATAGTTAAACACCTTGAACCCTTTTTCCATTGATTACAAAGTGTCTTAAAACTCAAAGTGTACATTTTACACTAGTTTAGCAGTTCTTGAAACCATCATAAATGGTCGTTCCACAATTTATTTAAGCAGATATTTACATATATTTAGATTTATACAGCAGGTGTTTTGCATAGCAATGCATAATCTTGTTTGCATCAAAAAGGATCCTGTAAACTATATGTCCACTCTGGATACATCCATAACATACATCCCACAGACATGGCTTGGTCAACATTAGCAATATCATATTTAACATGGATATTATTTCATGGATACTATTTCTAGGGTAATAACATTCACTTGATTAACTGTCTATACACAGACCTTAAAATAACAAACAAGGGGGCGTGGCCAACCGCCGATCGAGATGGAGGCTTAACTGAGGAGCTCTGAGTCCAGACCTCACACCAAGCATCAGAAAGCACCTTTAACCCGACCGAAACTCCACTAAAACAGCCTACCTGGGTGAGTGAGATGTCCTAGGGCAGGGGTCAGCAACCTTGGCTCCCAGATGTTTTGGGAACTACGTTTCCCTTGTGGCTCAGTCAGCCTAAAGGGTGACTGAGCATCATGGGAGATGTAGTTCCCAAAACATCAGGGAGCCAAGGTTGCTGACCCCTGTCCTAGGGGAAGACCAAACAATCGGCGGCCAAATCCGAGTTTTTTACACCACGCACCGGCCAAAAGAAATCGGCGGCCGGAATCCAAGATGGCGCCGGCCGCTCAAGCCCGGATCCACACGCGGCTCCACAGGCAGAAAGATCTGAAATAAAAGGGATCTGAATTAAAAGCCCTTACCACCACCTTAGAAGGTATGCTTACCTCTATGTCGGCTGATCTGAAATCTCAACTTAAGGAAGTGGCCAAGGAAATTAGAGCTGATATTCAAAATCTAGCAGACCGCACATCTCATATTGAGGAAAAAATGGGGGAGTACGCTGATGCCCAGAACGATCTGGTTGACAAAGTACGGGAATTGGAGGATTCACTGGAAGGATGTCTGGCCAAGCTTGCTGACCTCGAAAATCGGTCTCGCAGACACAACGTAAAAATCCGCGGCATTCCTGAAAGCATTAAACCCCACCAGCTTACTTCCTATGTTACTGACTTTTTCTCACACTTATTGCCTGAACTGAGACCAGACTCTTTGCTTATGGATGGTATACATCGCCTCCCAAGACTACCCGCCATACCTGCGGACTCCGCACGCGATGTAATTTTATGCCTGCATTACTTCAGACCCAAGGAACTCATCCTTCAGGCGCTGCAGAAACCTCAGGCCCTCTCTCCTGATTATGAGCATCTACAGGTATTTCCTGACCTAGCGAAAGGTACTCTGGACTTTCGACTCTCATTACAAGGGGTGTCTACTACACTACGACAACACGAAATCTTATACCGCTGGGGTTTAAGCAAAGCTTGATAATATCTCACGATGGGTCCCAACGCGTGGTAACGACGCTGGAGCAGGGTTTACAGTTCTTGGCGGAGAGGGACTTATCCCCATCCTCGCCTAAACAGCAAAACTCGATGCTACCTCGTAAGTTGCCCAAAGAAAGGAAGAAAGTACGCAAAGGGAAACCGGGCTGAACGCCTCTTGCTATCTCTCTCCTCCTGACACATTCTGTAGGATCCGCAAAGGCCTACCCTGATGACCTTTCCTGCCGTAATGCTACTACAATTTCCCTATGGGACTGATTGACCACCTCCACTACAAAATGTTCGTGACTCAAGTGCTATTGCGTGCCACCAAGGTCTGGCAGCTCCGTCCAGTTGAGAGAAATTCTCTCCCACGTTCCCCCCTCTTTACTCCCTCTATTGTCGAGAGCAGTGGTTCAACAGCGGGTTTGTTGCCACGTAGGAGATTTTCAAAACTTTTTTGTACATAGTTTTTTCCATGTTTTTTCTCTTCTCTTTTTTCTTTTCTTCCCCTTTTTCTTTTTCCAGGAACCACCATCCACGTCAATCCAAGTCGTCGAACATCCATCTTTTTTACAAGGCGCTTTCAACATACGATCCATGAGACAATATCCTCCTCGTACTTCACTGTTCTCCCGTGCTTCCTTATTAGTGAGGTTTCAGTCTTTTGTTACATTGGGTAACTATATGCTGCAATGTTTTTATTACCACCGCTCTATTATACTTTTCCCACCTGAATCTCCATTATGAAAGTTGTCTCATATAAAGTTCAAGGTCTAAACATCCCCTATAAACGGAGGACGCTTTATAAGGAGCTTGACTCCACTAAAGCGGACGTCATTTGTCTCCAGGAGACTCATTTCAGGAGACTTTCCCATCCCCTGCTCCTATTGCCAAATTATACAACCCAATTTCACTCCACAGGTCCATCTAAATCGAAAGGGGTTTCTGTTCTTATTAGAAATGGCGTTGTATTCGAATTGCACCGTAAACTGTCGGATCCGAATGGCAGGTAACTGATTTTAGTTTGCTCTATGAATCACAAGATCTACACTATTCTCAATTTATATGCTCCTAATGAAAACCAGGTGACGTTCACAGCGTCCGTATTTGTTAAACTGTCCTCCGTAATAACTGGTACTCTACTCATATGCGGAGATCTCAATTTTAGTCTAGACCCTCTTGAATAGGGATGAGCCGAACACCCCCGTGTTCGGTTCGCATTCGAACTCGAACAATTTCAAACGTTCGAGTTCGACGCGAACACGATCCGAACTCAATGCAAGTCAATGGGACTCGAACGTTCGATTTTTAGAGTGCCCTGTGAGAGGGCATATATGCAAGATATTTGCCATAAAAGGTGTGTGGGGTCCGGGTAGTGCCCTGGGGGACAGGAAACAAGGAAAAATGTTTAAAAAAATAAGTTTTTAAAGGAACAGTGATTTTTCCATGAAATAAAGGTTAAGAATAAAAATGAAAAATACCGTGCCTAGGAGGTCCCCATAACCTGCCCGTGAAGTGGTGGATTTGTCGGACGTATAGAAAGTTCATTTAAAAAGAAAAAAATGACATTTCAAATGACGATAAATGTGTTTTCTTTAATCTATTCATAAACAACTGCTTGGGGCGGCAGTCTGTATGAAAAGAGGAGACATTTTAGGACACGCAGAACAAGTTTAGTGATTTTTTGACTAAATTATGGTGAAACTTATGCAGGCTTTGGATGAATGTAACAGTAGGTGCTTTAAAATTGGGCCTTTAGTGTCGGCAACAGTGCCGTCACACCGTAACCCCTCTGTGGTATTGTGTAAGAGTGCAGGGGTGGACCCTGCCATCAAATATTAAAATGATATGAATCTGGTACACGCGTCAGTGCACCCAAATATTGGGCCTTTGGTGCCAGCTAGCGCCTTCACACCATAACCCCTCTGAGGTATTGTGGAAGAGTGCAGTGGTAGAGGTTTTGGTAATGCAGAAGAGATCCCCGATCTATTCAGTTACATCAGCAGCTATAACAAAACCGGGTCAGCAATGTTTAGGCACTTGTACTGCGCTACTGTATATGGTGAGAATCGGCATACACCAGTAGCAACAGGAAGCAAACAGAACAGGCAGGGAATACACAGAGAGAATAGTCAAATGGCAGGCAAAGTCGGCAACAGATCAGGTCCTCAGAACAAGCAGGGTCAGTAACAAGTATACAAACTGATTCGGTAAGCTAGGGATGCGGGAATAAAGGTTGAGACACACTGAGCGTGTAGCGATGCACAGCGTAGCGAAGCAAACATTTTGCAGGCTTGACTTCACTCCGCTCCGCCTCGCAGCATGTCTACACTGCATTACGTTTGCTTCTCACCACACTGGACAGGAATCCACTAACTAAATTAAAATGTACACACAAAAACATTTTATTTTCACAAAGCACATGTTATATAGGCAAAAAAAGTTTCTACTGAATAAAATACATCAAAAATTACTGTTAATTTAATAGGAATAGTATAAAAATATAAAACAAAGGTAACCCCTGATCATATATAATATAGGGACACGGAGCGCTGTGTATAGCGTAGGTCCAGAAATATTGGGACATCGACACAATTCTAACATATTTGGCTCTATACACCACCACAATGGAGTTGGAATGAAACAAACACAATATGCTTTTACTGCAGACTGTCAGCTTTAATTTGAGGGTATGTACATCCAACTCAACTGAACGGTGTAGGACTTACAGCATTTTGCAGATGTGCCTCCCACTTGTTAATACTACACTGTTCACCTGAGTTGGATGTACATACCCTCAAATTAAAGCTGACAGTCTGCAGTTAAAGCACATTGTGTTTGTTTCATTCCAACTCCATTGTGGTGGTGTATAGAGCCAAATATGTTAGCATTGTGTCGATGTCCCAATATTTCTGGACCTGACTGTACATGTTGATCGCCCTCTTCCTACAGATGTTATTAGTGTCTGATGACTACCCCCCACCAGGTTCCTCCCCTCTCTTCTTCTTTCCCACCCTTCTCTTTTACCCCCTCCCCTTCTCTCTTTTCTTTCTTTCCACTTCTCTCCTTCCCTCACTGCTATGCTCTTACTTATGGGATTCGTTCATTTGATTGTTGGAAGCATTTATGCAATGTCTCAGTTCATTTGCCAATCTGAAGAGCAGTTATTGAAAGACACAGCTTATTATCTTCGCTTTCGTTAATTTGTGACGGGTTTCCCCTTTTATGTACGCTATTGTTTTCCCCTTTTTTCTACCCCATTTTTATTGCTTGAAAAAATAAAACATTTTAAAATATAAAAAATAACAAACAAGACGTTCCAGGATACATTAAAACAATAAATCCTATAAAGCTAGACATAAAGACATACCTTATACTGGGATTTTGTTCAAGAGTTCACTTGCCTGAAAGAGCCTTCATCGAAGGTACAAATGTCTATTTCACTAGATATCTGTAGAACAGTTTCACACTCTGAGGAGCCTGTGCCCTTTGCTGTAGGGAACTTACGTTATCTTCTGTTTGATAATATCAAGTTTCCCTCATATTGTTCCATGAATTATCTATCCATTTTTCCATCTTCATAGGTGCTGTCACTCTACATTCTGGAGAAACATTCTATCCTTATTAGCCAACATAGCACAAAACATGATAAATTTATGAATATTCACACTTTTTAATTTTTTTCAGTGGGACAACCAGTGCCTTCTTGACTGTGCTCGGAGTGGTGCTTTAAAATCCATATACTAACTTATCTGTCTCCTTAACCAGCTGATATATGAGTCTATGTGCATACATCTTGTTCAAACCTCCTTTCCACCTCCTGACATTTTCACATACATTTTATGGTAAATAATTGTAACTCATCCTCTGTTGTCATTTTGACTACAATAAATATTACTTGTACATTAATTGGCGATCAACATGTGCAGTCAGGTCTAGAAATATTGGGACATCGACACAATTCTAACATCTTTGGCTCTATACACCACCACAATGGAGTTGGAATGAAAAAAATCAATGTGCTTTAACTGCAGACTGTCAGCTTTAATTTGAGGGTATGTACATCCAACTCAGGTGAACGATGTAGGACTTACAGCAGTTTGCAGTTGTGCCTCCCACTTGTTAAGGGACCAAAGGTAATGGGACAATTGGCTTCTCAGCTGTTCCATGGCCAGGTGTGTGATATTCCCTCATTACCCCAATTACAATGTGCAGATAAAAGGCCCAGAGTTCATTTCAAGTGTGCTATTTGCATTTGGAATCTGTTGCTGTCAACTCTCAAGGTGAGATCCAAAGAGCTGTCACTATCAGTGAAGCAAGTCATCATTAGGCTGAAGAAACAAAACAAACCCATCAGAGAGATAGCAAGAACATTAGGCGTGGCCAAAACAACTGTTTGGAACATTCTCAAAAAGAAGGAATGCACCGGTGAGCTCAGCAACACCACCAAAAGACCCGGGAGACCACGGAAAACAACTGTGGTGGATGACTGAAGAATTCTTTCCCTGATGAAGAAAACACCCTTCACAACAGTTGGCCAGATCAAGAACACTCTCCAGGAGGTAGGTGTATGTGTGTCAAAGTCAACAATCAAGAGAAGACTTCACCAGAGCGAATACAGAAGGTTCAACACATGATGTAAACCATTGGTGAGCCTCAAAAATATGAAGGCCAGATTAGAGTTTGCCAAACAACACCTAACAAAGCCTTCACAGTTCTGGAACAAGATCCTATGGACAGATGAGACCAAGATCAACTTGTACCAGAGTGATGGGAAGAGAAGAGTATGGAGAAGGAAAGGAACTGCTCATGATCCTATGTAGGGATGAGCCGAACACCCTCGAGTTCGGTTCGCATTCGAACTCGGATTATTCAAAAGTTCGAATTCGAACTCGAACTCAATGTAAGTCAATGGGACTCAAAATTCGATTTTTAGAGTGCCCTCCTAGAGGGCATATATGCTAGATATTTGCCATAAAAGGTGTATGGGGGTCCGGGTAGTGCCCTGGGGAAACAAGGACAAAAAGTAAAAAAAAAAAATGTTTTTAAAGGGACAGTGAGTTTTCCATGAAATAAGGGTTAAAAATAAAAACAAAAAATTCCTTCAAATATCGTGCCTAGGAGGTCCCCATAACCTGCCCGTGAAGTGGCGGATATCTAGGATGTATAGAAACATTTAAAAACATTATCCGGGTCCGGGTAGTGCCCTGGGGGACAGAAAACAAGGACAAAAAGTTTAAAAAGAGACGTTTTAACCCCTTCACTGCTGACGACGTGTGGGACACGTCATCAGCTTTGCGGGACCCCCGGCGGAGATACTCACCTCTCTGTCCAGGGTCCCGCGGCGTTCTGACTTCAGTGTCCTCAGACGCCGTGAGATGCCGTGTATAGAGATGCTGCTGGGGTTGTGTATAGAGATGCTGTTTGTGTATAGAGATGCTGATGGGGTTGTGTATAGAGATGCTGTTTGTGTATAGAGATGCTGATGGGGTTGTGTATAGAGATGCTGTTTGTGTATAGCGATGCTGATGGGGTTGTGTATAGAGATGCTGTTTGTGTATAGCGATGCTGATGGGGTTGTGTATAGAGATGCTGTGAGGCTGTGTATAGAGATGCTGATGGGGTTATGTATAGAGATGCTGTGTATAGAGATGCTGTGAGGTTGTGTACAGAGATGTTGATGGGGTTGTGTATAGAGATGCTGTTTGTGTATAGAGATGCTGATGGGATTGTGTATACAGATGCTGTTTGTATATAGAGATGCTGATGGGGTTGTGTATAGAGATGCTGATGGGGTTGTGTATAGAGATGCTGTTTGTGTATAGAGATGCTGATGGGGTTGTGTATAGAGATGCTGTTTGTGTATAGAGATGCTGATGGGGCTGTGTATAGAGATGCTGTTTGTGTATAGAGATTCTGATGGGGTTGTGTATAGAGATGCTGTTTGTGTATAGAGATGCTGATGGGGTTGTGTATAGAGATGCTGTTTGTATATAGAGATGCTGATGGGGTTGTGTATAGAGATGCTGATGGGGTTGTGTATAGAGATGCTGATGGGGTTGTGTATAGAGATGCTGTTTGTGTATAGAGATGCTGATGGGGCTGTGTATAGAGATGCTGTGAGGTTGTGTATAGAGATGCTGTTAGGTTGTGTATAGAGATGCTGATGGGGCTGTGTATAGAGATGCCTTGCGGCGCCGAAGTGCGGCCTGGCTCCGGTGGGGGCCGCCATCTTGGATGGTGGCTCCACCCCCGGGTCCCCCCCTCACTGCCTGATGTCCTCACGCATAGCGTGATGACGTCAGATAGCCGGGGAAGCCTAGCTGCCCGGAATCCCCTGGTGGAGATAGGGGGTCATTTGAACCCCGATATCTCCAGAACCATGGCAGCTAGGGGGTCATGGAGGGTGTCAGTCGAAAGGCCTGAGCATGATACCCAACATGACCAGGTATAAAGTAAAAAATATTAAAAAAAATAAAAACAAGTATTTTTTTTGTGTGTTATTTTTATTAATGCAGCAATATTGTTCACATTTCAATTATAATGTGAACAATGATGCTGCACTAATGATTTTTTTCTATGGGGTGTATTTGCTATAAATCACGTAATTCCCCCCACAAAATGTAACAAGTCCCCATTTCTAACTTTTGTACATGCACACCCCATAGAAAACATAACCGCAAACGCTCATGTGCTAAAATGTGAAAAAAAAACACTTTACACACTGCAAATGAATAAAAATTCAATTTTTATTGCATTTTTTGTCATAATATACAGCCAGGACATGACGTATACATATAAAAATGGTATATTATGAATCTACGGAGTCTGCCGGAAAGAACGATATCTAATACGTATCTTACGTCAGTAGTGGGGAAATTAATGGAAACCATGTTAAAGGAAAGGATTGTTGAACATCTAAAAACACATAGATTACAGGATCAGAAACAACATGGGTTTACCTCAGGGAGATCATGCCAAACTAATCTTATTGATTTTTTTGATTGGGTAACGAAAATAATAGACACAGGTGGTGCAGTAGACATTGCTTATTTAGATTTCAGTAAGGCTTTTGATACTGTTCCGCATAGAAGGCTTATCAATAAATTGCAATCTTTGAGTTTAGATTCCAATATTGTTGACTGGATTAGGCAGTGGCTGAGTGACAGACAACAGAGGGTTGTGGTAAATGGAGTTTATTCGGCACAAGGTCTTGTTACCAGTGGGGTACCTCAGGGGTCAGTACTTGGACCCATTCTCTTTAATATTTATATTAGTGATATTGCAGAAGGTATTAATGGAAAAGTATGTCTTTTTGCTGATGACACAAAGATTTGCAACAGGGTTGACGTTCCTGGAGGGATCAGCCAAATGACAAATGATTTAGGTAAACTAAAAAAATGGTCGGAGTTGTGGCAATTGAGTTTTAATGTGGATAAGTGCAAGATAATGCACCTGGGACGTAAAAACCCAAGGGAGGAATATAGAATATTTGATACAGTCCTAACCTCAACATCTGAGGAAAGGGATTTAGGGGTCATTATTTCAGAGGATCTAAGGGTAAGTAGTCAATGTAATAGACCACAGGAAATGCTAGCAGAAAGCTTGGTTGTGTGGGGAGAGGTATTAGCAGTAGGAAAAGGGAAGTGCTCATGCCACTGTACAGAGCACTGGTGAGATCTCACTTGGAGTACTGTGTGCAGTACTGGAGACCGTATCTCCAGAAGGATATAGACATCTTAGAGAGAGTTCAGAGAAGGGCTACTAAAATGGTGTACGGCTTGAAGGAGAAAAGTTACCAGGAAAGGCTTAATGATCTTAACATGTACAGCTTGGAAAAATGACGAGACAGAGGAGATATGATAGAAACATTTAAATACATAAAGGGAATCCACAAGGTAGAGGAAGGGAGTATATTTAAAAGGAAACAAAATAGCAAAACAAGAGGACATAGTCTTAGATTAGAGGGGCAAAGGTTTAAAAGTAACATCAGGAAGCATTATTTTACTGAGAGGGTGGTGGATGCATGGAACAGTCTTCCAGTAGAAGTGGTAGAGGCCAAAACAGTAATTGAATTTAAGCAAGCATGGGATAGGCATAAGGCTATCCTAAACAAAAGATAAATCCAGGTTAAGTATCCAGGTAATTGGGCAGACTAGATGGGCCGAAAGGTTCTTATCTGCCGACATTTTTCTATGTTTCTATGTTTCTAATATGTCTGGGTTATTTAATAAAATGTGGCTTTAAATCGCATTTAAACATGATGAGCAAAAGCGGTAAAAATGAGCTGAGCACACAGCAGTGAAATGCAGCATATTAAAGGAAGATTTAGTAGAGAAATTAACACTTCTCAGAAGCAGACACCACACCCTCAGTATAGTCTACATACATACAATGTAACAAATTCATTAGACCAGACTAAAAACACCTGTTGTTTACCGTTTGAGAACACAGGTCATTTAGAGGTGAGAATCTTTGCACGTACACATTAGTTCTTAATTCAATATCTAATAAACCATTTCCTGATAATATTCTGCAGTAAAGAGTCTCTTTATTTTTCGATTTTTTTTTGTATTTTTCAAGCATTTTTTATACGTTTTTCTACCTAATTATTTTTTTTGCGAACTCGAACCGAACACGCCAAAAAGTTCGAAGTTGCGAACTTGAACTTCAAAAGTCACGAACTTGCGAATGGTCAAAATTCGAATCGAACTCCGAACTGATCGAACCGAACAGCTCATCTATAATCCTAAGCATACCACCTCATCAGTGAAGCATGGTGGTGGTAGTGTCATGGCGTGGGCATGTATGACTGACAATGGAACCGGTTCTCTTGTATTTATTGATGATATGACTACTGGCAAAAGCAGCAGGATGAATTATGAAGTGTTTCGGGCAATATATATCTGCTCACATTCAACCAAATGCTGCAGAACTCATTGGACGGCGCTTCACAGTGCAGATAGACAATGACCCAAAGCATACTGCAAAAGCAACCAAAGAGTTTTTGGAGGGACAGAAGTGGAATGTTATGCAATGGCCAAGTTAATCACCTGACCTGAATCCCATTGAGCATGCATTTCACTTGCTGAAGATAAAACTGAAGGGAAAATGCCCCAAGAACAAGCAGGAACTGAAAACAGTTGCAGTAGAGGCCTGGCAGAGCATCACCAGGGATGAAACCCAGCGTCTGGTGATGTCTATGCTTTCCAGACTTCAGGCTGTGATTGACTGCAAAGGATTTGCAACCAAGTATTAAGTAGGGAAAGTTTGATTTATGATTATTATTCTGTCCCATTACCTTTGGTCCCTTAACAAGTGGGAGGCACATCTGCAAACTGCTGTAAGTCCTACACCGTTCACCTGAGTTGGATGTACATACCCTCAAATTAAAGCTGACAGTCTGCACAAATTAAAGTTGACAGTTAAAGCACATTGTGTTTGTTTCAGTCCAACTCCATTGTGGTGGTGTATAGAGCCAATGATGTTAGAATTGTGTCGATGTCCCAATATTTCTGGACCTGACTGTAAATTGGTTTTCACAGAAACATTTTGAGGCTCTAAACCACTGCTTCCCAAACCTGTCCTCGGGACCCTCAACCAGGCCAGATTTTGCAGATCACCTTGGGAAAAAGCAGACTGAATCCTGTCATCACTGAGCAGCAAATCATATCACCTGTGCTTTGCTTCAGATATCTGTCAAACCTGGCGAGACAGAGGGTTCTGAGAACAGGTTTGGGAAACATTGCTCTAAATAAAATAACCTTTTTTTCTTTATGACAAATTGGGCAATTCAATTTTGAAATCCTGACTATGCTTAGTTTAGTATCCCTGAATATTATTTAAAAAAATCCAGAAACTAGAAAATAAAATATTCCACTCAAAACCAACTATAATGTTTTATAAATTAAATGCATATAATTTCAATATAAAAATAAGTATTTTTGTTACAGTGATACACTTTGTCTTAGCAAAAACCAAGCCCTATCTGCATGTCACCAAATCAACATTATTTAGAATTGTTGTTATTGATATATATAATCCCAGTACATTGCGATCACAATACCACAAATTCTGGGTAGCATATGAGTTCACACTGTTTATCACCTTCCGCCCTTTCTTCATACACAGGATTATTAGATATGTTCTCAAAGAAAGGAAACAAAAAGTGATGTGAATCAATTTTCTGTCGTCTGAACTATGACCCACCATTAATATACTCACCTACTTCAGCTAAGTATAATGAGAAGTATTATATTCCCAGAAGGAATCCATTACCCAAAATAAATCTTAGGTGAAATGTCTTTTTCAAAGGATGTGACATGCTACAAAAAAAAACAAACATAACTAGTGTAGATTATGGTTTACCACTCTAGAGTTGAATTTAGATGGTTATGTTTTTTTTTATAGCAGCGATGCTTTGTACTATTTGCAGAGCAATAATAAAATCAGGCCTGCAGAATCCAAAATGTTTTGAATGTAAGCTAAACGGTTTAACTTAAAATATGTAAATTAAATATGATGAAGTATATCCTTATGACATCATTTGTATAATGTTTTTTGATCAATATTCTCTCAGACTTCAAAATTATCCCCAAAGGAAATCACTTAAATGTAATTCTAGTTGCTGAACACTGTGAATCGGGCACTTACCATGATATTGACATGCGTTAAGAGCTTGCAAGTATTGACATTAATACAATGTACCGAGTATGTAAAATGACTTTACTTATGTCAATAGGCAATAGACTTCGCAGTAAAGCTTTGTTAATTTGTATTGGAAACACGAAGTGAGAAGTTGTTAAATATTCTGTTTTTGCAAGAAGGCTCATTAAAGGAGGCATATACTTGGGAATCCTACTTACAAAGTGACAATGCTAGTTAGAGACATTTTCCCCACTTAACCCCTTCACTACCATGATTAGGCCATATTCCTTTATTCGAGCTAAGATGGGGAGGCTGACGGGGAAATCTGCAGGCACAGATTTTTCCCATTTTAGCTCGATATTCCTAACCCCGGAACACAGCACCAACTGTTGGGATACTCCATAGGACTCCATGAGGTTTGTGCTTTCGTGCCATGGAGTGATCGAGGAGAGAGACTGGGAATTATTTGTTCCGAGTCTCACTTTGCTCCCTATGACAAGAAGTGGCGAATTGGGCCACCATTTTTGCCGCAAGATGAGAGGTGAGTATCAGATTTATTGGGGTGTTTAAGGGGTGCTACATGATTCTGCAAATGCAGAATCATGTAGTGACAGCTTTTCTGTGGTCCTACATGAGGGACGCCATTCCAGGCGAGGAGATGCTGGTCATCACGTTGCGGTAAGTAACAGCAAACACCAGCATTCATATTTTCGGTGCCAGCCAGCAGAGATGTGCTCGATGTCCAGAGCCCCCATTTTCAGTGTGTTGTGATATGCCCACCAGCCCATTTGCACAAGCATACCCACACACATTGCATAATATCACACATACTCAATAATGAATGACACAGACAACAGTGACAGCAACATAAATCTTTTATCCACAAGAAATGGTAATACTAAACAAAATAACATTAACACACCATATGTTGCTGAACATAACATAAATCAGACATAAAATAAAGAGTGTACGAACATGTGACAAACAACAATGCAGAGCATTAAAAAAGAGTATGAGCACGAAACTAACTACAAATCCTCATAATGAGGAGCATCCTCATCATAGGGATCGGGCATGTAACCTTGGTTGTATGCAGCCTGATAGGGTGGTTGTGACCTGGCACCAGGGGACATGGGTTGGTGTGGAGGCTCCGGCCGCCGGTAATAACCACCAGCAAATTGTGCACTGGGAGGCACAGGCGGTACTGGAGGCTGGCTCAAGATGCTGTGGATGGTGTCCAATGTCCTTCGTCGGTACTCCATCTTCTGAGCCAGGCTCATCTGGTGCAACATGGGGAGACACGAATGATGGAACGACATGTCATCATCATCCCAGAACCTGCAGCGTGGAGGTGGTGGTGGTGGCGGTGGTGGTGGATGGTGAGCATCCATGAATGTCACCATGGCATGCTCAAATTCAGCACCCGGTGCCCTTCTCCTTTTGTGTGCCGACCTGGTGGTGTCAGCCCTTGCAGTAGGCAGCTCCTGGGCAGCGGTCTCCTCCTCCAACTGCGAGTCTGCTCCGGCCTCTTCCGTCTGTTCTGAGCAGGTGGCACTAGCACATGGCTGCACGTTGCTGTGCCCTGGATGTGGATGGGAGATCCATGCTGCCCACCATAGGTCTTGGTTCCAGGGTCTGTCGCAGGAATGACAGCTGCTCAGCATAAATATAACTGCTGCCCCTTTTCGCCGCTGATCCTGAGCATGCCGCTTCCGCATCTTTTTTGAGGACCCTGGTGTAGTTGTCCCTGACTGTCCTCCATTTCGCTGTGACTTCATGTGCTGCAAAACAGAAGAATGATATTAGGTGCGGCTCATGGAATCTGATCATAACACACATTTATTTCTCCATTCTTGATAGGTATCTTGCCAGTGGATGCAGTCTGCAGGACCTGCATTATAATTTCCGCGTTGGCAGATCTACAGCTGGGGAGATCGTCCGCAAGGTGTGCCAGACAATTTGGGACACGATGAGGGAAGAATGTTTGACAACACCCACAGACGAGGCATGGGCACAAATTGCTGCAACGTTTGTGGAGCGAACAAATTTTCCGAATTGCCTGGGAGCTGTGGATGGCAAACATGTCCGCATAGTGAAGCCACTGCAGAGTGGCTCACTGTATCACAATTATAAACAATATTTTTCCATTGGCCTACTGGCAGTGGCAAATGCCAACTATAATTTTGTCTGTGTGGATGTGGGGTCATACGGGAAAGATTCAGACTCCGCACTGTTCAGGAACTCCACACTGTGGAATGCAATAGAAAGTGGGACACTGCACATCCCCAGACCCGCACCTTTGCCTGGCACAGATGTGGGAGTCCCCTACGCCTTTGTGGGGGACGAGGCTTTCGGACTTTCCACACATCTCCTGCGGCCATACTCTGGGACACACCTGACTGTGAAAAAGCGGGTGTTCAATTATAGGCTGTCGCGTGCGAGACGGTATGTCGAGTGTACCTTTGGCATACTGAGCAACAAGTGGAGGATTTTCCATAGGCTGCTAGATGTGCACGTCGATTTTTGTGTAGATATAGTGAAATGCTGTTGTGTGTTGCATAATTTTGTTCGTGCGCAGGATGGTTTTAATTTTGATGACTCCTTGTCTGTTTGTGGTTTGGAGGAATTTATTAATGATGATGTTATGCCTGTGAATCGACACAGCAACAGGCATCGTGATGCGCTGGCAAACTATTTCACTAGCAAAGCAGGACAGGTGCCCTGGCAGATGGGGAGCATTTGACATGTGACGTTCATGAATTTGTTAGCCATTTACATTTTGTTTGGATTAATAATGTGCATTTCATTATGAATATAATAATCATGTACTCACTCTGCACTTTCTGTTCATGCTCAGACCATGTGTCATATGCTGGGTACACCGCTCTTGTCACATCAGCCCATGCGTTCGCCTTGCTGATCTTGTCCTTATATTGTTGGCTGGCTGTGTCCCACAATTCGGGGTGCTCCCCCACTTCGGTGATCAGCCTCTCGACGTCCATGTCACCTGCAGCGTCCACTCTCCAGTGTCCAGGATACACTCTCCAGCCCCCAGAATATACTCCAGCCACGCCAGGAATGTTCTGGAGTCTGGACGTGATGTAGGCCGCAGAACAGGTGCATCTGACGTCTCCACCTCACGTACACAGGCCGCTAGCCGGCCGCAGTGCACTCTGTGCAGCTGTTCTAATGGTTGTACGTTCTTGCCGGCCTTGCGTCCGTGGGCCGCGGCCGTTGTGCGTCCGCAGTTCAGTGCGGACGTACTTCGTGTAACGGGCTCCGATGGGCTTTCCATCATGCTTTCATGGACGTACTTTTAGGCGCAATCACGGACGTGAACAGTACGCTCGTCTGACCCCAGCCTTAGCACCAGGTCCTAGCTGTGGTTAACTTTTCAGTTAACCGCAGCGGGACGTAAGTAGCGTTAGGACTTTGTAATCCTAACGCTAATTAACACTTTGCGCTCCCCATGTTAAGTATAGGAAGCGCAAAGTACAATAATCTTGTGTTGAAAAGCGCAAGGTCCGAATCGCTAATGGGTTTTTTAACCTGTTAGCATTTGGAATGTAATATGTCTGCCGCTCGCTTGGGCTACCAAAACTAATGTTAATGCTCACACAGCTGAGCCTTAACATTACCGTGAGGAAACCTTTGCGTGAAGATTGTAATTTAGCACAGTACCTGCATGTCTTTCTATCTACCCTCACCTTCACATTCCATTTTCATAGCTCCCTCACCGTTTCCACCCCCCCTTCTCTCAAACCAGGCATTTATCATTCACTTCTGCATATTCTCCCCATCCACTTTTAACCCTTTCACTGCTGAGAACATGTGGGGAAACATGTTGGGAGCGTCCTCATTGAGTCCTAAGGAAAGATAGGGGTGGAGATAAGGGTTCCTTTGAACCCAGATATCTCCCGACTGTTTTCAGCTAGCAGGGTCATATTTGGTATCATTAATTGGTATTATCAGAGCATGGCCTTTCCAATGATACCAAACATGACCATGTTTAAAGTAAAGAAAAGAAATATTAACAATAATAATACAGAGAAGAAAAATGTGTTTTTTTAAGACGTGAAATGGCTTAGCAGTGAAGGGGTTAAACACAAACCCTCACATTCAAATCATATTCCCACCTTTTGTACTTATCGTTCGCTATTCTCCTTGCAGCATCTCACACATCCACATTCCACTTTGCATTCTGGAACGCTAGGTCAGTGAGTAGCATGAAGGAATCTACTGCCGTCAATTACTTCATCTCACACTCCCTACATATCCTGGCTTCAACCGAAACCCAGCTCTCTACATCTGATACGATGAAAAATTAAAAATGAGTAATATCTAGTCATTGAAATATTTACATTATTTCAATTTTCTATCTCTGTGCAAAATTTCTATTTTACTCTATATTCAATTGTTAACTTCGCAAAACACATTTGAAAAACATGTATTTCAAACATTTACAGTATTTCAACAAAAAGTGCTTGGTAGTGAAGGGGTTAAAATCTATTTGACATATTTTAGTGTATGACCCAGACAAAATGTTAACATATTTCATAGGTCTAGATCGCTTGAGGAAAATAATATTTCAGGTGATTGGATTCAGTCACCCAAATAGAGGCATTAGTTTTTATGTGTACCATATACATGCTTAATGTAAAAAAGTATTTTTCCTGCAATTTTTTTTAAATAGTGATGGCTACCTAGGGAGTTAAAATAGATTATATATTTATAGAAATACACAAACAGGCTTTTCAAATGAGGGGTTACATGTTATTATACGTCAAATATTGCAGAAGCAACAGATTTTATAATTTGGTTCTTAGATTAAAAAAAAAAGCTTTGTAAGGTTTATTTAGAATTCCACATTTAATATACATGATACACACTGAAGAATAACCGAATTGGGAAGATTAGACAATATCATTTACAACAATCAGCATTATTCAGAGAAAGGTAAAAATCAGGAGAATTGGCAGGAGAAGAGAATCTAGACCAAATAGCCGATTTGGAAAGTGAGATAAATGAGAGAATGTTTCTGGTTTGGCTATTTTGACCTAGAATTTTCACTTCTCCAGTCTTTCTCCTGAGTTTCACCTTTCTTTGAATAGACCCTAATATGTTTTGTGGGTATGTGGTCATTGTAGCAACAGAGGTAACAGAGGTAACAGATGTAAATCCGGCCCTATCCTTACAACAATTTAGATGAGTGAGCATCAACAAATTTTGGTTTAGATTAATCAATAAACTTAATTCAGTGAAGACGAAATTGTTTATATCTGTTTTCGATTTGTCTGAAAATGTGGAAAAAACATAAAATTTACACATATTTTACCAAAGCATGCACATGTTTTAGTAGATTTACCCTTGTTTTCCTAAATCATGCCATGTCTGGGACAAATTACAGGCAAGCCCAAGCCTTCTGTGCAGAGTACAGTTTAGTGGGGGTCTCCAAGGGACATTAACACCAGTGTCATACAGGGTTATTCAGAGAAAGGTGAAAACCAGGAGAACTGGCAGGAGAAGAGAACAATCTAGACCAAATAGCCGAAAGTGAGATAAATGGGAGAATTTTTCTGGTTTAGCTATTCTGACCTAGAATTTTCACTTCTCCAGTCATTCTCCAGAGTTTCACCTTTCTTTGAATAGACCTGATGGTGTTAAAAATAAAGAAAAAAGTGCATATTTTAAAAAGAGTCTTTCCCAGATACTGCCTGCAGAACAATGTACAGTATATTGCACTTTGGTTCTGTCACGATTCGTTAACAGCATTTGTATATGAAATGCCTGATGGATATGCTGACATACAAAGTGCAATTCCTAAACTGAAAATAATAAAACTTGAAGACGTATGTAAATCTACAGCGTATACTCTGAAATCTGAAGGTCATTTTCATTTTCTCACTTTCCAACTAAAAATAGTCTGGACATTTGTATTTTCGTGTTTGTTTCTTCTTAACAACAGCCAATGCTAGGTGTTGAATATTTATGCATGATTAAAAAAAACGTGATGTAGAAGATATTTTCTGTTCCTGACGCATAGCTTTCGTAAACAAAGAAATATTCACCTTCCACTAAATATCAACAATGCAGAAACACGGTTGTCAAACACAGAGAAACATGCCTTGTGAAATATTACTGTATAAAAAATAAAACTTAGTTGTTTCACTTGTTGCATTAAACTGTATCCAGGCCAAGTCAGAACAGAGCAATGTAATGCTATACAGTATAACACTTTAATCTTCCACCAGAGGTGGTTCTGATCAGTGATGTCCCATTCATTGGGTCAGAAGGGCAGCACTCAAGTTTTTTTTATTGTAATAAAAGTTTTTTATTGGAAATAAAGGTGCCTTCAACAAAGATGAAACATCAATTTGTACAGTATGATACAATATACCAGTTTCCATGGTCTATCCACATTTTGTACCACAAATAAATGTAATCAGTTGGCATATGATAGATTCATCAAGTAAATACAAAATAACTGTTTAATATTTTGGGGGGGGGTGAAAGGGGGGGGAGGAGGTGGGGGAGTGGAGCGAGGTTTCCCAGGGGTCATGGTGGACCAGTAATCTGTGTCCCTCAAAGTTGCGAGTCCCTTTCCCTTATACTGCAATTCTTAAATACTAGTGTATATCTTCTATCTCTTGCATGTCAGCACTCAAGTTTTAACCACTTCACTGCTGAGCCATTTAAACCCTGTGTGCTGAGCTCTTGTTGACAATTTCGTGCTAATCATGTTTATTGTTTAAACACAATTTGAAGTCATGTTTTATTTAGGACACAGACAAATTATATATCCTTTTTTTTCAGCAGACTCGGCAGATTAAACATATAATTTTGTGTATTTGTCATGTCACGTCTGGATGCTATAACAAAAGATGTCAAACAAATTTAAGTTCAGATTTCAATTATTTACAGCATGTAAACCTTTGTGGATATATATTTTATGGGGTACTCATGGTAAAAAAAAACACTCAAGAAAAACATGGAAATGGGAAACTGTTGCTGCATTTTTCTGAGATTTAGGCTAGGGTCAGATGAGCGCATTTTGTACGGACTGTGCGTCCGTGCAGTACGGACGTACTTTCTGACTGACGACAAGGTAGTGGCCACACAGTCCGTTTTTTTCACTGACGGATTTTTGGACTGATGTAGCAGGGAAAATAAATTACAATGAAAAAACATTCTGTCCGTCAAAAATGCTGGACGTATAAATGCAGTCCGTCTGACCACGCTCCATCACTCACACACAAAGCTATGCGGACATTGTGGACGTGGCGCACTCCGCACGTCCGTTCTAGCAGTATTACGTTCTTGCCTAACCTGCGTCCGTTTGCAGCGTCCGTCAGCCTCCACACTTCTGTGCGGACGTACTTCGTGTGTGGGGCTTCATTTAACACAATTGTATGCTATCACGGACGTACTTATGTGCGGGCAACACGGACGTTAACACTGCGCTCGTCTGACCCCACTGAACACTGAAAAAAACAAACAACATTTTGTGCTTGTATTTGGAGGAACTAGCTCCTAGCGTGGGAAATGGGAAGGTGAGTAATGGCAGTGGTAAAGATCATTTTATATGTGACAAATGGACAATGCAACAAAATAAATAAATATAAAATGTATCCCCCATTCTTACAGTTTACATGGTCATGCTTTACCCTGTGGGATGTAGTTACGTGAGATACACAGGCCCAAAGGACCCCTGTTTTCCTGACAGCGGTTTGGTGAGTTGTTTTCTAGATGAACCAATGCATAATAATGCATTGCGCCATCACCTCCACATTTGTTTTCGGTGTGGGAAATGAGAAGGGGAGTTAGTGCAGTGGTATTCTTTGCTTTATAAGTTAAAAGCACATAATGCTACTGCCTTATAACAGGGGAAAAAAGCACATTTTTCATATCATTTTTTTCCTATCTTTAAATACGACCTGCTTGGTATTATTGGAAAGGCCAGACTCTAACCTTTCCAATGACTTCTCACTTGTTGTTGTGCAGTGAAAAAATATCTGTGTCACATGGTTCCAAAGCACCCACAGTGCTCCTCGTTATAGTGTGGCCGTTTAGGCTGGGGTCAGCCGAGCGTAGTGTTCACGTCCGTGATTGCGCCTAAAAGTACGTCCGTGATAGCATGACAGAAAGCCCATCGGAGCCCGACACACGAAGTACGTCCGCACTGAACTGCGGACGCACAATGGCCACGGCCCCCGACGCAAGGCAGGCAAGAACGTACAACCTCTAGAATGGCCGCACAAAGTGCGCTGCATCAGCAACGTCTGCATAGCTTTGTGTGTGAGTGATGGAACGTGGTCAGACAGTTATACGTCCAGCATTTTTCACGGACAAAATGGTTTTGCTTTTTATTTTATTTTCTCTCCTACATCCATCAAAATATACGTCAGTGAATAAACGGACTGTGTGGCCACTACTGCGTCTTCCGTACTGACGTACGTCCGTGTGCACGGACGTACAGTCCATAGAAATCACACTCGTCTGACCCTAGCCTTAGGTTTTAGGACCCTCTTCCTGGTACAGCTCCAGAGAATCGGGGGGTCAAAAGGACCACCATATCGCCTATATTGGGAGTTCCCTGCCAGGCCAGTGGGTATACCCATTTCTGACATCATCGCTCCCATGTGTGATACTGTCAGTGGGCAGAGTGTGGTCTCATAGTGTTGTTGTTATAAAAGGGGATTACATATGAATGTGCGGAACATGAACCACCTTGGGAGTTCAGGAGGAGATTTAATTTTTTGGAATATGATGTGCAGTCTAGAGTCAGAATACATTATATGGTTACCATGTGATAAATTCTTTTGAAAAAGTAGTTGTTGACGAATTTCAAGCCAGTCTATGTGAAAAGCTCTAAAAAGTTTCTCTCGTCATAATGAAAGTGAAAGTGGAGGTAGGCAGCTTCCAAACATGTAGGATAGTTTATAAGCAACAATTGATATTTTTGGCAGTAATCTGCAATGTCATTTATGTGGTAGAGGGGCATTATCAGAAAAGGCATAGTTAGAGGCGTTTAGAATTTCAGGAAGTGGTGGTGATCAAGAATTGCCTCAGTTTAGACCAGAAGGGCAAAATCACAGTTATGAAAACATATCTGCATATGAATGGGAATATTTCCAATGGACTGCTGATTAATTTAAACAGATTAAAAAACAATGTGGGGAAATGTACACACTGTGGATAATGTTATAGGCCATTGCCTGATATGATATTTATTTATTTATAAAGGATTTTACCAGGAAGGATACATTGAGATTTCTCTCGTTTTCAAGTATGTCCTGGGTTCAAGAACATTGAAATGTTACAGTCGTTACAGAAATACAAAGTAATACAATGCAACATATTAAAGAACAACACAAATATACAGATTAATACAGAAAATAAATATGTAGGAAATATAGTCATTATGTTACATGTTTACAGGTGCATTCCGTAATGAGGTATGTTAATAGGGAGCTCGAGTGACTTAAGACTGGGGGAGATTCATTCAGAGCTTTTACATTGACATTATTTTTAACTATCCTGATGGGTTATGTCTGACTGTCATATGGTTTAACACATATCCATGATATACTGTATATACACACCTAATACTTGCCATTTTATATATGGGCTATGGAGAATGGTGGAAGACTGTGGAGCATCAGAACTATATTCCTATTTGAATGCTTTGCCTATTTTCTTCACTTGTAACATTATATGGGCTACATGTCAAGCTAAACAGTTATGATACAGCATGAAAAAGGAGATTTTATTAAATTGTTGATGTTCCCATTACTATGATAATCCCTGCTATGTTTATAGCAAGCTTACTGCCAATAACCTTAGTACTTGGTTTAAATTGGCCAGACTTTTGTAATATAAATGGTAACCTCCCAGAGGTAATGACATGACTGACCACTAGTGAGTTACCCTTTTAGCTTTTAATAGATTCTTGTTTGATCAATATATTATGTTAATTAATATAATATTATTACTGGTATAAGCCCAGACAGCGAGAGATGGGATTCTGTACGCATAACGTATGAATGTGTTAATGACGCATGATATGTGGCATTTTTAGTAGAAGTGTCCTGAAAAATAAGAAATGCTAAAAAAGAATAAAATACAGAACATATTCATAAATTTCTACTGCCACCATATTTTGAAGTTTTATTCTCCTATTGCCAAGCAGGTTTTTTTGTGTACCTTAGCTAATTTATTGTATTTATTAAATTTGTAGTACAGTTAGTGTGTTAATGAGGAAGCCCATGGAGGATTGTTCAGAAGCATTACTGAACACATTTCTGCATCCATACTTTTTGTTTTCATGCATGAAGAGATAGGGTGCTTTTAAAATTTACATTTAAGGTATACTAAGGGTCACCTTTCTAAAACACCATTTTTTTACATTTACAAAATTTTGATTAACCCCATAGTGACCAGGCTGTTTTACCATTGTCAGTCTGAAAGTACCCAGGGCTGTGTTTACATTTCTGCACTGTTTGTGTTTATCTCTAATTTTCCCTCTTACTCGTTATGGAACCCACACATATTATATACTGTTTTTCTCACCATTACATTAATTTTGTAAAGATACCATTATTTTCATCATATCATATAATTTACTATAAAAAGAATTATGAAATATGATGAAAAAAACAGGCCCTGGAGGCTTGGCTGACATCCAATATGTCAGCCACCTCTGGTACAAGTCCACGATCCAGTGCTGATTGGTGCCAGATCGCAGACCGGCACCAAAGGCTAGGGTCAAACAAAAGCATTTTTACACGCGAACGTAAAAAAGTGCGTCTTAACGAATTGACGTATTTTTTCACGGAGTGCGCGAAAACGGTCATACGATGCGCATTTTTCGTGCGTGAATTTTTCGGATCGTCAATAAAACTCTTTTTGCGTCTGTACGTTATGTAGGCTGGACATTAGCAGTGTCTGACATCTCCTAATCACGCAAACACGCCGCTATGCCGCAGCTGCGCACTCTGTACGTCCGTACTAGCGGTTCGGCGTTCTCGAAAAAATGCGTTCGTTTTCCACTTGCGTTGCGCGGCCGGACTTTCGTGCGACCGTACTTCGTATATTGGCCGTCATTGCCCGTCATTTGCTGCTAGTGCGGCCGTAATTATGTGCGCCAGAACGCACGTTAAAAGTGCGCTGGTCTGACCCCAGCCTAAGAGGTCAAATAAAGGCATCGCTGGAAAGGTCACACTTTCTTTCAGGCACTCTCCTGGCTCTGCCAGGGTGGTGCCTGAAACGGACATCATCGTGCCTGGTGCAATGACGTCAGAGTGACAGCCAGGGCTTAAAATTGATGGTCTGACCTCCTTGAAGTCAGATCACCACGGGACCCCGGCCGAGAGAGGTAAAAATTGTGAGGGAGGGTGGTATAAAAAAAATAAAATGTACCAGGTACGTCCTTTGTCGTTAAGCATAGGGATGAGCTGTTCGGGTTCGGACGGATCGGAGTTCGACCCGAACTTTGGCAGTTCGAAAGTTCGCGAATTTCAAACTTTTGGGCGTGTTCGGTTCGGGTTTGAAAAAAAAAAGAAATTTTGAAAAAAGTATTGAAAATGCTTAAAAAAATACTAAAAAATCTAGAAATAAAGAGACTCTTTACTGCAGAATATTATAAGCAACGGTTTATTAGATATTGAATTAAAAACTAATGTGTACGTGGAAAGATTATCAACTCTAAATGACCTCTGTTCACAAACGGGTATAACACCAGGTGTTTTCAGTCTGGTAATCAATTTGATACATTGTACAATATAGTGAGGGGGTGGGTGTCTGCTTCTGATTGAGATTTGAGAATTAATTTCCCTAAAACATCCTAGTATGCTGCATTTAACCCTTTCGCTGCTGAGGCTTTTCACACCTCTGTGCTCCTATTTGAATGCTTTGCCTATTTTCTTCACTTGTAACATTATATGGGCTACATGTCAAGCTAAACAGTTATGATACAGCATGAAAAAGGAGATTTTATTAAATTGTTGATGTTCCCATTACTATGATAATCCCTGCTATGTTTATAGCAAGCTTACTGCCAATAACCTTAGTACTTGGTTTAAATTGGCCAGACTTTTGTAATATAAATGGTAACCTCCCAGAGGTAATGACATGACTGACCACTAGTGAGTTACCCTTTTAGCTTTTAATAGATTCTTGTTTGATCAATATATTATGTTAATTAATATAATATTATTACTGGTATAAGCCCAGACAGCGAGAGATGGGATTCTGTACGCATAACGTATGAATGTGTTAATGACGCATGATATGTGGCATTTTTAGTAGAAGTGTCCTGAAAAATAAGAAATGCTAAAAAAGAATAAAATACAGAACATATTCATAAATTTCTACTGCCACCATATTTTGAAGTTTTATTCTCCTATTGCCAAGCAGGTTTTTTTGTGTACCTTAGCTAATTTATTGTATTTATTAATTTGTAGTACAGTTAGTGTGTTAATGAGGAAGCCCATGGAGGATTGTTCAGAAGCATTACTGAACACATTTCTGCATCCATACTTTTTGTTTTCATGCATGAAGAGATAGGGTGCTTTTAAAATTTACATTTAAGGTATACTAAGGGTCACCTTTCTAAATCACCATTTTTTTACATTTACAAAATTTTGATTAACCCCATAGTGACCAGGCTGTTTTACCATTGTCAGTCTGAAAGTACCCAGGGCTGTGTTTACATTTCTGCACTGTTTGTGTTTATCTCTAATTTTCCCTCTTACTCGTTTATGGAACCCACACATATTATATACTGTTTTTCTCACCATTACATTAATTTTGTAAAGATACCATTATTTTCATCATATCATATAATTTACTATAAAAAGAATTATGAAATATGATGAAAAAAACAGGCCCTGGAGGCTTGGCTGACATCCAATATGTCAGCCACCTCTGGTACAAGTCCACGATCCAGTGCTGATTGGTGCCAGATCGCAGACCGGCACCAAAGGCTAGGGTCAAACAAAAGCATTTTTACACGCGAACGTAAAAAAGTGCGTCGTAACGAATTGACGTATTTTTTCACGGAGTGCGCGAAAACGGTCATACGATGCGCATTTTTCGTGCGTGAATTTTTCGGATCGTCAATAAAACTCTTTTTGCGTCTGTACGTTATGTAGGCTGGACATTAGCAGTGTCTGACATCTCCTAATCACGCAAACACGCCGCTATGCCGCAGCTGCGCACTCTGTACGTCCGTACTAGCGGTTCGGCGTTCTCGAAAAAATGCGTTCGTTTTCCACTTGCGTTGCGCGGCCGGACTTTCGTGCGACCGTACTTCGTATATTGGCCGTCATTGCCCGTCATTTGCTGCTAGTGCGGCCGTAATTATGTGCGCCAGAACGCACGTTAAAAGTGCGCTGGTCTGACCCCAGCCTAAGAGGTCAAATAAAGGCATCGCTGGAAAGGTCACACTTTCTTTCAGGCACTCTCCTGGCTCTGCCAGGGTGGTGCCTGAAACGGACATCATCGTGCCTGGTGCAATGACGTCAGAGTGACAGCCAGGGCTTAAAATTGATGGTCTGACCTCCTTGAAGTCAGATCACCACGGGACCCCGGCCGAGAGAGGTAAAAATTGTGAGGGAGGGTGGTATAAAAAAAATAAAATGTACCAGGTACGTCCTTTGTCGTTAAGCATAGGGATGAGCTGTTCGGGTTCGGACGGATCGGAGTTCGACCCGAACTTTGGCAGTTCGAAAGTTCGCGAATTTCAAACTTTTGGGCGTGTTCGGTTCGGGTTTGAAAAAAAAAAGAAATTTTGAAAAAAGTATTGAAAATGCTTAAAAAAATACTAAAAAATCTAGAAATAAAGAGACTCTTTACTGCAGAATATTATAAGCAACGGTTTATTAGATATTGAATTAAAAACTAATGTGTACGTGGAAAGATTATCAACTCTAAATGACCTCTGTTCACAAACGGGTATAACACCAGGTGTTTTCAGTCTGGTAATCAATTTGATACATTGTACAATATAGTGAGGGGGTGGGTGTCTGCTTCTGATTGAGATTTGAGAATTAATTTCCCTAAAACATCCTAGTATGCTGCATTTAACCCTTTCGCTGCTGAGGCTTTTCACACCTCTGTGCTGAGGTAATTTTTAACGCTTTCGCTCATCATGTTTAACCGCGTTTTGTAGCCATATTTTGATATATGACCCAGACATCATATATATCATTCTTTCCGGCAGACTTGGCAGATTCATAATATGTCATTATTATATGTATACGTTATGTCATGTCTGTATATTATAACAAAAAATGCAATAAAATTAGAATTTTCAATAATTTATTATGTGTAAAGTGTTTTTTTTCACATTTTAACATGCGATCGTTTGCGGTTATATTTTGTATGGGGTGTGCTTGTTAAAAAAATTAGAAATGGGGTCTCGTTACATTTTTTTTGGGGAAAATTTTGCTTTTTTTAACAAACGCACCGCATACAAAAATCGTTAGTGCAGCATTATTGTTCACATTATAATTGAAATGGGAACAACATTGCTGCATTAACAAAACAAAAACAAACAAAAAAACTTGTTTTTTTTAAAAATATTTTTATTTTTTTATTTCTTTTAAAAAACATTTTTCATGCTCATGTTTAGTATCCTTGGAAAGGCCATGCTCTGGCCGATCCAACGATATCAAACATTAACCCCTAGCTGCCACGGATCGGGAGATAGGGGGTTCATTGGAACCCCCTATCTCCACCATTGGTGGCAGCTAGGGGTTAACTCCAGGACTGGCGTCATCGTGCTATGCATGATGACGCCAGTCCTCAGGGGGAGTTCCTGGAGGCTTGGCCGACATTTAAGATGTCGGCCAGCTCCAGGAGAGGATCACGATCCGGCGCTTTCAGCGCCGATTCGTGATCCGGCTCCCCAGGGGTTAATCACAGCCACCGTTTGGAAGGGCAGGCTGTTCCCTTCCAAACGGTGCCTGGATTAACCCTCTGCCCCCTGGCGATCGGGAGGGAGAGAGGTCCGAAGGACCTCCCCCCTCCCTTTCAGGCGCTTCCTCCGCACATGCGGGGAGGCACCTGAATTAGATGTCATTGCGCCGCCGCGATGACATCTAATTGCTCCGCCGGGGTCCCGGAGTGCTGGGCTGACATCCAAGACATCCGGAATCTGGCGGATTGCTGCCTCCTGTGCATGGACGCGCTGAGCGCGTCCATAGCACAGGAGAACCACTTGGCTGGACGCGCTGAGCGCGTCCATAGCAGCCAAGTGGTTAACTGGTGTTTGAAAAAAATCAAAAGCAATGTTATTTTTCACCTCGGGATTAAACATTCACAGGGTTATTCAGAGAGCGGTGAAAAGCAGAAGAATAACTGGAGAAGTGAAAATTCTAGGTCAAAATAGCCAAACCAGAAAAATTCTCCCATTTATCTCACTTTGCAAATCGGCTATTTGGTCTAGATGGTTCTCTTCTCTTGCCAGTTCTCCTGGCTTTCACCTCTCTCTCAGGGTTGTTCAGAGAAAGGTGAAAACCAGGAGAATGGCAGGAAAAGAGAACAATCTGGACCAAATAGCCGATTTGGAAAGTGAGATAAGGCTAGGGTCAGACTAATGCATTTTTCGCAGCGACAGTCAAAAAGTGCGTCCGAACGCATTGCCGTATTTTTTCACGGATTGTGCGAAAACGGTCATACGATGAGCATTTTTGTGCGTGATTTTTTACGGATCCAAACCAGGAAACTTTGGGTGTCTGGACGTTATGTTGGCCGGACATGAGCAGGGTCTGACGTCTCCAAATCACGCACACACGCCGCTAGTGGACGCAGCGAACTCTGTACGTCCGTACTAGCGGTTCTGCGTTCTCGAAAAAATGCGTTCATTTTCCACTTGCGTTGCGCAGCCGGACTTTCGTGCGACCGTACTTCGTATATTGGCCGTCATTGCCCGTCATTTGCTGCTAGTGCGGCCATGATTAAGTGCGCCTAAACGCACGTTAAAAATTCGCTAGTCTGACCCTAGCCTAAATGGGAGAATTTTTCTGGTTTGGCTATTTTGACCTAGAATTTTCCATTCTCCAGTCATTCTCCTGCTCTTCACCGCTATCTGAATAACCCTGACAGGGTTATTCAGAGAAAGGTGAAACTCAGGAGAATGACTGGAGAATGGAAAATTCTAGGTCAAAATAGCCAAACCAGAAAAATTCTCCCATTTAGGCTAGGGTCAGACTAGCGAATTTTTAACGTGCGTTTAGGCGCACTTAATCATGGCCGCACTAGCAGCAAATGACGGTCAAAATTTTCCCATTTATCTCACTTTCCAAAGCGGCTATTCGGTCTAGAATTTTCCATTCTCCAGTCATTCTCCTGCTTTTCACCGCCAAAAAATCAGTAAACTTTTTCTGCGTTTCCGAAAATGTCTCCTCTTTTCATACAGACTGCCGCCCCAGGCAGTTGTTTATGGATAGATTAAAGGAAAAGCATTTACCGTCATTTGAAATGTAATTTTTTGGTTTTTACATATTTCTATACATCCTAGAAATCCGCCACTTCATGGGCAGGTTATGGGGACCTCCTAGGCACGATATTTGAAGGAATTTTTCGTTTTTATTTTTAACCCTTATTTCATGGAAAACTCACTGTCCCTTTAACCACTTCAATGCTAAGGACGCGCTCAGCGCGTCCTCAGCATTGCCCCTGGTATGCGGAGGACGCGCTGAGCGCGTCCTCGCATTGGGGTCAGCGTTCGGCCGGGTTCCGGCCGATCGCTGGCCCCTCCGGTGCGGGCTGACATCCTGGATGTCAGCCCGGCATCCGGAGCAGTGGCCGCCATTGTTATGTGTCATCGCGCCCCGCGATGACACATAATTCAGGCGCCCCCCCCGCATGTGCGGAGGAGGCGCCTGAAAGGGAGGGGGGGAGGTCCTTCGGACCTCTCTCCCTCCGATCGGCGGCTCACAGGGGCTTAACCCAGGCATCATTTGGAAGGGCACAGCCTGCCCTTCCAAATGATGCCTGGCATTAACCCCTGGGGAGCTGGATCGCAAATCGGCGCTGAAAAGCGCCGATTTGCGATCCTTCCCGGGAGCTGGCCGACATCTTGGATGTCGGCCAAGCTTCCGGGAACTCCCCCAGAGGACTGGCGTCATCGTGCGCAGCACGATGACGCCAGTCCTAGCATTAACCCCTAACTGCCACGAAGTGTGGAGATAGGGAGTTCCAATGAACTCCCTATCTCCCGATCCGTGGCAGTTAGGGGTTAAATTTTGATATCGTTGGATCGGCCAGAGCATGGCCGTTCCAACGATACCAAACATGAAAGTAAAAAAAAATGTAAAAAAAAAATAAAAAATAAAAATAAAAATAAAAAAAAATTAAAAAAAAAAATTAAAAAAAAAAAAATAAACACTTTTTTTTTGTTTTTTGTTTTGTTAATGCAGCAATATTGTTCCCATTTCAATTATAATGTGAACAATAATGCTGCATTAACGATTTTTGTATGCGGTGCGTTTGTTAAAAATGGTGTCATTTTCCCCAAAAAAAAATGTAACGAGACCCCATCTCTAATTTTTTTAACAAGCGCACCCCATACAAAATATAACCGCAATTGCTCGCATGTTAAAATGTGGAAAAAAAACACTTTACATGCTGTAAATTATTGAAAATACATATTTTATTGCATTTTTTGTTATAATATACAAACATGACATAACGTATACATATAATAATGACATATTATGAATCTACCGAGTCTGACGGAAAGAACGATATATAATATGTCGATGTCATATACTAAAATAAGCCTTCAAAACAGGTTTAAACATGATGCGCAAAACAGGTAAAAAATGACCTCAGCACAGGGGCGGGAAAAGCCTCAGCAGCGAAAGGGTTAAAAACGTTTTTTTTTTTTTACTTTTTGTCCTTGTTTCCTGTCCCCCAGGGCACTACCCGGACCCCCATACACCTTTTATGGCAAATATGTAGCATATATGCCCTCTTGGAGGGCACTCTAAAAAACCGAATTTTCAGCCCCATTGACTTGCATGGGGGTTCGGGTTCGGACCCGAACAAATGGGAAGTTCGGGTTCGGGCCCGAACCGAACTCGGGGGGTGTTCGGCTCATCCCTAGTTAAGCACCCATTTTCGTAGGAAGTACCTTGTACGTCATTGGTCCTTTTGTAGTTAAATAATACTTAATACTGTATTCATTTTGGTTATTATTGTGTATTATGCTCTTTTAACTCCTTCGTTACCATGATTGCGTATGTATGATCAGCAGTAGAAAACACAACAGACCAAGATTACGTTAACACGATCTGGAGCTAAGCTGGATCATTGAAAATGAAATTCGCTTCTTGCATAAGAAAGTGGCCAGAAGGTGCATTCAAAGTTTTATTGACATGGAAATGATATAAGGTGCTAACACTTTTTAAAACCCCTGGGGAATGGTGCTAATGCACATTTTCCCAGGTGATCTTGCATAGAGCTGTGAACTGTAAAAACTCTGTTTGGCCAGTGGAAGGGGAAATCTGCTTGTCAAATAGGTTGTTACATTAAGGAATACATTAGGGATATTCTCAAATATGTTTTACTGTATATTTAATTATAAAGGATTTAAAAAACACTGATTCATATTTTTTGAATAATCACTTGGCAGTGAAGGGGATAACACACTAAGGGCAGTATTACAAAGCTGATGCTAGCGTAACCAGAGCTGTTGTAAACTTACCAGAGCCGTATATGGAGTTGTTAAGTTTACAACAGCTCTGGTTAAGTTAGTACCAACTTTGTTATACTGCCCTAGTATTTTAAAGTTCAATATTAGCATAATGAAACATATATACCTTTTGCACATTACTGCTAAACAATGCAATGGGTACATTTCAGAGGTTTTATACTTTTAAATAGAAAATACAAATCTTAATTGTATATGTGTCTTTAATAAAACAGATTACATATTCCAATTCAATTTAAAGGTTTCCTGAAACTGGGTGACAGTTTGCTGTCTGTGCTTCCTCAGCATTTGAATTTCCTATTATTGCTGACTTTTGTAATGACTTGTCCAACCCAACTTTGAATTCTTCCTTACTTGTCTATTCAAAGTTCTTCTTGGCAGTTTGTTTCCTTTTCTAAAATCCCTAGACTCTCTTTACAAAATGGTGACAGCAGCAGTTTTAAAGGTTTTTTTTTTTTATCCTGCTTAGCCATGACAATTAACAATTTAACCAAATAGAAGAGGAAGGATGAGTAGACAGAATTCATCTTTAAATGACTTGAAAACATGCTTCTACCTGATCTGTGCAGGCTTCAAAGTGGATAACTGCAAATTCTAAAGTTCCATATTAGCTTAAGTGTTATTAAAGGAACATTACTAAAGAATTTTAGCTCCAATTTTATGAGCATTTAGACTATATTTTAAAAGGTTCAAATGTATAGCTCAGTGTATAACTTTATACTTCTGTATTAATAGTCATATTATTTTTGTATTTAAAGCATATATGGGACTACCACATAATTATTTTCTTGTATGTATTTTCAGGCTGATAAAACTCTATTCTATTTGTAAGAAAATACTGGTAATTTAGAACAGCATTTTGCAGTAAACCTCGATCTGTAATTCTCAAGTTGCTGTCCATAGTCTTATAAATGAGGTATGCCCTAACTCATGACCTAAATACATTTTAATATCTCCATACCTTATATATATTTCTTGTGGGATCATCTTACACTTTGGTGAATGAGTCCTGAATGACTTCCATTAACCCCATTCACTACCAAAATCGATTTTACGGTTCAAAGCACTAGCTGGCGCCCTGATATTGAGTATTCTCATTTTGGTTTAATTCTGGAACAATGCAAACAAATTTTGCTTATTACAAACAATCTCGTGCTGTTGGGCTCCAGAATGTGCCTTTTATTTTGTTTTCTAGTTTTTAATCCTACATTTGTAACTAAAGGCATGAGCTGCTTTTCTTTGCTAAATGTCCGTTCTTGCTTCATTCCTAACCCCAAAACTTCCTAACAAGCATTATTTTTCAAAGCCTTTCACAATCATTTTTGCTACTACTAAGAATAAAAAAGATGTATAAGACTGCAATTTATTCATCTGTGCATTAAGAATGCAATATGTAAATAATAGATATTTTGCCTTAAATAAACATAGAAATATTTAGAATTTACCAACTAGGCTGCAGATGACCCGCTGAGTATGTCCCCTGATTTCCTGCTGGTATGCAGAGGATGAGTCCAGTAGAGATGTGCATTCATTTCAGAAAAATTCGGAATTCGGAACAAAATTCATTAATTCGTATTTTGAAGTACTTCCGAAATAACGAATCGATATGATCCGAAAATGAAACAAAACGGTATCTAACAAATTTAATTAGTTTTACTGAGTCATCATAATTTGATTACTTTTTTTGTGTTCCGTAATTCGAATTGATATTCAATTATCAAATCGATATCGAATTGATATATCAAATATCAAATTGATATTTCAACTATCAAATTGATCTTAAATTAAAATACATACAAGTATACAGTCAGCAATCAACTTTATGAAACAAATTAATTTTGTTTCACAAGCACCTGTCCCTGTAAATTGACTCAAATACTAAGGGGGTTATTCAGAGAGAGGTGAAAAGTAAGAGAATGGCTGGAGAATGGAAAATTTTAGGTCAAAATTGCAGATTCGAAAAGTGAGATAAAGGGGAGGATTTTTCTGGTTTTGCTATTTTGACCCAGAATTTTCACTTCTCCAGCCATTCTCCTGCTTTTCTCCTCTCTCTGAATAACCCTGTAAATCTATGACATGGCTTAATATTTAACCCTAGATTGTCTTTTAACAGCAAAATTTGATTAACTGGGGTTTTATGTAGTGATCCAAAATTCGAATTGATATCAACTACTGAATTTGATATCAACTATTGAATTGATATCAACTATCAAATTGATCTTAACTTACAATACAAGTAATAGCCAGCAAAGGACTTTATGAAATAAATTTATTTCTTGTCACTGTTTAATTTGACTCAAATACTAACAGGGTTATTCAGAGAGTGTGAAAAGCAGGAGAATGACTGGAGAATGAAAAAGTCTAGGTGAAAATAGCCAAACCAGAAAAATTCTCCATTTCATCTCACTTTCCAAATCGTCTATTTTGACCTAGAATTTTTCATTCTCCAGTCATTCTCCTGCTTTTCACGCTCTCTGAATAACCCTGTATATCTGTGACACAGCTTAATATTTAACCCTAGATTGTCTTTTAACAGCAAAGTTTGATTAATTGGGGTTTTATTTAGTGATCCAAAACTCAAATTGATATCCATTATCGAACTTGATATCAACTATCGAATTGATAATTGAAATTCGAATCGATACGAAATTTTTAATCGATCCGAAACTAAAATAGTTTTGAAATTCCAAAAACAAAATTTATTTAAAATGAAATGAAACTAAACAAAACAAAAAATCAAAATCAAAAAATTTTTTCAGCCGTGCACACCCCTAGATCTCAGCGCATCTTTGTATGTGGCACCTGTCACGCAATTCTCCCGCAGCTGGCGGACATCATGGATGCCAGCCCTCCCTCTGGGTCCTCACTCCACCCACTGACATCATCGCGTGTTGATGTCAGAAATGGGCCACCCCTTGCCAGGCAGAGGATTCCTTTGGACTCCCAGATCTCAGGAACCATAGAAGATACAGGGTCTATATCTAGCTCTGCAAAGAATGGCATTTCC
Source organism: Leptobrachium leishanense (assembly GCA_009667805.1). Classification (NCBI taxonomy): domain Eukaryota; kingdom Metazoa; phylum Chordata; class Amphibia; order Anura; family Megophryidae; genus Leptobrachium; species Leptobrachium leishanense. The sequence continues at coordinate 207,717,551 of CM019065.1, read as the reverse complement.
AATGATACAAAATATGACCAGATCCTTTGTTATATTGAAATTAAATTTATTGTAAGTATAAAATATTCTAGACACCTCTAACTATGCCCCCAATGCCCCTCTACCACATAAATTAAATATAAAATAAAATATATTTTTTTTTTGAACACAACACTAATGATCACTTTTCAAATGTAATCTGAACAATGATGCTGTGCTAATTCACTTTCTCATTTCCCATGATGTCAGCAAGTATGAAGGAGATGAGATAATGTGTAATAATGCATTATTTCATCGAACACCTTAACCCCAGCACTTCAGCAAGGAGCACCTGGGGTACTTTGGATTCCTACATCTCTAGTTTTTAAACCCCACAAGGTCAAGTGAGGTGTCAATGGAAAGGTCAGAGTCTGCCCTTTCCAACGATAACAAATATGACCATGTAATGTGTAAAAAATAAAATAAAAGGCAATGTTTACTTTTTTCCCTGTGTTCCCAATGTTTAATATGTAATCATATTATTTATAAAATGCAAAAGCGGCAGAATAAAAGAGAAAAGCTTATTTTTTTTCCAGTTTTGGTTAAAATTGCGCATTTTCTTAGAAATGGAAACCTGTTACTGCATTATTCTATTGTTTTTTTACAAGAGTACCCCACAGAACATATAAGGCAGTATTACAAAGCTGGTGCTAACATAACCAGAGCTGTTGTAAACTTACCAGAGCCATTATAGCCTATGGAGCTGTTAAGTTAACAACGGCTCTGGTTAAGTTAGCACCAACTTTGTAATACTTCCCATAAACTGTAATGGCTCTGGTTAGTTTACAACAGCTCTGGTTACGTTAGCACCAGCTTTGTAATGCTGGCCATAAAGTTTAGAAGTTAAAATATGGAATAATTTTACATGCTGTAAATCATTGAAATCTATAAAAAAAAAATTAAAAATTATAACATTCTGACGGGACATGTCAAACACATAATAATGATATATTTTGAATCTCCTGAGGCTGCTGAAAAAAAGGATGTGTAATATCAGGATTATTCAAAGAGAATCAAATTCTTGATTCAAACGTTCGGTGACTTTTCGTTCCCTGCACTTAGTTTGCATCCTAGTTCGCCGACCCTGCAGTGAATTCAGCAAGCACCACAAGGCCCCCGTAGTGCAAGGAAAACCCGCCGCAATCTGCTGAACACTCACCGCAAAACCCGCCGAACACTCATCGGACACTCACTGAAACCTACAGAAACAGCTGGATTAACAACGCCGAACACGCCGGAGAAACACGACTAGCCGCCATTCACAGCGCAGAAAACACGATACACAGACGAACGAGGTGAAAAAAAACCAAAAAAACGTACGCTTGAAAGTTTGGTGATTGAAACGCTGTTTGCAAAAAAACTACTGAACGAAAATGTCTGAAATTTACATATAAGATCCTATGAATGATAATAAAAAGGTCTGTTACAGAAAAAAGAAAAAAAATATTTGAAAATAAAATGCCAAACAAATCCACCAAAAATGCCTAAAAGATCTTAAAAAATCTAAAAATAAAGAGACTTTATACTGCAGAATATAATAATAAATGGTTTATTAGATATTGTATTAAAATGGGAATATTTTTAAAATTGAAGCCTATGGGATTCTCCTGAATAAACCTGCCGAATGAATAACAGCAGGGCTCTTCAGCAACCTTTCACTGCTGTTCGGTGTACTCAGAATAGGTTAACCATTGCTTCTCTATGGGGAGTTCACTGCAGCAAACTGCCTGCTCTCTGAATAGCTGAATGGTCCCCAAAATGTCACCGTACGGGGAAATTCCCACCGAACAGCAGGAAATTTCGGCAACTTTTCACTGCTGTTTTGTGTTCTCTGAATAGACAAAGCATTGCTTCTCTATTGGGATTTCACTGCCCTTGAACAGGCACCGAACAGGCACCATATGTGCAGGCAATTCGCCAACATTTGGCGAACTGCCTGCTCTCAGAAAAGCCGAATGGCCAGGAAAGGTAACCGTATGCTGGATTTCAGTGTTCTGTTACCTTTCGGCCAGATCAGCTCTCTTTGAATAACCCTGTATTACCTCTGGATCCTATAATAAATTATGACTTCAAAACATGTTTAAAAAATGATGAGTGCAAAACGGTCAAAATGAGCTCAGTACACAGGGGTGAAATGGCTCAGCAGTGAAGAGGATAAGAGTGTCACTGTTATGTTAAGAATGATCTATTGTAGAGAATTGATGGTCAAATATACAGGTCTATTCAATAAAAGTGACAGTCAGTAGAATTGGCAGAAGTGAAAAATCTAGGTCAAATAGCCAAACCAGAAATATTCTCCCATTTATCTCACTTTCCACATTAGGTATTTGGTCTGTAATGATCTCTTCTCCTGCCAATTCTCCTGAGTTTCACCTTTTAGTGAATAGACCTGATAGTGTTAATTTAATCATGTTATATCAAATTTGATGTGTATTTGCCTCTAGTTATTCTGTGCACTTAACAGTTCCAAGCAATGGTTGAGTAAAAGCTGCTAGAGTGACTTGGTGCTATTCCTTTTAATGATTTTACATGCTCCACAAATAAATCCATTTAGTACCCAAATGTTAGTGAAATTCTATCACATTGGTGACGTAACCCATTCTTTTTCCTGAAAGCCTGCTAGCATGTTCTTCAGAAATCAAAGTGCAAGATGTTTTAACATTTATGAGATCTGCAGACCTTTAATCTTGCATAAATTGCAGAGAACGGCATTTTGGTTTCCTGTGTGCAAAAATCCAATATGAAGGATGCTCAACGCTATTTTTAAACGGAAGCTGAAGTCACTAGGAGAAGCTAATTGAACATTATTAATCTAATAATAATTGGAAGACTTTACCCTCTCTATTTCTTCAAGCCACCATTTCTATAAGTCTACGCAAGAGACTGTCAGTCAGGGTTATTCAAAGAGAATCGAAAAGCCTCCGCACGTTCAGTGACTTTTCGTTCTCTTCAATTCGGTATGATTTGGCGATCCCATTTCGGCGACCCTGCGGTGTATTCAGCAAGCACCACAGGGCCGCCATAATGCAGGGAAAAGTCGCCGCAAACCCGCCGAAAACTCACCGCAAAACGAGGGCGAACGCACACGAAACATAGAAATGTCGGCAGATAAGAACCTTTCGGCCCATCTAGTCTGCCCAATTACATGGATACTTTACCTGGATTTATCTTTTGTTTAGGATAGCCTTATGCCTATCCCATGCCTGCTTAAATTCAATTACTGTTTTGGCCTCTACCACTTCAACTGGAAAGTTGTTCCATGTATCCACCACCCTCTCAGTAAAATAATGCTTCCTGATGTTACTTTTAAACCTTTGCCCCTCTAATCTAAGACTATGTCCTCTTGTTTTGTTACTTTGTTTCCTTTTAAATATACTCCCTTCCTCTACCTTGTGGATTCCCTTTACGTATTTAAATGTTTCTATCATATCTCCTCTGTCTCGTCTTTTTTCCAAGCTGTACATGTTAAGATCATTAAGCCTTTCCCACAAAAACATCTGGATTAACCCGCCGAAGACACCGGAGAAACCCTAGCAGGAACCGATAACAGCGCAGAGCAGCTGCCTGAAAAAGCCGACACCGCAGACGAAGGAGGTGAAGAAAGAAAAAAAACAGTACGCTTCAATGTTTGAGAAGTGAAACGCTGTTTGGAAACAAACTACTGAGCCAAAATGTCTGAAATTTACATATGAGGTCCAATGAATGATAATAAAAAGGGATGTTACAGAAAAAAGAAAAAACGATTTGAAAAAAAAAACTAAAAAAAAATGTTAAAAAAAATCCCAAAAAATGCCTAAAAGATCCTAAAAAATCTAAAAATAAAGAGACTTTTTACTGCAGAATATTATAATGAATGGTTTATTAGATATTGAATTAAAACGGGAATATTTTTAACTTTGAAGCCTATGGGATTCGCCTGAATAAACCTGCCGAATTAAACCACCGAATGGCAGGGCAATTCGGCAACTTTTCACTGCTGGGTTTTGATCTCTGAATAGCCAAAGCATTGCATCTCTATGGGGATTTCACTGCCCTCGAACAGGCACCGAACAGGCATGGTATGTGCAGGCAATTCGCAAGGATTTGGCGAATTGCCTGCTCTCTGGATAGCCGAATGGCCAGGAAAGGTAACGGAACGCTGATTTTCAGTTACCTTTCGGCAGCCATTCGGATCTCTTTGAATAACCCTTTGTAATTTCGGGGGAAAACAAGATATTTATTAGTTGTGGACATTTTAATGATGCTACTTAATGTAACCCAAAACAAGTAACAATCGTAGCCTAAATCTGAAACCTTTGGAGTGAATGACAAACTACTTATGTTAAGCCTATCAAGCACCACTGCAATGTCTGATCCATAAGTCTGATTTCTTTGTTTCTGTTTTTAGGGTATAAACAAGAGTACAAAACATGAGGACAGTAAGGCTAGGGTCAGACTGAGGCAGTGCGAACGCGCGTTCTGGCGCACATAATCACGGCCGCACTAGCAGCAGATGCCGGGCAATGACAGCCAATATACGAAGTACGGTCGCACAAAAGTCCGGCCGCGCAACGCAAGTGGAAAATGAACGCATTTTTTCGAGAACGTTAAACCGCTGGTACTGACGTACAGAGTGCGCTGCGGCCGCATAGCAGCGTGTGTGCGTGATTAGGAGATGTCAGACGCTGCTAGTGTGCGGCCAACATAACGTTCAAACAGCCGGATTTCCCTAGACTTCTTTTCACCCCATCGTCATGAAATACGTCCAGAATTGCGCATCGTCTGACCACTTAAGCGTATTCCGTGAAAAAATGCGTGCGCACGCATCGACGTACATTTTGACGGTGGCCGCAGAAAATGCGCTCATCTGTCCCTAGCCTTATAGGAAATAATGTAGAGAGCACATGATATGATCACATACATAAGGGGTTATTCACTAGCCACCTTTCTTTCACTGAAAGAAAGGTGAATGTAATTTGGTGAACCTTGAGAAAATATGGTGGACCACATACAGTGAATTTTATTTAGGGAAATTCCACCACAGTTTTTTGTTATTCTCTCCAATGTAGTTTCTAGCAAAGTTGTTCAGCGAAGTTCTCAGTGTAGTTTTCTAAGGGGTTTTCTCTGAAAATATTTAGCAATAATTTCACCAAGGTTGTCACTGTAGTTTCAGTCAAAAGGTGTTTAGCTTTGTGTCATTGTTTTTAGCATTATTTCTGAGTTTTATGAAGATCAGAAATTTAAATTTGTAAAAGCATATTCCCCAATGTGGGATAAAATGGTGGAACAATACACAATGGAGAACAGCTGTAGTTCACTTATTTTATGATAGAATAACACTGGTACTGTTGTTGAACACCTTTGTCTACTTTTGTTGAAATTTGCTTCTGTGCCGGGTTCACCGAAGTAATGATTTTATTCTGGTGTGTAATTAGGGTGGAATTCAGTGAAAGAACGGTGCTTTGTGAATTACCCCCAACACAAAGGACGTAACATGACTAAATGGGAATGTATCTTGGTCAAAGGGTATGGAAGTGTCAACAGTACAAAGGGAGATAATCTTTAATAGTATGGGTTTTGAAAGTTGGGTTGCCAAAGTTGATGATTGAATTAGTGTATGCTTAATGCGGTACATACAAAAAAAACAATTTTATTAAGCCTTTGTGAATGCATTTGTCGTTAAAGCCAACTAGGGTTTTATTTATCACTATTGTTTGAATGAAATCTAGAGGATATTTAAGTATTGTTTATTTTGAAGTATAGTTTTCTCTTGATTAATATGGCAATTGTAGATTAGCTACTAAAAAATGACATTGGGTTCGTTCTCAAAGCACTGTTGTTCTTCGTACCGACTGGGTGGAGTAGAAGTAACATCACTGCTCTGTGTGGAGAGATGGGTTCGATCCCGGCAAGAACGCCTCTCCAGTAAGTGTCCTTGGGCAAGACACCTAACGGTACATACTCGCCACCCAGGACATACTTGAAAATGAGAGAAATCTCAATGTATCCTTCCTGGTAAAATCCTTTCTCGAAAAAAAAGAAGTTGCACTGTGACAGTGAAGATTCTCCAGTCGTTTGGTTTTCCCTATTGTGGAACACTGGCATTTGTCACCATTGCATGGCGTTTGAATAAAACGTCAGTAAACACCAGCACTCTTTAAATAACCGTCATTGTTTCTAACGACAAATATAACATTTACCCAAAAAGCTAATCCACCACTCTGATTTTGAGATACTGGAGTATTTATGTCCAATAAAATAAACATTTTTATTAACCTGAAAATGAATATTGTTTTTCCAATACTGTTTGCTGATTACATTTTTGTTGATAAAAGGCAGCAGCTGTGGTGTTTTTTTAAAGGACACAAAGTTTAGTATCAACACAGTCACTCCTTCAGGTTTTCTTGCATGAAGAAATCTGCTTGTTTATTTAGAAAATAATATTAAAAAGCAGCAAACATTAATTATTGTTTAAGGAACTTGGCAATTATTGTTTTAACTCTCAAAACCAATATATTCAAATTAGGTGTTTCTTTGAGAATTTTTGTGTGTGGCTAGAAACTTTTTAAATAAATACATCGTTGTTAAAAAGCAAATTTTAGCATGCTTTAACTCCTGTTTCCATTTTGTGGATTTTTCCCATGATGCAATATTTATCAAAATTTGTGCAAATATTTTACTGTACAGCTGTAGTTTAGCTACTACAGTATTTAACAGTCAGTGGAAAGGAGGAATGAATGGTTTCAGGGGCTATTGTGTTTTCTGAGATAAGACAGGGAACTTTAAAAGAGTTCTAATTTATGTTCTGCTGGTGTCCATTGAATACACCCACACAATACAATGATGTGAGTCAGCTGCCTGACCCATATACTCCATTCTATGCTCAATGTCACACAGTGAAACACAAGTGATAAAAATACTGGGAGGGTGGCAGTTTTGAGCACAAACAGATCACAAAATAGATCTACAAAGTGATACATATAAAGTAAAATATTTAGTTAATAATTCAACAAATGAGGAAAACACATACATATAAGATATAAGCTATAAAAAATAAAATAAGACCATTTCGTTTTCGGTGTTAGTTTCCCTTTAACACTTATTCCCCTGTTATAATCTGTACCAGCTACCACAGTTAAAAAGAAACAGGACTTGGGCAGGGGGGTACCCGACAGCATTGTTTTTTAATATAATGTTGGCCTTTTGGTACCAAGCAGAGCACCATTACAACCATGGTCTCTACTGTGCATGTAAGGCTTCAAATGGAACACAGATTTAGCAAGGGTGTGCAGATTCAAAAGGGACTTGAAGAACCTCACAGCAGTGTCCCTCGGTATTGCTAATTCCGTGATTGTCATTGGAGGTTAGCATTACTATAATGCTGAGGCTCAGTTGGTGTCATTACAACGCAGAGGGGGCATGACCACGGTGAGGGATCCTCCCAACATTGAGACAGTCCCCCACCACTCCCCATAACCTATATGTGTGTTCTAATTTTAATTACTGTTATAATAGTTCTACAGTAGATAAGGATGATGAATCTACATATATAAACGCGAAAGTCCTGACTGACTGACTCATCAACGCCCAGCTGAAACCGTTTAACCTAGGAACGTGAAATTTTGAAGGTGCACTGTTTTTATGATGTAGGCACCCACTAAGGAAGGATTTTTGGAAACTCCGCCCCTAAGGGGGTGAAAAATGGGGTTGAATATTTTAAACAGTATACCTATAGCTCAAAAACAGAAGATGTGAAAATCGGTATTTAGATTCGTCTTAAAAAATAAAAAAACAGGTATTTTACCGTTTTTCAAAAATTCGACTGGGGGGGCCAAAAAAGGGGGTTGAATATTTTAAACAAGATACCTATATCTTAGAAACAGAAGATGTTACAGATGTGAAAATGGGTATTTAGATTCTTCTTGAAAAATAAAAAAACACGTATTTTACCGTTTTCTGAAAATTCCTTGGGGGGCAAAAAGGGGGTTGAATACTTTTATCATAAACGCGAAAGTCCTGACTGATTGACTCATCAACGCCCAGCTGAAACTGTTTAACCTAGGAATGTGAAATTTTGAAGGTGCACTGTTTTTATGATGTGGGCACCCACTAAGCAAGGATTTTTGGAAACTCCGCCTCTAGGGGGGTGAAAAAGGGGGTTGAATATTTTAAACAGGATACCTATAGCTCAAAATCAGAAGATGTTACAGACGTGAAAATAGGTATTTAGATTAGTCTTGAAAAATAAAAAAACAGGTATTTTACTATTTTCTGAAAATTCCATGGGGGGGCCAAAATGGGGGTTAAATACATCTATATATATAAATGCGAAAGTCCTGACTGACTGACTAACTGACTCATAAACACCCAGCTGAAACCGTTTAACCTAGGAATGTGAAATTTTGAAGGTGCACTGTTTTTATGATTTAGGCGCCCACTAAGGAAGGATTTTTGGAAAATTCACCCATAAGGGGGTGAAAAAGGGGTTGAATATTTTAAACAGGATACCTATAGCGCAAAAACAGATGATGCTACAGATGTGAAAATCAGTATTTAGATTCGTCTTGAAAAATAAAAAAACACATATTTTACCGTTTTTTCAAAAATCCAACTGGGGGGCGAAAAAAGGGGTTTAATATTTTAAATATTTTAAACAGGATACCTGTATCTCCAAAACAGACAATGTTATAGTCCTGAAAATTGGTATTTAGATTCGTCTTTAAAAATAAAACAACACTTATTTTACCATGTTCTGAAAATTCCTTGGGGGGGGCAAAAATGGGTATTGAATACCTTTATCAGTATACCTATATTTCAAAAACAAAAGATGTTACGGTTGCGAAATTTGGTATTTACAATCTTTGTGAAAAAAACCAAACATGTTTTTTGCCATTTTCCACAAATCCAATTGGGGGGTCGGGGAAAAGGGGTCTGAATATTTTTATCATTATACCTATATTTCAAAACCCAAAGATGTTACAGACGTGAAATTTGGTATTTACAATCTTCTTGAAAAATAAAAACAGGTGTTTTACCACTTTCCAAATATCCCAAGGGGGATGAAAAAAAGGGGGGCTGAATACTTTTAAACAGGATACCTATATCTCAAAAACAGAAGATGTTACATACGTGAAAATTGGTATTTAGATTAGTCTTGAAAAATAAAAAAACAGTTATTTTACCGTTTTTCAAAAATTCGACTGGGGGGGCGAAAAAAGGGGGTTGAATATTTTAAACAAGATACCTATATCTTAGAAACAGAAGATGTTACAGACGTGAAAATCGGTATTTAGATTCTTCTTGAAAAATAAAAAAACACGTATTTTACCGTTTTTCAAAAATTCGACTGGGGGGGCCAAAAAAGGGGGTTGAATACTTTTATCATAAACGCGAAAGTCCTGACTGATTGACTCATCAACGCCCAGCTGAAACCGTTTAACCTAGGAATGTGAAATTTTGAAGGTGCACTGTTTTTATGATGTGGGCACCCACTAAGCAAGGATTTTTGGAAACTCCGCCCCTAAGGGGGTGAAAAATGGGGTTGAATATTTTAAACAGTATACCTATAGCTCAAAAACAGAAGATGTGAAAATCGGTATTTAGATTCGTCTTAAAAAATAAAAAAACAGGTATTTTACCGTTTTTCAAAAATTCGACTGGGGGGGCCAAAAAAGGGGGTTGAATATTTTAAACAAGATACCTATATCTTAGAAACAGAAGATGTTACATACGTGAAAATTGGTATTTAGATTCGTCTTGAAAAATAAAAAAAACACGTATTTTACCGTTTTCTGAAAATTCCTTGGGGGGCAAAAAGGGGGTTGAATACTTTTATCATAAACGCGAAAGTCCTGACTGATTGACTCATCAACGCCCAGCTGAAACTGTTTAACCTAGGAATGTGAAATTTTGAAGGTGCACTGTTTTTATGATGTGGGCACCCACTAAGCAAGGATTTTTGGAAACTCCGCCTCTAGGGGGGTGAAAAAGGGGGTTGAATATTTTAAACAGGATACCTATAGCTCAAAATCAGAAGATGTTACAGACGTGAAAATAGGTATTTAGATTAGTCTTGAAAAATAAAAAAACAGGTATTTTACTATTTTCTGAAAATTCCATGGGGGGGCCAAAATGGGGGTTAAATACATCTATATATATAAATGCGAAAGTCCTGACTGACTGACTAACTGACTCATAAACACCCAGCTGAAACCGTTTAACCTAGGAATGTGAAATTTTGAAGGTGCACTGTTTTTATGATTTAGGCGCCCACTAAGGAAGGATTTTTGGAAAATTCACCCATAAGGGGGTGAAAAAGGGGTTGAATATTTTAAACAGGATACCTATAGCGCAAAAACAGATGATGCTACAGATGTGAAAATCAGTATTTAGATTCGTCTTGAAAAATAAAAAAACACATATTTTACCGTTTTTTCAAAAATCCAACTGGGGGGCGAAAAAAGGGGTTTAATATTTTAAATATTTTAAACAGGATACCTGTATCTCCAAAACAGACAATGTTATAGTCCTGAAAATTGGTATTTAGATTCGTCTTTAAAAATAAAACAACACTTATTTTACCATGTTCTGAAAATTCCTTGGGGGGGCAAAAATGGGTATTGAATACCTTTATCAGTATACCTATATTTCAAAAACAAAAGATGTTACGGTTGCGAAATTTGGTATTTACAATCTTTGTGAAAAAAACCAAACATGTTTTTTGCCATTTTCCACAAATCCAATTGGGGGGTCGGGGAAAAGGGGTCTGAATATTTTTATCATTATACCTATATTTCAAAACCAAAGATGTTACAGACGTGAAATTTGGTATTTACAATCTTCTTGAAAAATAAAAACAGGTGTTTTACCACTTTCCAAATATCCCAAGGGGGATGAAAAAAAGGGGGCTGAATACTTTTAAACAGGATACCTATATCTCAAAAACAGAAGATGTTACATACGTGAAAATTGGTATTTAGATTAGTCTTGAAAAATAAAAAAACAGTTATTTTACCGTTTTTCAAAAATTCGACTGGGGGGGCGAAAAAAGGGGGTTGAATATTTTAAACAAGATACCTATATCTTAGAAACAGAAGATGTTACAGACGTGAAAATCGGTATTTAGATTCTTCTTGAAAAATAAAAAAACACGTATTTTACTGTTTTCTGAAAATTCCTTGGGGGGCAAAAAGGGGGTTGAATACTTTTATCATAAACGCGAAAGTCCTGACTGATTGACTCATCAACGCCCAGCTGAAACCGTTTAACCTAGGAATGTGAAATTTTGAAGGTGCACTGTTTTTATGATGTGGGCACCCACTAAGCAAGGATTTTTGGAAACTCCGCCCCTAGGGGGGTGAAAAAGGGGGTTGAATATTTTAAACAGGATACCTATAGCTCAAAATCAGAAGATGTTACAGACGTGAAAATCGGTATTTAGATTCGTCTTGAAAAATAAAAAAAACACGTATTTTACTATTTTCTGAAAATTCCATGGGGGGGCCAAAATGGGGGTTAAATACATCTATTAAATACATCTAATATTTTAAACAGGATACCTGTATCTATATATATAAATGCGAAAGTCCTGACTGACTGACTAACTGACTCATAAACACCCAGCTGAAACCGTTTAACCTAGGAATGTGAAATTTTGAAGGTGCACTGTTTTTATGATTTAGGCACCAACTAAGGAAGGATTTTTGGAAAATTCACCCATAAGGGGGTGAAAAAGGGGTTGAATATTTTAAACAGGATACCTATAGCGCAAAAACAGATGATGCTACAGATGTGAAAATCAGTATTTAGATTCGTCTTGAAAAATAAAAAAACAGTTATTTTACCGTTTTTCAAAAATTCGACTGGGGGGGCGAAAAAAGGGGGTTGAATATTTTAAACAAGATACCTATATCTTAGAAACAGAAGATGTTACAGACGTGAAAATCGGTATTTAGATTCTTCTTGAAAAATAAAAAAACACGTATTTTACTGTTTTCTGAAAATTCCTTGGGGGGCAAAAAGGGGGTTGAATACTTTTATCATAAACGCGAAAGTCCTGACTGATTGACTCATCAACGCCCAGCTGAAACCGTTTAACCTAGGAATGTGAAATTTTGAAGGTGCACTGTTTTTATGATGTGGGCACCCACTAAGCAAGGATTTTTGGAAACTCCGCCCCTAGGGGGGTGAAAAAGGGGGTTGAATATTTTAAACAGGATACCTATATCTCAAAAACAGAAGATGTTACAGACGTGAAAATCGGTATTTAGATTCGTCTTGAAAAATAAAAAAAACACGTATTTTACTATTTTCTGAAAATTCCATGGGGGGGCCAAAATGGGGGTTAAATACATCTAATATTTTAAACAGGATACCTGTATCTATATATATAAATGCGAAAGTCCTGACTGACTCACTAACTGACTCATAAACACCCAGCTGAAACCGTTTAACCTAGGAATGTGAAATTTTGAAGGTGCACTGTTTTTATGATTTAGGCACCAACTAAGGAAGGATTTTTGGAAAATTCACCCATAAGGGGGTGAAAAAGGGGTTGAATATTTTAAACAGGATACCTATAGCGCAAAAACAGATGATGCTACAGATGTGAAAATCAGTATTTAGATTCGTCTTGAAAAATAAAAAACACGTATTTTACCGTTTTTCAAAAATCCAACTGGGGGGCGAAAAAAGGGGTTTAATATTTTAAATATTTTAAACAGGATACCTGTATCTCCAAAACAGACAATGTTACAGTCCTGAAAATTGGTATTTAGATTTGTCTTTAAAAATAAAACAACACTTATTTTACCATTTTCCAAAAATTCTGTGGGAGGGGGCAAAAAGGGGGATTAAATACTTTTATCAGTATACCTATATTTCAAAAACCAAAGATGTTACAGGTGTGAAATTTGGTATTTACAATCTTCGTTAAAAAAACAAACATGTGTTTTGCCATTTTCCACAAATCCAAATAAGGGGAGTCGAGGGAAAGGGGTCTGAATACTTTTATCAGTATATCTATAGTTCAAAAACCAAGATGTTACAGGTGTGAAATCTGGCACTTACAATCTTCTTGAAAAATAAAAAAACACATGTTTTACCATTTTCCAAGAATCCCACGTGGTGGGTGAAAAAAGCGGGGTGAATACTTTTCAACAGGATACCTATATCTCAAAAACAGAAGATGTTACAGACGTGAAAATTGGTATTTAGATTCGTCTTGAAAATAAAACAACACGTATTATACCATTTTCCAAAAATCCAGTGGGGGTGCAAAAAGGGGGATGAATACCTTTATCACTATACCTATATTTCAAAAACCAATGATGTTACAGGTGTGAAATTCGATATTTACAATCTTCGTGCAAAAAAAACACCATGTTTTACCATTTTCCGAAAATCCAGTTAAGGGGGGTGGGGGAAAGGGAGGTGAATACTTTTATCAGTATACCTATATTTCAAAAACCAAAGATGTTACAGGTGTGAAATTTGGCACTTACGTTCTTCTTGAAAAATAAAAAAAACACGTGTTTTACAATTTTCCAAAAATCCCAAGTGGGGGGGGGGGAAAGAGGGGTTCTACCAAAAAAAACTCAAGTTTCTCTTAAAAAACTATTTTAACAAATCCTAAAATCCACGCGAGCGAAGTCGCGGGCAAAAGCTAGTATATTATAAAAAAAATGTTATAACATTTGTATTAGCATCAAAAATGTAGTTTCCTGTTATAAAGCTCAATTGCAGAGTACTAGAGCACTTTAGCATCTTCTGTATGATAAAGATACTATGCTCTAGTATATGATGTTCTGAACTCCACAACTATGTATGGACACTAAAGACTGGCCAAATATCATGGACTATAATGTTCCGAAGCATCTGATGTTTCAAGGCTAGCCATCACAGTTATAGTGACTTCACATAGTTACAGGTTTAGGCGCTGGTGTTATTATATTTTTTTTACGACACGATAAGATATGAAATTTCTCAAAACAGATTTGAGTTCATATGACAGAATTGTATCACAAAAATGCAAGTGCTGTAATATTTTGCCACGTAGCCTTAAGCTAGCCTGAGAGCAATCTCTGAGCGGTGGAAGAAAGCAAGAACTAAAATCGTTAATAAATGGATGAACTTTCTTTTCCTAACTCTTAACTCATGGGACTGATTTTGATGTATTTTCATAAATTGCAGATACCCATTCAGATTAAATTGATTGCTATTATGTTAGAACTGGAAGCACTGATTATAGTTTTTTTTATATATATGCATTTTTCTTTCAATGGACATCTTGTATGTACTGGCCAGATAAACACACTAGCTGATATCTAAAAAAGTGGTACCTGGATGTAAGTAGATCCTGACAAATGATGTTTCATCATGAAACACCCACTAGAACTGTCTAGTGCAGGGGTCAGCAACCTTGGCTCCCTGATGGTTTGGGAACTACATTTCCCATGTGGCTCAGTCAGCCTAATGGGTGACTGAGAATCGTAGGAGATGTAGTTCCCAAAACATCAGGGAGCCAAGGTTGCTGACCCCTGGTCTAGTGTAACTTGGCTGTGTAATATCCATGATTCACTTGATATTGTCAGCTGACGGAATTGCGTAAAGAAATATTGTCCAATTCAGTCAACATTTCCTTTTGAGATTATCGCGTCAATGAGTTTCAGTAGCTGAATGCTTCTCAGTGTTTAGCTCCTCCACTATCAAGTGATTTTCCATAAAACCACAGCAATTACCCAGTGGAATTATGGACAACCACTTTCCATTACAAACAGTGTAAAATGTAGGTAAATTTTTACATTCATAGATATTAGATACAGTAAGCTTTTTTGATAGAGGGCTCCTCCTGCTGGCCAAAAAGTTCTACTACATGAATAACAGCACAGCTAGGGATCCGTGTTACTGTGAAAGAAAAACAGATCTCCAAATGTTCAAACGGCTTCAGCACATTGGAAAACATTTTTGAGGGTTTTGGAGGTTTGGGGACACATTCTGTAGCCTATTTGCAAACTGAATCTCAATATCTCATTTACAATTAATGAAATTATTTTGCATTACTCCAGCATACACCCAGATCTGGTTTACTTGTTTTAAGGCCAATCATTGTAGTGAAGGGATTAATGGACAGAGCTCACTGTTTCACATATAGCTGGTTAAGTAACCGTTCAGAGAAATATAGCAAAATTTTGTAGATGCATCTTTAAAAGTTTGAATTAAAATTTTGCACAGTATTCAGAGAAATCATCATAGCAGCATCTGTCCCTGCCGTATTGTATTGCACACACCATCGGTAGGATGCACTCATTTATTAGGAGACTGGAGCATAATACAGTATTATTGATTTGTATCAAGATAAAGTTAGCAATAGGTTAAAAGGTGTAATAAAGAAAACTTGCTTATTTTGTAATTTTTCTACTAAATAAAATCCATAAGTCACCAATATGAAGCTGGTAATGTTCTGGACAATTTGTATTTATTGTTATGATTTCATGGCCAAAGAATCCTTTGGGCAAACAAATAGAGAAGCAATAAAGAAAAGTACATAAACTCAGAGGTTAAGGTCATCAAATGACCCGGGGGTAAAATAGCAAAGAACATGTAGTCTTGTCACATCAGCCTCTTAATTTTGCTGCATGTAGAATTTTTAGGTGCTCTGAAGCATGAACATGTGAAAAACTAAGCTGAGCAATGTAATATCATAGATTTTTCCAATTTCTGCATTCCGACATGGTGCAGTGGATTATTTACCTTTTAATCAAGTATTAGAATTTTGCCAGCAAATCCTACCGATTTTTCTTATAAAATTCCTAGGACCATATGTGGTATAGAAAGAGGTAGGTTAAAGGAATTTTTAAAATTAAACAGACTAAACAATGATCATCACTGTGGGACCCGCAGCAATATTTTGATCCATTCCACATTGCATTTTATGTGATGGGTGTTGTGAAAAAATATTTTTCAAAGGTGTACTAGCTGATAGCGTGAGACATTGAGTAGCGAGTGAAACCACAAACACACAGTGATGGGAATAAATGAATTTACTTTAAAAGATAAGTTACTAGAAATAAAAGGTTAAACAGGAAGATAAAACATTAAAACATTCTTAAACTAAACCCTGGGCACTGCAATTAAACACAGACTCAGCATATGCAGTGATATACTACTGATAAACAAAAGCAACCGTCATTTACCCACCCAGATATTCACAGCACATGACACAGCCATGCTCCCAGGTCCAAGCCAAAGCACAAAAGGGCTGACCCCTTCCTGTAACGCCTGGTTTATTGAAAATAAGGCTGGACTAGAGTCTTGTCTCCACCCACCAGAGGGACATGCCTCCCACCAACAATATGTATACACCTTTATTCCCAGTGGGAGTCAACATATGAGGTAACCACTCTAGAGTAGGCTGGTTTAATGATGTCAAAGCTAGCCACACAGGGCAAAAAGCCTCACACTGTCCCTAGTGTTCCCTCTTTGGTATAACAATTAATAATAATTAAACATGAAGATTTATGACACAATTCATTCATGATCACTACAGATGGGACTCTGTGATACAAGCATATCCAGCATACATTACGTTGTGTCTTATTCCAATTGATAATTTAATATACACAATTACTCTGAATTTTAGTGTAGAGTTCTCTTACACAATCTTAAATTACTTATTACTGTGGAATCTGGAATACATCTACAGTTGCAAGAAAAGTATGTGAACCCTTTGGGATTATGTGGAGTTTTGCATGAATTGGTCATAAAATGTGCTCTGATCTTCATCTAAGTCACAACAATTTGAAAAACACAGTCTGCTTAAAATAATACAACACAAACATTATATGTTATCATGTGTTTATTGAACATAACATGTAAACATTCACAGTGCAGGGTGGAAAAAGTATGTGAACCCCTAGCCTAATGACTTCTCCAAGAGCTAATTCGAGCCAGGAGTGAGTCAACCTTGAGTCCAATCAGTGTGATATTATTGGATGTGTTGCTGAAAGCTGTCCTGCCCTTTAAAAACACACACCAGTTTTGGGTTCACTGGATAATTACTATGCTTTATTTAATGCCAATAGATTCTGGATTGATATAGAAGATCAATGAACAAGGGGATGTTACATTAGAACAACAGATATAGTTTAACAAGGATGATACAGTGTGATTGGTGAGCGCAGTTCCAGAGAGAATTTACAAATGTAGGGGACCTATTCCACTGTGAACGTTAACATGGAGAAAGTGAGCAAGAAAATAAATCTGCGCTTGAAGATTTACCCTTACCGTCTCCATGCTAGCCTCCTATTCCAGAGAAGGTGCTATCTCAGCACCTCACCCTGGAATGCAGTGCTAACCTCCTTGATACCTTCCGCCGCAATTAACAGCTCATGGAGTCCATCGGACTCTTGCGTATCTGGTCCTTGAGCTCATGCAGCGCCGCACAATGATCGCAAAGGGATACAAGGAACTATATGTTCTCAGTCCAACTCTGCTCCTGGGGAGCCACCCTTTTTCGCTTCGGGATGAGAGGGGAGTATGGGATTTTTAAGGGGGGAAGGGGCATACTGACAACTAGTGGGGCCCCCGGGCAATAGAAACTAATGGGGCTCCCCTGCGCCCTGCCCACAGGAGGTCATCCCCACATAAAATCCTACTACAATATGCTACACCCAGATGTACATTACTGTGTTACAGACTTTATTTTGTCAATCTATTTTCAAATTTAATGTTTTAATAAGATAAAATCCACATGCTAATAAGTCATTATGCCCCCTCCAGACTTACAAATGGCTGCGCTCTGCTGCGGCAGCCATCACCCACTCATTACAGCTAAGGCTGCACCGCAGTACAGAAGGTTCCGTGACAAATTTGGTTAGGTGCCAGCGACACAGGTTTATAGGATACTATACATTACTGATACTCATACACACTGCATATTATTGTATCACAGAGATCCCCAGCAATAAAATTCAAAGTAATGTGTAATGTGTATGAGCTGAGCAGAGCCGTAGCAAGGTCATGAAGTCCTCTCCTAGCACTCCCCTGTTTTAGAAAACTAATGTGCGGTAACGTATTATGTCATCACTTTCAAATATGCTCACAGTGTGGGAAATGAGAAGGTGAATTAGTGCAGCGATATTGTTTGCATTTTAAGCAAATAAAGCCACTGCTTTAGAAGCGAGGGGGTGTTTTGCAAATGTTTTTTTTTCCACTTTTTTATTTTTCCACTTATATGGTCATGTTTGGTATCATCAGAAAGGCCAGGCTCATGCATCCAAAGTACCACTTCCTCGCCATATTCTCATGATGTTAGCAGTGATGTAACCTCTACTCCATCCAGCCGGTACATATGTTTTGAATGTATGCATTCATTTTACACTCTGTGAGTGCCACATTTTATTGCTACAAATCAACATTGATGATTGAAACCTTCAGGGGGAAACATCACTATCATGTCTGAGGAAATATTCTGTGGCTGCCATATGTTACTTAATATTGTGTAATATCAGTTAAAAAGTGAAGAAACAATTATATCATTGCTTACAGAAATGTCACAAGCGTTTACAGTTTTACTGTACAGCTACATATTTTTCACACATATCTAAGACACTGTACACTTCAGAAATGTGTATATGTATCCACTACTGGCAGCATGCTACTTATGCACTGGTCACCAGCTGTCACTGAGAATCAAACCCCACAGGGCTTTTTCTGAGTAACAAGTAATGAGCAACTGAACTCTGAAGCAGCAAAAATCAATATTGCCTTGGTAAATAAAGACACAAAATAGCTTGCTTACAGTAAATAGAATATCACGCCGAAGACAACTGTCCTATAATAACAGTATCCCCAAAAACCTAAACTTTTCTCAAGAGTTACTGGATTTACATAAAAAATGAGCTAATTTTAATTTACAAATACTTTGCTTTGTTTAGATCTTTATTATTAAATGGACACTTTAGGCACTGTGATCACTCAAAGAAATTTGTAATGGTGTAAACAGGGACCTGAATGCACTTGCCCCCCCCCCCACGGAGTGCTGGTTCAGGGATTAGTTCCACCCAGAAGATGAGTCATTGGATTGGCTGGACGGTTTCTAGAATAGTAGTCAGTGGCTGGTGCTTCTTATAAGAAACTAGGGGTTATTCATAAAGATACGAAAAGTCACTGCCGTTTGGTTACCTTTCGTTCCCTGCACTTCGGGGTGATTCGGCGATTCTAGTTCGCCGATCCTGCGGTATATTCAGCAAGCACCGCAGGGCGTCCGTAGTGCAGGGAAAATCCACCGCTAACTCGCAGAACACTCGACGAACACTCACCGAAAACCCGCAGAAATTGCCGCAAAAAACCAAGCCGAACACAACGTAAAAATCCGAGCAGCTGCCGATCACAGCGCAGGGCAACCACTGGAAAAAGCCGACAAGCAGACGAACGGGGTGAACAAAAAACACAGTATGCTTGAAAGATTGAAATTTGAAACGCTGTTTGCAAAAAATCTACTGAACGAAATTGTCTGGAATTTACATAGAAGATCCTATGAATAATAATAAAAAGGTTTGTTACAGAAAAAAGAAAAAAATATTTAACCCCTTTAACCCCTTGGCTGCGGATGACGTGTGGGGAACTTCCTCATTCACTCCCGCTATATGCGGAGGACATTCCCCACACGTCATCTGTTCGGCGGGAGCCCGGAGAGATGCTCACCTCTCTCCTCAGGGGTCCCACGGCGGTCTGACTTCTAGGAAGTCAGACATGTCATTTAAGGGCCGCCCCACGTGAATGACGTCATTGCGACACCCCTGGGACATCACACGGAAGGGAGGGGGGATCCTTTTGGATCCCTCTTCCTCCTGATCAGGACATCGCAGACACTCAAACCAGACACTGCTTAAAAGGGGAGAGTCTCCCCTTTTAAGCGGTGCCTGGTTTAAACCCCTTGCATACCGGGATGCGATACTGCACCATCTTGCGCTGGATCGCAGCCTAGCTCCGGTGGGGGCCGCCATCTTGGATGGTGGCTCCACCTCCGGGTCTCCCCTGGCTACCTAACGTCATTGCACATGGTGCAATGACATCAGTTAGCCAGGGAACCCCTAGCTGCCCGGGGATTTCCCAAGGAAATACCCTGGTGGAGATAGGGGGTTCCTTTGAACCGCGATATCTCCCGAACCTTGGCAGCTAGGGTATCATGTGGGATATCATTTGAAAGGCCAGAACATGATTGATACCAAATATGACCATGTTTGATTTAAAACAAAAATAAATAAAAAAAAAATAATTAAAAAATAAATAAATAAATTAAAAAAACATGTTTGTGTTGTTTTATTAATGCAGCAATATTGTTCTCATTTCAATTATAGTGTGAACAATGATGCTGCACTAATGATTTTTTTCTATAGGGTGTGTTTGCTAAAAATCACGTAATTCCCCCCCAAAAAGATTGAACGGTCCCCATTTCTAATTTTTTTAACAAGCGCACCCCATAGAAAATATAAACGCAAAAACTTGCATGATAAAATGTGAAAAAAAACACTTTACACGTTGTAGATGATTAAAAATTAAAATGTTATTGCATTTTTTGTTATAATATACAGGCAGGGCATAACGTATACAGTACATATAATAATGATGTATTATGAATCTGCAGAGTCTGCCGGAAAGAACGATATATAATATGTCTGGGTTGTATAATAAAACATGGCTTCAAATCACATTTAAACATGATGAGCAAAAGCGGTAAAAATGAGCTCAGCACACAGCAGTGAAATGCCTCAGCAGTGAAGGGGTTAAAAAACGGGGGGAAAAAATTGGCAAAAAAACGCCTAAAAGATCCTAAAAAAATCTCGAAATACAGAGACTTTTTACTGCAGAATAAAACAATAAACAGTTTATTAGATACTAGGTGGAAAGCCTGCCCAGAGGGCAGTCTATTGTTAAGCGAAGCAGCTCACATGGGTAGATTTGCCCCAGCTCACATGGGTATAATTGCCCCAGCTCACATGGGTATAATTGCCCCAGCTCACATGGGTAAAATTGCCCCAGCTCACATGGGTATATTTGCCCCAGCTCACATGGGTATAATCGCCCCCAGATCACATGGGTATATATTCCCCCAGCTCACATGGGTATATATTCCCCCAGCTCACATGGGTATATTTGCCCCAGCTCACATGGGTATATTTGCCCAGCTCACTTGGGTATATTTGCCCCAGCTCACATGGGTATATTTTCCCCCGCTCACATGGGTATATTTGCCCCCCAGCTCACATAGGTATAATTGCCCCAGCTCACATGGGTATAATTGCCTCCAGCTCACATGGGTATAATTACCCCAGCTCACATGGGTATATTTGCCCCAGCTCACATGTGTATAATCACCCCCAGATCACATGGGTATATATTCCCCCAGCTCACATGGGTATATTTGCCCCAGCTCACATGGGTATATTTGCCCCCGTTCACATGGGTATATTTGCCCCCACTCACATGGGTATATTTGCCCCCCGGCTCGTATGGGTATATTTGCCCCAGCTCACATGGGTATAATTGCCCCCAGCTCACATGGGTATAATTGCCCCCAGCTCACATGGGTAAAATTGCCCCCAGCTCACATGGGAATTTTTGCCCCAGCTCCCGTGGGTATAGTTGCCCCAGCTGGTATAGTTGCCCCCAGCTCCTGTGGGTATAAGTGCTCCCAGCTCACGTGTTTTAAAGTACCCCCAACTAAGACGCTGGATGCGCGCGCAGCCTCTACCTGTCGGCCGCGCGCGCATCCAGGAGAACAGGAAGTGCGCGCAGCCGCCGGATAGAGGCTGCGCGCGCATCCTGTAGAGCCGGATGCGCTCAGAGCAGACGGCGATAGGCAGTGGCGTAGCGTGGGTTGTCAGCGCCCGGGGCCAGCCAAGAATTGTGCGCCCCCCAACCTGTGGACACGTTATCGATATTGCCCCAGCCAGCTCACACATGGATACTGCCCCAACTCACACATGGATATTGCCCCAGCTCACACATGGATATTGCCCCAGCTCACACATGGATATGCCCCAGCTCATGGATATGCCCCAGCTCACACATGGATATGCCCCAGCTCACACATATGTCCCAGCTCATGGATATGCCCCAGCTCACACATGGATATTGCCCCAGCTCACACATGGATATGCCCCAGCTCACACATGGATATGCCCTAGCTCACACATGGATTTGCCCCAGCTCACAAATGGATATACTGCTCCAGCAGCTCATGAATATACTGCCCCAGCACATGGAAATACTGCCCAGCTCATGGATATTGCCCCAGCTCATGGATATTGCCCCAGCTCATGGATATACTGCCCCAGCTCATGGATATACTGCCCCAGCTCATGGATATTGCCCCAGCACATGGATATACTGCCCCAGCTCATGGATATTGCCCCAGCACATGGATATACTGCCCCAGCTCATGGATATACTTGCCCAGCTTATGGATATATTGCCCCAGCTCGTGGATATTGCCCCAGCTCGTGGATATTGCCCCAGCTCGTGGATATTGCCCCAGCTCATGGATATTGCCCCAGCTCGTGGATATTGCCCCAGCTCATGGATATTGCCCCAGCTCGTGGATATTGCCCCAGCTCATGGATATTGCCCCCCAGCTCATGGAGATACTGCCCCAGCTCGTGGATATACTGCCCCCCAAGCTCTCATGGATATGGCCCAGCTCAGACCCCAGACCAGACATGGGGCGGCTGTTCGAATGCTCTATCGGCATTCGGACAGCCGCCCCTGGAGCTCCGTCTCCGGCATACTTACCTGCCTGAGCGGCAAAGGGAAAGTTTCCCCGCTTCCGCTCGTTGAAGGACCCAAGCCGCAGTCACGTGGGACTCCCACGTGACCGCGGCTTGGGTCCTTCAAAGAGCGGAAGCGAGGAAACTTTCCCTTCGCCGCTCAGGGGTTGGATGCGCGCGCGGCAGCTGGGTAGAGGCTGCGAGCACATCCGGCTCTACAGGATGCGCGCGCAGCCTCTACCCGGCTGCTGTGTGCGCATCTTGTAACCGCCGCGGCAAGCGCACAGCCAGCTCGTGCCGCGGCGGTTGCATGCGCGCGCAGCCAACCGCCGCTGATTGCGCGCGCATGCGCAGTAGGGGTTTGGCGACGGACACGCCAGCCCTTACTCTTTTATAGTATAGATTGAATTAAACGGGAATATTTTTCACATTGAATTTGCCTGAATAAACCTGACAAAGGAAACCATCCAGCAAGGCATTTCGGCAACTTTTCCCTGCTCTTAGGTGTCTCTGAATAGATGAACCATTGCATCTCTATGGGCGATTTCACTGCCCTCGAACAGGTACCGTATGTGCAGGCAATTCGTCAACATTTGTGAACTGCCTGCTCTCTGAATAGCCGAATGGCCCCGAAATGTCGCCGTACGCTGAATTTCAGTGTCCGGTTAAATTTCAGCGACATTTCAGATCTCTCTGAATAACCCCTACTGACTTCATGTTATGTCCAGAGGAGCCTATACAGAAGACAAACGGTACACTTAAAGGGACAAAGGGTGACTTGGACATAAGAAAGGGTTGGAGAACAATTACTACCAGATCCACTGCAATTACCATTTTACCGCACAATGTTCATGTGATTATTTCTCAATAAAACATTTATAATAATTAAAAGTCATTTTCACACAAACTATTATTAACAACATGAAACAAAAACAAACTATTTGATGCTAAATTTATTAGCATAAACAAGAAAAATATACATTTCTAGATAAAAAGCATGTTCTCTGGTTTAAAGTGACTGCTCTTTATCATAGATACTGTATGTTAATATAGTGGACTAAACCAGTAGCTTAAAAATTGACTCTCTACTCTCAGGTTATGACCCAGTTCTTTTCAGTTCAGAACATGAGATTAAAATCTCATTAAATCGATACAGGCAGTCAGCAATTAGTCTGCCGGTAGCATCAATGAAAGTGATGAGAAGAACCTGAGTTTTTTTTTAAAGAAAATGAAGGAATCAATCAATGTGACCTTATTTTTAATTTGACTTTTTATGTCGATACATGAAAAAGATACTGTACATTTTAAGAAAACAAGAAAATTAGTTAAGCCCTTTCGGAATGACAGTCATTTTCTGAACGAAGAAAAAAATCTATTTTTAAAACTATTTTAAAGCTATTTAAACACTAACCCTACCTAAGCAGATGCAAAACTGTTCATTCTCTGCTCCAAGAAAAGCAACATATCTAAGTGAAACTAGTATTAAATGTTTGTTGGTGCCTGCCATGGTCTCTCTTGGTTACTCTGTCTGTATATTTAGTGCTATACCATCAAGATTCTCTTCTTTCCTGAGATACTGACGTGGGTCTATCACATAAAGACTAGAAAGAGTAATGGCATGGGTGAATCAAGCAGATAACCTAGCTAGGCAAAATTATCCTTCATAGTCAGGAGTCAAGTCCTGCATGAACACCTGTGAACGCAGTTCTCTCATTATTTTATCAGGAGGAACTTGGCTCCCTTTTGGCTTATATACTGGGAAGCTGCAATAACTTTCTATATAGACACAATTTTATAAAACCGTCTATATTTAAGCGTTTTTCCTGTATTTATGTACATTGGGAAGGCATGGGAATGACAATTTCTCAGTGTTTGCCAGAGGAATGACATTCTCATGCATAAAAAAGTGCTGCTGCGACTCCCAGTAATCTTTGAGACCAGCATGTATAGAAATGTTGGAGTTCCCACACTTATTTTTTTTAGGACTTGACCCCTGTTCATGGTAATAGATTAGTACCAATATTACTTAGTAAATAGTAGTGGAATATTGTTGGTTTCTGCATGTGAAACCCTTCTTGATTGTTCTCACTTTATACCTACAGTGATCTAGTAACCCTCTCAGTTCCCTGCAAACTCAATCTGCTTGAGTCCACATGTTGTTCAAAATGCTTACTAGCAAGTGATTTGGTATTTATGTCATAAAAAGATCTTATATGCCCAGGTAAATGGCTTCTTAGAGGTTTTTTTTGTCATACACACATACACTGATCAGTCACAATATTAAAAGCACCTGCCTAATATCATGTAGGCCCCCCTCGTGTTGCCAAAACTGCACTGATCTATCAAGTTATGGACTCCACAAGACCTTTGAACATATCCGGTGGTATCTGGCAACAAGACAGTAGCAGCAGATCCTCGAAATTCTGCAAGCTGTGTGGTGGGGCCTCCATGGGTCTTATTATTTGTTTCAGCAAATCCCACACATGCTAAACTAGATTGAGATCTGATGAATCTGTAGGCCAAGGCATAGAAAAAAAATGAAAAGCACACCAAAAGACTAAATCAAAAATGTATACATCTCCATATCACGGTACAAAACTGTATGTAATATATACATCTCCATATCATGGTACAAAACTGTATGTAATATATACATCTCCATATCATGGTACAAAAAAATGTATCACAAAACAGCAATACACAGTAGTGGAAATACAGCTAATAGCAATAGCGAACGGTAACCCCGAGCCACACTCGGGCTGGATGCATACTCACCTCCTCCTGGCTCCCTCGCTGTCCCCCGCAGTGTGATTGCGGCGACTTGCTTCCTGGTAAGGCTCCCTGCGAGTCACACGATGCAGGGGGGCGGGACCAGCAGCAAACTTAGAAAAAAATTATAATACACTGTATAATCCAATGTGCAATGTTTATGAACAGCCACTAGGTGGCACTATAGGATAAGAAACAGACCATACATCATCTCACCCTTGTTTTCAGACAGATTTCAGTGTTTTTTGTTGTATTTTATTGAATATCATTTATTTGCATTATTTTGGATAATTATTTTTGGGATAATAAATTATTATGTCATGTTTCAAACTTTATCGGACTCAGTGTATTTAATTTTTTTTATTATTACTTATTTATTTATAAAGAATTTTACCAATAATGACTCTTGATGGCACGGATTTCAGTGCGTGATTCCTAATTATTACAGGCTAACTACAGTCAGGTCCAGAAATATTGGGACATCGACACAATTCTAACATCTTTGGCTCTATACACCACCACAATGGAGTTGGAATGAAACAAACACAATGTGCTTTAACTGCAGACTGTCTGCTTTAATTTGAGGGTATGTACATCCAACTCAGGTGAACGGTGTAGGACATACAGCAGTTTGCAGATGTGCCTCCCACTTGTTAAGGGACCTAAGGTAATGGGACAGAATAATAATCCTAAATCAAACTTTCCCTTCTTAATACTTGGTTGCAAATCCTTTGCAGTCAATCACAGCCTGAAGTCTGGAACGCATAGACATCACCAGACGCTGGGTTTCATCCCTGGTGATGCTTTGCCAGGCCTCTACTGTAAATGTCTTAAGTTCCTGCTTGTTCTTGGGCCATTTTCCCTTCAGTTTTGTCTTCAGCAAGTGAAATGCATGCTCAATGGGATTCAGGTCAGGTGATCCACTTGGCCATTGCATAACATTCCACTTCTGTCCCTTCAAAAACTCTTTGGTTGCTTTTGCAGTACGCTTTGGGTCATTGTCCATCTGCACTGTGAAGCGCTGTCCAATGAGTTCTGCAGCATTTGGCTGAATGTGCGCAGATAATATTGCCCGAAACACTTCAGAATTCATCCTGCTGCTTTTGTTAGCAGTCACATCATCAATAAATACAAGAGAACCGGTTCCACTGGCAGCCATACATGCCCACGCCATGACACTACCACCACAATGCTTCACAGATGAGGTGGTATGCTTAGGATCATGAACAGTTCCTTTCCTTCTCCATACTCTTCTCTTCCCATCACTCTGGTACAAGTTGATCTTGGTCTCATCTGTCCATAGGATCTTGTTCCAGAACTGTGAAGACTTTGCTAGGTGTTGTTTGGCAATCTCTAATCTGGCTTTCATGTTTTTGAGGCTCACCAATAGTTTACATCTTGTGGTGAACCCTCTGTATTCACTCTGGTGAAGTCTTCTCTTGATTGTTGACTTTGACACACATACACCTACCTCCTGGAGAGTGTTTTTGATCTGGCCAACTGTTGTGAAGGGTGTTTTCTTCACCAGGGAAAGAATTCTTCAGTCATCCACCACAGTTGTTTTCCGTGGTCTCCCGAGTCTTTTGGTGTTGCTGAGCTCACCGGTGCGTTCCTTCTTTTTGAGAATGTTCCAAACAGTTGTTTTGGCCACGCCTAATGTTCTTGCTATCTCTCTGATGGGTTTGTTTTCTTTCTTCAGCCTAATTATGGCTTGCTTCACTGATAGCGACAGCTCTTTGGATCTCATCTTGAGAGTTGACAGCAACAGATTCCAAATGCAAATAGCACACTTGAAATGAACTCTGGGCCTTTTATCTGCACATTGTAATTGGGGTAATGAGGGAATATCACACACCTGGCCATGGAACAGCTGAGAAGCCAATTTTCCCATTACCTTTTGGTCCCTTAACAAGTGGGAGGCACATCTGCAAACTGCTGTAAGTCCTACACCGTTCAGTTGAGTTTGATGTACATACCCTCAAATTAAAGCTGACAGTCTGCAGTTAAAGCACATTGTGTTTTTTCATTCCAACTCCATTGTGGTGGTGTATAGAGCCAAAGATGTTAGAATTGTGTCGATGTCCCAATATTTCTGGACCTGACTGTATGTACAAAAACACTTTTCTTTAAAAAAAATTGAGATGTTTTTAGACATGACATTTTGAAAAAATTAGACCACCAGGGAGGTTAAATTGTATCCTTACTGGAATTTCTTATGCTTTTATAACTATTAGCTGTTGCTACTATAATGTTACATATGTGAATGTCACATTGTATCACTGTTGCTATGTGGATGGGTTAGTGCAAGTTACCCTGTAACATGTATATGCAGACATACAGGGCTACATTACAATCTATGTGCTAACGTTAATGAGTATTAACGTTAGCCACAGTGTCTACCGCATATTACAATCCAAACGCTAACTGGTTAAGTAACCCGTTTGCGTTTGGTACCTTGCACCTTTCAGCGCGAGGTTACTGTACTTTGCGCTCCCTATACTTAAAATGGGGAACGCAAAGTGTTAATCACTGTTAGGATTAAAAAGTCCTAACGCTGATTAACCTCCGGCTCTGGTTAGCGGAAAGTTAACCAGAGCCAGGACTTGGTGTTAACGGAGTCCGCTTCTGCAGAATCCGTTAACACCAGCCACAAAAATAACAAAAAGAATCGTATACTCACCTCCTGTCCCGCGGCGAGGACCGTGGCTCCAACCACCTACTCCGTCCGGCGGGAGCAGGGAGAGACTGGGGAAAAAGTTCCTCAGTCTCCCCCTGTGTTTCCGGCAGGTCATGTGACCACCGGCGTCTGGCTCAATAGAGTGGATGCCCGCTGCGGTGCTCAGCGCTGCTGTGAGCATCCCGTGGTGTAGCGCCCACTAAAAATGCAGGCAGCATTTTTTGCTCCTGCATTGCAATCCCCCGTTAAAACGGCGGAGGTAGTTGGAAAACTGCAGGCGCAGTTTTTTCTACCTACCGCCCCCGTTTTAACGCGGGGATTGTAATGTAGCCCACATAGTATTATGCTTTTTAAGATGCTACTAGAGTACTGCTTTTTATGTTTTATATTTTTTTTAAAACATTTTTCACTACATGCATTATGTTTGATTAGGTGCTGCTGTGATTAAATTGTATCCTTACTGGAACTTGTTATGTATTTATCACCACTGGCTATTGCTACTATATTGCTACATATGTGAGTGTCACATTGCATCACTGTTGCTATTAGCTGTATATCCATTACTGTGTATAGCTATTTTTGTGATACATAAGGAGTTATTGAAAGAGAGCCGTATTGGCTCTGAAATTGCACCAGTGAACTTCCCCATACGGTCCAATTTTGTGGCCCGTCGGCTATTCAAAAAGTGAGCAGTTTGCCAAATATTGGCAAATTGACAATGAAATACATTGTTCTTCGATGGCAGTGAAATCGCCATAGAGACGTAATGGTTAATCTATTCAGAGAACACCGAACAGCACTGAAATGTAAGTGAAATGCCCTGATTTATGGTGCTTCCATTCAGCAGGTCTAATCAGGCAAATCCCATAGGTTTCAATGTAAAAATATTTCTGTTTTTATTAAATATTTATTAAACTGTTTATTTTAATTTGCAGCAAAAAGTCTATTTATTTTTAAGATTTTTCAGACATTTTTCAGGATTTTTGTGGCAACATTTTTCCCCTTTTTTCTGTAACAGACCTTTATATTATTAAATATTATTATGATATATTATATTATCATTTTCGTGCAGTAGTTTTTTTGCAAACCACTTTTAAAAGTTGTGGCATTTTTTGTTTTTTTATTACCCGATTGTTGTCTTGTCGGCTTTTTCCGACGACTGGTTGACGCTCTGCTCGGCGGCTTTTTTTGGATGAATTTAGTAATTTTTAAGTGGGTTTTTGAATCCATTTGGAGGTTTTGCAGTTGTTTTTTGGATGAATTTGGCACTTTTTCTCTGCACTTCGGGGACCCGACGGTGAATGATGAAATGTTGGTGACAAGTCGGTGCTCTCTGAATAACCCCTTATATCCCAAACCTTTACAGGTGCCATTGTAATGATATAATCAATAATATTCCATTCACCTGTCAGTGTTTCAATGTTGTGGCTGCTGACAGGGTATTGCCACTGATATTTAATAGATGACACAATCTCTGTTACAATTAATGGACTCTTATCTGAAACTCTTTATTAACAACAAAAGAATGTGATACCTTTGTATCCAAGATGTCAGTTTGCTATTGGAGAAGTCTGCAATTGTCACCAGATCGACACTGAGCCGCGAGACTTCACTGACGCACTGGGCACGTCCTCTGCATCCTTGCAGGAAAGCTGAAGATGCGCCCAGCGTGTCATCTGCAGCCAAAAGGTTAAATCATAGAGCGCTATATCAAGTGCCTATTAAAAGCCGTGCATGAGTGTATCTTTATGACATTAGTGATGTGTTTTTGTGCATGAGTATGTCTGCATGTTATTCTCATGTGCATCTCTTCATATGCGTATCTGTACTTGATAATGTGTTCTTTATTGAGGCTCATCATAGATTTACTGGGGAACACAGACACAATCAAAATAAATGTGAAGCTATGATAAAGGTATCTCATGCTAAAGTGGAAGGCTAATGGCGGATCCAAAGTACAGGTTGGATTTTGTGTTTTTTCTCGAGATACGTATCATAATGGAATCTAATAGTGCCCATGATAATAATAATATTAATAATATTCAGCCATCTTTTCGGTAACCCTATAGCGTAAATGTATCATTTATTGCGCGCAGCGATTCTGCAGCTATTTATCCTGCCTTGCTTTCAGTAACCCCACAGCTAGTGTTTATCCTACAGCTAATATCCACATTTCCACTTTCCCACTTATCCTTGTCCTCCTGTGTCTCCTCTCTTGTTGTAAGTACAACCTCGGCTTCTGTTTATCCTGCATTATACCCAGCAAAACTGCAGCTCCTTCGTATCCTGCCCTGTTCTCAACTAACACTTGTTTTCTTTTTTCCAACAATACTGCAGCTTCTGTGTATTCTGCCTTGATCCCAGTAACCCTACAGCTCTAGAGTACATGCCTTGTTGCCTGTACTCGTGCTGCTTTGTGTTTCTTTCTCATTCCTTACTTACGTTATATTGTTTATTTATTTATATGTACCTTATCATTCTTTTTCCTGTATATTGGTTTTCTAATAGAATTTTCTATCCTGAGATTCAAGTGTTCCAGCCCAGTACTGAGTGTGCAAAGCCTGCTATTTTGAGCATAACAAACCGCAGATCTTCTTTGATTTCTATTTACAAGAGTCACTAGACTTTACAGAAAATTTGGGAAAAATGCCAGCTTATTTCAAAAAGGTTGGCTTTTAAAATTCAATACTGATTGATGCTATCAGCAGAATCCTGGTTCTCAAGGATTGTAGAGCTGGAGCTTTCGTCATTTACATTTTGTGACAAGACATGTGAAAATAGGACATGTCTGGAAACATTCTGGCATTTATTTTTATTAATAGTAGAGGTTGTAATTTTATGTGAAAGTGAACACATTAACAGGTTTGGAGCAGGGATAGGAAACAGTTATGCATCACATATTTTCAGACAGAAAACATGTTTTAGAGGTTAAACACAGACATAAAGAATAATACATAGTTGCAATCATAGTGTAAACGACCACCAATTTTCAAGTATTAGTGAAGTGTGATAGGAATAAAAACATTGGGCTATTTTCCATAGTTGATGGTAAAAGGCAGACGCTAATGGAAAAAAGTAGCGTTGAGGCATTAAACACTAAACCTGCAGATTATTGCTCATATTACAAAGCTTTTTTTGGCATTCCACCAGTAAGCGCGATGGTATCTTTGCACCTCGAGAATCTATGTTTAGCGCCACTAGGAGCAATCAAAGATGCTTTTTTCCTTTTTTGTTTTCATTCTCTGGGCTTGTCCTCTCCTGTCCAAGCGCTATAAATAGTACCAGCTGCGCGCGCAACATGCTGACTGTGATCGTACTTCCACCACTTAGACACAGGGCCCAAACATTCGAAGATGATTTATGGGTACAAGAGGGTGTGGCGTGTAGTTGCTGCGGGTAGGGAGCAGTTTTTTGTTCCTGTTTATTATCACCCTTGTTAACTCTTCATTACAGCTTACAATAAACCTTAATTTCACATAAATACACGTCACACATAGTCGCATATACACATACACATAGTATACATCACTACACACTGCACACATATCTTGCATAACTCATACCTTGCCCTAATCTTATATCCATCGTGTCGCTTTAACCTGTGTTTTCTACCCTGTCTTTTTTTTCTCTGTCTTTGTCATGGAAAGTGTTGGGAGAGGAGATGTAGTGAGTAGGAGGAGTGCTGGAAGGGGGGGGGAGAGTAAGTTAGAGTTCTAAAAATAGAGGGAGAGAGAGAGAGGTGTATGGGTACAGGGGTGAGGTGGGGTTAAGTGGTGAGATGGAGTGGAGGTGTGAGGGGGAGAGGAGGGCGAGATGGAGTGGAGTGATGAGGGAGAAAGGAGGCCTGAGAGGAGGCCTGAGAGGAGGCCTGAGAGGAGGCCTGAGGGTGAGAGGAGTGATGACAGGGAGTGGAGGTCAGAGGGTGAGAGGAGACACAGGCATAGGAGTGAGGATGAACATAGTATCAGAGGTGTCAGGGTGGGTAGTAGATCCAGACCAGGAAAATCCAGAGAAGGGAAAGCTGCTGGGCGAGGTACGTAGCAGGAAACAGGGCGAGATCACCCTCTGGGTCAAAGGAGTCCCAGAACTCCTCTAGAGGATGATCCGGGAGGAAAGGTACACCCTTGAGGAGCAGGAGTTGCTGATAGAGGCGTACCTGCATAGGGTACACTGGCTGGATGATCTCCCCCTGTCTGATCACCTGCGATTATGCCTCTGGAACGAGATACACCATGCTGTCTGTGTGCTGGGGAGGAACCAAAGCCTGCAGATTGTCAAGCACCACTACCTTGACTGCAAGAGGGAGCTGAAGGCGAAAATGGCGAGGGAGTGGCGTAAGGCAAGGAGAACCGGTGGTGGGCCACCAACATTGTATGTCTACCCAGGTGGCAGGAGTTGTTTAAAAGGTGGATATCCCTGGTCACACTGCAGGGGCTTGAAGGTGGAATGGACATGAGAACAAGGCCTGCGACACCCCAGCGGGAGTAATGCTTTCAATGATTTTTTTCAATGTGATGCATTGCTGTGTCAGAATCCGTTTACTGTAACCTTAGGCCTGCAGATGTTTTGGACTATGTCTCCCATGATGTCCTGTCAGTCATTTCCTTCAATAGAGTATCATGGGAGTTGTAGTCCAAAAACATCTGAATGCCCAAGGTAGCACTACACTTTAATCTAGATCTAATGCAAACTAAAAGTGAGCCCTGCTAGCTTTTTTCAATGTTTTTGGGGACATGTGCATATGTTAACCTTGTTTTAGTTTACACCAGATCCAGATTAATTCAAATGTGTGTTGAGCATTGTTCTTAACATATCCTGTCCTTTTTTCACAGGTACATTATCACCACCATCGCACCCAGGGCTGTTTTTGCATTTCAGTAGCCTTAAGGCACAAAAATGTGGAGCGCCCCAAACCCCCCCAACCCCCCCCCCAAATAAAATCAAAGAAACACACCAAAATGACCTTTTAAATTTTCATTCTGGGGTAAATGAAAAAAAACCTGAAAAACTGTTTCTCACTGTGCTCATATCAAAAGAAGGGTCAGAATCTGTTGCCTTAATTGAGTTAGTACAGTGGCATTTCTTGTTTAATATAAAAGCATATATTGCCTCTGCTGTAGAACAGAGAAAAAAATACAAGACAATAGAGGTCTACAGCCCAAAGATCAACTGGTGTGTAGTATACTAAACAAGATCTCTATGTATATAAAACCAATAAACATTATTAGAAAAACACACATTAAAGGACAATTGTTATTAAAACACTCAGGGCTATATTACAATCTTCGCGCAAAATCCCTTGCGCAAAGCAAAAATTTTTGCACCAAGCGTTAAACTTTTGCACGCGCAAATCCACGCTGGAATTACAATCCGCGCGCGTCTTTTCATACGCCAATCGATACCGTGCGCAAACAGGACGCGGCCAAATGCTCGCGCAGTACAGTCTCGCGCAAAACCCAGTGTGCGAACAGTTTTTTTCTCGCGATTCAGCCAATCAGAATTAAGAACCACAATTATCTCACATTAAGAAATTGTGCCTGCCAAAGTCAATCTGAGCATATATGCTGCAGTGATAATAAATGCACACACAATTTATCCATTTTATTGGTTTGGTATGTGTCGAATTGGCAACTATACTTAGCAGCATTATTTTTAGTGGGCTGGTGTATTTTGGTTTGGCCAGGTTGATAGAATTTGCCATTAACACCAGCTTTTTGCAATTGCTAAATAATGCGCGCAAAGGCTATGCAGTAATTACCGCGAAATAGATTGTAATACCATCCTCGGACCAGCGCACATTCGCATTTGCGTTCACAATGTTAAGTAGAGGACTCGCGCAGTACAGTACGCTTGCGCAGGGTTCACGCAGGTTCACCCGCGGTAGACGATTGCGCGCGGTTGTTGCGCTGACTATGTAATATGGCATTCGGCGCAAAGGGTTTTAGCCCTCGCGTTAACTTTTTTCGTGATGGTGCAAACGTTTGCGCGAAGATTGTAATTTTGCCCTCAATATTTAAGACTGGATGCCAACTGCTATATTAGCCAACTGCGAGAGCTCAAGAGTTATCATTGTTCGTAAATATCACAATAATGGTGAAAGCAGGTAAGTACCATCAGTAAAAAGGACATCCGACACATGAATATATCAATGCTTTGCATGCATATTCCTTACAATCTAAGAGGAGAGGGGACCCTGCTCAAGAGCTTACAATCTAAGCAGAGAGGGGGATACAGATTGTATATCTGTATACAGAGCCAGCTTTGTCACTGTGTATACAGAGCTGTCTCTGTGTATTCAGAGACGGAGGGAGGGGGGTGTATATATATATGTATGTATGTATGTGTGTAGGAAGGGGCCTGGTGTGTGTGCCAGTATGTGTGGGAGGGTCATGGTTTGTGTATAGAGAGATGGCCTAGAAAATGCAACCCTCAGGTCAGACACTTACACCTTTATTCTTCTTAGACTTGCATCATGTTTCGCAGCCTCCGTATTACTACGCTTCATTTTATGACTGTCCCCTTCATGACATTCTCAAAACGGCAGACTATGGATGCAATTAAAATTTTGTCCCCCCCTGGAAAAATTTCTGTGGACGACCATGCCTATGGTGTTCGTTTGCCTGAATAAACCTGTCAAATGAAAACACCGGACATCAGGACATTTCTTTGCTGTTCGGTGTCTCTGAACAGATTAACCATTACTTCTCTATGGGGACTTTCATTGCCTTCGAACAGGCACCGTACTTGCTATCAGTTTGTCAAAATTTGTGTGTGAGCATATCACAGAGCTCCACAGCAATAAACCTCACAGTAATGTGCGCCGTGTATTATGAGCATTCAGTGTTATATGGGAGTGCTGACTTATGAGTAAAAGTAGTTAAAAATAAACCTGTACAACTCGGGGGGGGTGACACCAACCCTAGTGACGCCACTGATCCCTGGTACTGACATACGTGAGCCAGACCTGGAGTCCATATGATCCTGTAGCTCAGTGTTTCCCAAACCTGTCCTCGGGAGCCTCAACCAGGCCAGATTTTGCAGATCACCTTGGGGAAATGCAGACTGAATCCTGCAATCACTGAGCAGCAAATCATATAACCTGTGCTGTGCATCAAATATCTGGAAAACCTGGCGAGGCACAGGGTCTCGAGGACAGGTTTGGGAAACACTGCTGTAGCGCTTGCTAGAGCCTGCAGATCTGGCTAAGCCTGTAACGCAGGTGGCAACTCCACATCTGTAACGTCATCAAGCGTTAGGGGTGTTCTAGGGACATGCTGTGCCAGTGGAATTCATTGAGCCCTTTCTAATTCCTGCTGTCGTCTGAGACAGTTACGTCTAAGGCAGCGGTGTAGAATTAGAAACGCATATGCCACAATTCTCAGATGCCTTGCAACATCCTTTGTGAGACTTAGTCCGTGGGCTCTGCTGCATTCCTTTTTAAAAGCTCAGGATCCAGCGCTTGTCCAGGTTATCCAAGTTTGAAATTAACACCAGTTTTCAGGAGTTGTTAAAATGTGTAATTTGCTTCCAGACATTAACTTGCACCAGCACTTTGGAATACCTCCCGTCTCGAAACGGTAAAAACTTATTTCACTCCCCTTAATCTTGCGACATGCCGAAACATCGCATGTTTTTTATCCCTGAGAGTGGTGAATAAAGACTTTTATATGATACATCAGTGTGGCCCATCGTTTTGTGGATATTTGATTTGGGACAGTGGATCCCATGGTGGAGCACCCGGACGATTACCGTAAGAGTGTGTTCGCCTCCACAGTGTCAGCCACGCTTGTTCACTTTTGTTCTCTAAACTAGACATTTGATTATTGAAATCAGACATGTGTCGTCAGGGCAAAATCTGTATCATCTTCCAAACATCTAAATAGCAAGTCATTTCCTGTATGTTGGGGTGGATATATTTAAAGAATATATAAGAAGTAGAACAATCAGCACTGACAGCTTTTGAATTCTGCATTAGAGTTTATCTCTAGACATCATGATTAAGTAATGATTATCATTTAAGAAATTATTCAAGAAGGCAGAGAGAGAGAAAAGAAAGAGACTCTCAAACTGTTGTATTTTTCTTTTCTTTTTTACTTTAGCATGTAAAACAAGCTCCTTATGTCATCTCAAAACTGTTTTGAACAAACTGTATTCTATCCTTTTTTCTCCCGATGGCATTCTAAACTTTATCTCCCTGCTTGAAAACATTTCAGAAAGGGTGAAGGGAAAATCTGTTCCCAGGAGAACTAGAGGAGGAGTATTTTCTGTTTCCAATTCAGCAAGCCTCAGTGATCTTCCATTTTCCAGTTTGTTAAACTTCTTCATTCACCAAGAGACAGGCTGACAGCACCGTGCCAGAACCACCCTATCCAAATAGGATCTCACAGAGCTGAGTGTTGAAGTCTTATCGCCTCCGACACATTTACCATTTCAGAAAGCGCTATGCGAAGGGCTGGGTGGATGTGCAGCAAACGGAGGGAAGGTGTGCCTGAGGGTAGTGACTGGAAGGATTGAAGGGGTTTATGCTTCCTACAAACATTAATTCCATGTTTTTTTTCTTCTTCAAAATATCTAAGACTAAGTGAAATGCAAATAGAAAGGTAAAGAAAAAACGACAAATGTATGTGTGTGTGTGTATAGATAGGTACAACCAAAATAGCTGCAGTAAACCCAACATGTATTTTTCATAAGTGTGCTTCAGAGATGCATGACAACAACATCAGAGCACTCCATTCCAATAAAAAAAGTCTGCAAAATACAGTCATATTTTGTAATCAAATCTCCATCATTTATTCTTATGGCAGGTGTTCTTAAAAAATTAAAAATTATAATCGAAGTGGAGTCCTTTGGATTCTGTTTGTTATATATATATATTGGATTAGCCATATTAGTCCAGATGCCAAAATCTGCAGAAAGTTGCAGGATGCTTTGATACCTTTTTTATTTAGAGTAATGTTACATTTAAAAAGCAATCTGTCATCTTCAGGACTCAAAGATTAACTTGAAGACTTGTCTTTTAATGTAACGTTAGTCTGAACAATATAGAAGTCACAGCATCCTGCAATACTCTGGTAAGATATACAGTATATTTAAAATATAGACAATGTAATTCACAGCTATTAAGGGGATACTCATAGAGCACTGAAATGTCGCTGACATTTCGGTGCGCTCTCGTTCCCTGCACTTCGGGGAATCAAATTTCCCCACCCTGTGGTGAATTCAGCATTCACCGCAGGGTAACCAAAGTGCAGGGAATCGGCTGCCTGATGTCACCAGACTCGCCACCAACCAGCCGCAAACACACCAGCCGCTGCCTCAAACCCATTGCCTGCCGCCGCCAACCCACCGAACATCTGCCACAAGCATACCAGACAGCCACCAAGCGCAAACGGCGAGCAGCCAAGCACAGCGCCGACCAGCCACAAAAGAAGCAGACAAGCTCCTAGAAGGTTAAAAAACCCAAAAACAATACGATTGAAAGTGTCAAAATTTAAAAGCTGTTTGCAAAAAAACTACTGAACGAAAATGTCTGGAATTTACATATAAGGTTCTAAGAATGATAATAAAAAGGTCTGTTACAGAAAAAAGAAAATCTACTATTAAAAAAAATGGGAAAAAAAATTGCCGTAAAAATCCCGAAAAAGGCCGAAAAGATCCTAAAAAAAATCAATCAATAGAGAGAGACTATATACTGCAGATTAAAATAATAAATGGTTTATTAGATATTGAGTAAAAGCGGTAATATTTTTAACATTGAAGCCTATGGGATTCGCCTGAATAAACCTACGGAATGAAAATACCGAAAAGTAGGGTACTTCAGCAACCTTTCACTGCTGTTCGGTGTTCTCAGAATAGGTTAACAATTACTTCTCTATGAGGATTTCACTGCCCGCGAACAGCACCGTACTTGCAGGCAATTCGCCAAGATGTGGCAAACTGCCCGCTCTGTGAATAGTTGAATGGTCCCCGAAATGTCACCGTACGGGGAAATT
The DNA here is from genome assembly GCA_009667805.1 of Leptobrachium leishanense. NCBI lineage: Eukaryota > Metazoa > Chordata > Amphibia > Anura > Megophryidae > Leptobrachium > Leptobrachium leishanense. The sequence goes on along the minus strand of CM019065.1, from coordinate 207,679,347 downwards.
CCCTGTTCGGTGACATTTCGAGACCAGATCGACTCTTTCTGAATAACCCCTTAAATATTGTATTTATATAGAATACACTTTGTTTATTTGTAATTTTATGTTTTTAGGCAATAACAAGACGGTTTAACAAAACTCCATGTAATATTCAACATCATTTATTTATTTATTTATAAAGGATTTTACCAGGAAGGATACATTGAGATTTCTCTCATTTTCAAGTATGTCCACGACATCTTCTTTAATACTGTATTTAAGGAGTTTGCTATGAGACATCTAGGTGATTTCTGCGTTGTTTGCAACATTGTCATTTGATTCTAATTTGAACATTGCTGGAGAAAAGATTTTGGCCCCTATTACATTCTTCGCGCAGTGTGTTTTGAGTGCGCAAATGCGCATTTGCGCGAGTGGCAAAACCCTTTGCGCTGAATGTCGTTTTCCAACGTTCGCACTAACGATGCGAGTTATCGTTTAACGCGGATGGACCTGCGCGAGCATGATGAACTGTGCACGTCCTATACTTAACATTGTGAGCAAATTCGTTCGTGCGCTGGTACGCGGACGGTATTTCAATCAATGCGCATCTTTTTACGAACGATGTTTAGGCACATAATTTTAACGTCTTTGAAAAGCTGGTGGTAACTGCAAATCGGAGCGTTCGGGCCGAAATGAAAAACAACAGCTCGAAAAAAAAATACATCACAGTATAGTTACACATTCTACACATACCCACACAATAAAATTGTGAATTCGTGCATATTTTTTTTATTGTTGCAGCATGTATACTCAGATTTACTTTGTCAGGCGCAAAAACTTAAGTGAGTCAATTAAGATAAATTCATGTCAATTAAGGTTCTTTATTCTGATTGGCTGAATCCCGCAAAAAAAACAGTCCGCACACAGATTTACGTTCGCAACGTTACTGCGTGCGTATTACACTTTGTTTTGTGCGTCATTACGAACGTTATTTTTTGACAGATGAGAAAATGCGTTCGGATAGGAATAGCAGGTTAATTTTCATATAATAACGCTGGACGATGTGTGCAAAAAAATTTGCATGCGCGAACGAAATTGCGCGAAGAATGTAATATGGGCCTTTGTTTTTTGTGTGCATGTGCATTATATTACACAAATTTCATTGCATTTTGTGCATTTATCATTTTACACATTGTAAAAATTGTTTCTGCAGTTTGTATATATTGGCACTTTATTGGATAATTTCATGAGGCGAGAAATTTATGTAAAAATTGAATGCACTGTTTTCTGCACAATTTGGCATGATTATACTTTATTACTTAACCCTTTCGCTGCTGAGGCTTTTCCCGCCTCTGTGCTGAGGTCATTTTTACCGGTTTTGCTCATCATGTTTAAACGTGTTTTGAAGGCTTATTTTAGTATATGACCCAGACATATTATATATCGTTCTTTCCGTCAGACTCGGTAGATTCATAAAATGTCATTATTATATGTATACATTATGTCATGTCTGTATATTATAACAAAAAATGCAATAAAATATGTATTTTCAATAATTTACAACTTGTAAAGTGTTTTTTTTCACATTTTAACATGCGAGCAATTGCGGTTATATTTTGTATGGGGTGCGCTTGTTAAAAAAATTAGAGATGGGGTCTCGTTACATTTTTTTTTGGGGAAAATTACACGATTTTTAACAAACGCACCGCATCCAAAAATCGTTAGTGCAGCATCATTGTTCACATTATAATTGAAATGGGAACAATATTGCTGCATTAACGAACCAAAAAAAAGAAAACTAAAATGTTTATTTTATTTTTTATAAATTTTTTTTAAATATATTTTTATTTTTATTTTTAATTTTTATTTTTTTAAAAAACTTTTTTCACTTTCGTGTTTGGTATCGTTGGAACGGCCATGCTCTGGCCGATCCAACCATACCAAACTTTAACCCCTAGCTGCCACGGATCGGGAGATACACCGTTGGTGGCAGTTAGGGGTTAACTCTAGGACTGGCGTCATCGTGCTATGCACGATGACGCCAGTCCTCAGGGGGAGTTCCCGGAGGCTTGGCCGACATCCAAGATGTCGGCCAGCTCTGGGAAAGGATCACGAACCGGAGCTTTTCAGCGCCGATTCGCGATCCAGCTCCCCAGGGGTTAATGCCAGGCACCATTTGGAAGGCAGGCTGTGCCCTTCCAAATGGTGCCTGGTTTAACCCCCGCAACGCCGCCGATCGGAGGAGAGAGTCCAAAGGACCTCCCCCCCTCCCTTTCAGGCGCCTCCTCCGCACATGCGGGGGGGGGGCCTGAATTAGGTGTCATCGCGCTGCCGCGATGACACCTAATTTCACCGGTGGCGGTCCGGATGCTGGGCTGACATCGAGGATGTCAGCCCGCACCGGGGGGGCCAGCGATCGGCCGGAACTCGGCCGAACGCTGACCCCAAAGTGAGGACGCGCTAAGCGCGTCCTCAGCACACCAGCAGCCATGCGGAGGACACGCTGAGCGCGTCCTCCGCATCGAAGTGGTTAATAGATATAAGCTTTTTAAAATATTTTTTAGCGTTTACATTAGTTGTATTTTTTTTTCTCTTTTGACTGATGCAATTAAAAGGAGACTCCATCAAAATTAAAAAAAAAAAAAAAAAACGAGAGGTTACCTATTAACCCCTGCTGATTTTCAAGTAAAAAACAAATAAGAAATAGCACTTATAGGTATTATGAAATTGGTTGACCTCCCATTGAATCCACTGACTCCTTCTTGAGCAACTTCAGAACACAATCATGCGCTACAGTTGTTTTTGCTTCTTCAGATAGTACAACTTCCTCTGTTATGAGTTATGACAGCTTTTAAAATTAAGGAGACCCTCTGAAGGGCTGTCACAGTAGCAAGTAATTGGAGACGGTGAGTGGAAATTGTGATGGTGTATATGTCACTATGACCGTTTAAAAAAGTTTAAGTGGCCATGGTGCCAATACAGAACACCAGCAAAGAGCATTTCATTGTAGGAACAAATCCACTCAGCCTTGGTGCCTGTACCACCTGGCTCCACCATAGCCAGAGAGAGGATATAAACAAAAAAAACTAATGGTTCAGCTCCTTGAGAAATGTCCCTGCATTGGACCGGGACATATTTTTTATTTTTCACATGTTGTGCTGAACGAATGGAGTAAACCAGTGGTCCTTAACCCTGGTCCTCAGGTCCCCCTAACAGGCCAGGTTTGCCGGATATCTGAAGCACAGCACAGATGATATTATTTGCTGCTCAGTGATTGCAGGTTTCAGTCTGCATTTCCCCAAGGTGATCTTTAAAACCTGGCCTGTAAGGCTGGGGTCAGACCAGCGCATTTTTAACGTGCTTTCTGGCGCACTTAATTACGGCCGCACTAGCAGCAAATGACGGGCAATGACGGCCAATATACGAAGTACGGTCGCACGAAAGTCCGGCCGCGCAACGCAAGTGGAAAATGAACACATTTTTTCGAGAACGCAGAACCTCTAGTACGGACGTACAGAGTGCGCTGCGCCCGCTAGCGGTGTGTGTGTGTGATTTGGAGACGTCAGACCCTGCTCGTGTCCGGCCAACATAACGTCCAGACGCAAAAAGTTTCCTGGTTTGGATTCGTAAAACATCACGCACGAACATGCGCATCGTATGACCGTTTTCGCATATTCCGTGAAAAAATACATCAATCCGTTCGGGCGCACTTTTTTACGTTCGCGTGTAAAAATGCTTTCGCTTGACCCTAGCCTTAGTGGGCCTTGAGGACCAGGGTTGGGGACCACTGGATTAACGATAAGTCCAGGAGTGCTGAACAATTACTTTTTATAAATTATAAAGTTGAAACAGTGTACACTGATCAGCCACAACATTTAAACAGAAGCAAAAATACAAAGGGTAATACCCCTTAAGCCAGTATGTATAAAAATACAAAAAATGGCCACTCACAAGCTGTCAATATTATACAGGCACATCACAGGTTCTTTTGATTTTCAGAAAACTTGTATTGGCCTGAGACATTTAACACCTTTGGATTTTAACAACCCACTAGATCAGTGGTTCCCAAACGCAGTCCTCAAGTACCCCTAACAGGCCAGGTTTTGAGGATATGCAGAGCCTGCACACGAACATACCGTAATGCCTTTTACGGACGCACTTTTTGACGGACGATATTGTGAGTACTCCATGACAATTTTGTTCCCTGATGGCAGTGGGCTCTGTCAGCAAGATAATGCACCCTGCTACACTTTCAAAATTGTTCAGGAATGGTTTGATGAACAGGACAAAAAATATTTCAGGGCATTGACTTGGCCTCCAAATTCCCCAAGATCACAATCTGATTGAGCATCTGTGGGATGTGCTGGAACAACAAAAGTGATCCATTGTCTCCAACTTGCAAGTTTTATAAGGATCTTCTACTAATGTCTTGGTGCCAGATACCACAGGGCATGTTCAGAGTTATTGTGGAATCCATAACATAAAGCAGCATAGCTATTAATGCAGCACAATGGGGACGTACACAATATTAGGATGGATTTAAAGTTGTGACTGATCACTGTATTTCCATATCAGTTTTCAATGTCTTGTCCAATGGGTCTGTTAATCCTCAGCATGACTTTTCCTGAACTGTTGAACGAAAATGACAGTCACAATTGAGGGTCAACTTTGTAGTTGCTTTAAAGGCTTTCGTATATAGATACAATATTTCAGCATGTTCTGCATTGACTGAAGGTTGGAAACATTAGTGGAGTGGAACCTGTCTGTCCTTAATGGTGTGTGTACTTCAAAACCCCAACCTGCCTATTTCAGAACTGTTATCTTGTGGCTGACCTAAATTGCTGGAAATTCAATCTTAGAAACAGAGGCCCTGAGTGACAGCTGCAGGGATCAGCTGTGGTGAGGGCTCCCTTCTCCGTAATGGGAAGGTGAGGTGTCATCATCCAGGGGGGCGTGACCACCTCAACTATCCTTAAATGCCCTCCTGATCACTTGTTCAGTGCTTTAGTGTCGCTTCACTTGCTCTAGTGCATCATACCTGCTACTTTCTTCCGATGTATCTTATGTAGCAGTCCCAGCTTCTTCACAAATATTGCATGTTTGCTGCCTGCCCCGAACCAGCTTCTTCCTTTACTACACTTCTTGGATTACCCTTGCCTGTAACTTGCTCTTGGACTGTGCCTCAGAAAATGAGTTCCCTTCCCAACCCTGGCAATAACTCTTCAACTTCCACATTAGACATTTTCCTTTTATCTGGCCTCCCTCTATCCTGCCTCTCCCCCCTACAATCCATCCTGAACGCCTCCGCCAGGCTAATTCACCTCACCCGCCGCTCTGTCTCTGCCGCTCCCCTCTGCGAGTCCCTTCACTGTCTCCCCATCCACTGCAGAATTAAGTTCAAAATCCTTATCCTTACCTACAAAACCCTCACGAACTCAGCTCCCCACTACCTGTCCTCACTAATCACCAAATACACCCCAGCCCGCTCCCTAAGGTCAAACAGTGACCTGCGCCTAGCTTCTCCCTGCATCACCTCTTCCCATGATAGACTGCAGGATTTCTCACGCGCAGCCCCCACTCTCTGGAACGCTCTCCCTCGTACTGTCAGACTTTCCCCTAACTTCTCTTCCTTCAAACGCTCCCTTAAAACATTCCTATTTAGGGAAGCCTACCACCCAACTCACTGACGCAACCATCAATCACTCTCACCTTACAGTCCTCTCCTCCTGTTTCCAACCCCAACCCTCCTAGATTGTGAGTTCCTACGGGAATAGGGCCCTCATCTCCTCCTGTACTGTTTGTCAAATGTTGTTCAATGTATTGTAACCCTGTCTATACTGTGCCTATTGTACAGCGCTGCGGAATATGCTGGCGCTTTATAAATAAAGATTAATAATAATAATAAAATCATGATGAACCCTCACAATCTGAGGGCCTTCTGAATTTGGAAATTTGAGCTGACTGCATGGCAGAAGATTTAATTTCCATGAAGGATATCTACAAGCTATCAAGGAGTCATAATAAAAAATAAATTGTGTGAGGAAAGCAGACATTAATCTGTCAGTTCAACCATTTGATTAACCACTTGGCTGCAGAGGACGCGTCCTGCCAAGTGCTTCCCCTGTGCGATGGACATGCGCCGGAGGCAGCAATCATCTTGGATGTCAGCCCAGCACTCTGGGACCCTGGCTAGACCAATAGATGTCATCGCGCTGGAGCGATGACATCTATTTCAGGTGCCCCCCCTGCGAGTGTGGAGGAGGTGCCTGAAAGGGAGGGGGAGGTCCTCCGGACCTCTCTCCCTCCCAATTGCCAGGGGCCAGCGCTTAAAGGCAGTCACCGTTTGAAAGGGCACAGCCTGCCCTTCCAAACGGTGCCTGGATTTAACCCCTTGGGGGACGAATCACGTTTCGGCGCCGAAAAGCGCTGGATCGTGATCCTCTCCCGGAGCTGGCCAACATCTTGGTGTGCGTTTGTTAAAAATCGCGTAATTTTCCCAAAAAAAAAATGTAACGAGACCCAATTTCATTTTTTTTTAACAAGCGCAACCCATAGAAAATATAACCGCAAATGCTTGCATATTAAAATGTGAAAAATAAACTTAACTAAATTATTGAAAATTGTAATTTTATTGCAATTTTTGTTATAATATACAGACAGGACATGACGTATACATATAATAATAATATATTATGAATCTGCCGAGTCTGTTGGAAAGAACGATACATAATATGTCTGGGTCATATATTAAAATAAGGCTTCAATCAAAACGCGGTTAACCATGATGAGCGAAACCGGTAAAAATTAGCTCAGCACAGAGGTGTGAAATGCCTCAGCAGCTTAAGGGTTAAATAAAAAATAAGCAATCCCAATTCTTTAGTAAGAGCTTCTCAACTATGATCTGTCTTGGCATCAGAAATTAAGTTAAGGTAATGGCACTGCAGCTTTATCTCCTAGGGCAGGTTTATTGGAGGTATATCTAGAAGCTCAATCATAAAAAAGGCTTGTGAGGAGTTCAAACGTTGCTTCTACATGTACTTCCAAAAAACCTGCCCTAGGAGAAAAGGTTGGGGTGCCCATTCCTTACTTTATATCAATATTGCTGGATGATGCCTATCCTGTAATATGTTGGCACCTATGTGTTTTGATTTTTTTATTATTTTATTCCTATTGGGAGAATTCCGTTCTATCTTTTGGATTAAGGCTAAGGTAGTCCCCACCTGCGACTCATTTAAATGAGTACATCCATTTAATATATCTGTATCATTACGATGATTATGAATCTTAAATCCAAAACATTAACAGGTGTCCTGTATCACCGGTAGTATATAAATTTTCTGTAACTAATTGTACATTGCTCAGTAAAGCAATTAGAATTTTATCTTTATTTTATGTTATGCAACTCTTACATTCTGGATTTGATTGACATTTTAAACTTTATTCATGCTCATGTACTTTCGTTCCCAATTAAACACTTTTCATATTGAGATGTAGCCCTGATTTAAAATGCATTCTAATGAAAGGTTTAGTCTTTATTGTCTTGTATTCCCATGTTCTTTTCATTGTTACACTAAATGGAACACTTTTTGTGTAATTATTCCTCTATGATTTTTGTTAAAGAAGTTAGAAGAAAGAGTTTTAGTTGCATAGAAGTACTGCAATAAAATCTCTCATACAGCAGTATAAGGCTAATCCTAATAAACAGTATTGATATTTCATTAACTATAAGTTATTTATCACTAATATTTCACAATAGTTTGATAATTAGCCAAGACATCTGACAAAATATTTAAATTTTTAATTTAATACATTGCCAAATTAAATAGTGTCTTTTCTTTTTTTCTTTCTTTTATTTTTTGCTATTCAGTTGAAACACGCAAATATTTTGTGTAAACTATATACATTTTTACGGCACTCAAAACCCAAAGGAGAGAATAACTTTAAATAAGAAATGTAAAAGTTAATGTGTACGAACTACAGTATATAAGCCTCAGTATTTTGGCCTATGCTACAAGGCAGTATGAAAAGTTACTTGTCACTACATACCATACCCACCAGCTTCTACAACACATCCACTCCACATAAACCCTGCCTTCACATCCCCACCTCTATTTATGTTTGTTTAGTCTCTGTTAAGCACTATATTGTTAAAATTTTGAAGGCCTGAAGCCCCTAAGGCTTAGGGCCCGTAAATTGCCTCTGATGCCAGGACGCAAGGAGGATTTTTCTTGAACAGAGAGGGAGCGCGTGTGGAGGTTTGAACGGGAGATGTGGGGGCGGAGTTTCAGGAGGGTACTTAAGGCGCATGCAAGGAGGCTCTGCACATTTTTTTCTCCTGAGGTAGAGCTGACAGAAATATGAGCTGCGTCAGAGAGTGGTGTTTTGGTCTTTTATTCACCATTTATTTGTTTTTTGAGTATGACGGAAGGTGGAGACTTGGAGTCACTGTTGGCAGAAGTGCTGGAGGTGACTCAGCATCGTGGTGTGGAGTGGGCGAGAAGGAGTTTGGCGGAGGTGTTGGCGGCGGAGTCGGAAGTTGGAGCTCGGCTTGTCGGGGTTTCTAGGCCTCCGGAGTGGTTCAGCGGAGAATCCAGCGGTGGGCCAGCGTCTGAGAGGTTGAGGTCAGAAGCGGTGAGAGGCAGAGGACGGTTGGTCCAGCGGATGTTGGCTGGAGGTGACGCAGTTGGGCCAGAGGCTGGCGTGAGCGTTTCAAGGAAGTTGGCAGGTAGGAGCTCGAGGCCTGTCTCGGTTGCTACGGATTCTTTGGTTTCTTGTTGGAGGGGAGGTGTGGTGAGCGCTACCAGGAGAGAAGGATTGCGGAGGTCGAGGAGTTCCTCGGTAAGAGGAGGAGTACGGTTGTCCGCAAAGGGTCCCAGAAGTGGAGCAAGGTCTGTCTTGGTGTCGGAAGTTTTGGCGGTACGGTATTTGGTGGATGGGGGTGTGGACGGTGGTGTGGCACAGGGTTGTGTTGGGCGGTATGAGGTGACTCAGGAGCCCGAAGGGGATTGGTGTTCAGGTGATGAAGGTGAGGGGGCTCCAGGCTTTAGTGTGGTGGAGTGGGATGTGGTAATGGCACTTCGGGTTCTGAGGCTCATCGCACGAATGTATTTTCGTCCACAGTTCCTATGGTTCGGGAACAGAGTCTGCAGCCGGCTGGTGGTTTCCAGGCTGGTGGAGTCGGTGGAGTTGGTGTATCGGCTATGGAGAGTGTGACGCAGGAGGTTCAAGTAATTTCGACTGGGCCTAGTGTGGCGGCAGGTAATGGAAGTGGGGGTGATATGAGTCCTTCATGTCTTTTTACAGGGTGCATTTGAAGCTTGGTTGGGTTCTAAAGGGGGTGTGAGCCAGGGAGTTGGTTTGGCCCAGGCTTGGAGGGTTGCAGGAAAGTCAGTTGGGGGAGCTGGTTGAGCTCTCGGTGGTGAAGCAGTTGCTTCAGGGGGCGGAGTGGTGTGTTGGGTTCACTCGGTGAGTCCTCAGGGGTGGCGGATGTGGCCAGGAGGAATGCATATGTGTTATTTACTGGTCCTTTGGGGTTACATTTGAAGCAGGAGGTTAAGGAGTGTATCTGGCATGGTAAGGAGGTGGAGCTCTTTTCCTTGCTTCCGTTGGACGAGGTTGCAGGGGTAAAGGACGAGTCATCTAAGGAAGGGTTAAAAGAGGAAGAGGAAAGGAAAAAGAGGTATTGGAGGAATTCTAAGTCATTTGGGAATTGGCTCTGGGCTTTTTGTATTTTGGCCAGTGTGGTAGGGGAGAAGAACCCCCAGCACTGTTCAGATCTTTTTTGCTTTGTGGATGGGATTTGGGAGGCTTATCAGATTTATGGTGGTTGGGCGTGGTGGAATTACGATGAGCAGTTTAGGCAACGTTTGGCGGCTCACCCAGGTATGGGGTGGGACCAGCTAGATATAACGTTGCGGTTACGTTTGAGGAGGGTTCAGAAGGCTTTGCCCTTTCCGGGGGTCGCTGGTGGGGGAGGGGCCAGTTCTCCACCGTCAGGTGTTAAGAAGGGGTCTTGTTGGCAGTTTAACGAGGGTCAGTGCAGGTTTGGTTATGGTTGCAAGTTTAAGCACGAATATTCAAATTGTGGAGGAATACATTCGCTGTCCAGATGTTTAAGAAGGCGAGACAGGGCGGTTTGCCTTTTGGTGGGTCTGGAGATAGGCGCTTCCCCAGTGAAACTCGACGCAATGTTACCGTGGCTAAGGCTTTATGGAAAATGTAGGGATGCAGAGTTTCGGCTGAACGGTTTCGGAGATGGTTTCCGGATTCCTTTCGTGGCAAGGTCAGGGGGTGGCAAGTTGAGGAATTTGTAGTCGGCTAGGGAATATCCGGAGGTAGTTCAGGAGTAGGTTTTCAAGGAGATCAGGGCTGGTAGGTTGGCGGGTCCATTCTCGTCACCGCCGGTGCGGGATTTGAGGATATCCCCTTTGGGGGTGGTGCCAAAGCGTAAAGCTGGGGAATTTTGGTTTATTCATCATTTCTCCTATCAGCGGGAGGGATCGGTGAATGATGATTTTGGTGAGGAGTTGGCCTCGGTGTTGTACATGTCATTTGATTCAGCAGTTGGTTTGGTTCGGGATGCAGGAAAGGGGGCTTTGATGACTAAGGTGGATATTGAGTCGGCATTTCGGCTCTTACCTATTCATCCTTCATGTCATCACCTTCTGGGGTTTTGGTTTGAAGGTGAATTTTATGTTGATCTATGTTTGCCTATGGGTTGTTCCATTTCCTGTTCCTTTTTTGATTGTTTTAGCAAATTTTTGGAATGGGTGGGTCGTGTGGTGGCAGGGTTGGATTACTTGACACATTATTTGGATGTTTTCTTTGAGTGGGTAGGGAAGGTAGGGAATGTATTCACATTCTTCGGTCTTTTCAATAGGTGAGGTGGGCACTAGGGATGAGCGGTTCAGGGTTCGGACGGTTCGGAGCTCGGCCCGAACTTAGCCTGTTCGGGTAGATCGCGAACTCCGAACATTTTGCCGTGTTCGGTTCGGGTAAAAAAATAAATTTTGAAAAAAGTATAAAAATGTTTAAAAAATGCTAAAAAATCTAGAAATAAAGAGACTCTTTACTGCAGAATATTATAAGCAACTGTTTATTAGATATTGAATTAAAAACTAATGTCTAGGTGCAACGATTTTCACCTTTAAATTACCTTTTTTTTTCAAACATAACAACAACAGATGTTTTTGTCTGGTCTAATCAATTTGATACATTTTATGTAGAATGAAGGTGTGGTGTCTGCTTCTGTTCTGAGTGAGTAATTTCCCGCCTAAAATGTCCTAATATGCGGCATTTAACTGCTGTGTGAAAAAATACAAAATTTCCTCATTGCTTTAGATGTTAAAATCAGGCAATGTTATTTTTCACTTTGGGATTAAACATTCACAGGGTTATTCAGAGAGCGGTGAAAAGCAGGATAATAACTGGAGAAGTGAAAATTCTAGGTCAAAATAGCCAAACCATAAAAATTCTCCCTTTTATCTCACTTTCCAAATCGGCTATTTGGTCTAGAATTTTCCATTCTCCTGCTTTTCACCGCCAAAAAATCAGTAAACTTTTTCTGCGTGTCCGAAAATGTCTCCTCTTTTCATACAGACTGCCACCCCAAGCAGTTGTTTATGGATAGATTAAAGGAAAACTGTTTACTTACCATCATTTGAAATGTCATTTTTTTGTTTTTAAGTGTTTCTATACATCCTAGAAATCCGCCACTTCACGGGCAGGTTATGGGGACCTCCAAGGCACGATATTTGAAGGATTTTTTTTAAAAAAAATTTTAATGCCTATTTCATGGAAAATTCACTGTTCCTTTAAAAACGTTTTTTTTTTTACTTTTTGTCCTTGTTTCCTGTCACCCAGGGCACTACCCTGACCCCCATACACCTTTTATGGCAAATATGTAGCATATATGCCCTCTTGGAGCGCACTCTAAAAACAAATTTTCAGCCCCATTGACTTGTATGGGGTTCGAGTTCGGGTTCGGGTTTGGACCCGAACATTTTTTAAAAAATTCGGGTTCGGGCCCGATCCGAACTCGGGGGTCATTCGGCTCATCCCTAGTGGGCACCCCGTGTCCGGAGGGTTTTTGGGAGCTAGGCTTGGAATGTTTGGAGGTTGGGTGAGAGGTTTTTTGTCTGACTCCACTTGGAAGGCGTATTCCCGCGTCTGGTGGGATTGGGAAGCATTGGGGGAGCATTTCAGGTACATTGCGGTTGGTGGCTGGGATGAGGAGAGCCTGCTCAGAGCATACCTCATTCGGTTGTTCGAAGCTGGGGTATCTCCTGGGGTGGTGCGGCAGTTGGTGGCTGCCTTGGTTTTTCTTTTTCATATTTCTGGTTATTGGAAGGTTTATGGGATTTTGGGGGGATTTTGTGCCTCAATTTATGAGGTTTTTGCTCATGAGGGCAGCTTTCTGTTTGGGATTTTTGGAGCATTTCGAGTGGGGGAGTTGGTTTGTAATTCTAAGAAGGTGGTGGTGGTTTGGGAGCTGATGCAGTATGGTTAGGAGATGAGGAGGTTGTTGTTTTGGTTTCTACGTCCTAGACGGATCAATTGGGTAGGGAGCGTAGGGTTGGTTTATCCAGAATGGATAACTGCGTTATTTGTCCGGTCAGGAATTTTAAAGAATTTTTGGAGGTGCGGGTTGAGTCTGGAGTGGCCTTTTTATGTCACGCAGATGGCTCGGCATTATCTAGGTATCAGATTGTGGCTATTTTTAAGTAGGGTTTGGTGAGTTTGGGAGGAATCCAGACGAATTTAGATCTCACTCCTTCTGAATTGGTGCTGCAACCCAAGCTTCTCCGCTTGGTTTGTCTGGAACGGAGATTCAAGAATTGGGAAGTAGGGTGAGCGTTCGGTTCGATTCGAACGTGAGTTCGAATCGAACATCGGCTGTTCGAGTGTCCGGCGAACACCGAACATTATGGGATGTTCGCGGTTTGTTCGACGGCCGACATTCCATAATAAAAAATGCGTCCACAGGTCTCCTAAATGTACCGGCGGCTGCCGGTACATTTAGGAGACCTGTGGCTGCGGCCCCTGGCCCCCGTATCTCACCTGTTCTGCAGCTGTCCCGGCCTCCTGTTCCCGGTTCGTCAGCTCCTCCGGTCCATCTGGCCGCGGCTCCTCCCTAAAACTACTGAACAAAAATGTCTGGAATTTACATATAAGGTTCTATGAATGATAATAAAAAGGTCTGTTACAGAAAAAAGAAAATCTGCTATTAAAAAAAAAAAAAAGGAAAAAGAAATTGCCGGAAAAATCCCGAAAAAGGCCTAAAAGATCCTAAAGAAAAAAATCAATAGAGAGAGACTATTTACTGCAGATTAAAATAATAAATGGTTTATTAGATATTGAGTAAAAGCGGGAAGATTTTTAACATTGAAGCCTATGGGATTCGCCTGAATAAACCTACGGAATGAAAATACCGAACAGTAGGGTACTTCAGCAACCTTTCACATTTAAATACGTAAAGGGAATCCACAGGGTAGAGGAAGGGAGTATATTTAAAAGAAAACAAAGTAGCAAAACAAGAGGACATAGTCTTAGGCTGGGGTCAGACCAGCGCACTTTTAACGTGCGTTCTGGCGCACATAATTACGGCCGCACTAGCAGCAGATGACGGGCAATGACGCCAATATACGATGTACGGCCGCACAAAAGTCCGGCCGTGCAACGCAAGTGGAATTTGAACGCATTTTTCTGAGAACGCTGAACCGCTAGTACTGACGTACTGAGTGCGCAGCTGCGGCATAGTGGCGTGTGTGCGTGATTAGGAGATGTCAGACGCTGCTAATGTTCAGCCTACATAACGTCCAGACGCAAAAAGAGTTTTATTGACGATCCGTACAAAATAACGCCCGAAAATGCGCGTCGTCTGACCGTTTTTGCGCATTTCGTGAAAAAATACGTCAATGCGTTCGGACGCACTTTTTCACGTTCGCGGGGAAAAATGCTTTCGTCTGACCCTAGCCTTAGATTAGAGGGGCAAAGGTTTAAAAGTAACATCAGGAAGCATTATTTTACTGAGAGGGTGGTGGATACATGGAACAGCCTTCCAGTTGAAGTGGTAGATGCCAAAACAGTAATTGAATTTAAGCAGGAATGGGATAGGCATAAGGCTATCCTAAACTAAAGATAAATCCAGGTAAAGTATCCATGTAATTGGGCAGACTAGATGGGCCGAAAGGATCTTATCTGCCGACATTTTTCTATGTTTCTATGTTTCTATTACTGTTAGTTGTGCTGCTGTGAAACTTCCCCCCTCTCCATCAAGTTCTATTGAATATCCCCTTGATCTTAATATACCCCTATCACCAATGGCGTGTGCAGCCTGTATCTGTGTTTGGATAATTTTGTTCGGGTTCGGACGGTTCGGACTTCGACCCGAACTTTGGCAGTTCGAAAGTTTGCGAACTTCGAACTTTTTGGGTGTGTTTGGCAAGTTTAAAAAAAAAAAAAAAAAATTTGAAAAAAAGTTCAGGAAAATGCTAAAAAAACAAAAAAAATCTAGGAATAAGAGACTCTTTACTTAGAATATTATAGCAACGGTTCTATTAGATATGAATATTAAAACTAATGTATGGGGGGCGTGGTTTGGACGTCAACTAAGATGGCCGCTTAGCGTCTGAGCTCCGCTGCACCCGCGCTGTAACCCGCAAATATCTTCACCCCCCGGATTTTAATACTCACCACAGGACGCTGGAAGGGATCCACACCATGCCTGGACCCTCTAAATCGGCGAAAAACAGAGATGCGGCCGTCGCGCCGTTGTTTACCCCGCGCCGGACCACAGCTTCCCAAGATGGCGGCCGCCCGAAATCGCGGCCTACCTCCGCCGGCGGATCAGGAGATGAGGATGGAGGTGAATCGGAGGCAGGGGTGAGCCGGGCAGATGCGGTTACTATTATGAGTCAAATGGCAGAAATGAGAGCCTTTTTGGCGGGGGAGATGGACCGTAATACAAAGGCCTTACAGGCTGACATCCTGGCCTTGGGACAACGCACCTCAGATTTGGAGGGTCGTACTGATGAACTTTCGGGGGCCTATAATTCCCTTATTGACCACTCTAACGCTATGTCCCATAAAGTGGATTACTTAGAGACTCAATTGGAAGATTTGACCAACAGGTCCAGAAGGAATAACTTAAGGATCCGGGGTTTGCCTGAGCGGGCAGAGGATGACCCCTGGGAGACTTTATAGTCGCCATGCTCAGACCGTTAGCTCCAGAGCTCCCAGACCACGCTTGGGAACTCGACCGTGCCCACAGAGCTCTTCGCGCCCGCAGCGCTACCGACGAACGCCCTCGAGACATTATTGTCCGCTTTTTACACTTCTCCACAAAAGAACTTATCCTCAAAAAAAACCGTACTAAACCGATATTATACGACGGATCTCCCCTACAGCTTTTTCAGGACATTTCTCCAGACACGCTGCGTCGACGCCGCTCATGGAAGCCTGTAGCGGATCTACTTCGTTCGCACAATGTCGCGTTTGCATGGGGCCATCCTTTTAAGATCCTGGCATTCCGCAACAAAAGAACGTATGTCCTGCTTCCACATTCGGATCCCTTGAAGTTCTTTCGGGCCTTGGATATCCAACCCCCAGAGGACTTCGCATCTCTGGAGGGTCCTACGCCACCGCTCCCGCGCCTCTCCAGGGAATGGAGTACAGTAAACCATCCTCACCGTTGAACAAAGATTCCCGATTCTACATGGTTCGTTTACTACCACCAAGACGTAGGCTCCTTGGGTTTTTCTCTTTGCGACCTCTTCGGTAGTTTGTTACTGGACTACCTCTGGTTCTTCTTATCCTCCGAAGTTTTTGGTTCCACGAAAGCTACTCCGGCTGGAACGTTTCTCTCCTTGTCTCACGCTACTGAAACACAGTGACCATCTCTATTTCTACAGTCCATCGATCAGGTCTTCCCGGGGCCAAAATGTTTTTCTTGTGGGTGGGGGCTCTTGACTAGGCCATCTTTGATCTCCATGGCCTGGAGGGTTCGTTCCCTTTTTCCCCCACAGGTCCCGGCAGTGGGTAAGTCCGGGCTTTTTGGACTCTGTTTTTCCTTTTACTTTCCGTTGGTTATGTACATTTTGTTTTTATTGTCTTTTTTCCTTTTTTCACCTTACCCTTCCATCAAAGTATTCGTTTTGTGTTGCTGGGTGGGGGTGGGGGGGCATTGGAGGATCATCGCTCGAGAGATTGTATTGCTGGAGGGGTCGGTGATTGGGTATCGGGCCCGCTGCTCATGGTACGAGGTGATCTGTTGCGCTTCTCATGGCACTGAAACTGACCTCTCTTAATGTTAAGGGCCTCAATTCCCCTACGAAGCGTAGATTACTCTTCCGCACTCTGAAATCTGACAAAATTGATATCGCCTTTCTTCAGGAAACTCACCTGACTAAATCTGTTAAAATTAAGTTAACTGATCACGTCTATACACGGGCGTATGTATCTGGTGCCTTGAGTAAGCGCAACGGAGTTGCCATATTGATTCGGAAAACATGTCCATTTCAACTTATATCGCAAAAGATTGATACCGAGGGTCGTTATGTATTGCTTACGGGTACTCTATACTCTATGACCTACCATTTTTTGAATATCTATGCTCCTACTACCCCTTCAGTTGACTTCTGGGATTCCATATGTAAATTGGTCTCGGCCCTTCCTCAAGGGGCGGTGATATTAGGAGGTGATATGAATGCTGTAGCGTGCCCAGCAGTGGATCGAGGCGGTCGCCAAGCTTCCACAGTTACACCAACCTTGGGTAGACAAGATAAATTATTTGCCCGCTTCTTACGCCAAGTAGGGCTTATTGACGTATGGCGGGTGTTATATCCGAGTGTAAAAGATTATTCCTTCTATTCTGCTCCCCATGGGACTTACTCGCGCATAGATATGTTTTTGGTTAATGGTTTAGCTATGTCCAATGTAATCCGAGCGGAGATTAACTCCATCTCGTGGTCTGACCACGCCGACATAGCACTTTACCTCCATACCCCGAAGCTGGCGGCCTCTTGGTCTTGGAGGTTGAACTCGTCTCTCCTACGAGATCCAGAAGTAGTGAGTCAACTACGTACTTTATCGATACAATATTTCCAAGACAACCCGCCAGGTGAGACGTCTCTGTCCACGATATGGGCTGCTCATAAAGCGGTTATGAGGGGTCACCTCATTAAGATTGCCACTCATAGAAAACGCACCAAATTACTTTCTCTTGTAACTTTACAACAGTCTCTCCGCCGCCTGGAGATGAGCCATAAGTCCTCCCCCTCCCCTGAACTCCTCTCTGAACTATTACGCACTCGCTCTTCTCTGAAAAGGTTGCTACTTGATGATGTAGCCAAACAATTACTTTGGTCCCGCCGAATGTTTTTTGAGAAGGCCAATAAACTAGATACTCTACTGGCCCGCTCTCTCAAGCCCCGGAGTAAATTCTCCTCCATCTCTGCAGTTAAAACAGCAGATGAGGTATTGGTCAATTCCCCACAGGAGATCTGCGCAGCTTTCACAGCATATTATTCAGACCTATACAACCACTCTCCCCACCATAACCTTGCTGACAAATCCCATTTAGACGCCATCTCCTCCTTTTTAGATTCCCTTTCTTTGCCACAATTAGAAGACTCACATATAACGAACCTAAGTGCTACTATCTTAGAAGAAGAGGTTAATTGCGCCATTTCTGCCCTGGGAGGTACGAAGGCCCCGGGCCCGGATGGGTTTTCAGGGGGTTACTATAAAGCATTACGTCCGGAGCTCGTCCCTTTTTTGACATCGGTTTTTAACGACTGCGCGGAGGGAGGGTCTCTTCACCCTGATTTGCTTGTGGCTAACATTGCCCTTATACCTAAAGAGGGTAGGGACCCAGCGGCGGTTGAGAGTTACCGCCCTATCTCCCTTATCAATTTTGATGCCAAGATTTTTGCTAAGGTCCTAGCGAACCGCCTTAGCCCGCTCCTCCACGATCTGGTTCACCCGGACCAGGTCGGTTTTGTCCCTAATCGTCAACTCTTCGACAACACCAGACGTAATGCTGACCTGATCTGGTGGCTATCCTCTCGGGCAACGCCTTCTCTGATCCTGTCGTTAGACGCGGAGAAGGCTTTTGATAGGGTGGAGTGGCCGTTCCTCTTCGCTACCCTCTCTCGTCTGGGCCTGCCGGATTTTTATGTTAATATGGTGAGGGCTCTTTACTCGGGAATGTCCGCGCAGGTTCGTGTCCCGGGCAGTAGCCCCATTCGATTCCCCATCTGTAATGGCACTCGCCAGGGCTGCCCCTTTCCCCTCTTCTTTTTCTTCTCTCTCTTGAACCCCTATTGGCTGCGATACGAGATCATCCTGAGATCAGGGGGGTTCAGGTCGGAGGAGAATCTTTCACTGTCTCTGCTTACGCCGACGACATCCTTCTCACTTTAACGGATCCCATCTCCTCTCTCTCCCATCTCAGACCGGTACTATCCGACTTTGGTGAAATCGCAGGGTTTCGCATAAACTACACTAAATCCTGTGCGATGCCCCTCTACATGTCACACACAGATGCCGCCTCGATTGAATCAGGGTTTGGGTTCCGTCTTGCTCCCTCTGAATTGTCATACTTGGGTATTCTACTGACGGCAAATCCAACAGCCCTTTATAGCAAAAACTTCACGGCCATGGTTCGTCAGATCAAGTGTGATCTGGAGCATTGGTGTGATAAGCCCATATCGTGGATAGGACGCATTCATAGTGTTAAGATGAACATACTCCCACGTATTCTATTTCTGTTCCAGACTCTACCCTTACTACTGACTCGGCGGGACCTAGCCGGGCTACAACAGGCGATTGACTCCTTTATTTGGCAAAATAAGAGACATAGGGTTGCGCGCCGCATTCTGTATCGCCCTAAGACTCGTGGAGGGCTGGGGCTCCCTAACCTATACCTTTATTATTGCGCAGCTCAGTTGACTCAGGTGGTGGCCTGGCACTCCTCCGCTTCTACTAGAAGGTGGGTTGCATTAGAAAATGCTTTTATGTTTCCTGACCGCCCTGACCTTTACATATGGCTTCCCAGAGCCTCTAGACCCATTTTACGCACGACATGCCCTTCGATTTTGACATCTCTTCGGCTATTTGACCTAGCTAGGACGAAATTTGAGCTGATGGGGGCTCCCTCTCCCCTCACCCCTTACTGCGTAACAGAGACTTTCCCCGGGCCTGAGGGCCTCAGATTTTAGGGGTCTGGCGGGAGTGGGGCTTCTGAGGTACCGTGATCTTTACCGTAATGGACGTCTTATTACTTTTTCAGAGCTCCAGGAGCGTGGTGATCTATCTCCTCCTCTTTTTTCCGATTTTTACAGATTCGACATTTTGCCACGACCCAGATGTTAGAGAAGGTTTCAATGACCCCTCTCTCCACTTTAGAACACGTTTTCATTACTGATGGCCCCCTGAAAGGGCTTATATCCCGGCTATATCTACTCCTTAGCTCCAGTCCGGGTCAATGGGGCCCCCTCACATACTGTGATAAGTGGGAGGTCGATTTGTGCGATCCTTTGCCGGGTGATGAGTGGGAGGATATATGGGAACAAACATCCAGGTCCTCCATATGTGTCACACATCAGGAACAATCTTACAAAACACTACTCCGTTGGTACGTTACCCCGGTCTCCCTTTATCGCATGGGTGTCACATCCAGTGACTTCTGTTGGCGGGATTGTGGGGAAAAGGGCACTTATATTCACATGTGGTGGGATTGCCCGGTAGTACGCCGCTTTTGGTCTCTAGTTCACACTGAATTCCAGAAAATATTCCACCGACAACTGCCTATGGACCCCTGGGCTTTCCTCCTCTCTCGTCCCTTGTCAGTCCTATCTCGTCCCGAGCAACTCTTATTTAATAGACTGGCCCTTGCTGTTCGACGGGCCTTGGCGGCGTCGTGGCGCCAGAGTATTCTCCCTTCCTGGTCTGTGGTGACGGCGAAGATTGTCGACGCCTGTCTTATGGACGAGTTAACGGCTAAGGTCAGGGACACCATGAGTTCCTTTTCTAAGACATGGTCCCTCTGGGAGGAGTATTCCTCAGCCCCTAATGGTAACTAAAATTTTCAATTAATTAAATCTGACATTGATCTCACTTATGCTCCAGCAGTTTCACCCAGCCCCTACAGGTGCCGATGCCCCGGAAGTCCCGCCCGGCGACACATCCACTACAAATGCCTGGAAGGTTCCCCCTTTTCCTTTTCCTTGTGGTGTTACTTTGTGTTTTTATTTGTTTTTTTGCTTTTTATGTGTGTTTTTTTTCCCACGGCGTGGGGTTTTCCCCATACTCCGTGAGTTTTTTATTTTCTGTATTAAGAAAAATTAGCGTTATTGTACCCACCTATTGATATGTACATATTATTGCTGTATTTCATATGCCTTTGGATACATGACGCTTTAAATAAAGAATTTCAAAAAAAAAAACTAATGTATACGTGGAAAGATTCTTCAACTCTAAATGACCTCTGTTCAACAAACGGGACAAACACCAGCAGGGTTATCCAAAGAGATTTCGAATGTTGAGAAGGTAACCGAACGCTTAAAATCAGGGCGGACCTTCCTGGCCCATGCTATCCAGAGAGCAGGCAATTCGCCAAATCTGTCGAATGCCTGAACATACGGTGCTGTTCGGTCCCTGTTCGAGGGCAGTGAAATCCCCATGAAAAAGCACTGCTTCGGCTATTCAGAGAACACAAACCAGCAGTGAAAGGTTCCCCTAATGCCCTGTCATTCGGTGGTTTAATTCGGCAAATTTATTCAGGAGAATCCCATAGGCTTCAATGTTTAAAAATATTCCCGTTTTAATTCAATATCTAATAAACCGTTCATTATAAAATTCTGCAGCAAAAAGTCTCTTTATTTATAGATTTTTTAGGATACTTTAAGCATTTTTCTGAATTTTTTTAAAAAAAATTAAAAGTCCGTTTTTTTTTTTGTTTTTTTTTCAGTTAACTTATTTTTTTGTAACAGCCCTCTTTATTATCATTCCCTGGACCTCCTGTGAAATTTCAGACATTTTCGCTCAGTAGTTTCTTTGCAAACAGCGTTTCTTTTTCCCAGATTCATACAAATGGTTTTTCTAAATATTCACATGCCTCCTCTACGTCACAGCTGCTTCGGCTTTGTGTGATTCGGCTCCTGTTCTCCTGTTCGCCCTGTTCGCTCCTGTTCGGCTTTTTTCAAAGGTTAATCCAGATGTTTTTGCTTGTTTTCAGCGTGCATTCGGTTAGGTTTCGTCAGGTTTTCGGCAGCTTTTCCCTGCAATTCGGGGACCCTGTGGTGTTTGCTGAATACACCGCAGGGTCACCGAAATGCAATCGGCAAAAGGAACCGAATTGAAGAGAACGAAAAGTCACCGAACGTGCGGTGACTTTTCGAATCTCTTTGGATAACCCTGCAGGTGTTTTTAGTCTGGTAATCAATTTGATACATTGCACACTATACTGAGGTACTGAGGGGGTGGGGTGGTGTCTGCTTTTGATTGAGATTTGAGAATTAATTTCTCTCCTTAAACTTCCTAATTTGCTGCATTTAACTGGTGTTTGAAAAAAATTCAAAATAACATCTAA
Source organism: Leptobrachium leishanense (assembly GCA_009667805.1). Lineage (NCBI taxonomy): Eukaryota > Metazoa > Chordata > Amphibia > Anura > Megophryidae > Leptobrachium > Leptobrachium leishanense. Next base: position 207,657,782 of record CM019065.1, on the reverse strand, counting down.
AGCAATGTTATTTTTCACCTCGGGATTAAACATTCACAGGGTTATTCAGAGAGCGGTGAAAAGCAGGAGAATAACTGGAGAAGTGAAAATTCGCTAGTCTGACCCTAGCCTAAAAGGGAGAATTTTTCTGGTTTGGCTATTTTGACCTAGAATTTTCCATTCTCCAGGCATTCTCCTGCTCTTCACCGCTCTCTGAAAAACCCTGACAGGGTTATTCAGAGAAAGGTGAAACTCAGGAGAATGACTGAAGAGAAAATTCTAGGTCAAAATAGCCAAACCAGAAAAATTCTCCCATTTATCTCACTTTCCAAATCGGCTATTTGGTCTATAATTTTCCATTCTCCAGTCATTCTCCTGCTTTTCACTGACAAAAATCAGTAAACTTTTTCTGCGTGTCCGAAAATGTCTCCTCTTTTCATACAGACTGCCGCCTCAAGCAGTTGTTTATGGATAGATTAAGGCTAGGGTCAGACGAACGCAGCTTTAACGTGCGTTTAGCCGCACAAAATCACGGCCGTGCTAGCAGCAAATGACGTCCAATGCCGGGGAACACACGAAGTACGGCCGCACGAAAGTTCGTCCGCGCAACGCAAGTGGCAAACGAACGCATTTTTTCGAGAACGTCAAACCGCTACTACTGACGTACAGAGTGCGCTGCGCCGCATAGCGGCGTGTGTGTGTGATGGGAGACATCAGACGCTGCTAATGTCCGGCCAACATAACGTCCAGACACAAAAAGTGTTTTATTGATGATCCGTACAAAATCACGGACGAAAAGGCGCATCGTATGACCGCTACCGCGTATTCCGTGAAAAAATATGTCCGTTCGTTCGACCGCACTTTTCCACGGTCGACGCGAAAAATGCGTTCGTCTGACCCTAGCCTAAAGGTAAAGCATTTACCATCATTTGAAATGTCATTTTTGTTTTTTACATATTTCTATACATCCTAGAAATCCGCCACTTCATGGGCAGGTTATGGGGACCTCCTAGGCACGATATTTGAAGGAATTTTTCATTTTTATTTTTAACCCTTATTTCATGGAAAACTCGCTGTCCCTTTAAAAACGTTTTGTTTTTAACTTTTTGTCCTTGCTTCCTGTCCCCCAGGGCACTACCCTGACCCCCATACACCTTTTATGGCAAATATCTAGCATATATGCCCTCTTGGAGGGCACTCTAAAAACCGAATTTTCAGCCCCATTGACTTGTATTGAGTTCGAGTTCGGGTTCGGGTTCGAATACGAACATTTGGAATGTTCGGGTTGAGCTCTGAACCGAACTCAGGGAGTGTTCGGCTCATCCCTAATAAAGACCATGCAAAATATCAATGTAGGGGGTCAAAGATGAACCTTTCACCAAACATTAAGGTGTGCCTGGGCACACCAAGCACACCCTGTGCGCACACCTAGGTTTTATAGTCATTGCATTGTATAGTTATAACATATACAGTACATATATATATATATATATATAGTCACCTGAGTGTGGGTTGTTATGTTTTGTTATAAAGGTTGTGATGGAGATGGGCATGAACACATGCCTCCAATCTGTCCTGTTTTAAGCAGGACTGTACCATTGAGACAGCAATATGTCCTTCTTTTTAGCAGCTGGCTTCCCTCTTTATGATATGGTCTGCTCCATTTTTGGACAGGTCCACCTCTGTTCATGTCCGGGCTTGGCACGCCATTTATTTAATACTCACTTATACATTTAACATCAGACTTATCCATATATTTATCCCTTTTTCTCACTGCCCTTTTGGTTTCTCCCATTGAGTATCCTAAGGAATTTCCCTGACCAGCAATGTGTGACGTCATAGTTAATGAACTCACAAACAGATGACACTGCAGCAATAAAAGGCCTTCTACTGCAGAAGGTGATTTAGGTGGGTGTGATGACTCTCAAGCTGCCCATCAAGACTCACGCCCAGACCGGCCTTTGGATAGTCTTTGGGCTGGTGATCGACCTGAACATCCACTTTATAACTTTTTTTAAAAATAGAATTAATTTACATATTCACATATATTATATAACATTTAATGTAAGAGAATAAGAGAACACACAACAAGTTACCTAAATGTTTCTCTATTAGTTGATTTGTCAAAAATGCTGTTTGTGAAGTAGATTGCTTATAATGTTTCACTTTTTGGTGTAGTTTGTTACTGTATGTTGGGTTGAGAAACACATTTGTACACATTTCCTAATGTGATTTTATAGCAATGGCATGCGCAGCCCATTTCATTATTATGTGCACCCATGGAACATTTATTATTTACATATCTGTGTTTGGATAATTTTGTGCAGGTCTGTTATTTTTAGTTAGTAATAACCAGTGTTTCTGTGACCAGAGCAGGCCAGAAATTAGCCGCCATCTTGTTCCCTAGCAGCCATCTTTAGCAGAACTAGGATTCATGAAACTGTAAATAGCAAATACTAACTGACTGAGAAGAGTTTGCATAGATTCTAGACATTCCAAAGACTGTTCGGCAGAGCAATTAAATAGAGAATCCCGCCAGAAGTAAACATAGGTGCCAGATGAGCCACCGCTGTGAACAAAGGCCCTCATTAGACCAGCTGTACCCTTATCAGTATCTGTCGAAAATAGGCCTCAATGGATGATAGTTACAGGATCTGGCTGAATGCTAAATTATCCAATTGTCATAATTGTATATGAGAACTGCCAATTGTGGAATGTCTTTGTGTCCAAGATGAGGGGATGGCACATTTGCCCTGGGGAGGGCAAATCACCCATGGGAGGGTTATTGGGATGTACCTTTTTTGCTAATCGAAGTACAGGAATTGTAACCCAACATTGGGAGCTGACTCAAACTTTGCGATTCAATCCTGTTTGAGTCTGACATCAATAAAGAACGCTTTTCCTGCCATTGACCGCACCGTGCCGACCTTTCTCCCGACGAAACTGAGTGGATTCCGGTAACATTTCTGCAGTGATACAGTCAATGTTCATGCTATTTCTTTTGAACAACATGAGGACAATACAAAATATCAATATAGGGGGGTCAAAGAAAAACCTTTCACCAAACATTAGGGTGTACCTGGGTACACCAACCACACCCTGAGCACACCAAGCACATCCTGTGTGCACAACTATGCCTGTCACTTTTCTATCCTTTACACATGTCATTTTTAAAGCAGCACACAGTGAGCAGACTGCCCTTGCCTCCTCCCCTTTCCCAGATATTGGTCTTTGAGTAATTCAGCCTTCTGAGTTTTGGGATATTAGTCCCACCCTGTAACAGGTGGTGTATCAGGGGGGTGAGCCCAGGGTGCAGTGACACAACAACAGTAGTGTAACGGTTGGCCCCCTCTTGGGCCTTCGTGGTGGCTTGGAACATGGAGTGTAGCCCTTTAGGCAGGGGAGCTATTGACTGGACAGATCAATAAAACAGACTTGTTTCTCCAAAACCAAGGAGCACAAAATCAGGACAGAATTGCACTAAGCTCCGAAGGTTTCAAGACCGACAGATAACCCAGGACACGCTCAGAAACACAATGTATGACAGTAGATGAATTGTGCAGGCTGCAGGGCAGTCAACAAACTGACAGACTTGGCGAAACAGGAACTGAGCTGTACTTCAGGACTATGTAGGAAACATAGCGAGACAAAGGGACAAGAATATCAAGGCAAACAGACAGACTATACTAAAGAGGTCCTTATAAGCGGCCTCTGAATATATACTAAACTAAGACAGACAAGGTACATGAAACATGAAACATTCAAGAATAGCCATACAGGCAGAGGTTGGCAACAGATCAGCATACAGAGTACCAGGAGTGAGCAGAAAAGGATCGTCAGGAAACACAGCCGAGGTCAAAACCAGAAATCACTAGGACAAGAATGCTTTGCAGCAACACTGGGAACAAACAGGACACAACCACCATTAAACTCCACAAATGTGACCCCAGACAACACAGCCAAACACACCACAGGGGAAAACAGACATGGAGACCCTTCACCACCAGGGGGCAGGGTTGAGACATAACAAGTAGTGTGACCATTCGTCCCCAATTTCCAGGGGACAGTCCCCGGATTGAGGAAACTCTCCCCAGACAAATGATGTACCCTGTAACTTAAAAAATACTAATGTATGCACTGCTCTGAAGAGCTTCAGTTCCTTGCCTCTCCACTATGATTTTTTTTTACTATTTTTAAAAATGGCGGTTTTTTTCTATAACAGACTTTTTAATCATTATTCATTGGACCTTATATATTATTTCCAGGCGTTTTCGTTGCATAGTTTTTTGCAAACACCTTTTAAAAGTTACTTTCAGTGTTTGATCTGTGGTTTTTCGATTTGTTCAATGGTTTTTCAGTGGTTTTTTGGATCAGACCGGTGGGTTTGCAGCTGTCTTTCAGATGCGTTTGAAGGCTCATTCGCTGCACTTCGGGGACCCTGCAGTGAATGCAAATCGAACTCGCTGAAGTGCGGGGAACAAAAGAGCACTGAAGTCTGGTGGAATTACGGTGCTCTTTGACTAACCCTGTGTGTATTAATCCTATTATCTAATCACACATAGGTCCAGTGCGTCACTAGGGTTGGTATCACCCGGTGCGGTAATTTATGGTGTCACCCCCCCCCCGAGTTTTACGGATTTTTTTTTACTCTTACTCCTAAATCAGTACTCCCAAATAACACTGAATGCTCCTACACACAGCGTACATTACTGTGAGGTTTATTGCTGCGGAGCTCTCTCATATGCTCACACAAATTTTTGCCAACTGCCAGCAAGTACGATGCCTGTTCGAAGGCAGTGAAAGCACACATGGATATATATTGCCCCCAGCAGCTCTGGATATACTGCCCCCAGCAGCTCATCCATGGATATATATTGCCCCCAGCTCACATATGGATATATTGCCCCAGTTCACAATTATATATTGCCCCCAGCAACTCACCCATGGATATATATTGCCCCAACTCACATATGGATATATTGCGCCTCAGCTCACACATGGATATATTGCCCCAGACCAGCTCACACATGGATATTGCCCCAGCTCTCATGGATATGCCCCCAACACACATGGATACTGCCCAAGCACACATGGATACTGCCCCCAGCTCACATGGATATGCCCCAGCTCACATGGAAATGCCCCAGCAGCTGTCATGGATATTGCCCCAGCTCCTCTCATGGATTTTGCCCCAGCTCCTCTCATGGATTTTGCCCCAGCTCCTCTCATGGATATGCCCCAACACACATGGATACTGCCCCAAACACACATGGCTACTGCCCCAAGCACACATGGATACTGCCCCAGCTCACATGGATATGCCCCAGCTCCTCTCATGGATATTGCCCCAGCTCCTCTCATGGACTTTGCCCCAGCTCCTCTCATGGATTTTGCCCCAGCTCCTCTCCTGGATATACTGCCCCAGCTGCTCTCATGGATTTTGCCCCAGCTCCTCTCATGGATTTTGCCCCAGCTCCTCTCATGGATATACTGCCCCAGCTGCTCTCATGGATAATGCCCCAGCTCATCTCATGGATTTTGCCCCAGCTCCTCTCATGGATAATGCCCCAGCTCCTCTCATGGATAATGCCCCAGCTCCTCTCATGGATTTTGCCCCAGCTCCTCTCATGGCAATGCCCCCAGCTCCTCTCCTTGATATTGCCCCAGCTCATGGATAATGCCCCAGCTCATGGATAATGCCCCAGCTCATGGATATACCCCAGCAGCTCATGGATATACCCCAGCAGCTCATGGATTTGCCCCCCCAGCTCATGGATACTGCCCCAGCTCATGGATATGCCCCAGCACATGGATAATGCCCCAGCTCATGGATACTGCCCCAGCTCATGGATACGCCCCAGCAGCTCATGGATTTGCCCCAGCTCATGGATTTGCCCCAGCTCATTGATATGCCCCAGCTCATGGATAATGCCCCAGCTCATGGATATGCCCCAGCTCATGGATTTGCCCCAGCTCATGGATACTGCCCAAGCTCATGGATATGCCCCAGCTCATGGATATGCCCCATCTCACACATGGATATGCCCCAGCAGCTCATGGATATGCCCCAGCTCATGGATAATGCCCCAGCTCATGGATACGCCCCAGCAGCTCATGGATTTGCCCCAGCTCATGGATTTGCCCCAGCTCATGGATATGCCCCAGCTCATGGATATGCCCCAGCTCATGGATGCTGCCCCCAGCTCATGGATATGCCCCAGCTCATGGATATGCCCCAGCTCATGGATTTGCCCCAGCTCATGGATACTGCCCCAGCTCATGGATATGCCCCAGCTCATGGATTTGCCCCAGCTCATGGATACTGCCCCAGCTCATGGATTTGCTCCAGCTCATGGATTTGCCCCAGCTCATGGATACTGCCCCAGCTCATGGATAATGCCCCAGCTCATGGATATGCCCCAGCTCATGGATACTGCCCCAGCTCATGGATATGCCCCAGCTCATGGATATGCCCCAGCTCACACATGGATATGCCCCAGCAGCTCATGGATATGCCCCAACTCATGGATAATGCCCCAGCTCATGGATACTGCCCCAGTTCATTGATACTGCCCCAGCTCATGGATACGCCCCAGCTCATGGATTTGCCCCAGCTCATGGATATGCCCCAGCTCATGGATTTGCCCCAGCTCATGGATTTGCCCCAGCTCATGGATACTGCCCCAGCTCATGGATACTGCCCCAGCTCATGTATTTGCCCCAACTCATGGATACTGCCACAGCTTAGACATGTGCACAGCACAAAATTTTGTTTTGAACTAATGGATTAGTCCTAAAATGCAATTTATTTAGTTGCTAAAGAAATTCGTTTTCAGTTCTTTAGTATGAAAACTAATTTCATTCATCCGAAAACCAGTGGATACAATTACTATTGTAGTGGCTCCTCAGAGGGCTGAGATCGCTGCTTGTTACAGTATCTCTCACTCTCAGCACAGTGTGTCAGGCAAAGCTGTTACAGTAACTGACTGCTGCTCATCACAGTGCTCAGAGTTTCAGTAAAACTAATATATAAAAATATTATTTACAAGAGGTTAGAACAATATTATTTCCTTGTTTTACTGAATCTGAGCGCTGTTACAGTCAGTTACTGTAACAGCTGAGCCTAATACATTGTACTGAGAGATAATATAACAAGCAGCCGATCTCAGCGCTCACATCGACTGGATTTAAAGGGCTAGAAAAAAAGGCTCCTCTCTGTATAATGTATAGAACATCCTCCTGCATTAATTAATACCCCTCTCTGTATAATGTATACAACATCCACCTGCATTAATTAATGCCCCTCTCTGTATAGAACATCTTACTGCCAGTGGCGTAGCATGGGGGGGGCCAACGGGGCGGTGGCCCCGGGCACGATTTTATTAGGGGCGCAAATTTAAAATTTCCGCCCCTAATATTTTCCAGCCGATCAGCCGTGCACCGAATCCGGAAGAGAGAATCCGGAAAAGAGTACTGTCACGTGAAGCTGGTGACGCAGTGCGCCGGCGCCATGCTTCTTATCACTTGGGCGGGACAGTGCAGGAGGCTCCACACTGAAGCGGGACCAGTGCGTGGCTGCGTACTCGCAGATCGAGAGGAGGGAGTGCTGCCTGCTGTAACACAGCGAGAGAGGAGACGACGAGGAGTCACGAGTGACGGTGAGGCTGAGCTGGTCCATCTGATCCGTTTCCTGTCCTGAATGTTTGTGTGTGTGCCAGGCATGTACTGGCCATCGGGACTACCGGGAGGATCCCGGTGAGCCGATGGCTCAGTGGGCCACCGCTTTCCCAACCAGAAGCTCCGGTATTGGACTCTCAAAGTCCGAATCCAGAGCTTGTCTGGCCGTGATTCGCAGCCCCAGCGCTGCAGCATGTCTCCCAGACACATAACACGCGTCTGGGAATGGCAAGCTGCCAGGCACCGCCCCTTCCAGGAAGCTGCAAGACTGACTTCTCATCACATGACACGTAGAGGAGGCCGACAAGCATTGAGGAGTTCGAGTGGGAGTCAGGACAGAGGCAAGCTCGCCTGAGCCAAATTGAATGGTGAGTATAAAAAGCTGTGTCTCTCCTTTATTGCTTCTGTTCTTTTGCAGGAAGGGATCATAGAAGATAAGAATCAATGGCCTGCAGAAAGAGAGCTAGGGAGGGGGGGGGGCTGCTGCTGCTGGGCATGTTATATAAATTATAGGGGGGCTATAGGGGGCTGCTGCTGGACATGTTATATAAATTATAGGGGTGCTGCTGCTGCTGGGCATGTTATATAAATTATAGGGGGACTGCTGCTGCTGGACATGTTATATAAATTATAGGGGGCTGCTGCTGCTGGACATGTTATATAAATTATAGGGGGCTGCTGCTGCTGGACGTTATATAAATTATAGGGGGGCTGCTGCTGGACGTTATATAAATTATAGGGGTGCTGCTGCTGCTGGGCATGTTATATAATTTATAGGGGGGCTGCTGCTGCTGGACATGTTATATAAATTATAGGGGGACTGCTGCTGGACATGTTATATAAATTATAGGGGGGCTGCTGCTGCTGGACGTTATATAAATTATAGGGGTGCTGCTGCTGCTGGGCATGTTATATAATTTATAGGGGGCTGCTGCTGCTGGACATGTTATATAAATTATAGGGGGACTGCTGCTGCTGGACATGTTATATAAATTATAGGGGGGCTGCTGCTGCTGGACGTTATATAAATTATAGGGGTGCTGCTGCTGCTGGGCATGTTATATAATTTATAGGGGGGCTGCTGCTGCTGGACATGTTATATAAATTATAGGGGGACTGCTGCTGCTGGACATGTTATATAAATTATAGGGGGGCTGCTGCTGGACATGTTATATAAATTATAGGGGTGCTGCTGCTGCTGGACATGGTATATAAATTATAGGGGGGCTGCTGCTGGGCATGTTATATAATTTATAGGGGGGCTGCTGCTGCTGGACATGTTATATAATTTATAGAGGTGCTGCTGCTGCTGGACATGTTATATAAATTATAGGGGGGCTGCTGCTGCTGGACATGTTATATAAATTATACATCAAGCAGCTGCAGTATGTTTTTTTTGTGCCATAGTCCACATGTTTACCCTTCCTGTTCCTCTAGTCCTTTTTGCCTGTTCCACTAAAATCTGTGTCAACTGCCTTTGATCACCATTGACAAACGAGGGATTGCATTTTCTGTTTAACAGAGTTCACATATCACAGTTAAGATACAATACATGTGACTTGTGGGGTAAGGCAGGGCTTGACAAATTTGCTTTGAATCTAGGAGCCAACGTTTCGGTGAGGATTCGCTTTTATCAAGGTATACCTTGATAAAGGCGAATCCTCGCCAAAACGTTGGGAACCTGCCTCTGCATCTGGGAGTTGGTTTGTTCTGACCCAAATTATGATTTTAGCAGCTTCTATTTATTTATCTCTTTGTTACCTGGTGCTTTTTGCTGTTAGGTATTTTTTGTGTATGTGGTCTTTAGGCTACTTGTTTTGAGCCTAGAAGTGTAGAGCGTTGCTTCCAATATCAGTTTGGCCGTATATATGTGTGTGTGTGCATGTATGTAGTTTGGTTATTTTCTTTGCTAAGTTGTCTGTTGGACACCCTATTTAACACACACACACACACACACACACACACACACTATATTTACATTAAATGTAGGAGACAGGAAGAAAACATTGAAGCCAACAAGATGTTTTTAGATTGGTGTAAAATAAACTGGAAATTTAGGAGCCAGGAGTAAATTTCTAGGAGCCAATGGCTACCAGGCTCCTGGCTTTGTTAAGCCCTGGGGCTATGGGGTTCAATGCTCTAATGGTGGATGGGAATCTGGGCATGCTAACGTGTCCACAGGTTGGGGGGGCGCACAATTCTTGGCTGGCCCCGGGTGCTGACAACCCACGCTACGCCACTGCTTACTGCATTGGCATGTGGAGGGTGCAGAACTTCGGAATGCAATGCTTCTCCAGCACAGGAGAGGGAACTTTTACTTAAACTTTGTATCTCTGTGGGGGAGACACAGGAATATAAAAACAGGGGAGATGGAAAATATTAACGTAAATCGGTCTGAAAGCTCAGAGAAGAGATGACTGGTGCAAATTTATTTTTATAATAAAATAAAGCACTTTAAATCTAGGGAAAACATTCAAATAAATCACACTGAAGGCTCATAATGACAGAGTAACTGTGAGAGCTGGATATTAAATGTATCAGACGTAAAAAAAACGTGTATTATAGATGAGGAAAGGGGGATAGTGCTCCTGGATAATATAATCTGTATCAGACCTAAGCCCCTATTATGCAGAGCGGGAGGGGAGATAACACACGTTTTATAAAGTCCCTCTCTTCTCTCAGCGCTGCTTGTTATAAAGGGGTTTTTACTATCCAGCCCTCCTCTGTCATTAGCTTTCAGTGTGATTTATTTGACTGTTTTCCTTCTCCAGCTGCTTTTATCATCTTGTCTGCCTCATAGACATGCAAGGGTTAAGTAAAGGTTTCCTCTCCTGTGCTGGCTGTCTGTGCTGCGAGTGAGTATTCTGGAGCTCTATCACTGTCAGATTTTTGGGTAGGGGTCGGGAAGGTTTACACATACAAACCTTTTCTGTAGCTTTGCGATGTTGCATTCAGTACTGGTCTCCTTCACTCAATGTAATATCACAAAAAGGACTGAAACTAAAATGTAGTGCATTTTATTTTAGTTTCTTTTTTATTGTACTGAGCAGTCTCGTATCTCTTGAGTCATACTAAAACTAAATTATCCCAAAATTCAGACTAAATTGTTTTAGTACTAAAACGACTGCACATGTCTACCCCAGCTCATGGATATGCCCCAGCTCATGGATACTGCCCCAGCTCATGGATACTGCCCCAGCTCATGGATATGCCCCAGCTCATGGATTTGCCCCAGCTCATGGATTTGCCCCAGCTCATGGATACTGCCACAGCTCATGGATACTGCCCCAGCTCATGGATTTGCCCCAGCTCATGGATACTGCCCCAGCTCATGGATTCTGTCCCAGCAGCTCAAGGATTTGCCCCAGCAGCTCATGGATTTGCCCCAGCACCTCATGGATATGCCCCAGCACCTCATGGATATGCCCCAGCTCACCTCCGCCGCGTGTTCGCTCCCTCTGAGCGTCCGGCGGTGTGCAGCCTGGGGGAGCCACGTGACCAGCCGCGATTGGCTGGTGACGTGTTTCCTCCAGGCGAGCGCCGAAGCTGCATGCTTCGGACGCTCGCAGGGAGCGAATATGCAGCGGAGGGTGAGACACCCGCCTAAGGGCGGGTGTCACCTGGTGCGGGCCGCACCCCCGCCCCCACGTTACGACGCCACTGCATAGGTCTTCAGTTTGTTAGCTCTAACTGCTTCCATAAGATCATCTCATGGGTGAAATGTGAAAAATACTGTATATACATATCATACAGTCACTCCATTTACCACACATACCAAATACAGTGCATATAGAATTTGAATAAAATATGCTAATAAATTAGTTTTTTTTTACCATTTGCCAATAAAATAAAAATGTCTCTGGATTTAATTTTAAAAATCTGGTCAGGTTACACAACAGGCAGACAGATGAAAAGGATTCAATTCTGATTTATTGTAATGTATATAGAGATAATGAAACTGAACGGTAAGTCAGGTATCTAGAAGGTAAGGGACAGTGCAGGAAAAGGGCTGAACACAGGAGAAGGCAGGAAAGAAGAGCAAGACACAGAGGGCACACACTGGGAATTTACGAGAGGATTACAGACAGCAGACAGGTAGGACAGGAAGAGGGCTGACTGTTGGAGATTAGTGATGGGCCGAACAATCCGTGTTCGGTTCGCATTCGAACACGAACATTTGAAAAAGTTCAAATTCGTACGCGAACACTAATCAAACTCAATTCAAGTCAATGGGACTTTGAACGTTCGAATTTTAGAGTGCCCTCCCAGAGGGCATATATGCAAGATATTTGAAATAAAATGTGTATGGGGGTCCGGGTAGTGCCCTGGGGGACAGGAAACAAGGAAAAACAGTTTTTTCATTTTTAAAGGAACAGTGATTATTCCATGACATAAAGGTTAAGAATAAAAATGAAATATTTCTTCAAATATCGTGCTTAGGAGGTCCCCATAACCTGCCCGTGAAGTGGCAGATTTGTAAGATATATAGAAACTTTTAAAAACAAAAAAATGACATTTCAAATGATGGTAAATGGTTTTCCTTTAATCTATTCATAAACAACTGCTTGGGGCGGCAGCCTGTATGAAAAGAGGAGACGTTTTAGGGCACGCAGAACAAGTTTAGTGATTTTTTTGGCTAAATTATGGTGAAACTTATGCAGGCTTTGGATGAAAGTAACAACAGGTGCATTAAAATTGAACCTTTGGTGCCAGCTAGTGCCTTCACACCGTAACCAGTCTGAGGTATTGTGGAAGAGTGCAGGGGTGGACCCTTCGGTCAAATATTAAAATTATATGAATCTGGTACACGCGTCAGTGGCAGTGCACCCAAATATTGGGCTTTTGGTGCCAGCTAGTGCTTTCACAACATAACCCTTCTGAGGTATTGTGGAAGAGTGCAGTGGTGGAGGTTTTGGGAATGCAGAAGAGATCCCCGATCTATTCAGTTACATCAGCATCAGGGGAGTGATAGCTGCTGATCCAGGACTGATTGATTTTTATAAATGTCAGCCGGTCTACAGAGTCGGTGGACAGATGCACTCTTTTGTCTGTGTCAAAACCTCCAGTGGCACTGAACGTCCTTTCAGAAAGCACGCTGGATGAAGGGTAACCTAGTAGCTGCATAGCATATTGGCTAAGTTCTGGCCAGTGATCCAATCTCAACAACCAGTAAGCCAGTGGATCATCTGATGGAACGTTATCCAGGTCTGCCCTTGCCCCTAGGTAGTCCTGCACCATATGGTGAAAACGCTGGCAATGGGTGCCTACATTTGGCGTCCCTGGGCGTCGTGGACTAAAAAAATTGCAAAAGGCATCAATCAAGCAGCCCCCTTCACTGCTCTTCCTCTGATAAACCGCAGCCTCAGAAGCACCTGTGTCATCACTTGGTAACCTACCAGTGCCTGGAAAGGTGTTACACAAGTGTTGCTTTAGAGCGTCCTCAAGTTGTTTCATCCTGTGAGGGCAGGATGAGCTCTACAACCTTACCCTTGTATCGTGGATCAAGAAGGGTTGCCAACCAGTAATGATCCCTCTCGTTGATAGCACAAATCCTGGGGTCCTTTAGCAGGCTTTGCAGGATAAGGGAGCCCATGCAGCGTAGGTTGGAGGTGGCATTAGCTTCCGAGTGTTCCTGGTCGCGGAGGATGACCGTATCGTGCACTACCTCCTCCCAGCCACGTACTAGTCCTTGGGTTTCTAGGGACACAAAACCCTCCCTTGAGGAATCCCCACCTTCAATGCCCCCACTACTTAAATATTCCTCCTCCTCCTCATCCTCCTCCTGTCTGATCTGAGGACCCACAGAAATGCTGTCTGCATAAAGACTGGGGCCTTGAGAGCTAGCGAAGTCCTCCTCTTCCTCCCACTGCTCTACCTCTAGTGCCACATCTATAATTCCACGCAGAGTGCGCTCCAGCAGGAACACTAAAGGAATTGTGTCACTGATGCATGCACTGTCCCTGCTCACCATCCTCGTTGCCTCCTCAAATGGTGACAGTACAGTGCATGCATTCTTGATCATCAGCCACTGCGGGGGGGGGAAACAAGTTGACCTGAACCTGTCCTTGTGCCATACTCACACAGGTACTTATTGATGGCCCTCTGCTGCTTGTGCAGACGCTGTGGCATTGCCAATGTCGAGTTACACCTGGCGGGCATGTCACAGATCAGACGGTTTGTGGGAAGGTGGAATTCTCTTTGAATTTCTGCCAGGCGAACACTTGCTGGGAATGACCGTCTGAAGTGGCTCCAGACTTTTATGGCAGGATGGAAGTGCACCAGCAGCAACAAGCAGCGGAATATACCAGACAGGGGCACAGAGCGAGAGTAGTCATTATAACAAAACCGGGTCAGCAACGTCTAGGCACTTGTACTGCGCTACTGTATATGGTGAGAATCGGCACACACCAGTAACAACAGGAGGCAAACAGAACAGGCAGGGCGTACACAGAGAGAATAGTCAAATGGCAGGCAAAGTCGGCAACAGATCGGGTCCTCAGAACAAACAGGGTCAGTAACAAGTATACAAACTGATTCGGTAAGCTAGCGATGCGGGAATGAAACTCTACAGCAAGGCAAGGTGTACAACGCGCACTCCTGATTTAAAGGTCCCGGCAGCTCCGCGTCATCATGCCGTGCCCTGCTTCCTGATCACTCACATCTGCGCCGAGTGCCGCTGGAGCTCCTGGCATTCGGCCAGCTGGCGGCACCATGCGTCCGGGGCCCCCCCGATCGCCACCAGGGCCGTGGATGTCACAATATTACAATCGAAACACAAACGGGTTAAGTAACCAAATTTGTAAGAAGAATAATTAATGCAGCATATCAATCATCACACTGCCGGGCAGCACCTCTACAGTCTGATGCTAACTTTAACCAGCGCGCTGTGTGCATCTTCTGAGAAGATACACTATTAGTGTAGTGGGGAGGCCAACTGCGCATATTGCATCGCTCCCTCTACACTAATAGCGTATCTTCTCAGAAGCTGCACACAGCGCGCCGGTGTATGCAGTTTCTAACAGCGTGGGAGAAGGGAGGCTGCACTTGTTGGTGGATCCAGGAATCAGGTGAGTTTTAGAAAGAAAAAAAAAGGTTTTATTTTATGTTCCCGGGTACATTTAAAAATGTCCTCGGATTTTATTTTTTTAGAAATGTGTCACCTTACCTTAGCCTGGATGTCAGTGGGGGCTTCCTGGATCTTGGTTGTGGGGGGGGGGGGGTTTCTGCCATGGCTGCAGGTGCAGTGGCTCCCTCCCTGTGCCCCCTCTCTGCCACATGCACCCGGCTGGCCAGCCCGCACAGTCGCAGCTCTGTCATCCGGCGGCCGCATGCTCCTCAAGGGATCCTTGGGAGGCCCGGCAGGCTGCCCTCTACAGTCCCTGATTAGAGGGCCTCGTCTGCCTGATGTTTTAGCAACAAGATTGTTTTATCCCATAGGCTTCAATGTTAAAAATATTCCTGTTTTAATTCAATATCTAACAAACCACTGCTTATAATATTCTGCAGTAAAGAGTCACTTTATCTTTAGATTTTTTAGGATTTCTTAAGCATTTTTTTTTAAAAAAAATCTAAATTTAACTTTTTTTAGAACCTTTTGCGAACAGCCTGAAAAGGTCGAAGTTCGCGAACTTTCGAACAGCCGATGTTCGATGCGAACATCGAACCGATTCGAACCGGCAGCCCATCCATATTGGAGATCACTTGGAACAGGGTAGGTTGGAGAACAATCAGAGAACACAGATGACTGGCAGTGATAGGCAGGAACATGGATACATGGTGGGACCACGACCAAAGCTACGAGGGAGCAAGCTTCATATGGAGCAATACACACACCTAGTATTGGTAATGCTGAAACAAGGTACTCTGTGAGCATGGACATCTTGTTACGTCTCGACCCTGCCCCCTAGTGGTGAAGGGTCTCATATCTGTTTATTCCCTGTGGTCTGTTTGACCGTGCTGTTTGGGGCTGTTCTGGGGTTCTGCTGTGATCTCCTGGTCTGGGGTCACATGGCCCAATCACACAGACCTATTCCCTATAAATATACCAGCAGCGTGGAGTTTCATGGTGGTTCTGTCTAGTTCATGTTCCCTGTGTTGCTGCAAAGCATTCTTGTTCTAGTGCATTCTGGTTTTGACCTCGGCTGTGTTTCCTGAAGATCCTTTTCTGCTGACTCCTGATACTCTGTATGCTGATCTGTTGCCAACCTTATGTGAAACACCTATTAAGTGTTAATGTGCTCGGCGCTGTACTTATTCGTATACAAAATTATGTGATGAAAGAAAGGTTGTAGACATGCAGCTCACCACAAGGTGTGTCCCTCACCCACATCAACCATAAAAAATACAAACAAATTTGTTGGGAGTGCAGACAATAAATGGGTTCATGTTGCTTCAGAGTACTGGTTTCAGAATGGCAGCTGGATCCAGTAATGGACACTACAATATACAATGACAGATACAAATAATCGCGCAGTACTGATATAGATATTGAATGACTGTGATTTAGGAATATGGTGGAAGAAAAAAACACTCACAAACAGGGAACCTATTGGTTTATGTTATGCGCAGATGGGCCTCTATGTGGGGCTCCTACCCATCAGACAATTTCTTTAAAGATGGTGGGTTATATCGTAGTCCTTAACTTCGAGGATATGATGACCTCAAATAATAAGAAGATACATAGCACAATACTGGTGATAAATTGAATAAGGGATCAATATAAGTCAGGTTACTCACGTGTTACTGAGCCTCCCCAATGAGTGGCTCAGTACTGAGGCATTGGACCGCTTACTCCATGGGGGGTCCTACCCTCGTATCGATATATACACACTACAGTGCGCAATGACAAATCGTCTGCTTCCAGAGTGGTGTCAATTTAAAAAGGTTTTAATAAAATAAGAACAGATTAACAAAAAGAATAAAAATAACAGTGGGCTAGATCCGAGACGCGTTTCACTCGCTTGTCTGCGAGTTTCATCAGTCGCCAACCTTGCCTGAACGACCATTCTTATATGTTTCATGTATTTTGTTTGTCCTAGTTTAGTATAGTGTCCGAGGCCATTAAAAGGACCTCCTCAGTGCAGGTTGTTTTGTCTGTCTTGATAATCACTTTCCCTTCTCATTTATATTTATATTTATCTGTTAATTCTTTGTGAGGATTTTTCTTAGACGTATTCCAGCATAGGGATTCCTGTAGCTTTCTCCTTGTCCTCCTGTTTCATGTGTCACTGTCTGGTTCCTGTATCATCCTGAAGTGGTGTTCAGTTCAGGTCCTGTTTCGCCAAGTCTGTCAGTTTGTTGACTGCCCTGCAGCCTGCATAATTCATTTACTGTCATTCATTGTTTGTGTTTCTGAGCGTGTCCTGGGTTATCTGTCGGTCTTGAAAACTTCGGAGTTTAGTGGCAATTCAGTCCTACTTTTGTGCTCCTTGCTTTTGGAGAAACAAGTCTGCTTTATTGATCTGTCCAGTCAGTAGCTCATCTGCCTTAAGGGCTACACTCCATGTCCCAAGCCACCACGATGGCCCAAGAGAGGGCCAACCATTACACATCTTTAGCATGGGGCAAGGGGGGGCACTTGTCCCCCTCCCTGATCAACAGGCTTAAATTATGATAATTTATTCCTGGGCTCTCCACTAGGCCGCACGAGCGTCACAACTGGGTGTCTCTAAGTGCCTACATGAATTTTCATAACATGGATGGAAAACCGTGCTCGTAGTTGTATAACTCACGTTAAATTAGTGTCGTTTCACTTGATCGTGGTTATCCGTATTGGCCCCCTCTTTCCATCTGACTGTCTGTTCGTGGTGGAGCGAGCGGGTCAAATCACATCACATCACTGACTGTTTGGGCCGCCGCCGCTGTGTCAGTGTGAACTACAGCTGCTCCGCAGATTGAGGAATAGTCTGCGTGGTGCCTTTTAAAGAATAGAGTTTTTTTCATAGTTCGGCGGTCAGATTGGTGCTCTCCAGACCCTAGGGTGCCCCTGGGGCCTCTGGGAGGCCTCTGGAGTCCCTGGGGGCCTCCCATAGGCATCTTTAGTGCCCCTGAGGATCTCTAATGTGCTTATGGGGGCTTTCTGGTGTGCTCCTGGGGATCTATGGTGACCATGGGGACCTCTGGGGTGCCCCTGAGAGACCTCTGGGGTGCATCTGTGGGATCTCTGGGGGACCCCAGAGGCCCCCATGGGCTCCATAGATCCCGCAGGAGCACACCAGACATCCTTCAGGGGCACCACAGAGGCCCCAGGGGCACCCCAGAGATCCTCCCCAGGGGCACCCCAGAGTTCACAGAGATACCAAAGGGTCACCCCAAAGATCTGGGAGACCACTGGGGTGCCCCTGGAGGGGTCTCTGGTGTGCCTGGAGAGCCTCTGAAGCATCTCTGGGGACCCTGGGGGTCTTTGAAGCATCTCTGGGGACCCAGTGGGCCTCTGGGGTCTGTCAGGGGGACCTCTGAGGTCTCTCTGGGGATCTCTGGTGCCTCTGGGGCTCTAAAGTTTCTCTAGGATCCCTGGGGACCTCTGGGGTCTGTCTGGAGGGCCTCTGAGATCCCTGGGGGGCCTCTGAGATCCCTGGGGGGCCTCTGGGGTCTCTCTGAGACATCTCTGGAGTCCCTCTGATGCGTCACTGGAGGACATCTGGGTCTCTGAGGCATCTCTGGGCCATCTCTGGGTCTCTCTCTGAGGCATCTCTGGGGGCACTGGTGACTCTGGGGCCTCTGTGAGTTGCTCACGTTTTGTAACATCACTTGATCCCCAGGCTGGGCCCGTCCCTTCATCCTGGTCAGCAACTGTCAGTGTGGTGTGTGTGCTCCCATGCTCCACACCACATGCTGCACCCGGTGCCAAGACACAGACGTCCGGCATGCCCTTTCTGACGTCATCAGAGGGGGCCGCCGAGCGTCATGCTGAAATCTCTGACGGCTGGGCAAAAAAACCTGCAGCAGACGCTGCAACGCGAAAATATTTGATCGTGCTGCACTGCCTGCATGAATCTTGATGCAAACTAGGCAGCCGTGAGGCCCAATAGGTGCAAGGCCTTAGGGGCCACCTAATTTGTGTAATTAAAGAGCCGCCACTGCCTCCATGCTCTTTACCACACAATATGGAATCACTGGAAGGTCTGGGTCCAGACTTTCCAACAATACCAAACATGACCATGTAAAAATGTAAAAGTTAAGTTCATGCATCCGTACAGCAGCCCTCTCTGTCAAAGTGCTAGGATGCGCGTTGACGGAGCTGCAAAGCACGATTCTCCATAGGAGGATCGAGCCTTGCAGCACTGAGCCCACTAAGTGCACTCAGCGAGGTGGCCAGACGGGCGTCGAGGGGAAGGAACGTCCACTCTCACAGACGTTCCTTCTGCTCTTCAAATACGCTCGTCTGACCCCAGCCTAAAATGGGGATGCTAATGGGGAAAACCCGTTTCCACGTAGCGTCCCTGTTTTAGATTTCGGGCCAGGCGCTAATTTAGTAGACTCAGCTTGCCCTGGAACCACGCGTTTCCCTAGGTGTTATCATGGTAGCTCTTCTGCGCCACCGAGAGTATCACTTCCTGGAGTCTGTAGGGCTCCTTGGAAGGTTGCACTGCCAGGGTGCGAGCCCTGCGCACTTTCGTGACATTGTTCCTGGCCGTGGACTGATCGTTGAGGGAGACTGGGGACTTTTTGTTCCCAGTCCCACCCTGCTCCTGGTGGGCAGAGGCAGTGGATCGGGCCGCCGTTCTCACAACAGGATTCGAGGTGAGTATGTGATTTATTGTGATTTTTTTCTTAGCTGTTGCTAAATGATTCTGAAAAAGCGCAATCATTTAGCACCAGCTTCTAGATGACGGTAACATTTTTGTTATCGTATGGTGTGGTAATTAGCATTAGGACTTTGTAATACCTTACTTATCCTAATGCTAATTACTGATTGTGCTCCCCATGTTATGTATAGGGACTGCAAAGCACAGAAAGCTCACGCAAGGTAGCGCAATCACCAATGTGCTATTCTTTTACCATTTAGTGTTAGAAAGGTAATCAAGGGGGCATGTGTTAAAAAGTCACTTATCCTGATGTTAACGTTTACATATGCGCACATTAACATTAACATTCAGTATGTAATCTAGCCCCTGGTGTATTATCAAGGCGAATTCACAGCACGTAAAATGTGCAGCAATATTCGACCAGAGTGTCAGACAAATGAGGCAACAGAGGGGAAAAAAAGCTGCTTTGTGCAAAATACTTGTCTCCTCCACATAGATCTTTATATACAATAGCGCATACAAAATAGAATGGGAAAATCAAGCACAATTACAATACATTGTTTGCGCTTGATTTTCCAATTCTCTCTCCGTGTACTAGTTTATAAAGATCTGTGTGGAGACAAGTATTTTATAAACCAGCTTCTCCTCTGTATTATATAACTGCCATAGATGAGCCAGTAGTATGGGGGATTAAGGTTGCCAGATCGGCCATGTTTTCCTGGACACCTATAATTTAATCACGCTGATGGGCAGTGCATGAAGGATGCAATCCTGCAGCCTATTTAATTAATTTGCTTCAGGTAAGAAATCAACGGAATCACAGGTGATATATCTTGAATAGGTAACAGATTTTTATACTGCAGCATATTTATTATACATGTTACTGGGCCGTTCCTTTGGTGAGCTCTCCCTTTGCATAAGTTAGTAATATGTGTCCAGAAAATTGTGGCCAATGTGGCAACCTGGGGGGATGGCACTCTTCTCAGATGACTACGTAAAGTTTTTGATAATGGTGGATGAAGTGTAACATTAAGCTTCAGGCATTTAATGCCTAGTACTAACTCCACAATTTTTATTATTTGTAATGTGCCTACATGTTCCATATTTAGCCATAAAAATAACATGCAACCTGTAAATGGCCTGGAGTAAATAGTATTCAGCTTAAATGTTATTATTTATTAGAGGGGTGTGGTAATAAGGAGGTTGCACAACACAAATATACTCACAAAATAGCTATATTGTTGATTTTCAGTTTTCAGATCAAAGAGTTATATGTAATCAGTCTGCCAGCTCTGTGCTCAAATATCTGAGTACCATACATTTTGAATCAAGCATGAATTAGATGAAAATGTGAGATCGCCAGTTCTTTGTAGGACAATTTAAGGTTATTGGTCCTAAATATTCACAGCTGTTTCCACTCATCCTTCCATCTTTTCTTCATTTTATGCTGAGTATTCTACTTGGAACCTGCACAGATGGTTCATGCTTTTGGAAGTGAACGTCTACTATGAAAATGTTAACTTTATATTTGCTGGTGCTTATTAGCCTTGAAATACATCTTTGGATTTAACAATTCATTTTTTACTCGAAAAAGGTATTCGCTCTTTCATTTTTAATCAGGAAAACAAAAAGAAATATTAAAATAAGACATCAAAGTATGATATGTTTAAATAATTTTGTGCAGGGTTAATGCACCGCTCTTACTGAAGCATAAATAAGTAGCAAAATAAACTTGGAAATAAATACTAAACGTAACATATAAATATGTATTTCAACCAGTCCCCACCTCCTTGGATTTATAACGAAGGTAAGACAAATTCCTACAGGGTTATAAAGCATATTGAAAAAAATAATTATTTGTTTAATCAATTACAATGATTTTAAAGCAGTTATGCTGCAAACTTTGAGAATATGTTTTAAGTGATGTATCTGGACACTTTGGCAACAATGTGTTATTTCAAAAGGCCTAAATGACTTTAAAGTGTGTTTTATAAAACATGCATATTTTTTAGTAATATGCAATAAAACTGCTATAATTTTACCTCCTGTGGGAACTTCTATAAAAATACACAAGTGTCTACCTTGCTGCACTGTTTTGAGTAAATGAAGAACATCTAAAAATAATTCATAATCCTTAAAATTTCCATTTTAACCTGCCTGGCGGTATTCCCAAGTGTGACTCTGAGTTAAATTTCGCTACCGCGATCGGTAACCCCGAGCCACACTCGGGCTGTATACATACTCACCGCATCCTTCGCTCCCTTGCGGTCTCCGCAGTCACCGCAGTGTGATCGCGGAAGCCGGCAACTTGCTTCCTGTTTCCGCTCCCTGCGAGCCACGCGACGCAGGGGGGCGGGACCAGGCGGCAAATTCAAAAACTGTAAAAAAAAAATTACAGTAAAAAATTATTTACAATAAACTTTGTGCTGTGCTGGGATTCCTGTATGGGGGTACAGGGGTACCAAAGAAATTAGAGTATTTATTCTCAAAGAGTTGGCTCTGGGCAAGCACCAGCGAAACTTGTATTGCAAAGCCTTATTACATTTTAGAAATGATTTTTATTTGCCTTTTATTTCAGTAAAGCTGCTTTGAGAATAAATACTCTATTTCATTGGAATTTCGGGTGGCAACATTTTACAAGAAAACAGACTTTCTTCCTGCAGCATATGAATTGTACATGTTACAGGTCTGGTCCTTACCAGACCTTTCTGTCGGCAGACATCATTAACCTGTTTGCTGAACGCGTCCTCTCCTCCGGCGCTGACTGCGGTGTTCTCCTGGTGAATCTTGGATGCCAGCTCCACCTCTGGGGACCCTCTGCCAATGACATCAATGCGCATGGGCGTGATGTAGATAGAAAGGCCCCCGACACCCTATGGTGTTGATACAGGGGTCATTTGGACCCCTGTGTCTCCCGAAGCACAGCCGTCAGCTTGACATGCAAGGTACCACTGGAAATGGCCTTTCCAGTGCTATCAAGCCTGTCTAGTTATTTTGTAAAAATATTCCATGCAAAAACTTTAAAAAGACTTTTTTATTTCTTTTTTTCTCCCCAGTGCAGCATTATTGTTCACTTTTCAATTCTAACGTGAGCAATGATACTGCACTGACTCACCTTCCCATTGCCAGCAAGTTTTTAGGCAATGGCTCATTGCTTTATTACGCATTGATTCATTGGAATCCTAAACCTGCACACTGGTGCGAGGGGTGCAGCGGGCAATTTAGAACCCTGCATCTGATTTTTTTTTATTACAAGGTCAAGTGTGGTTTCATTGGAAAGACCAGAGTCCCCTCTGTTCAATGGCAGTAGCATGGAATTATGTGCTTTTACTTGAAAAGCAAACAATGCCTCTGCACTAACTCCTCATTTCCCATACCAGGACCAAATGAGTAGGTTATGGCGCAAAGCTTTATTGCATGTTCACTATTCACCGCTGGGTCCACAAAGTGCACCGAACATGGAGCCACCGAAGACCGCAGAGCGCCGATAAGTGACAAACTTGTCACTGAATTGCACCGTACAGTGACATTCACTATGTGGCAGTTTGTCTATTCCAAAAGCTGTCAGTTCACCAAATACTGGTGAATTGACTGTGAAATACGGTGCAGTTCAATGCAGATCGCCACAATTCGACAATCTTCGGCAGCAGCAAAATTGTCCCATACAGAAGTAATGGTTAATCTATTCAGAGAGTGATGACCTGCACCAAAGTGTCAGGGAAATGCTCTGATTTTCGGTGATTCAATTTGACAGGTTTAAACAAGTGAACCAAACTGGATTCAATGTAAAAATATATATATATATATATATATATATATATTACAAAACAGCAGAAGGTTGCACTCAACCTCAAAACTAAGCGGGTGCATCTAAGACATCAAATACAAAACATCAAGAAAGAGCACTCCATATTAATGACCACCTTCTTCCATAATTTTCTGTGAAAAAAACACAGTTTTAAAAATGCTCAAAAAACCTGACTGAGGTAAAATGATGGGGATTCAGTTCACAAAGTTATGATCATAATTTGCTTAAGCCTGTCACAGTTGCCAATGTACCCCATCTTTGACAGGTCCTATATAACTTGACCGAGTCTGCACTTACAGGATTCACTCACCCTGGAATTTAAAAAAAATTATATTCAACCATTTATTCTTTCTGTTTTCAGCAAACAGTCTTTTTATTAAATTTTTTGGAATGTAATTTTAGATGAAATTTTTGATTCACAAGTCTTTTAAAGTTTTTCTTTCTTTCTGTAACAGACCTTTTTTTATTATATACAGGTATATGTTTTTTTTATAGGGCCTTTTTTATGATTTAGACACATTTTAATGGATTTTTTTATTGGTTTAAACTAATTTTAGAAGAATAGCAGAGTTCTGTTTTTTTAATTTAAAATTTTTTGTACTTCGGCGGCTCCATGTTCGGCGTACTTCAGAGACCCTGCGGTGAATAGTGAATTCAGCACAGGGTCGGCAAATTGGTTTCACCGAAGTGTGCTGAACAAGACAGCAGTGAAATATCACTGAAAGTTTGGTGCTTTCTGAATAACCCCATACATATATATCACAAAGTGAACGACCCCAGCTCCCAATGTTGGAGTAAGAGACAAGTACTGTTCTTTTTGTTGTTGTTTTTTTTGGGGGGGGGTCTGTCCATTTGTAGAAAAAGGAGCCAATGTATACATTTTTTTTTATGAATCTACCATTCAGATCTAGTTCTTGCCACAAACTCAGACATCTCTTCTAGATGTATATGGTCCACTCTGATTTTAAAACACATACCTGCTACTTTGTGTGGAGCGTTCTTTTATTCAAAGAAGATCTTTTTGAAGTCAAAGCAAATAAATTATTCCATTTAATTTTCTTCCAGATTAATAATAGAGTGAGATGGTAGTCAACTTTTGAAGACCACCTGCTGTTCTCCACACCTCGATCCCTACAGCTCACCAATGACAGGGTTAGCTTTTCATTTCTATACACAAGAGGTATGTGCGATGTAATAGAATGTTCTTATTTTGCTGACCATAACGACTCTGTGCTATTTGGCAACTGGTCCCTAAGATATAAATGTATACTTTCCTTTTTTTTCCCTCCTTTTTCTTCATCATGTATTATTTGTGTAAGCAATCAGGTATTGTTGTCTTTTCTTTTTGATTCACACTAACTGATGGATGCGTATCCATCACATTCAATTACCTTAATTACACTTTTCATTTTTCTTTGTGTGACAGAAAGCAAACCATCAGGGCTGTGAGTATTCCCGGGATGAGCATGGTAGACTGAAGCTAGAATTTCAACATTAGTCATGGTCTCCTTTTCTGCATTCTCTGCATTTTACTGGAGTCTTTAATCCCCCTGCAAACGAGATTTGATTCTTCTTCTCAGTGTAAAAACAGATGGGAGAATGGCTTGCTGTGCTAACGCATGATTTAAAGGTTGTGTGTAGTGTTCGTAAGCAATTTGCAACCCATAAAAGTCTGCACTTTTAGAAGGCTAATGTTGACCTCATGATTTTACTTTTCAGATAAGAAATACAACGAACGTTTTGAAAACTTTTTCATTTGTTATGAAGTGATATTATGATTTTGTGTACTATACACTGTATAATGCAATCTTTACTATTAGTATCTTTACCCACACAAAGTGTATGATTACTCATTTAAATATTCATTATATTAATTTACTGTCTTATTGCCTGAGCAGGGTCATCTTTCTGTATCATGTACACCACATTGGCAGACGTGTAAAAGTATGAGTCCTTGATATTGTATGTGGCATTATTGTGCTGGGCAGTGCTGCTGTCACACATATGTTGGCCCAGCTTGCAGAGGGACTTGTTGCAGCGTGTGTGCTCCCATTCTGTATTTTGTCCTATGGGTGAGATTGCTGCGCACCAGGCATTGCCTCAGGTTTGGTGGCTGCTTGAATGACAAAAAAGGAGCTGTGGGAATATTTTTCTTTTGCCACAGCCCCCTGTATTGACATGTAATCAATAGTGATGGGCTGCCGGTTCAAAGTTCGATTCAAACATCGGCTGTTTGAAAGTTCGCGAACTTTGAACTTTTTGGAAAGTTTGAGGGGGGGAATTTTTCAAAAAATGCTTAAAAGATCCTAAAAAAATCTAAAAATAAAGAGACTCTTTACTGCAGAATATAATAATAAACAGTTTATTAGATATTGAGTTAAAAACGGGAATATTTTTAACATTGAAGCCTATGGGACATAAACATTAACCGGCCCTTGTGGCTCAAACATTTCCCACTCCTTGTGGCTCAAACATTTCCCACTCCTTGTGGCTCAAACATTTCCCACTCATTGTTGGTCAAACATTTCCCACTCATTGTTGGACAAACATTTCCCACTCGTTGGTAATAAAACATTTCCCATGGCTTCAAATCACATTTAAACATGAGCAAAAGTGGTAAAAATGAGCTCAGCGCACAGCGGTAAAATGGCTCAGCAGTAGAGATGTGCAATTCGTTTCATACGAATCAATTTTCAGATTAAATTTACCATTTTTTGTGCTTCCGAGGGCATCCCGAATCCGAAATGTCAACCACACAAAATTTCGGATTGATTCGAAATTTTGAGTCATTCGATTTGGTAATTTGGATGATTCAAAATTTCAGATCGATTCGATAAATCAGGTCGATTTGGTGATTCGGGTCATTCGGTTCAGTTGGTTTTTCGCTCTATGCTGCAGTAATCATACTGTAAAGGTGCTGCCCAGCAGTGTGCGGATTCATATGCTGAATTATTATACTGTAGAGGTGCTGCCTGGCAGTGTGCGGATTCATATGCTGCATTAATTATACTGTGGAGGTGCTGCCTGGCAGTATGCGGAATCACATGCTGCATTGAAACCTATGGGTTAAAAAGCCTTGTTTCTTTAAAAAAAGTTAAGAAACCTAAAATTTCACCCAAAAAATGCTTAAAAAAATCTTAAAAGAATAAATAAGTAAAGGAACTTTTATTCTATTGGTAGTAAAGCTACCCATTCTTAAATAAGCAATAAAAACCAAATAACTCATTAAAAAACGAAAAACCATACTGAACCGAATCACCTAATGATCCGAAATGATCCAAACGCCAAAATGACCCGAATCACTGAATCGATCTGAAATTTCAAATTGATATTGAATCCCGAATCAAAACTAAAAAGGTCCGAAACGAAACAAAACTAAATTTTCAGCGGTGCACATCTCTACTCAGCAGTGAAAGGGTTAAAAACTTCCCCCCCCATTGTTTCCTGTCCCCCAGGGAAGTACCCGGATCCCCATACACCTTTTATGGCCAATATCTTGCATATATGCCCTCTTGGAGGGAACCTTAATTTTCGAACTTTTGAGCCCCATTGACTTGCATTGTGTTCGCATCGTGTTCAAGTTTGCGGTCAAACTTTTTCAGATGTTCTAGTTCGAATGCAAACCGAACATGGGGGTGTTCGGCCCATCACTAGTAATCGACCACGTTAGACAGATATATATATATATCTAACAAAACCACTGAGAGAGCACTCCAGACAAACGCATTCAAAAACCTGCAACAACAGCTCCATGCATGGGTGCATAATACCAGCTTTTACCACATGGTGAAAATTTCTTAACTCTGAGCTTTGCTGACTAAAATGGTGGTAATTTGCTTCATAATGAACGGCCATGAATTGCTTAAACCTGCCAACAGCGTCAATGTAATCCACACTCTGGCAGGTTCTACTCTGCAAACCTAATGACCCTTTGCTACAATGTAAAGTAGGGAGTGTACAGCTTGTATAACAGTGTAAATTAGCTGTCCCCTCAAAATAACTCAACACACAGCCATTAATGTCTAAACCGCTGGCATCAAAAGTGAGTGCACCCCTAAGTGAAAAATGTCCAAATTGGGCCCAAAGTGTCAATATTTTGTGTGGCCACAGGATGGTGGTTGAGGAATCTCATTAAGTTAACCAGACTAATAATTTTTATTTAAACAGAAAGTGCTGCAGCCTACCTTGGTGGGAGCTGTTACTCAGTGCCACAATATCTCCGCAAGGCCCCCTCGTACAGGAACGCCGATGTCCCAATGTAATTCAGGTAAAAAATAGTCAGGCCTCAAGCAGAGTGAAATGCAGAAAGACTTTAATTCAGGGGAACAGCAGCCCCCCGCTAGACGTGACATTTTGTCCAAAAGGCCTTAATCGGTCAAAAGGCCTTAATCATTAAGGCCTTTTGTCCGAAATGTCACATCTAGCGGGGGGCTGCTGTTCCCCTGAATTAAAGTATTTCTGCACTTCACTCTGCTTGAGGCCTGACTCTATTTTTTACCTGGATAATAATTTTTATTAAGTGGGTGGAATTAGCTTTCAGTCTGTACTACCTAAGTCCAGTATGGTGAACAGTGAATGGCAAAATCTGGAAAAATACTATGGTTTGCCAGTGTTTTTTCACTCTTTAACTTTTTTAAAAAAGAAAGTTGCGATATATGAAGAATCCAAAACTGTGGACAAGTGCAGGTTTTTCTGCTAAGCCACTATTGCTATACATTAGTCTCCAACAATATTGTCGCGCTCTCCACAAATTAAATCACAGGAAATTAAACACTGAGGTAGGAAATACAGAGCTACCAAGGCATTGGCTGTGTCATGTACAGTTGTGTTCAAAATTATTCAACCCCTACTGAAATTGAGTGTTTTGGCCAGTTTGACATTGATTTTGATCAGTCAGACAAATATAACATAACATTTATAATGAAATAACCTCAAATGTCTTTTCTGTGCTCACATCATTATCAGTCTTATTCAACCCCCAAGTGACATTCAATCTTAGTACTTAGTACAACATCCTTTTACAGTTATAACAGCTTTTAAACGTGAAGCATAGCTTGACACAAGTGTGTTGCAGCGATCTACAGGTATCTTCGCTCATTCGTCATGGGCAAAAGCCTCCAGTTCAGTCACATTCTTAGGCTTGCGCACTGCAACTGCTTTCATTAAGTCCCACCAGAGGTTCTCAATCAGATTTAATTCAGGTGACTGCGATGGCCACTCCAAAATGTTCCAGCCTTTAATCTGCAACCATGCTCTAGTGGACTTGGAGGTATGCTTGGGATCATTGTCCTGTTGAAAGGTCCAACTTCTCCCAAGCCTCAGGTTTGTGACGGACTGCATCACATTGTCATCCAATATCTCCTGGTACTGAAGAGAATTCATGGTACCTTGCACACGCTGAAGCTTCCCTGTACCTGCAGAAGCAAAACAGCCCCAAAGCATGATTGACCCCCCGCCATGCTTCACAGTAGGCAAGGTGTTCTTTTCTTCATAGGCCTTGTTCTTCCTCCTCCAAACATAGCGTTGATCCATGGGCCCAAACAGTTCTAATTTTGTTTCATCAGTCCACAGAACACTATCCCAAAACTTCTGTGGTTTGTCCACATGACTTTTGGCATACTGCAGTCGACTCTTCTTATTCTTTGGAGACAGCAAGGGGGTGCGCCTGGGAGTTCTGGCATGGAGGCCTTCATTACGCAGTGTGCGCCGTATTGTCTGAGCTGAAACTTCAGTACCCACATCTGACAAATCTTTTCTCAGTTCCTCAGCAGTCACACGGGGACTTTTCTCCACTCTACACTTCAGGTAGCGCACAGCAGTCGAAGTCAGCATCTTCTTTCTGCCATGACCAGGTAGCGTTTCAACAGTGCCCTTTGCCTTGAATTTGCGAATGATGCTTCCTATGGTCTCTCTTGGTATGTTTAACATCTTTGCAATCTTCTTATAGCCATTGCCCTTCCTGTGAAGAGTAATCACCTCTTCTCTTGTCTTCCTGGACCATTCTCTTGACTTCACCATGTTTGTAATCACACCAGTAAATGTCTAGAAGGAGCTGAGTATCACAGTCATTTTAAAGCTGCCTAATTGGTGCTTATTATGCTTTATTGCTGCTCCGTGACATCCACAGGTGTTTTCAATACCTGATTGAAAACACTTGAATGAACCTCTGTTCTTCAGAGTGATAGTCTTTAAGGGGTTGAATAATTGTGTCAATGAAGAATTCACAAAAGAAACATTTACTACTGTATTACAAAACCAATTGATGTCATTTTAGTTGCATATGGTTCTTTAAAAAGTCCTTGTAGGATTTCATTCTGAATACAATTACAAATGTACACTAAATTCCCTAAAACCCTTTACAGCATTGGGGGTTGAATAATTTTGAACACAACTGTATTTTGTCGATGTTTAGAAATGAGAAGCCCACACTACCCCACAGCAGCGAAGCTCATCCTCGTGCAACCCTATTAATGGTTACAACTTATTTGACCAGTCAAGACTAACAAATATGTTAACATTTTCAATATGAATTTTTTTCACACTTGTTTCTGTTAGCATGATTTTCTGTACAGAAGGCCTTCAAGCTCAAGTTGTGCACAGCAAGCATAAAAGGTTGCAGAAATGTTCCCTGTAGCACAGGATAGGAATGTTGTCAATGTTATTCCCATCCTTTGGTAGGGAGTGCTCCTTTGGTGGATGACGAATGATGCATTCATGCACAAGTTATAATATGTATATCGTTGATATACATCTTGTGTTTAAATAATCGAAAATTGAAAAGCATAATACAAACATGTTCCTTGTCAATTATGTTGATAACCAAATTCCTATTAACTGCAAGTTCTCTATGAAATCAATGACCTCACTGAAGACAGCAAATTACAGATGATGTGGGAGAAAGTATAAGCATTTTTTTGCTTTTAATTCACCATCAGGTCTATTCACTAAAGAGTAAAACTCTCGAGAATTGGCTGAAGAGAACAATCTAGACCAAATAGCCGGTTTGGAAAGTGAGATAAGGCCGGGGTCAGACGAGCGCACTATGTGGCCCACACTGACGTGCCTCCCGGCGTCTGTTGCCCGATTGTGACGCTTTGTGGCTGGCCACACGCTGTAGCATGCACACGAATTGCGTGCGCTACAGCGAGCGTCCTGCGGTTGTTCTGAAAGCCTCCCTGCTAGTGCTGCAAAGCACTATCCTCCATAGGAGCATAAACTGCACTCAGCAAGGTGGTCAGACGGGCGTCAGAGTGGAAGGAACGGACATTCCTTCTGCTCTGCAAAACACTCGTCTAACCCTGGCCCAAATGGGAGAACTTTTTTAGTTTGGCTATTTTGACCTAGAATTTTAACTTCTGACAATTCTCCTGGCTTCACCCTTTAGTGAATAGACCTGTTAGTCCATTGCTGCAATAACATATACAGTACATACAGTATACAACACATTAGCCATACCAGAAACAAATTACACATCATTATGCTGAGTTGCTATACAAATACTTGCAACGCTCTTTTGCTGTGATATTTTTGAGCAGATGTTTCTTTCATGGTTATCAGGCTTTAGACACACTAGAACCATACTCGTCTCCTTTATTTCTTCAGTTTGCCTGCCACTTTCATATTTAAGACTCCTTATACAAACATCCAACTAATTTTAGACAGCATTTTCGTCCCGGTTTGAGAATACATAAAGCGTTTAAAATAACTTTGACGGATACTTTGTTGATGATGGCTGAACTGTTCCTTTCTTAAATTAAATCTATGTACAGTATAACGTGGAAAAGAAACATATTATTGGCTCCTTTTATATTTGGATAGCCCATTGCAAAGCATAACTCGAAACATTGTGGTTTTTGTTTTCTGAAACCCTAAACATGTGGAAAAATAGGAAAATTAACAATTTATTAACAAGTCTATGTTCTCACTATACAGGGCTCTGTGCTTTCATTTTTCTGGTTATGCTATATTATGATGCAGCTTAAATCAGTTAAGGTTTGGAAATAGTGATGAGCCGAACACCCCCGTGTTCGGTTCGCATTCGAACTCGAACAATTTCAAAAGTTCGAGTTCGAACTCGAACACGAACCGAACTCAATGCAAGTCAATGGGACTCGAAAGTTTGATTTTTAGAGTGCCCTCCAAGAGGGCATAAATGCACAATATTTGACATAGAAGGCGTATGAGGGTCTGGGTAGTGCCCTGGGGACAGGAAACAAGGACAAAAAGTAAAAAAAAAACGTTTTTAAAGGAACAGTGCGTTTTCCATGAAATAAGGGTTAAGAATGAAAAAGAAAAATTCCTTCAAATATCGTGCCTAGGAGGTCTCCATAACCAGCCGGTGAAGTGGTGGATTTTTCAGATGTATAGAAATATGTAAAAACCAAAAAATGACATTTCAAATGACGGTAAATGGTTTTCCTTTTAATCTATTCATAAACAACTGCTTGGGGCGCAGCCTGTATGGAAAGAGGAGACGTTTTAGCACACGCAGAACAAGTTTAGTGATTTTTTTGGCTAAATTATGGTGAAACTTATGCAGGCTTTGGATGAAAGTAACAATAGGTGCTTTAAAATTGGGCCTTTAGACAGTGGCGTAGCGTGGGGGGGGCTGGGGGGGCCGTGGCCCCGGGCGCAATTTTGTTAGGGGCGCATTTGCGCCCCTAAAACTGGCCCGGGGGTTGAGGGGACGCAGATGCCGGGCAGCGCATGGATTTGTCAGGTGGTACGGAGTCTCTGTACCACCTGATTGGCCGGACCACGTGACCGGCTGCGCGGCATCACCTAACAGGACGGACTGTTAAAGACCGGGCAGGCGCTCCCGCGCTGCCCGGCATCTGGGTCCCGGTCCCCTCACCCCCGCCGGAGCTGGGGCCTGGGGCAATATCCAGGTAAGGGCTGGGGGCAAATCCATGAGCTGGGGGCAAATCCATGAGCTGGGGGCAAATCCATGAGATGGGGGCAAATCCATGAGTGAGCTGGGGGGCAAATCCATGAGTGAGCTGGGGGGCAAATCCATGAGTGAGCTGGGGGGCAAATCCATGAGTGAGCTGGGGGGCAAATCCATGAGCTGGGGCAAATCCATGAGATGGGGCAAATCCATGTGAGAGCTGGGGGGCAAATCCATGAGTGAGCTGGGGGGCAAATCCATGAGTGAGCTGGGGGGCAAATCCATGAGCTGGGGGGCAAATCCATGAGTGAGCTGGGGGGCAAATCCATGAGCTGGGGGGCAAATCCATGAGTGAGGCTGGGGGGCAAATCCATGAGTGAGCTGGGGGGCAAATCCATGAGCTGGGGGGCAAATCCATGAGTGAGCTGGGGGGCAAATCCATGAGATGGGGCAAATCCATGAGCTGGGGCAAATCCATGAGATGGGGGCAAATCCATGTGAGAGCTGGGGGGCAAATCCATGAGTGAGCTGGGGGGCAAATCCATGAGTGAGCTGGGGGGCAAATCCATGAGCTGGGGGGCAAATCCATGAGTGAGCTGGGGGGCAATCCATGAGTGAGCTGGGGGGCAAATCCATGAGCTGGGGGGCAAATCCATGAGTGAGCTGGGGGCAAATCCATGAGATGGGGCAAATCCATGAGTGAGCTGGGGGGCAAATCCATGTGAGAGCTGAGGCAAATCCATGTGAGAGCTGGGGCAAATCTATGAGCTGGGGGCAAATCCCCGTGAGCTGGGGCAAATCCATGAGTGAGCTGGGGGCAAATCCATGAGTGAGCTGGGGGGCAAATCCATGAGCTTGGGCAAATCCATGAGCTGGGGGCAAATCCATGAGCTGGGGGCAAATCCATGTGTGAGCTGGGGCAATATCGATAACGTCCACAGGTTGGGGGGGGCGCACAATTCTTTGCTGGCCCCGGGCGCTGACAACCCACGCTACGCCACTGCCTTTAGAGTCGGCAACAGTGCACCCAAATATTGTGCCTTTGGTGGCAGGACAGCAAGTGCCATCATACAGTAACCCCTCTGTGGTATTGTGGAAGAGTGCAGGGGTGGACCATGTGGTCCTATATTAAAAAGATGTGAATCTGGTACAGGCGTCAGTGCACCCAAATATTGTGCCTTTGGTGCCAGGCCAGCAAGTGCCATTATACAGTAACCCCTCTGTGGTATTGTGGAAGAGTGCAGTGGTGGAAGTTTTGGGAATGTAGAAGAGATCCCCGATCTATTCAGTTACTTCAGCATCAGGGGAGTGATAGCTGCTGATCCAGGACTGATTCATTTTTATAAATGTCAGCCGGTCTACTGTTATGGACAAGAATATGTATCTGCTTTAACTACATTCAAAGACCTAGAAAAATGTTCATTTGAGTTTGATATGTCTTTAAGAGATGATTAATATAACTGTCTTTTCAGATAAAACCAAAATGTATCTTGCGTAACTCCACTGTTTCGACAGAATAAGCTAACCGCAAAGTCATGAGGAATTTATTTCGGTATCAAGCCGGGTGTCAGCCATCCTGCATCCTAGAACAGAACATCCACACACACCCATGATGGAGAAAAATGGCTGACACTTGTCAATGACGCATGATACCTTGACCTTTAGAAATAGCTGATATTTGATTCTTATATAGTTAATAAAATAATCTGTATGAACACAATATTATGCTGAAGTTGACCAAAATGTTAAGTTGACTCCCACTCGCTTACCCAACAAACTGCTATAAAACATGTATCAGAATTTATCAGTAAAAGGAGAACTCGCTGGATCTTGTCCAGAGAGGCTGCATAGACCCATTCGTTGTCTGTGTGATTTCTTTAAGTGCGCACCTTAACTTACCTGATTTCTCCACCGATTAGAACAGAGACTGGCATCCGAAGGAAGAGGATATTGTCCTCCATCACACTACAGAGTCGGTGGACAGACGCACTCTTTTGTCTGTGACAAAACCTTCAGCTGCACTGAAAGTCCTTTCAGAAAGCACGCTTGATGAAGGGCAACCTAGTAGCTACATAGCATATTGCTTGGGGCGGCAGTCTGTATGAAAAGAAGAGACATTTTAGGACACGCAGAACAAGTTTAGTGATTTTTTTGGCTAAATTATGGTGAAACTTATGCAGGCTTTGGATGAAAGTAACAATAGGTGCTTTAAAATTGGGCCTTTAGTGTCGGCAACAGTGCTGTCACACCATAACCCATCTGTGGTATTGTGGAAGAGTGCAGGGTTGGACCCTGCGGTCCAATATTAAAATTATATGAATCTGGTAATATAGGCGTCAGTGTCAGTGCACCCAAATATTGTGCCTTCGGTGGCAGCAAGTGCCTTCACACCGTAAGTAACCCCTCTGTGGTATTGTGGAAGAGTGCAGTGGAGGAGGTTTTGGGAATGCAGAAGAGATCCCCGATCTATTCAGTTACGTTTTCACCAATTTCCAGATATCTGCAACAAGTGAGGCCCCCAAATTGCTGCTGTCACTGACTGAGAAGACACACTTTCCACCAGTTCCCAGATATCTGCAACAAGTGAGACCCCCCCAATAGCTGTCACTGGAAGTGAGAAGACACACTGACAGAACAATCTCCTCTCACTCCTGCAGAAAAACACGTGCTGGCTGGGCTGGGTTGAAAGCCTTATATAGTGTGCTGAGGGACTTAGTTCTGTGAGCCCATGATTGGGCAAAATTTGCCCAATCAGGACTCTGAGCCGTGATTTGGCATAGTCTTGCACCTGTCTTGTGGTCAGGTCCGAGGCTCTAGCCAATTACAAGCTTCAGGGAAGTGGAAAACTGCATTGTGGTCCATTGTGGGCGAACTCGAGACGAACATGCGGAAATGTTCGCGAACTCTCGAACGCATCGTTCCGAATGCCCATCCCTAAATGACTGAAAAGGATTTGCAACCAAGTATTAAGAAGGGAAAGTTTGATTTATGATTATTATTTTGTCCCATTACCTTTGGTCCCTTAACAAGTGGGAGGCACATCTGCAAACTGCTATAAGTCCTACACCGTTCACCTGAGTTGGATGTACATACCCTAAAATTAAAGCTGACAGTCTGCAGTTAAAGCACATTGTGTTTGTTTCATTCCAACTCCATTGTGGTGGTGTATAGAGCCAAAGATGTTTGAATTGTGTCGATGTCCCAATATTTCTGGACCTGACTGTATATATATATGGCTTTGACCAGTTGCATAACCTTAGCTCTGCTACAAAGCCACGGTGTGGCATAGCATTGATTTTAGGGTTCTGTGTAATAACAGATTGTGACGGGACGGCCGCCACTACGCTGTAGCGCAGTACAACAGTTCAAGTGTTTATTTATTTGTGTGTTATTAAAAGTTTGTTAGCCCTTATTTTTAGAAGTACCTCAATATGATTTTCCCTGTTGTTCCCCTGTTCCCCGCTCAGAGCCACAGAAAGTTCACCAGACGAGCTGGCACCGAGCCTCAAGATAAGGGCTGCACCCACCAGGGGGGCCCAAGGTGAACAAAGGGAAATTGGGCCATGGCTAGGCAGTGGCAGAAATCACCCCGGGAGGGCTGAGGGCGGACCAGGGGAGAACAATGTCTTTTTTCCCCATAAATAAGCTGTGTTCTCCATGAAAAATAAGTCATTCGTTTGAACCTTTACTCCTGCCTCAGCTAGTAATTGGGGATAACAGGGCTTTGGGAACTGGGACGCCTCAAGGACCTCTCTACAGCGCTGCAACCTCGGGGAATTCTACGAGCACCAGTGGCACCTCGCTACCACACTACCGACCTCCAGGTGTACTCGGCGCTGACGGCGGATCTACTCCCCCCGAGTACCGGGATCCATCACATTGGCTGGCAGCCTGGTGGGATC
Organism: Leptobrachium leishanense; assembly: GCA_009667805.1. Lineage (NCBI taxonomy): Eukaryota > Metazoa > Chordata > Amphibia > Anura > Megophryidae > Leptobrachium > Leptobrachium leishanense. The sequence continues at coordinate 207,621,782 of CM019065.1, read as the reverse complement.
GGCTGAGACCAGACAAGCAGGGGGAAATACAGCCACTGGCTTGACCCCGGTCTCAGCCACCGCAACATGCCGAGCATCCGGAGCGGCCGCAATCCGGGGGGAGATTCTGAGACCAGCCCAGCAGGGGGAAAAATAGCCGCTGGCTTGACCCCGGTCTCAGACACCCCTGGGTCCGAGAGGCAGACACCCCAAGTAACGGCCGTAACCCCGTATGGCCCAGCACTACGAGGGTCTGAAGCGCACGGTCCTTAAAGAATTGCTGAAAGCCAGAGGCAAGATCCCCGGGGGCAAACCGAAGGCGGTCATCATCAGCGAATTGATGGAGGATGACCGGACTTGTATGGCTCCCTCAGAGGGCTCCGAGACCTCAGAATGGTGACAAAAGGTACAGTGGCGGCTGGCCCTGTACGGAACAGACCCCTCTGCCAACATCATTGGCAGGGTCTTGGCAGATACGGACAGATTCCGCCAAGCAGAAATGCAGCAATGGTCCGGTGGGTCTCTGTCTCCCCAGGGCAGCACCGGACCCCCCAAGCAAAAGATTCCCTTTGCCGCCTTCAAACTCTTCCCAGAGGGACACGAAGATATTGACGGCTTCCTGCAAGATTTTGAAAGACAATGTGCCCTGCAAGAGGTGGCAGCCCGAGATTGGGTACCTCTATTGGCGGGTAAGTTGACAGGCAGAGTGGCTGAAGCCTACCGGGCTGTGGCAGATGAGGACTGCATGGTGTACGAGCGGGTCAAGGAACACCTGCTGGCCCACTGTGCGCTCACCCCCGAGGCGTATCGAGTCCGGTTCCAAGCTCTAAAGAAAGGGACCCATGACTCCTACACGGAATGGGGGCACCGCATGCAACAGGCTGTCCGCAGCTGGATCCAGGGATGCCAAGCCACCCACCTGGACCAGATCATCCAACTGCTCTTGCTGGAGCAGTTCTATAACTATTCACCTCCAGAGGTCCGGGATTGGGTGCGAGACCGACGTCCCCTCACCCTGCTCGAAGCTACCCGCCTCGCTGATGAATACCAGGACGCCAGGCAAGTACCTCCTCCTGACATCCGGCCCCCACCTCCCTGGTTCCATCCTGCACCCCAGCCTCATACTGCACCCACTGAGAGAGCACCCCGGCCACCAACAATCCACACCCCAGTTCCTCGGACCGGTCCCTGGTGCTATGGGTGCAACCAAATTGGACATATCCGGGACCGCTGTCCACTGACTGCCAACCGTCCTGCCCCACATCGCCCAGCACACCCTCCGGGCAGAGCTACGGCATATTGTTGCCAACATGAGCAGGAGCCAGAACCCACAGCGATTCCGGACGAAGACTGGGGCATCCTACATGAAGCAGACCCGATTCAAGCAGCTGCCCAAGATAACCGGCAGCACCATCGCCAAAAGGTCCGGGTGAATGGACGAAGTGCCAACGGCCTGCGGGACACCGGCACAACCCTTACCCTGGCACAGCCCCACCTTATTGCCCCGGCTGCCTCCACAGGCTACTCGGTGGCCGAACGAGTCGCCGGCGGCCATGTTTACCGTATCCCTACGGCCCGCGTCTATCTCGATTGGGGCACGGATGCCCGGGACGTGGAAGTAGGGATCATGAAAGACCTACCAACTGAAGTACTACTCGGCAACGACCTTGGTCTGCTGACCTCTACTTTTGAGGACACCCACCCTGGCGGGGTATGCCCCGTCTCCACCCGCCATCAAGCAAGGAAGGCTCCGCACACAGACTCCGAGGGGACCACAGTAAGTGAGACCAGCCCAACCCTTGGCCCCGAAAATACCCCCTCCCTGACCTGGGATTCCCCAACAGACTTTGCGCAAGCCACCAGGGAAGACGTCACCCTTGCCCCTTACCGACAACAGGCTGGGCGGGAGCCAGGAGGGGTAGGGAAAGTGAGATTTGCCTGGGACCAGGGGAAGTTGTATAGGACCTCCGGGGGAGCGAGGAGGGGAGTGGACCAGGTACCCCATAGGCAACTGGTAGTGCCGGGGAAATATCGGCGCAATCTGTTGAAGATCGGGCATGATATTCCCCTTGCAGGCCATCTGGGGCACAGGTGGACGCTGCACCGCCTGACTCAGAGCTTCTTCTGGCCCGGGTTATCCGGGGATGTTAGGGACTATTGCCGGACCTGTGAGGTATGCCAGCGGGTAGGGAAGAGGGGGAACACCCGGAAAGCAACCCTGAGACCCGTTCCCATAGTGGGAGAACCCTTTAGATGGGTGGCAGTGGATCAGATAGGACCCCTGGCTGTGCCTAGTACCACGGGCAAGAAGTATATCTTGACTGTAGTAGACTACACCACCAGGTACCCCGAGGCCGTGGCCCTCCGAGATATCTACGCAGAGACCGTCGCTGGAGCTCTGCTACAGATATTCTCCAGGGTCGGATTTCCCCAGGAAATCTTGTCTGACCAGGGCACGCAATTTACGGCCGAGGTGACCCAGCAGTTCTGGAGACTGTGCGGGATTAAACCCCTGTACAGTTCCCCTTACCACCCGCAAACCAACGGGCTCTGCGAGCGGTTTAATGGGACCCTCAATCAACTCCTTCGCACCTTTACCATGTCCCATAAGGACTGGGGACGCCACTTGCCTCATCTGTTGTTCGCGTACAGGGAGGTACCCCAGGAAGCCACTGGCTTCTCTCCCTTTGAGCTGTTGTACGGCCGGAGAGTCCGAGGCCCCTTGGACTTGCTCCAGGAGCAATGGGAAGGTGCTCTGGCCGAGAAGGTGACCTCGACCATAGATTATGTGCTTGAGTTTAGGGGCCAGCTGCAGGAATTGACCGCCCTGGTACGGGACAATCTCAAAGCGGCCCAAACCAAGCAGAAAAGGTGGTATGACCGGTCGGCTAGGGACCGCACCTTCCAGCTAGGGCAGAAAGTGTTAGTGCTCCGGCCGGTCAAACAAAATAAGTTGCAGGCAGCCTGGGAGGGACCCTACAAAATTATAGAGAAGATCTGCGATACCACCTTCATCACAGCCAGATGTTCGGATGAAAGGATCCAAAGAACCTTTCATGTGAACATGCTGAAACCATTTCATGAAAGAGAAGAGGCAGTAGTCGCCATCTGCGCACCGGACGCGGGGGGATCTGGAGGATCTCCCCCTGTCGGTACTGCCTGGGGATCCGAGCGCCCAGGGGATAGCTGATGTCCGGCTGGGCGAGGGACTCAGTCCACGCCACAGGGAACAGGCTCAGCAGGTGCTACGGGAGCACCGAGACCTGTTCTCATCCCGTCCCGGCTACACCTCTGTAGCTCTGCATCGGGTCGATACCCAGAGTCAAACCCCCTTGCGGCAGACGGCGTACCGAATCCCCGATGCAGTGAGAGACGGGATGCAGAAGGAGATCCGCGAGATGCTGGATCTAGGGGTAATAGAACCATCCGAGAGCCCATGGGCCTCCCCGGTGGTTCTAGTACCCAAGAAGGATGGCACTACCAGGTTCTGTGTAGATTACAGAAGGCTCAATGAGCACACAGTTACCGACGCCTACCCCATGCCCTGGGTAGACGAGCTCCTGGACCGCATTGCCCAGGGTCACTTCCTCACCACCATTGACTTGTGTAAGGGGTACTGGCAGATTCCCCTTGCCAAGGAAGGTGTGCCGAAATCGGCATTCATCACTCCGTTTGGCCTGTACCAATTTCGGGTCATGCCATTCGAGATGAAGAATGCCCCGGCCACGTTAAAAATGCATGGTGGATCGTCTGCTAGAGGGGATGCAGGACTTTACCAGCACCTACCTAGATGACATAGCCATCTTTAGTAACACCTGGGAGGACCACTTACAGCACTTACGAGCAGTACTGGACCGCCTTGGCACCGCAGGTCTGACAGTCAAACAGACAAGTGCCACGTTGGCATGTCTGAGGTCCAGTACTTGGGCCACCGGGTGGGCTGCGGAAGGCAGCGCCCAGAACCCACCAAGGTTGAAGCTGTTGCCCAGTGGCCCACACCCCGCACCAAGACCCAGGTGTTAGCATTTCTAGGTACGGCGGGGTACTACCGCCGCTTCGTCCCCAACTAAAGTGCCATTGCCAAACCCCTGACTTACTTGACCCGCAAGAACCTTCCCCGACAGGTACTGTGGTCCCCTGAGTGTGAGGAAGCCTTCCAGCAGCTCAAGCGAGACTTGGTGGAGGCCCCCGTGTTGACCGCTCCTGATTCAACTAAAAATTTCGTCGTCCACACAGATGCTTCTATGTTCGGACTGGGAGCGGTGCTGAGCCAGGTCAGTGAAGATGGGCATGACCACCCGGTTGCCTACATCAGTCAGAAACTTCTACCCAGGGAGGTTGCCTATGCAGCAATCGAGAAGGAGTGCCTATCCCTGGTATGGACACTGAAGAAAGTCCAACCCTATTTGTATGGGCACTCCTTCACGGTCCTCACAGACCACAACCCCCTAGTATGGCTGAACCGGGTGGCTGGAGACAAAGGCAGACTCCTACGGTGGAGCCTGGCTCTACAGCCCTTCAACTTTACTATCCAATACCGTACTGGTAAACAAAATGCTAATGTGGATGGGCTATCCCGCCAGACTGAACTTGAGATCTAAGGTGGGGTCCGTGGACATCCCCAAGTGGACCCGCAGAGGGTCTCAACGGGTCTGCCAACTGGTAACTTGGGGGAGATATGTGACGAGACGGCCGCCACTACGCTGTAGCGCAGTACAACAGTTCAAGTGTTTATTTATTTGTGTGTTATTAAAAGTTCATTAGCCCTTATTTTTATAAGTACCTCAATATGATTTTCCCTGTTGTTCCCCTGTTCCCCGCTCAGAGCCACGGAAAGTTCACCAGACGAGCTGGCACCGAGCCTCAAGATTAGGGCTGCACCCACCAGGGGGCCCAAGGTGAACAAAGGGAAATTGGGCCATGGCTAGGCAGTGGCAGAAATCACCCCGGAAGGCTGAGGGCGGACCAGGGGAGAACAATGTCTTTTTTCCCCATAAATAAGCTGTGTTCTCCATGAAAAATAAATCACTCGTTTGAACCTTTACTCCTGCCTCAGCTAGTAATTGGGGATAACAGGGCTTTGGGAACTGGGACGCTTCAAGGACCTCTCTACAGTGCTGCAACCTCGGGGTATTCTACGAGCACCAGCGGCACCTCGCTACCACACTACCGACCTCCAGGTGTACTCGGCGCTGACGGCGGATCTACTCCCCCCGAGTACCGGGATCCGTCACACAGATCAAGGATGCAAAAAAGTGAGACAGATGTCATTTGCATATCCTACCCAGAATTCCTTGCTGCATATGGGGAATGTGGCACAGGAGCTCTGGGATGCAGTTCATTGAATTGCTGTGATGTCCAAGTGGCTTCTGCAATAATAAACACACTATATATAATATATATACAGTTGTGTTCAAAATTATTCAACCCCCACTGAAATTGAGTGTTTTGGCCAGTTTGACATAGATTTTGATCATTCAGTCATCTTGCTTACAATTAAATCAAAGAGGCATGGGGGCGGAGCTGACTCTCGCTGAGTGTGGACGTGTTTCTGCTGAGCTCTCTGATGAACTGGCCTTTTAGGCATTATTTTTCACGTCCCACTTTCAAGGAAAGCTGCTGTTTTTGTACCCCGAGATCCTGCCACCCTGGAGGGGTGTTTGAGACCTGAGGCACCGCTCTGCAGATCTTTACTGCAACGCTTGAACACCGTGCTGCTTTTTGCGGCCTAGCTGCAGGCGGCCATTTTTACAGCCTGCTCCGGAGTTGTGGGCCTGATCTGGTAGTGAATTTGAGTGACATGGAGACTGCTAACCTTCCAGCACCTGTGCTACCTCCGGGGCTGCCTCTCTCCCCACTGCAGCTGTCTGATGATGACCTTGATTCCCCTCTTACTAAAGGGATGCTAGCGGACCTCATGGAGGAGATGCGGAGGCTCTGGCGCGACACTTGGCGGGAAGCTGGCTGGGCCTACGGCGTAGATTTGGCTGTGAAGGAGTCTGATTGCCTTGCGGAGCTGGAGGTGGTGCCGCGGCCCTGTGATACTGCGGGGCCTGTGACCGGCCTGAGGCCGACGTCCAGTGCGACTTGCGACCTCACTTGGCTGCACACGTCATGGAGTTCCCCCTGCAAGCAGCTCACCTGGAGATTCCTGTAGCCGGAGGTTGGTTGCGATCCGCTTCTCTGCTGCCTGCTGTGTCGTCCTGTCTCAGCGGTCCCTCGGCGGGATGTTCTGCAGCCCTATTATGCGGAGAGGAGCTGTCTGGCTTTGTTGATTGGCGGCTGATCCTGGTGCTGCGAGGGCTTTACTCCCTCGTCGTGAAGCTGACTGGTCTGGGTG